>OV281366.1:11651666-12327500 GCA_923062675.1 Marasmarcha lunaedactyla
AGTTTCAGACTTGCACATGAAAATCCTTCCACCGCTTACCTAAACAAATTTATAACTAAGCTCCTTGGCCTGAATCCGGGCTGCTGCATGCAGGGCTTTTTGGACTGGTGAAAGATGCTCTACGACGTAAACCGGTTTCTTTTACCTACAATCCCGAGGTGGCTGATATTTAGCTTTTCCACAAGAGTCTTAGCCTTCTTATTATATTTAATAGTAGAAGCCAAAAAGTTATTTGTAGTTCTTGGGGAGGTAAACTTGACAACGGTAGATCTTGGTCGTTGATTGTTTTTATTAATTTTGGCTACTCTTGTACATAGCTCAATATCTGCGTCGTCTAACTTGCAATCAGTAATTGTTGCAATCTGCTTTATAACTGAACCTAGGTTTTCAGATTATATTCGGGAACGTTTTGTATTTCTAGATTGTTTGCCTTAGAGTGTTGTTGCATGCGACTGATTCTGGAATTGAGATCAACTATGGTATTTTTAAGGGATTGGTTTTCAGATGTTAACGAATTAATACTATCGGAGTTAGCCTGAATTTGTGTCCTGATCTCTTCTTGCTCTCTTTCGAAACTCTTACGAAAATCGAGCGATTCCGATATCTGGCTGAAGCGGTCCAAGAGTTCTTTAGTTTTTAGGTCAAATTACTCCAAAATGCTTGTTCTAAAACTATCAAGTACGTTCTCAAGTTCTTCCTTGATTACTTGACGGATCGTATCTGCGCATACATTAATTCCGCTATTTTGCATTGGCACCCTCTTTTGGGGTTAACATAAGCTGATGATTCCTCCGGGTGGTTGTTGTGTTGGTTGGATTAGTGAGTGTACTTATAGGTATATTGGTAGTGTCTAATTTCGGCACCTTACTGCGAAAACTTGAGCAAGCAAACTTGGACTTGTATTCCTCCGCTAAATCTTTGATCGATTTATTTAAGTTGACGCAGTTTAAATTATATTTGTACTAACAAAACTGACAGCTTAAAGTATTCGGTGAAGAAGTTTGCCGAACGCAACAGCCAAATTTTGCCTTTGTCGGAGACGTAATATTGCTCTTTAGTGTAGTGTGAATGAAGCTCATATAAACGCAGCAACGCGCGGGGCAGTTGTGCAAGGCGCGGGCGAACGGACAGCGTTGCGCGGCAGCTAGCGTTTAATGGCTTCGGGCCTTTTTTTTTTTTTGCTGCCGAGGCACCCTCGCGGGAGGGAGGTGGAATATGCGTCATGCATACCGCCCGCAGGTAAAGTCCTCTGCGGGGGGTTATGTGGGACTCACCAGAATGGCACCTACCCACTAAAAACCACCTGTTGGCTGTAGTAATTATTACCGTTAGCCTTCATCGGAAGCGACACCCGTCGGGAAGTTGGGCGCGCTGGAGAGAAAGTTGCACTGAAGGTCCTCAAAGGGACATGAGTTGGTGGCCGTTCTAGGCAGCCTCTGGTGAAGCCGGGGCTGCGCAGAGGTCGGCCGAAGCTTGACTTAGGGATCAATTCATTTAAATGAACCTATAATGAATTGAGAAGGGAACTATGCTCCGCCAGAGCGAGCAGTCGCTCTGTCGGAGAACGTGAAGCCCTAAGTTTACGGACTAAGACTGCGATTTCACTAACATCGATATTTTTCATAGCGTCGCAGACGATACGTATATCGTCTGCTACGGAGGATTGAGGAGTGGGTTTGTATGGGCGAGGAGCTGGGATGGGATTCGATGCGGGGCGCTGCCTCCAGTTTTCTGGAGCAGGCTTTGGCTGAGCAGGCTTTGCAGCCGGAGGAACCTGGCTACGGAGCGGCGGAAAATTTCCTGAGAAAGGGGCGGGGCCTGTTTGGGTGCCGACCTCTTGGAATTGGAACGCATGCAACGGGGTGCACGAGGGCAGCCCCTGTAATTTGCGGTGTGGCCGGACTGGCTACAAAGCACGCAATCGGGAGGAGAGGGAGTTTCAGGAATGCGATTGCACTCCTTAGTGAAGTGAGGGACCAGGCACTTGACGCACCTGAGCGGTGTGCGGCAGTTGGCCGCCGCATGCCCGTACAACTGGCACCGATGGCACTGGCCGGGATGACCGCGGCGATGAGGCGCCTCGATCGAGATCCCAGAGAGGCCGCAAATAGTGCTAACCCCTTTCAGGATCTTCCTGGACTTGGGGACGTTGGCGAGAACCACCAATGCGAGAGGGTGTTGCCTTCCGTACTTGCTGTGCATTTTATGCACCGCGAGTGTCGGGAAGCCTTGGGACTGCAGATCCTCCAGGATAGCCTCGTTCGATAATTCGAACGGGACTCCCCTGAGTACCGCTCTGATCTAACGCTCTTCTGACAGAGCATAAGTATGATAAGCATATTGCTTATCGGTGAGGAGCTTTGTTAAAGCACGAAAGTCGTCTATCGACGAGACTAGGATTTTAATAGATTCACCCGAGTTGGCCGCTCGGGTGTAATGGATCTTGTGCTCATTGCACAATGTCGAAACCTCAGTCCATTTACCCTTTTCCCGAAGGAAAACGGGTGGTGGGACCTTGGCCTTGACAGAAGTTGGGGCCGGAGCGGGTGTTGAAGACACCGGGGCAGCTGGCGTTGAAGACGCCGCAGGGGGTGTAGGGACGGGCGACGAGGGCGCCGGGTCTTGTTTCGAACGCTTCTTAGAGCGCTTCTTAACAAGCGTAAAAGAGGGAGACTCAGGGCCAGTTGGGGTGGCGTCCGAGGATGAATCGGTCGCGGGTGCGCGCTTGCGTCGAGGAGGGGCGTCTACTTCGCACTCCATGTCACTGGAGGAAGGGGACGCGGGAGGGCCTAAGACCTGAGTGGTCTGGGGAACTGGGGTGGCCTAAGGGGCCATTGTTGACATTATCGTCATGAAATGAGGGATAAGAGAATCTAAGAAACGGTACTTATCAGCATTTATAGACATGCCTTCAGTACTTTCAAGTAACTTCTTCCTAATCTCGTCAAAGCTTAGGGAAGCCATTGCGGAGGGGTTGGGGAGGGACAATATATAAATATATATACTATGAACCTAACAACGATGACTAACTTCCTAAAACCACCTGACACGCAGTAGGGCGGTTGAGGACGACGCGGATAACTTACTCGAACACGAAGACTCGAGGCACCTGGAACGACGTATTCCCATCGACGAAGCTCACGTTCTACGAAGTACGGTTAACAACCCACTAGCCGCCGTGAAAACGGCGTTAGAAACTTATTAGAAGTACGGTTAACAACCCACTATCCACCGTGAAAACGGCGTTAGAAACTTATTACGGTATACAACTATGAAAAAATTAATACGACAACAACCAGTGAAATTTGGGTGCTCAATTAGCGCGGGGGCTAATGGAGCGGGAAGGCGTCTGCGATCGACGTGCGCTCGAGAACGCACGCAGACCGAGACTGGGGGCTTCAGGCCGTTGAAATAATTTTTAAATAAGAATTGCTTATAACGTCGCAATCCTTGTGAGTTTCGGAAAACTGTTTTTACTGTTAGATAGTTCTTTATCTAGACTAAATATATGATTTAAATTTAGCACATAATAATTTTAGCACTGAACCAACACTTTTTACTAGTAAATTACAATATTTTCTACGGAGCGTTCAATGTGTAGACGTGTAGACCGCGCTTATAGTTTCGAGGCAAAGTAGGCTAGAGATATACAGGTAGTATTTAAAAGGTGTGAGAGATGTCGCTAAAGGGAGACGTATTGAAACAACGAAAGACGAGTAAATACTGATTTATTATAATCTAAATGCAACCTATATGTATTACATATGTAGGTGGTGCGTACATCCTTACACCTCCCTACCAAAAAATAAAATAAAAAAGAATAACATTTTTTTTTATTTTTATTACACAAATTAACATTAAACATCACAAAAGATTCGTAAACAATTTGTTATCAAGAAAAATACGACATCGATTAATGCAACTATCAAATTACTTATACATACCTAGTTTGATTATTCATCTTTGAACACAAAGCAATTTAAGTTTTACAATAATTATTGTTATAGTATAAAACTTACAGTAAGAATATAATACAATATAGTATAGTATCCACTATGACTAAGTTGATACATGATATAACTTTGTTCTGTTTTTATGTACTAGATAAGGCTTACAATTCTTTATAACTTCTACGTTAGGCGATAGGTCTCTGATAACTCTATATGGACCTGAAAATACATCACTTAGCTTACTAGTTTGTTCATTTTTTATTAAAATTAAATCATTAGGTTTATACGATATACATTTCGTGTTTTGGTCAAACATTTCTTTTCTCTTTATTTTACTCTTAAACAAGTTACCTCGAGCTTCTTTTTGAGAAGTTTGAATACGATATTTTAATTCAGATGCGTAATTATCATGATTGTATAAAGGATCAACGTAATAACCTAACAAGTTACTAGGAAGTTGACACTTTCTACCAAAAACTAACTCAAAAGGTGTAAACTTACTTTCAGAATGAACCGATGTGTTATAACAAAAACACCAGAATGGCAACCAAGAGCTCCATGTCTCAGGGTGGTTGTCAGTCTGAATGCGAAGGAAACTTGCAAGATGTTTATGCATGTTTTCCAAGGCTCCGATGCTTTGATGGTGATAAGCTGTGGAGTTAATCTGGCTTACCTTTAAAAGTGAACTTACATCCTTGAAAACAGCTGACATAAACTCGGCTCCTCTGTCAGTAGCAATCTCCCTAGGGACACCAAATTTTAAAATAAAATTATTTACTAAGCCTTGTGCTACTTCTTCAGACTTTTTCGAAACTAAGGGTATCGCTTCTATGAACTTTGTTAATTCACATTGTAACGTGAGAATATACGAGTAACCGTTTTGGTCTTTATCTAAAGGACCGACTAAATCTAAAAATATCTTTTCAAAAGCTGTATTAGCTGTAGTCGTGATTTTCATTGGTTCTTTTACAGGTATTGAATGCTTTTGCGTTTGGCATTTATGACAACGTTGAACATAAATATTGATATCATTCTGCATACCTGGCCAATAATAATATTTTCTTATATTATTGTACATTCGCTTCATGCCTGCATGTCCACTCGTGGGTAATAAGTGAAAATCATTTAAAATTACTTTGACGTCATCTTTATTTACAATTCTCTTAACATCATGTAAAACACATATTCTTGGTCCGGACCAATCAATAGTACTTTTTACTTCTTGTAATAACTTTTCTACAAACGTGTCATTAGAATCGTTTTTAAGTATCAATAATTGTTCAATATTTAACATTTTACAACATTCAGTCAATTCTTTCACAAATTCGCTTCGCAACATTCGTGATGAAGAATTTAAATATTTGATATACAGCGTATGCTTACTTGACACGTAAACAAAAGTTTCATTTTCATAATTAATAGTACAAGTTCTCTTAAGTTTTAATAAATTGTCTCTATCAGTAAAAGATAATTCGATCGACGTCTTCGGTCTAAAATGAGTCTCTACGATTTTCGGTTGTACGGGCCGATCGTCTGTATTGACGCTTTCAGCCGAAGAAATCGGTGTTTGTATCTCATTCATTCGTGTCTTTTGTGCTCTTGTCATTACATATATCTGAGCATTCATCTCTTTCAAATCCTTAGATGATAAAGTGATTCGTGATAACGCGTCCGCAGCTGCATTATCAGAACCCTTAACATAGTCTACTATAAACTCATACTCTTCCAATGCAAGCCTAAACTTTGTGAGTCGACTGCTTGGATCTTTCATACTAAATAGGTAAACTAAAGGTCTATGATCAGTTTTAACAATAAATGATCGTCCGTATAGGTAAGGTCTAAAATGCTTAATAGCCCACACTATAGCGAGCAATTCTTTCTCGATTGTTGGATAATTTTTTTCAGCTGTGTTTAGGTTTCTACTAGCATATGCTACTGGCATTCCATTTTTGTTAGCCAAAACCGCACCTATCGCATACCCTGATGCGTCCGTTTGTAATATAAATTGATTTTCGTTCGAAAAATCTGGATATTGAAGAACTGGTGGGTTAATCAAACTATTTTTTAACGTTTGGAAACATTCTTCGCATTGGTCAGTCCAAATAAAAGGAACTTTACTTTTACAAAGATAATTTAAATAATATGATTTATGAGCAAAATTTGGTATAAATTTTCTATAGTAATTCACAAATGCTATGAATCGTTTCAATTCATCAGCATTTTTTGGTCTAGGATAGTTCTGCACGGTAGTAATTTTACTCGGATCTGGTAAAACTCCATGCTCTGATACAACATGACCTAAATACATCAACTCTTTCTTTAAAAATTCGCACTTTAACGGATTTAATTTCAAATTAACTTTTCGTAATCTTTCAAAAACTAACTGTAAATTTTTATTGTGATCTTCTAAATTTCGTCCAAAAATTATTAAATCATCTTGGAATACTAGGCATTTTTCGAATGTTAACCCAGCCATTGCTAAAGTCATCATTCGCGAAAAAGAACTAGGACTTGTTTTCAAACCCATTGGCATTCTTGTCATTTGAAATTGTCCTGAGCAAAATGCAGTATATTTCCTGCTATCTTTTTGTAAATCAACATTATAATATCCCTGATATAAATCCAGGTGAGAAAAATAAATACATCCAGATAACGAATCCAGAATCTCCGTTATGTCCGGCAAAGGAAATTTATCGTTTTCTATACAATTATTCAATTTCCGGTAGTCTATCACTAATCTCCATCTTTTATTACCTTCACTATAGTGTTTCTTTGGCACTAATAACAAAGGACTAGACCATTCACTGTTACAAGGTTCTATTATTCCTTCATTTAATAATTTATTTATTTGACTCTGTATCTCGCTTTTTTGAGAATGAGGTAACCTGTAGGGCTTTACAAAAACTGGACTAGTGTTAGTTTTTAGCGTTATCGAATGTGAATAAATATCTGTAGCTTTTAGTTTATCACCCGGTAAATGAAAAATATCACAATACTTTGCGCACAAGTTCTGAATAGGTCTATGTTCCTCATCATTCAAATAATTTAAATCTAAATACTTAAACAAACTTTTAACTCTATTAGCATTTTTCGGTGTCTCAGTAAAATTACAAACTTCATAGTCACGCAAAGGGTGTATATCTAAAGAAATATTTTTCAAAATCAACGTTTCATCTGTAGTGTTCAAAATCTTAATCGGAATACGTCCATTAATCGGCCTCGCAATAGAACTTGCAACGAAAATTCCGTCCTGAATCTGAGATGTACACACAACACAATCTTCAGTTAATTTTGTACTTATATAATGAAGTGCCTCACATCGTGGCATAATGTTAATGGCATTATCACAGCATTTTAAGGACAAGTTTATTAATTGACTGTTATTTTCAAATGTTACGTAGTTTTCTCTAAAATTAACTATAGCTTTATATTTTGACATAAAATCTTTTCCAATTATTCCGTTCGTTGTACATGGCAAACAATCGAAAACATAAAATTTATGACTAAATGCTATTCCATTACAGTGAAGATTCAAATTAACAAAGCCGATTGCGTCTACTTTGCCCCCAATACCTTTTATAGAAATGTTTTCGAGATGAATTGGAGTATTTAATTGAAGCACATGTCTATGTTTAATAGCCGAGATCGATGCCCCGGTGTCTAATAACCAACTATAATTATGATTCATTACATTTAACTTGATACTACAATTGCTATTGCTTGCCATAATTTGATAATTATTAGTCACGAAAAAATGCTCTATTTTCGTTTTCTGTTTCGTTTACCTGGTCAAAAACTCGAATATGATCATTATTTAGACCCCTTTTATTTCGGAAAGATCTAAAGTTTGACTTACCTGGACCTCGTTGAGTTGATCCGGTTTGTCCTCGACCTCGAAATTGGGCCTGATGAGATAGGCTGCGGGAATTTCCACGACTCCTATTAAAAATCTGCGCTTGGTAGCCAGACCTACCTCGTAAACCTCGGTAATGGTTAGGTCTCGATCTGAAACTATTAAAATTCATGACTTCTCCGTTAGAAACAGACCCGCATACCTCTTCATCCTGAGCCGCCTGTATAGCATCTTTTAACGAATCGAAGTTTCTGGCTGCAATGATGGTACTGAGCCTGCGATTTCGTAAACCGTCTGCAAACTGTTTAATAGCATATTTTTCATTTAGCGGTTTTAGTACCTCGAAACTGGAAGAGTTTCCGTCTGCTTGCGAAATCGTAAGGTCAACCATTAACCTAGAGATTTCATCTCCAAACTCTGTTATTGACAATTCTGATTGTCTTATTATTTGTAACTTAGTCTGAATTGCTGTGGCAGCCTTTTTAGGAAGTAAATTTTGACGCATATCCTTTATCAAATCATGTACTTTCGAATAATTAGAATTTAATTGCAATTTTGCTGACTGTGATAACCTGCTTTTTAAAACAAACTGTACTAATTTATTTTTACAATCATCAGACTTTAATAAAGATTCATAATATTCGATATTGTCGATTAATTGTTTAGTATTCGCTTCAGTATCATTCATGATAGGCATTAAGCTTAACGCAGTCTTTAGGTCAAAGGTTTCCATTTTGGAACTATTAGTGGATATATGACACAGCTTCACAATTTCATCAAAAAGTTTTAAAAACTGCTGACAAGATTTATCAATCACTTTGATGTCAGAATTATGTAAATTACCATGTTTTAGTTCTATGTCATATTCACTTAACCAGAACTTATAACGATCATATATCAAATTGGTCTCATTTAATTTATATTGTAAAATATTACCTTGCCTTCTTTTTTCGCCAATTTTAATCAAATAAACTCTGATTTCTGTTAATTCTTTATATAAAGATTCTAATAATGAAACATGACTTACCATAATTGAGAGTAGACAACATGACGTAACTTATCGAAAAAAAATTACTATCAATAAGTACTTAAACGCAGAATGATTTTTAAACATATAACATATAATAAAGTTCATAGTTCGTATGTCATTTCAGTTAAATGTTGTATCAATGTATCCAGCTACGACGACCTACTTTTCCGGCAAAATAACGTTATTGTCTAATTATCACAACTAAAAAAATAAACTGAATATAAAACACATCATATAACCTTAATAAAATAGCACTGCACAAACACTTTTGTTACACAATTTCTGGACCCATTCTTGGCGCCGCCGGACCCGACTGTGGCGCTCTGGTAAACTGCTTCTGCCAAAATGATCTTCTTCAATCATTCCGATTAAACTCCTGGACTATCCAACGTCTGTGACACTTTTTGTAAGCCCGGAAAATGACGAAGAAACCCGCGAGCAAGAGCACTGTAGTAATTACTGCCAGCAATATCGAAGTTAAAGACAAGTGGAAATGAACTTGGTCCACTGTAGCGCCATTTGTTCCTCCAGCTGCATTTTGAACTATAACAGTCTCCTCTTTAGACATCTGTTTGCCCATTTTGTAGAAAATGAAATTCTTTCAGAAGTTGAATAAAAATAATCAGTACGACTGTATTTAAAAATTTACGATCGACAATTAAAATTATGGAATTCATGATTTATCTTCACAGTCAATTCATATCCATTCGTATATGGTGTGGCGTTAGGTTACCGACACCGCCTGGCAGGGTCGCCATGAGAGATGTCGCTAAAGGGAGACGTATTGAAACAACGAAAGACGAGTAAATACTGATTTATTATAATCTAAATGCAACCTATATGTATTACATATGTAGGTGGTGCATACATCCTTACAGGTGTAGACACTGGTAGAGTGAGCAGCCTGCTGCCTGGTAAGCGTGTGCGTTAACCACCTCCATCCCCCAATCTGGAGGTTCCGGAGTGTGCCAAAAAAGCTTTGCTTAGGCGCAAAAATGAAGCGAGATTTGTGCACTCCGCCCGTCACGCAAAAATGCACACATTCGTAGCGTGTTTGGACACTAACAACTACAAGTAAAACGAACGTTGCTTCGTGAGATAAAACTACTAAAGTAATTTAGTAAACCTTATGCAATAGATTTAGGTTCAGCTTAATGGAACTGTCATGTTTGATATGAAAGTGTTGAAACAAATGTTGAATAACAAATCGACGTTGATTTCTCGCTACATTTTCCTTGATGATTTCAACTTATCATATGCTCAGGTTACAATTTAAAACCTAATTGTTATTTACACAAGGTGAACAATTAACCGATCCAACCGATTACTACAAAATTGCTATGAGATTAGTTTCGTCCTTGTCGACATAAGTCGACATCGACATAAGTCGCTGGTGAATTATATGACTGTACGTTTTACATCCCGCCCTGCATTATTGCAAATATACCAAAACTGATCCCTAGACAAAAATACCGAATGTATGGCCTCAAATTAAGCGGAGCTTGTGTTATGGGTGACCACACAGCTAACTGACTTACCCAGAATAAACATCCTACTAATATTATTACAAATGTGGAACTTTGCATGTTCGTTAGTCCATCACGGAAAAACGGCTCAACGTATTTGAATGGTATTTGGTATATTGATAGTCCTACTAATATTATTAATGTGGAAGTTTGTATGTTCGTTAGTCGATTACGGAAAAACGGCTCAACGGATTTGAATGGTATTTGGTATATTGATAGTCCTACTAATATAATGATTGCGGAAGTTTGCATGTTCGTTAGTCGATTAGGGAAAAACGGCTCAACGAATTTGAATGGTATTTGGTATATTGATAGTCCTACTAATATAATGAATGTGGAAGTTTGCATGTTCGTTAGTCGATTAGGGAAAAACGGCTCAACGGATTCGAATGGTATTTGGTATATTGATAGTCCTACTAATATAATGAATGTGGAAGTTTGCATGTTCGTTAGTCGATTACGGAATACAAGATCGGGAATTTATGATTTATTGAAGAAACTTTAACCAAGTTTCTTCAATAAATCATAGCAATTAATAAGTTTTACTATTCATCTCTTAAAGATTCATCATGCATTTATCTATTGTAAAAAAATGTGTATTTTGATCAGTGATTCGATATTGTTCAATGATCGTTTCGCCTAGTCATGCTGATTTTTCACTGTTCTTTTGTTTTTTCATTTCGACATCCCAGTTATAATTGAGAGTTAAGTAACTCGAAGCCTTAGTAAATCAAATAGGTAGAATTCCTGATACACATTCGTTTGCTTTGCTTCTCGGTATTGATTTTCCTGTTGTTTTTTTAGTTTACTTACGGTATTTTGTACTGTCGTGCTTTGTACTAGAGTTTATAGTCATTTTAACTCTTTGACGTTTTAATGTTTTAAGATTTCGGTCGTTTCTTTCATATTTCCGAAAGCACGTTTAGATTATGTTCGTTAATATAATTAAAAATAAGATTAGTTTTTTTTGCCTTAACTTTTAAGTCTGCGCTCTACATGTCAAATTTTCGTTCGCATTCTGCTGACGTTAAGCCTGACTCAATTTAAAATATTGCTGTCCGTCTCTGTCAAATTCGATTGGACTTAGAGGGACGTTTTACCTGACTAACCAGCTAAATCCGAGTTAAATTGTTAACTTTAGACTGCGCAAACGGGCCTTAGTAAATTAAGCGTAATGTCAGTATCATTATGTTTTTTAATATATTTGTTTAATAATATACACCTGTGTTTAATTAAGACAAGCCTTGCAATATAAAGTTAGCACACAATCGAAAAAGGCAAAGGATATACCGGTTCAACCAACTAATAAGTTTAATAGGGGGTAGCGTTGCGTTCTATGCCATTTTGACATTTTTGGACATTAAGATTACCCTTCCGAACCAGTGGTAGTTTCAATATGCGACGTCTTTAGCCGAGGTCCGTGCCCTCTCGGGTGCTCTTGGGCGTATCGTATGTAGGAGTAGTTTAAGTTCCGGATAAGCGCCCTCAGTGCTAGGCCACAAAGTCTGGTGAAATTTAAAAGTCCAATAGGGCCATAAAAAACTGTGACGAAAATAAAAAATAAAAATCTATTTACGTTTGGTCATACTTTATTTACAGTTTTTGCTACTGAACATGTTATGATTAGGTACTATGTAGCAAATACAAAGAGGAGGTGCTGTCTGTGTCGTTCTTTAGGGAATTGGGTGTTTTGCGATCTAAAGTGGCTTAAAAACTTAAAAACTTTAAATGGCTTGTCGAAAAGGTTTAAATCATTATTAGGCATCACCTGCAAATTAGCACCGCATTTTTGCAGAGAACGTTTTACAAATGATTACGAGAAAAACCACATTGTCTTCCTTTCATTAAATTTTGATAATCCATGTATTCTTTACATTAAATAATGCAACGCACTTTTTAATAAGAAAGAAACTTGAGCTTGAGAAAAGCTGGTACATTGCTTAGAACATCTCTTCTTGATAATTTCTTTATGGGTAGCACGTTTCTCGCATTGTTTCGATAAAAGTACGAGCGCCGGCGCGCTCTTCAGATCTGATCTGCATCCGGACCCGTTCGGACGTGTTGAAGGTCGGTCCCGGCTGCCGAGTCACGATTGTTGTCTCACGACTTCTCTCGTATCAATACTCAAACGCCACTCTCAGATCCGTTCTGCGTCCGGCCCCGTTTGGACGCGTTCGCGGTCGCTCCAGCTGTTGAGTCACGATTGTCGTCTCACGACGTCAACTCGTTCGCAATACTCATACGCTGTTAGCCTCTTCAGGGCTTACGCTGCGGCCGGTTTCGATCGGCTGCAAGTAAGTCGGTCTCTCGCACAGCAACAACAGAGCTGAGCTTACCGCGGTCGATTAAATTCGATAGTGGTTCGCGAGGCTCGGGCTGTTTTTCGGCTGCGTACTTGACGCTTGGCGCCTGCTACGTAGTCAGAGACTCGCTCTGCGGCCGGCCCCGGCCGGTCGTAACGTAGTCAATCCCGCACTCTGTGCACCCCTCGCATTAAAAACCTCACCTCGGTGAGTGCAGCAACAACAGGGTTGAGCTTACCGCGGTCGATTAAATTCGATAGTGGTTCGCAAGACTCGGGCTGTCTTTCTGGCTGCGTACTTGACGCTTGGCGCCTGTACGTAGTCAGAGACTCGCTCTGCGGCCGGCTCCGGCCGGTCGTAACGTAGTCAATCCCGCACTTTTAGTGCAACCCAACTTCGTCAGGTCTACGGCCGGTTTTTGTTGCCAATTTATTGACAACACACTCCGTAGTAGACTCGCGTTTGATCAGGTGGATACTTAACGGTGACAACTAAGCCTGATAGCGTTGCCCCGGTGCGCTTCCAAGGCCCTTCAGGCCAAGGAGAAACCGGCTGACCCGATCCCATTGCACTTGGGCCTTTCTCAGGGTGACGGTACAGTGCTGTCCGAATTAGGGGCACCACTTCGCGTCGTCCCCAGCCCCCCTACCGCGGGTAGGGAGGTTTAGGTGCTAGGTTTGCTGGGGAACCTAGGCATTTTTATATATTTATATATTACATATCGTAGAACCAAGCCCTCCAATGGACCTTGTTAACGTTCTTAGGTCGTTCGCCCAGGTGCTCGCTGCGTCTGGCTACAGCATACCCGATGACATACTAACGCAGGCCTTACAGGCATCTATCGCGTCCCCGGCCCCTCAGGCCTCAACCCCGGCCCCTCAGGCCTCAACCCCAGCCCCTCAGGCCTCCAACGTCCAGACCCCTCAGGTCTACAGCTCTCCCGCGTCTCCCGCCTCATCCGAGATGGACTGCGAATCGGTCGCATCCTCTCACGCGTCGCGTCGTAAGCGTACCGCTCCCGGGAGCGACTCCGAACCCGCGTCTGATACGTCGTCAGATGCCGTCACCTTAACCGGCTTTCCTGAGCCCGCGTTTCAACTTGTCGCCAAGCGCTCCAAGAAGCGCTCGAAGAAAGCTTCGGTATCATCAATACCCGAGCCCTCCCCGGTGTCTTCAACACCAACCCCCGCGCCGTTAAAATCGCTCGTAGTAACCGCGTCTCCGTCGGTCCCATCGAAGCCAGCGACGCGCTGCGCTCCCGTCCCGCCGAAGCCTCAGCTCCCTCCGCCCGTATTCCTCCGTGAAAAAGCGCGCTGGACCGCGGTCTCTAACTTGTGCAAAGAGCACAAAATTAATTACTTAAAAGCCGCCAACGCTGGCGATCCAATCAAAATTCAAGTAGCGACCATCGACGACTTCCGGTCTTTCACTAGGCTTCTGTCGATCAATCAAATCGAGTATCACACCTACCCTTTCCCTTAGCTCTAGTAATCCTTACCAACACTCCCAACTCGAAGGAGATTTTCAGAGAGACTCGCACAATTTGTGGACTCTCTAACATCTCCGTCGAGCGTCCCAACCCCCGCGGTCACCCTGGGCAGTGCCACCGCTGCCAGCTATATGGCCACGCAGCGGCTAACTGTTCAGCTCCCCCCAGGTGCGTAAAGTGCCTGGATCCTCACATCACTAAGGAGTGCACTCGCACTCCCGAATCCACTTCCCCCCCTGCCTGTGTGCTGTGCGGCCAGTCCGGCCATACAGCTAACTACAGGGGTTGCCCGCGCGCTCCGCGCTCCACCACCAAGAGGGTCGCGCTTAAACCGGCGCCGCCGCTCACTCCCGCTAACTTCCCGCCGCTGCGCAACCGGGGTCCCCCGGAAGCAAAGCCCGTTCAGCCGACGCCTACTCCGGCTCTGTCTTGGAGGCAGCGTCCGGCTGTCCCGCTTGCACCTTCCCTACCCATCCCAGCTCCCGTAGCTTCCGTAGGGCCGCGGCCCGCTTTGTCATCTTCACCTCAGCCGTCGTTGGCTGAGGACATGAAGACCGTGTTCGACGTCATCCAAAACGTCGACATTAACGAAATTTCCGTACTCGCACGCAAACTGCGAGCCGCCCGCTCTCCTCAAGAGCGTTTATTTGCGTTAGCCGAGCATCACTCGCTTTTAAGTTCATTATAAATTTTATTTTTTGTATAAATTCGTAAATAAGTAAATTATAATGTCTAGACCCGCGAATCCCGCGTCCTATCGTACCAAACCCAAGGGCTTGTCCCTAGTATCTTTTAACGTTCGTAGCCTTAGCAACAACCTTCCCGAGCACAAACTGTTCCTTCAGAACAACGACCCAGATCTATTACTTCTCCAGGAGACATGGCTCACTCCTAATCGCTCCAGGGGATTCGCTATTTCTAAGTACGCGTTTACACGTAATGATAGGCCTAACTGCGACGGTTTCGGCGACACTGCTATATACTACAAAAGAGGATTCTATTGCTGTCCTCTCCCTACCCCTCCTCTCCTCAACATGGAAGTCACTGTATGTAGATTGGCTATGACTGGTCATCTGACCATCATCATAGCTTCAGTCTACATACCTTGTGGCACCAAACCTATCCGCAGCGACTTTGAGACCATTCTCGCCCTCGGCCGTTCAGTCATTATGTTCGGAGACTTTAACTCCAAACATACTGACTGGACGTGCCTATCAACCAACCAAAGCGGTATCGCTCTCCTTGACATCACCAACTTACTTGACTTAGACGTCGTCTCCCCCATCACTCCCACTCACTATCCCGACAACCCGAACCACTCTCCTGACATCCTCGACTTTGCAATCGTCAAGCATATCAACCTCGACCTCAGGTCTATCGAACCGCTCGATGACCTAGGTTCTGACCACCGCCCCGTCTCCCTCGTGCTAGGACCACCTAACGTTAACGTCACTTCTCCTAAGACCTTTACCAACTGGAAAGGTTTTAAAAATACGATAGTTTCTGCCTTAGAGGCCCCGAACTCTCCGCTCGCGATCTCGCCCGATCAATTAGATAGCCCGGATAAAATAGATTCGTTAGTAAATTCTCTCACTGATGCTATCAACTCAGCCATCAGTGTAAACGAAAAGGTTGCTAAGAAAGGCAAACCCACGCTTCCCTTAGCCATTAGCAATCTTATTAAAGCTAAGAACGCGGCTCTCCGGAGAGCCAAGAAATATCCCACGCCCGCCTATAGAACAGCTGCGAATCAGCTACAACGCAAAGTTAGATCTCGCCTCGCGGAACTCCGAGACGCCCAGATGAACGATCTCATGGCGAATATCTCCCCGTCCCACCAAGCGTATTATAGTATGGCCCGAGCCTTACGCGTAGACGCCGCCTCTCACGTCCCTCCTCTCACTCGTCCCTATGGCTCTATCGCCTTCGAAGACCAAGAGAAAGCCGAATGCTTCGCTGACAGCGTTGCGTCTCAATGCTCGCCCAGCACGCAATCCGCGAATCCCACTCACATCAAAACGGTGGAGGACGAAGTTCTCCGTAGAGACTCTCTCCCCATCACCGCCGACCCCGTCACAGTCTCTAATAATGAAATCTCGCTTCTTATCAAAAGTCAAAAGTCCAGAAAGGCTCCGGGTGCGGATGGTTTTTCCAACCACGCACTTAAGCACCTCCCTCAACAGGTGCTTACCTTGTTAGCTATCATTTTCAATGCCTGCTTCGACCTTAGCTACTTTCCAAAAGCTTGGAAAGAAGCGACAGTCATAGGCATACCCAAGCCGGGTAAACCTCTCAATATCCCGGCTAATCACAGACCCATCAGCCTCCTCAAGGCAATGTCTAAACTTCTCGAGAGTCATACTCTCTCGAATGCGGAACCATCTGTTTCCAACGGATGGCGATCCTCTCATAATTTCCCACCAGTTCGGCTTTCGCGCTAAGCACTCCTGCCCTCAGCAAGTCCATCGAATCGTCGAGTACATACTCGACGGCTTCTATCCGAAACGAAAGAAAACGATCGCAGTTTTCTTTGACGTAGCCAAGGCTTTCGACAAAGTCTGGCACAGCGGTCTCGTTTTTAAACTCTACAAAATAGGCTTACCGGCTCGCCTAGTTAGGATAATCGCGTCGTTCCTCAAGACCACTCGTTTCGTTTCAAATATGAAGGCACGCTCTCCGCGCCTCGTCCCATAAAGGCTGGAGTCCCTCAAGGCTCAGTCCTCGCCCCTCTTTTGTATACCGTGTACACTAACGACATTCCCATTCCGCCGAAAGACGTCGAACTCGCTCTCTTTGCCGACGACACTGCCCTTTACACCAAAGGCCGCAGAGCCCCGGGTCTCGTCACCAGACTCCAAAAGGCTGTAAACGCCCTTGGTGCTTGGTTTAAAAAATGGCGTATCGATGTGAACCCAGAGAAGAGCTCTGCGGTTTACTTCGACTACAGACGCAGTCGTATCGCCGACAATCTCCAAGTGAGAATGCAAGGCACTCCCATCCCCTGGAAGCGCAGTACCAAATATTTAGGCGTCATCTTAGTCCAGACGCTTTCTTTCAATCCTCACGTCGATAGAGTAACGAAACTCGCACGTTTTTACCTAGGCCGGCTTTACAGTATGTTAGGTAGAAAAAGTAAAATGTCCTTCAGAAACAAACGTACGCTTTATAAGGTCTGCGTTAGACCAGTCATGTCATATGCCTCGCCAGTCTTTGCCAACGCCAAACCCTCCGTCCTGCACAAACTGCAGGTAGTTCAAAACCTCTTCTGCCGCAGGGATACAAACGCACCTTGGTACGTGCGCAACGCGGACCTGCACAGAGATCTTTAACTACCTACAGTACAACAGCATCTAAAAACACTCTCAGAATCGTTCTTCAAACGCGCCGAATACCATCCCAATCCACTTGTTCGAGATTCTGTCTCATATACTGCTCCTGTCTTAGATTCGGCATACAAAGTCGCTAGACCGAGAAACGCGCACACGAGTGAACGCACGCAATTAACTTTAGATCTCGAGGCCCTTCAGGCCGCAAATTCTAATTCTAACGTAAATTCTAATTCTAATTCTAACGTAAATCCGAATTAATGCAATTTTATTTTTCAATTTTTAATGTTTTTATTATTTACTTTTCATTTTTGAGCACCTTCAGTGCTATGTAAATCCCAGCGGGTGACCCCTTAGCTGACCCCACTAGCGCGGCCTCTTTCTCCAATTGGCCGTCGCTCAGATGAAGGCTGAGTTGCAAAAATGCACGAGCCGACAGGGGGTTTTTAGTGGGTATGGTTCTGGTAGGCGTCGTGACGAGTCCCACATAACTTTGGAATCGCGCCAGAGTATGCGTCAGAGCATTTTTATCCTCCTGCCCTTCCCGCGGAGGGGAACAAAAAAAAAACGCGCTCTTCCTCTTTCCTCGGCGGTTCCTGCAGCGAACAACACTTCGGCAAAGACTTGTCGCTTCATCTCGCTTTCAATTATATTCATATTTTCATGTAACTTGCCCAGTGTTAACAAAATCTATAAAGCTTTGTTTTTACTCTAAATTTGAGTGAATCTTTCCATTTAATTAATTATCATTGCAAATAATAATTGTGACCCCGTAAACAAAAGGATTTGTAGCAGCGTTCTCTAATTAAACATGTGTGTCTAAATCGCATTTTATTTATCTATCCATTCTCCAGGTCGCTGCGCAATCAGTATCTATGTATTTAATTAAATATGACAACGTTTAAAATCACAATGACAATCTTTAAAACAAAAGCAATCTATAAAATCGGAACATGAAAGCCGAGGCGAGATGAGATTCACTATCCACTTTTTCGACGAGTTACGATAGATTTCAAATAAAATACTACATTTATTTTAAAAGATAGATAGCCAATAAGAGCACGCGTTTCTGCTGATGGTAAATGTCATCCATGCGCATGAACATAATTAACGGTAGTTGATAAGTTAATTATTATTGATAGCATGTTGGTGCCAGTAGGCTTCAGTTGGCCTTTGCTCCAGTAATTTAACTGACTGTTTTTTAAACGAAACACATCTACGTAAACTCAGTTATTATGGTGGTTAAAATGGGATGTACCGCCCCAGAAGAGATCTTATCAAAGGAGTTCTATTTCTTTTTAAATAATTTATTTATTTATTTACTTATTTACATTACATTATTTACTACTAATATGCCAGTAGACCACAAAAACCATATTAGAAGGTGGTATTACTCAGTTTGCAGTTAAATAATATTTATCTACTAATGGTGTATATTACATGATTCATGTTATTACTTTATGGTTAAAGTTACATTAAGACCATTTATAGATCGGCCGAAAGCTGATTAGGGGGATCCGAGAAAACATTCCTCAGTCTATAGACTTTGTATCTCAACAAGGATGGAGCAGTATAAAAAACTATAAAATATGGTTGAGGAAATCGATGGCTGGATCACGCGTTAACTCGTGAACGGGTGCCGTTTGAGGGTGTTCGCCGTTAGGATACTTGAGGGAGGGAGACTTGCCGGGCTAACAGATGCAGATAAGAATAATTTTGTATAGACATAAAGAGACTGTAAATTTATTTTGAAAAAATATACCCATGAAATTTCTTACCAGTTCTTCTTCACGAAAGTTTTTACGAACTGGTGGTAGAGTAATGTTTTATTTGACGTCAATAAGAACAAGTAATTGTTAATGTTGAGAAATGAATATTTCATTTCATTTTATTTACTTCAAAACGCTTGAAGAAAGCGTCCGTGTAGGTCCGCGTTACGCACATACATAGAGTGTGCTCTTGGCCAGGTAGTTTCAAAATTTTCGGAATCGAAACTTGTGTGACCTCAACGACTTTGTCCGTTGCTGGACATTATCGCATCTAATGTTTTTTTAACTGGAAGTTAGCAAAGTAATGCTGCCTCCTTCTTGGTTACTTTGTTTGTCGTAAGTACTGTTTCACCATTGAGATGTATTTTATATCAAATAAATGCATGTGTCACAGGATAGAGAGAGTTGGGGTGCTCATGGAGGGGCTTACGTTCAGCAAGGGGGACAACAGGCTCTTAAATCGAATTGAATTAAATTGAATCGATGTAACATTGTAATAACGAGTGATTAACAATTTTATTTTTAAGTAAAATAAATAAAGTACTTCAAGTTGATTTAACTAAAAACTAAAGTTTGCTTAATTTTTATGATTTCATCTTCAAAAGTAACTTTTTATTTAAAAAATATTGTTTGTTTTTGGTTTTAATTACCATTCATTAATGAAGAAAAATTATACCGAAGTAGTTAAGATACTAATAATGATAACGAGTTGACGTCATGAGTAATAGATTCACACAAACACCAGTCAGGAAAATCCTTCTGATAAGATGAATAAAGGGACTCAACGAAAAACAAAAATGTATCAACACATTTCGTTGTATGGTCATCCATAACACAAGCTCTGTCTATTTCGGGGCCATACAGTTGCTGTGCTTGTCTGGGGATTTTAATATTGTATTATAATTTATTATTATTATCACATGTACTTATTTCTTGAAAGTTTTGTAGATATGTACGTAACATTATCCGAATAAATTACTAGGATCTCAGTAGATATTAACTATTCTTACATTACATTAAATAATCCTTAGATAATATAAAAAAAACAATGGTAGACCAAAAATTTTTCGAATTCGTAGAAAGATTTCTGCAATTCGCTTCAACCACAAAAGCCGTCGTTCATACAACGACCCCCATTTGCACATATCCCCTATCCCCTGGAAACCCACCACAAAATGTCTCTTAGAAAAAAGCTAACGCTTTATAAGGTCTGCTGTTCTACAAAAGTAACTTACTCTACCTCAGTCTCTACACCATCAACTCTACACCAGTCATGACATATGCTTCTCTTATGTTTAACGCCAAACCTTCCCTTCTGTACAAACTGTAGGTGTACAGAAGCTCTTTTGGCGCAGGGCCAAAGGCACATTCTGGTGTGTGCGTAAAGCGGACCAACACAGAGACCTCGAACTACCTGCAGATCAACAATACCTCAAAACGCTCTGGGACACTTTCTGTAAGGTTCTGAAGAGCTTCCCAGTTAGTTAATTTGACAGACAGTTTTGTATACTGCTCCATCCTTGTCGAGATACAAAGGTTATAGACTGAGAAATGTTCTCTCGGATCGCCTAATCAGTTTTAAGCTGATCTAGAAAGCCTGGGAAATTGGCCGTTACGTTCTCTGCTTGCGCAGCTTCTTCCCTAACTGGCTGTCGGTCCAATGAAGGCTTGAGGTAAAGCCATACAGGTTGTGTTTTAGTGGGTAGATTCTTTATAACGGTTCTGGCTCGCAACTCAACATTCCGTTAAGAATACTTGAAATGTGATTAGGAAACATTATATTGAAGCTTAGCCGACGCTTGCTTGCTTTTAGCGAGGTTTTACGGCCGGGAACTCCTCGCGAAGCAGTTGTTCCTTGGACCATGGTGAAGCCATAGCTTATGTAGTATTATATTTACTCTTTGTGGATGACGGCCTGTTTGGTGTGGAGGTAAGTACCCTTGCCTTTCATGCCAGAGGTCCCGGGTTCGAATCCTGGTAGAGGCAGATATTTTATCATATTTGCTTTCTAGTCATGGATGTGTATGTATGTTTATTTAAGTTTATTTCTAATATTTATATATGAAAAAAAAATGTCTATGTGTGTTTCTATATTTCTTAAGTTTATTCATCCGTTATCTAGTATCCATAACACAAGTTCTTAATGATACTTAATTTGGGCTAGATAATGTGGTGTGATTGTTAGGATATAATATATAAAGTATTCACACCAACCACCAGGAATGACCTAGTCCACAGGTGTAGTCTCTCCCAAGGCCGTCATATAAATATTTCCTCGCTCAGGTAGGTAGTAAAGATAACTTTAGTAAGAAATGTATCCACCCAACCTTGTTTGTGTGAATAAATTTCGGGCGGCCGATCGTCGCGGCTTGGCCTTACGAGCATGTCAGAATTAGTAAAAAGGTCGATATAAATTAAGAAGAAAATAATTTAAATTTGAATATATCGAATGACATAAAAGAGTTAAAGAAACAATAGATTCTGATTTGCTCCATCATCGGAGTAATACATAATATATCTAGTGAATGAAAATGAAATAAATAATTTATTAAAATAAATATTTCTATTACCTCCCCTACCGACATAGAACTTTCGTGTACTCTAAAAACGGGTCATCCCAATATGACCAACTTCAAATTTAAATTGTTTTCATCTTAATTTTTACCGACCTTTTTACTGAAATATCCCGGCATTCTGACGTGCTCCTAACCGTGACGACCGGATCTGTCGCACATATCACAGTAAGTAAATTTTTGGGTTTTTTTACATATTTGAATCTCTTACGATGAGATCTTTCAGAATCAAACGTCCGTTTTTCGCTAAATGCTCTGGAAATGGGAAATTCAAAAACCATGAACACCGCAATTGCTTCTTTGACTCAAAGAATATTTGACAAGTGTACAGTAAGTGCTCCTACTATGTACTATTTTGGAGAAGTTTATTTATATTTTTACCTACCCATAGCATAAACACAATATAATATACATAATAATAGGTCTTTACCTATGAAACTGCCGTTTTGCCGTACTGGCCATTTCAAATGAAAATATTTTTTTTTTACTGATATTTCTAATTTCAAATTAATTTTATTTGACAAACATGGAATTCTTTTTCTAAAATCGTCATTTGTTTAATAGTTAGTGTTTTGTTTTCAACGCATTCGAACATTTTTCGTCATCATGGATAAGTTAAAAATTCGAGTAATTATGGAGTATGAGTACCGTCGTGGCAGCAAAGCGGCACAAGCGCCACGCAACATCAACGACGTTTACGGAGCGAACACTACAAACGAATGCACCACCCGTTATTGGTTTACCCGCTTCCGTTCTGGAAATTTTGACCTGAAAAATGAACCCCGTGGTCGTCCGAAAACTTTGGTCCATAATGACGAATTAAAGGCAATTGTGGAAGCTGATGAAACTCAATCCACGGCTGAATTAGCAGCAGCTTTCGACGTTAGCATCAAAACAATATTGGTCCATTTGCGCCAAATTGGCAAGGTAAAAAAGCTTGACAAATGGGTACCCCACGAACTCAATGACCGCCAGCGCGAAGTACGCATGGAGACGTGCCTTGCACTGCTCAGCAGGCATACAAATGAAGGAATTCTGAACCGCATTATTACTTGTGACGAGAAATGGATCCTGTTTGACAATCGTAAGCGCTCAGCAAGTTGGTTGGACCCTGGTTCAGCACCCAAACAATGCCCTAAACGAAAACTTACCCCTAGAAAAGTGATGGTCACTGTTGGGTGGTCTAACGCGGGTGTAGTTCATCACAGCTTCTTGCCAAACGGGACAAGCATTACTGCAGATGTGTACTGTGAAGAACTGAACACAATGATGGAGAAGCTCGCACGTCTCCAACCAGCTTTGGTCAATCGTTCGGCTCCACTGCTCCTGCACGACAACGCGCGACCTCATACTGCACAGCAGACGGTCTCCAAGCTACAAGAGTTGGGGTTGGAAGTTCTCCGTCATCCGCCGTACTCACCAGACCTTGCGCCTACAGACTTCTACTTTTTCCAGAATTTGGATAACTTCTTGGCGGAAAAAAATTCAATACCCGAGAGGCAGTACAAAATGCCTTTGAAGAGTTTGTTGCCTCCCGTCCAGCTGATTTCTTCAAGAAAGGCATCAATAAGCTACCAATGCGTTGGCAAAGATGCATTGATTGCATGGGTGATTATTTTGATTAATAGAAATAAAAAATATATTAAAAAATTACGCTTCATTTATTTCGTGAAAAACGGCAATTTCATAGGTAAAGACCTAAAATATGCCACATACTGTTTTTATGCTCTATGATGAAAGAGCCTAGCCTGTGATAGAGCTTAGACTTCCTTGTTGCCAAAATACTTAAAATAGGTATATCTATAAATAAAATACTTGTAATGAGTGATGAAATATTTTAAAAAACTTGTACTGACTGATGCCGGACAAAAAGAAGTTTTTTATTATAACATGATGCAGAACCAGAAGCTGTCTCAGATAGAATAAAAATCTAGAATAAAATATAAAAAGTATGTTTTTATTATTGAAAGAATTTAATTTTGAATGTTTTTAAAATTTGTTTTTTTTACTGTCAATTGGTAAGCGTTTGTTAGTCATGGCATCTAATGGTAAGTAATAAAATATATATAAATAACTAAAGCGTCATTGTCACTAAAGTACGTCTTCTTATGGTAGCGTCGGGTGACGGGTCGCGCACTTCCCTCTAATATGGTTGAGGAGGGCGATGGCTGGATCCCGCGTTGACTCGGGAACGGGTGCCGTTTGAGGGTGTTCGTCGTTTGGATACTTTTTTTTTTTTTTTGGTTCCCCTCCACGGGAAGGGCAGGAGGACATAAAAAATGCTCTGACGCATACTCCGCGCGCGCGATCGGAGTTATGTGGGACTCGTCCCGACGCCTACCAGAACCATACCCACTAAAAAACCCCTGTCGGCTCGTGCATTTTTGCCACTCAGCCTTCATCTGAACGACGGCCAACTGGAGAAAGAGGCCGCGCCAGCGGGGCCCTTAAGGGGTCACCCGCTGAGATTCACATAGCACTGAAGGTGCTCAAAAAAGAAAAGTAAAAATAAAAACATTAAAAATGAAAAATAAAAATAGCATTAATTCGGATTTACGTTAGAATTAGAATTTACGTTAGAATTAGGATTTGCGGCCTGAAGGGCCTCGAGAGCTAAAGTTAACTGCGAAGGTTCGCCCGTGTGCGCGTTTCTCGGCCTAGCGACTTTGAATTTCGAATCTAACACAGGAGCAGTATATGAGACTGAATCTCGAACAAGATGATTGGGATGGGATTCGGCGCGTTTGAAGAACGATTCTGAGAGTGTTTTGAAGTGCTGTTGCACTGTAGGTAGTTCAAGATCTCTGTGCAGGTCCGCGTTGCGCACATACCAAGGTGCGTCTGTGGCCCTGCGGCAGAAGAGATTTTGAACTACCTGCAGCTTATACAGGACGGAGGGATTGGCATGGGCAAAGACTGGCGAAGCATATGACATGACGGGTCTAACGCAGACCTTGTAAAGCGTACGTTTATTTCTAAAAGACATTTTACTTTTTCTACCTATCATACTATTTAAGCGGCTTAAGTAGAAACGCGCGAGTTTCGTTACTCTATCGACGTGTGGCTTAAAAGAAAGCGTCTGATCTAAGGTGACGCCTAAGTATTTGATACTGCGCTTCCAGGGGATAGGAATACCTAACATTCGAATGTGGGGATCGTTGCGGCGATTACGACGTTTGTGGTCGAATAGAATGGCAGAACTCTTTTCTGGGTTGACATCGATACGCCATTTTTGAAACCAAACACCGAGGGCGTTTACGGCCTTTTGGAGTCTGGTGATGTTATACGGGATTATTTTACCTTTAGTGTAAAGGGCGGTATCGTCTGCAAAGAGGGCGAGTTCGACGCCTTTCGGCGGGATGGGCATGTCATTAGTGTACACGGTGTACAGCAGAGGGGCGAGGACTGAGCCTTGCGGGACTCCAGCCTTTATGGGACGAGGCGCGGAGAGCGTGCCTTCATGTTTGAATCGAAACGTACGGTCTTTAAGAAACGACGCGATTAATCTGACTAGGCGAACCGGTAAGCCTATTTTATAGAGTTTAAAAACGAGACCGCTGTGCCAGACTTTGTCGAAAGCCTTGGCTACGTCAAAGAGAACCGCGATTGATTTTTTACGATGCGGATAGAATCCTTCGAGAATGTACTCGACGATTCGATGAACTTGCTGAGGGCAGGAGTGCTTAGCGCGAAAGCCGAACTGATGGGGAATAATGAGCGGGTCGCCATCCGTTGGAAACAGATGGTTCCGCATTCGAGAGAGTATGACTCTTTCGAGAAGTTTAGACATTGCCTTGAGGAGGCTGATGGGTCTGTGATTAGCCGGGATGTTCAGAGGTTTACCCGGCTTGGGAATGCCTATGACTGTCGCTTCTTTCCAGGCTTTTGGAAAGTAGCTATGGTCGAAGCAGGCATTGAAGATGATAGCTAACAAGGTAAGCACCTGCTGTGGCAGGTGCTTCAGTGCGTGGTTGGAGATTCCATCCGCACCCGGAGCCTTTTTGGACTTTTGTTTTCTAATGAGAAGCAAGATTTCATCATTAGAGACTGTGACGGGGTCGTCGGTGATAGGGAGAGATTCTCTGCGGAGAACTTCGTCCTCCACCGCCTGGATGTGGGAGGGATCCGCGGGTTGCGTGCTGGGCGAACATTGTGCCGCTATGCTGTCGGCGAAGCATTCGGCTTTCTCTTCGACTTCGAAGGCAATGGTGCCGTCGGGGCGAGTGAGAGGAGGAACGTGAGAGGCGGTGTCTACGCGTAAAGCTCGGGCCATTCGATAATACGCTTGGTGGGACGGGGAGATATTCTCCATGAGATCGTTAAACTGAGTGTCACGGAGTTCCGCGAGGCGAGACCTAACTTTCCGTTGAAGCTGATTCGCAGCTGTTCTATATGCGGGCGTGGGATATTTCTTGGCTCTCCGGAGAGCCGCGTTCTTAGCTTTAATGAGATTGCTAATGGCTAAGGGAAGCGCGGGTTTGCCTTGCTTAGCAATGATTACGTTGTCGCTGATGGCTGAGTTGATAGCATCAGTGAGATTATCGACTATCGAATCTATTTTAATCGGGCTGTCTAATTGGTCGGGCGAAATCGCGAGCGGAGAGTTCGGTGCCTCTAAGGCTGAAACTAACGTATTTTTAAAGCCTTTCCAGTTGGTAAAGGTCTTTGGCGGTGTGACGTTAACGTTAGGCGCGCCTAGCACGAGGGAGACGGGGCGATGGTCGGAGCCTAGGTCATCGAGCGGTTCGATGGACCTGAGATCAAGATTGATTCGCTTGATTATTGCAAAGTCGAGGATGTCAGGAGAATAGGTCGGGTTTTTGGGATAGTGAGTGGGAGTGATGGGGGATATGACGTCTAAGTCAAGGGAGTTAGTGATGTCGAGGAGAGCGATACCGCTGGTGTTGGTCGATAGGCACGTCCAGTCAGTATGTTTGGAGTTAAAGTCTCCGAACATAATGACTGAATGGCCGAGGGCGAGAATGGCCTCAAAGTCGCTGCGGATTGGTCTGGTACCACTAGGTATGTAGACTGAAGCTATGATGATGGTCGGATGACCAGTCATAGCCAATCTACACACAGTGGCCTCCATGTTGAGGAGAGGAGGGGTAGGGAGAGGACAGCAATGGAAGCCTCTTTTGTAATATATCGCGGTGCCGCCGTAACCGTCGGAGTTGGGCCTATCGTTGCGAGTAAGCGCGTACTTAGGTATAGCGAATCCCCTGGAGCGGTTTGGAGTAAGCCATGTCTCCTGGAGAAGGAATAAGTCAGGTTCTTTGTTCTGAAGGAACAGTTTAATCTCGGGAAGGTTGGTATTAAGGCTACAAGCGTTAAAAGATACTAGGGATAAGCCCTTAGGTTTAATACGACTGGACGCGGGATTCGCGGGTCTAGACATTAAATTAATTTATTTACGAATTTATACAAAAATAAAAGAATTTATAACGAACTTAGGAGCGAGTGATGCTCGGCTAACGCGAATAAACGCTCTTGAGGAGAGCGGGCGGCTCGCAGTTTGCGTGCGAGTACGGAGATTTCGTTAATGTCGACGTTTTGGATGACGTCGAACACGGTCTTCATGTCCTCAGCCAACGACGACTGAGGGGAAGATGACAACGCGGGACGCGGCCCTACGGGAGCTACGGGAGCTGGGATGGGTCGGGAAGGTGCAGGCGGGACGGCCGGACGCTGCCTCCAAGACAGAGCCGGAGTAGGCGTCGGCTGAACGGGCTTTGCTTCCGGGGGACCCCGGTTGCGCAGCGGCGGGAAGTTAGCGGAGGTGAGCGGTGGCGCCGGTTTAGGCGCGACCCTCTTGACGGTGGAGCGCGGAGCGCGCGGGCAACCCCTGTAGTTTGCTGTGTGGCCGGACTGGCCGCACAGCACACAGGCAGGGGGGGAAGTGGATTCGGGAGTGCGAGTGCACTCCTTAGTGAAGTGAGGATCCAGGCACTTTACGCACCTGGGGGGAGCTGAACAGTTAGCCGCTGCGTGGCCATAGAGCTGGCAGCGGTGGCACTGCCCAGGATGACCGCGGGGGTTGGGACGCTCGACGGAGATGTTCGAGAGTCCGCAGATTGTGCGAGCCTCTCTGAAAATCTCCTTCGAGTTGGGAGTATTTGCAAGGATTACTAATGCTAAAGGAAAACGCCTACCGCGGTTGGAGTGCATCTTGTGCACTGCTGTGACCGGGAAACCCTGAGACTTAAGGTCCTCGAGGATTTCTTCGTTCTCGAGCTCGAACGGGACGCCCCGTAGAACTGCGCGGATCTTACGCTCCTCCGGGAGGGCGTAGGTGTGATAAGCTATTTGTTTTAAAGAAAGTAACCGAGTGAACTCGCGGAAGTCGTTGACGGTCGCGACCTGGATTTTAATTGTGTCGCCTGCATTGGTTGCTTTTAGGTAATTAATTTTGTGCTCTTTGCACAAGTTCGAAACCGCGGTCCAGCGCGCTTTTTCACGCAGGAATACGGGCGGAGGGAGCTGAGGCTTCGGCGGGACGGGAGCGCAGCGCGTCGCTGGCTTCGATGTGACCGACGGAGACGCGGTTACTACGAGCGATTCTAACGGCGCGGGTGCTGGTGTTGAAGACACCGGGGAGGGCTCGGGTATTGAAGATACTGAAGCTTTCTTAGAGCGCTTCTTGGAGCGCTTGGCGACAAGTTGAAAGGCGGGCTCAGGAGAGCCGGTTAAGGTGACGGCATCTGACGACGTGTCAGACGCGGGTTCGGAGTCGCTCCCGGGAGCGGTACGCTTACGACGCGACGCGTGAGAGGATGCGACCGATTCGCAGTCCATCTCGGACGAGGCGGGAGACGCGGGAGAGCTTAAGACCTGAGGGGTCTCGACGTTGGAGGCCTGAGGGGCCGGGGTTGAGGCCTGAGGGGCCGGGGACGCGATTGATGCCTGCAAGGCCTGCGTTATGATGTCATTCGGGATGTAGACGCCTACCGCAGCAAGTGCCTTGGTGAACGCGTTAATAACGCTTAGCGGATCCATAAGGGAGAGTTGGGACAGTAATATTAATAAATATAAGTATAATAAAAGATGCCTAGTTCCTAAAAACCTAGCAAAATCCTAGCGGTAAACCTCCCTACCAGTGGTAGGGGGGCTGGGGAGAATAACTTAAAACTAACAGTAATACGCCGAAGGCCGCTACCTAGAAACCTAAAAAAGGGTACGCAGGTAAAGAGTTGACCGCGTTAGGGTCAACCTTTACCGACAGAAAGGACAGATACACACGAAAACACACAAATATGATAAAAATAAATATGAAAATAGGAGAAAAAAATAAATAAAATAGAGAAGAGAAATAAATAAAAATAAAAAGGACTGGTTCAGTACAAATTCGTTGTCACCGTTAAGTATCCTTTGCACTGAAACCAGACTACTTACGCCGGGCACAACACTGCACTCAGCACAAGCACAACACAACTTAGCACAGCACTTTGAAGACTAAGAGGCTTAGTCGCAAAGAAAAATCGCACTTCGAAAGCACTCAGACGGATTAGAAAGACTCAGGAAACCGTAGCACGGAGCCAACACGCTAGACTGTGACGTCAGTAAACTGAGCGCCGCGGAATGGCGGGAAGGGACCGATCAACGGAGAGCTGGGTCTTGCACGTCCGAACCGCGTGGCGATCGGAGCGAGAATGATTTGGATACTTGGAGGGAAGGAGACTTGCAGAGCTTACAGATGCAGCTAAGACTAATTTTGTATAGACATAAAATGACACTGTCAATTGATTTTGAAAAAAATATACCCGTGAAATTTCTTGCCAGTTCTTCTTCACGAAGGTTTTTCCGTACTGGTGGTAGAGTAATGTTTTATTTGACGTCAATAAGAACAAGTAATTGTCAATGTTGAGAAATAAATATTTGAATTTGAATTTGACACTGCTTTCCAAGATGTACCTAATCTAGAATCTAGGATTGTATGTCCTTTTTTTTTTGAAAAATTTAATCCACTCTTTTACGACGGTTCGATCAACTCAAATACAGCTTCAGCACACTTTCCAATCTGTAAAAAAACCGATGGACTAGCAGCTTCGGTCGACAGAGTCCACCGCTTCC
Source organism: Marasmarcha lunaedactyla (assembly GCA_923062675.1). Lineage (NCBI taxonomy): Eukaryota > Metazoa > Arthropoda > Insecta > Lepidoptera > Pterophoridae > Marasmarcha > Marasmarcha lunaedactyla. The sequence goes on from OV281366.1 coordinate 11,681,556, forward strand.
AACTGGTGTTTCGCGGAATCTCCCCAAAGATGACTGCAGTACTCCATACCAGTTCGAACTTGTGCTGTATAAGGATTAAACAGATGTTCAGATTTGAAGAACCTTGCGATGATTTATAATATTTTAGTCGCTGTGTTAGAGTTATGTTTCGACGTAAGGGCCATGCCCAAAAGCCCCAGATAAATGATTTGTTATGGGTCTCTTATTAAAAAAAAAATACCAAATTAATTTTCTTAGAAAGTATTCAAATTTGTTGATTTAAAATATTTGTTATACATTGCCTTACACCTTAGACCTGTTTGTTTTTTGTTTTTTTGGCACAACTAGAAGAAAATGTAATACAGGCGTGTATGATCCTCGTCTACATCGTCACTTTCCATCAGGTGAGATGGAAGACAAACGCCTGCTAATTATGAATAAAATAAAAATATAAAAATCTTTTATATTATTGTTAAGAAGTAGCTGTAAAACAGTTGCAATTATCTGATGTTTGTAGTAAATATACGACATAATTTAAAAAACCAAGCAAAAAATATTTATATATGCAAAGGGGTTTTAATTTTGCCAAGTGTACCTACCCCTAAATAAACTTAACGTTGTTTTATTTTATTGCTCAAGACAATGTAACACACGTTTTTAATACTAACAATTTAGATACTGTGATTAAGACTTTTCCTAATTATAAATACAGTAATTGATCATATTGCACTACCTAAACGGATCTTAGATAGAATTGTACAACCTAAAGACAGTAAGTCCCCATTTTACTGTGTTGATGTCTGGTTCTCATCCACTATTCAGGTATAATATTATTAAACATAAATTATTTTTCTATTACTTAATGTCCTAGTTAATAAACACGCAAATATTATTAAATTCGAAATCACCGTTATAAGATTCATGCAAAGAAGAAAACCTTATTACAGAAAGTGACATTGCCCGAACATAGATCCGCTTCATCACGTCTGCCTAAAAACAAGAATAAGTCGAAATGGTCAGAATAAACTAATTTTCTACTTGATCAATTGTAGTTCTAGGAATAAAAAACTATGTAAGGGTATTACCACACTAATCGATCGATCGTCGATTGACGTCGATCGTACTTCGGATGTAGATTGGTCTGGTAAAACTGTCGATCCACGTCGACTGATCCATTCTACCATCGATCTATGGCGTCGATGGTGGTGGTAACACCCTTAGGCAAAATATTGATACCGCTGAGTTTGGTGGTAATACAGAATTATCCACGGCATTTAATAAGAGATGGCGAATGGACTGTCAATCAGCTGTTTGTGTTTGTTTTTTGGCACGTGTTGATTTTGGCACGAGTTTGATATAAATTTAAAATTATTTAAAATGAAGTTTATGTTTCTGATTCCTTTTGAAAATGGTAATTCCCAGCATGACAAATACCATTGTCACAGTTTATCGCAGTCGAGTTAATTTTCAAAATAAATAAGGTAGTGCTCTTTCAAGATGATGGAATCTTGGATATCCATAGGACAAGTTATTCCAAGGTTTGCTTGATTAAATGGTTTTGATATTAATCTATAAATATTTTGTTCGAATAATATTATACTGAGTTTAGTTATTTCAGGAGGTCTTGAAGTTTGATGATCTCTGGCCTTAGTGAGATAAGATAAAGACGATCATATGTACATGCCAAATGCAATACATTTATTAGCTTAATGCAACAACTAAATACGGAAGGGTAAACTACGCGTATTAAAGTAAATATCAAATACACAAAATATGTTTATTAAATTATATCATAAAAATATGAATAAATTATAATTCAATTGCGTCGGAAATGAGTTGATAATAATCTTTTAATTTATCTAATAACGGTAAGGTTATATCCATAAAAATGTTAGATACTATCTCTATAAGTTTAAAACGTCATCATATTGATATATAAAAAACAAGACCGGCTGAGATGCTCGAATACATACATTTTCTTTTAGATCCTTAGTTCTTTATTCATTCAAGAATATTTACAAATGAACCACAGTAAAAAGAAGGACAAGGTCTGAAAAGGAATTGAAGATATAGGACGCCTAAATCACTTTGTACACAGTCAAAAGGCTAGCAAAATTATAATTTTTGTTGGTTGTGGAAATTTGGTTGTTGAATGACAAAATGGTTGGTGAATGAAACTCGTATATATAATAAATATATAATAAGGCTGCGACTTATTTCTTTAGATTACTAGGTAAAAAAAAATATGATGCAAGTCGGTATCTGGTAAATGATTACATTTACGGTTTGGAAAAAGTAATGAAATAAATGTATGAAGACCCATCAGTTTTTAATTGAAAAAAATTAGCCAAGTCACAGGCATTAGTTAAAACAAAGTTAATCGAGATTTTCTAGAAAAACCTTCTAAGGATTAAAATGGCGACGGAAGCATGACATTACTTCTAATTAAAGGAACAATTTTTTCGGTAGAACATAATTTTATATGTCATTTACTAGTGATTAAGGTCATCACATTTTGTGAAGTCATCTGTTAGAAATGATGTAATTATTTTGAGCGTCAAACGAATTGAGGTATTTAATTAAAAGTTTGAATAAAACACGCAAAGTGTTTGATTTATCACAGATTACCTATCTCAAAAGTTTCCATAAAACATATTAAAGATAAAACTAGGAAATATATAAATAATTACCAAACTGTACATCGTGATGTTAGCCTTTTGGTCACTCTGTAAATGATTTTATTGTTATAATGCCCATTTGAAAATCATACACCTGTACATTAGTCCAGTTACCGTGAATGATTACTGCCCCGCCTAAGATTTGAACGTGAGACTCTTTACAAGACGGCAGGCAGCCGCTACCAAACTCTTTGTTTGATAAAAGATACATGGCTTAGAAAAACAGAAACACAGCTTAAAATACATTTCAAAATTTGTCAAATATATTAATAGTAACACATCAGGGATGTTAAAAATAACAACGTTTACTTTGACGATATACAGGGTGAAAATTTTGAAGGCCACCTGGAGAAAAGTTTGCTCAATTTTCAAGAAAAGTTTATTTATAAAAAATCTGCATTATGAGAAAAAAAAATAAAACTGCAATATTGTGGGCTAATCTGAATATTCTTTTTTTGAAGTGCTTACAAACGTATTTACAAACTAAATACAAGACATTTATTTAAGATTCGAACAAATTATTTATATGCATTTTGATCCACAAGTAAAACAAGAATGCTGTTTTTTTAATGGTACATTGTGTCTCCGATTATTGCATAATTTATGGCATTATATTTGAATCGATGATTTCTAAAACAACATAACTAAAATTTTTATAGAAATTGGGTTATAAGTGGTTTTGGGGCAAAAAGTCGGGGCCTCAATCGTGATTTGGTAAGAATATTTGATTGAATGAATGAATGAATGAATAATTTCTTGACATAAACACACAACAAAAAAATAGAAAATTACAAAATAGATTTATAAAAAATAGATATTATATACAAGCAATAGGTAAAAATTTGCCATCTTTCTGCCGTGCCCGTCAAAAGGCTCCGGCTCAGCATAGTGTTCCAATAAAATTGCAACGCTGGTATATTGCCGGCAACCCAAACAGGGACGCACGGAATCCGCGACTAGCACAGCCTCAGTTTATCGCAGTCGAGTTAATTTTCAAGATAAATAAGGTAGTGCTTATATTAGGTCTTTACCTATGAAATTGCCGTTTTTCACGAAATAAATGAAGCGTAATTTTTTTATATATTTTATATTTCTATTAATCAAAATAACCACCCATGCAATCAATGCATCTTTGCCAACGCATTGGTAGCTTATTGATGCCTTTCTTGAAGAAATCAGCTGGACGGGAGGCAACAAATTCTTCAAAGGCGTTTTGTACTGCCTCTCGGGTATAAAATTTTTTTCCCGCCAAGAAGTTATCCAAATTCTGGAAAAAGTAGAAGTCTGTAGGCGCAAGGTCTGGTGAGTACAGCAGATGACGGAAAACTTCCAACCCCAACTCTTGTAGCTTGGAGACCGTCTGCTGTGCAGTATGAGGTCGCGCGTTGTCGTGCAGGAGCAGTGGAGCCGAACGATTGACCAAAGCTGGTTGGAGACGTGCGAGCTTCTCCATCATTGTGTTCAGTTCTTCACAGTACACATCTGCAGTAATGCTTGTCCCGTTTGGCAAGAAGCTGTGATGAATTACACCCGCGTTAGACCACCAAACAGTGACCATCACTTTTCTAGGGGTAAGTTTTCGTTTAGGGCATTGTTTGGGTGCTGAACCAGGGTCCAACCAACTTGCTGAGCACTTACGATTGTCAAACAGGATCCATTTCTCGTCACAAGTAACAATGCGGTTCAGAATTCCTTCATTTGTATGCCTGCTGAGCAGTGCAAGGCACGTCTCCACGCGTACTTCGCGCTGGCCGTCATTGAGTTCGTGGGGTACCCATTTGTGAAGCTTTTTTACCTTGCCAATTTGACGCAAATGGACCAATATTGTTTTGATGCTAACGTCGAAAGCTGCTGCTAATTCAGCCGTGCATTGAGTTTCATCAGCTTCCACAATTGCCTTTAATTCGTCATTGTCGACCAAAGTTTTCGGACGACCACGGGGTTCATTTTTCAGGTCAAAATTTCCAGAACGGAAGCGGGTAAACCAATAACGGGTGGTGCGTTCGTTTGTAGTGTTCGCTCCGTAAACGTAGTTGATGTTGCGTGCCGCTTTGCTGCCACGACGGTACTCATACTCCATAATTACTCGAATTTTTAACTTATCCATGATGACGAAAAATGTTCGAATGCGTTGAAAACAAAACACTATCTATTAAACAAATGACGATTTTAGAAAAAGAATTCCATGTTTGTCAAATAAAATAAATTTGAAATTAGAATTATCAGTCAAAAAAAAATATATTTTCATTTGAAATGGCCAGTACGGCAAAACGGCAGTTTCATAGGTAAAGACCTAATATATTAGTACTTAGACGTAATAGTAAATAATAAATATTAATTAATTATTACATTTAGGATAATATAAATAAATAAATAGGTATCGTTAATTCGATTTTGAAGTAGGCCATTGAATATGTAAAATTATAGAAATTGGATAGATAATTCGTCATTATTGTTGTACACTCTGTTTATCTAACAGGTATTTTTTCAATTTTGTTTAAAATTTCGTCTTGTTCTCAATTTGACGGATGGGCGGCGATATTGTTCCAGCATTTTGTGGAGTTATATCTAAAACGTCCACGAAATGGGGCAGTATGATGTTCGGGAATTGCGAGGGGGTTTTTTTTTTATTTTTGCATTTTTGAATTGCAGGATCTGACAGCATTGCGATTTCCAGTGGAACGCCAAGATAGCCTATGATATAGATAGGAAGGTGCCTGTTTCCATTCTATGTCAAAGAGAAGGCATGCAGTCATACATTTTTGACGTTCCTTCATACATAGTAAGTTGTGGTGGTTCAGGTAAGGCGTTATATGTGCCCTAGATGGAATACAAAAACCATAACGGGCCCATACATTCTGGATACGCTGAATAAGCCTATGAGATCTTTTCAGCATTTCGCTTAATATAATCCCTCATCGCGTAGAGAATCTTCAGTCGATAGAAACATGTACGAACACAATCCAAAACATATTTATCAAAGTGAAGCAACTCATCGAACACAATGCCCAGATCCCGTGCCTCAGACACTCTGGACACTTCGGTTACCAAAGGTTCCATTTTGAGATTAACATCACCCATGTTTTGACTTTATTGTTTGAGCCGAGAACAATGTATTTCGTTTTGGACGGATTTAAGGATCATGAGTTATCATCAGACCACGCAGCAATTCTTATTTGCAATAAAAATTACATTACATATCAAACTACTCGAATGTTAATTCATATTGTCGATTAGATCTTTTTGGTAACTCGAAAACGTCAAAAATGTAAACGTCTACTGTTTTCCTAATATAATAATTATTTTGAAGCAATAAATAACAAAGTCATTTTTGTTTTTTAAGTCTTTTATATCTTTTTAAAGATTTATTTTAAATATCGAATGCTAGGCTTATTTAAAAGAAGCTGTTAAATTTAGCAAATTAAAAAAGGTGACTAAAGTTATTTTCCCGTGTGATTCCTTTTCCATGGGAATTCTAGGAACAAATATATACTATGTCACTCTCACAACTGGGACGAATTCAATGACACCTCATATGTTGAAATCCGTGAATAACCTTCTACTACCGTTTATTTCAGATGTTCTTGGTTTAAAAGGGGTTCTTGGATCTTTAATTGGTAATTAAGAAATAAACTGATGATTCTGCGTGTACTCATAATAGTTGCTTTTTTAATAAAACATATAGACTGCTTAATGTAATAACCGTTTAGACGACAGACACATTTGACCAAATAAGCCTTAAATATTTTAAAGTTAAGATGTATCGCTAGGGGTTAAAATTTTATGTTATGAGTTTTTCTGCTTAATTTTTTTAATATTAGGTCATTACATATTGTAAGGGAGGAACATAAAGTCAATTTAAAAAATATATAATATATTTAATTAATCAAAGTATCTACCATTGCTATCTATGCACTTTTACCATCTCACAGGTAGTTCATTGATCCCTTTACTAAAAAAACCATTCGGACGGGAATCAATAAAATCTTTGATGGCGCTTTGGACTGCTCCATCGAAGTTGAATGTTTTCCCTTGTAAGAAGTTGTCCAAATTTCGAAAAAAATTGTAATCTGTTGGAGCAAGGTCCGAGGAGTACGGTGGATGTCTTAGGCATTGCAATTGAAGCTCCTCTAATTTGGCAGCCGTCTGTTGTGCAGTGTGTGGTCTAGCGGTGTCCTGAAGTAGCAGTGGCCTAGAGCAATTGACCAGCCTCGGTTATTTAGCAGCTAGCTTTTCCATCATGGTTTGCAGTTGCTGACAATAGATATCTGCCGTAATCGTCTGCCAGATTTAAGAAAGCTGTAGAGAACGACACCGGCACTATTCCACCGAACTCTTGGGAAGAGCTTGGGCCAGGATTCAACCATTTCGATAAGCGATTCCGATTGTCGTACAAGATCTACTTTTCACCACAGGTTTGATTTAAATTTAAATTGAGGTTTGATCAAAATTCGATTTAGATTTAAAATCCTTTTATTATTGTGCCGGTTGAGTAATGTGACAGCAGGCGACGCAGGTTTGTCTGTTTACTGCACTCAGTTCATGAGGTACCCACCTCTGAAGCTTTTTCACCTTCCCAATTTGCTTTAAGTGGATTAAAACAATTTTGTCACTAACACCGCAGCCTACAGCTAACTCGGACGTGGTTTGCGATGGGTCCGCTTCGACAATAGCCTTCAATTCTTCATTACCAACTTTGGTCTCCGGCCGTCCACGGGGCTTGTTCTGCAGGTCGATATTTTTTTTTGGGGCAATACCGTTGTGTTTGTTTGTGGATTTATTTATTTATTGTTATTTGATAATTATAGGCCTTTTTTTGTTTATGGCTCTTCCACCCACGACCGTTGCCCTCAGAGTCTGCACTTTCGTCAGGTATGGCTCGTGGAAGTATATAAGCTTAAGCTAAAGATGCTAGATTTATTTTGATATTCTAAACGCAGTCTACATCTAATGCGACGATAGTTAAGGAATAGTATACTTCTAACATCAAAATCTGTTCGAAGAAATAAGTAGTATTGGAAATATTTCTGACATAAAACTATGTCGGAAGAAAGAAATGTTGTAAATGTTGTAAGTAAAAAGAGTTAAAATTTGCTTAAAATATAATTTTAAAAAATTCATTTCACGTGATGCCGGTCTTGACTGATTGAAGTCGTTACAAACGTGGGAATTAAAACAAGCGAAATCGAAGGCAAACGTTCTTGTACTCATGATTTGTCACGACACAGACGGTTCTACAAAATTAACTGTTAAATAAAAGTAATAATAAATTAGTGGCATTATGTTACAGTTTCTTTGTTAAAACCTAGTCTGGGGCGTAATAAAAGTCCTTCCTATTTTGAACGCCGTAATACATTTACGTAAATTTACGTGGTTGTGTCCAATGACATATTACATATGAAAAGGCATCCCCAAACATTACCGCACAAAAAAACGGCGTCAACGTAACTATAGATACCTTCCCGACATATACAGTAATATAATTTGTGGGAGAAGGAAATAATAATACGGTTCACTTGTTGTGAGGAAGTAATACCTATATACTTCGTGACGTTGCTTCGCACTAATTGGTCGCGAGCGTACGTAATACGTCAGTAGTACGTAAATGGTCAAAACTCTATAGCGTTGTCTCTTTTACTCCCACATACAAAATCATATTACATCTCGCTCTTCGAGTTGTTTGAAACGAATAGCCATGTCAATTTTAAAACGTCATTTTAAATAGCAAAATTAAATAATAAATAAGATAGTTATTAAAAAATAGTACTTACGCATAAAAGAAATGTTTAATCTATCTGCAACAATAACAGTGTAATTAGTACACTGTCTAAACACACAAGAAGACATTGTACGGTATTAAAAACACAGAGTAGGGAATAAGTTTTATTTGATGTTTAGCCGTGACACTGGACAGACAAGACTGAGTCAAATAGCCGGCAAGTGCATTGCATTATGTAATATGTCATTGGTTGTGTACCGGTCAAAGGAAAGGAAGGGAGTTTCAACTTAAGCCTAAGATCTGCAACGTATTATTATTCGATGTTATAGTCTCATTCAATATTGTGAAATAAAACACATACTTCTATTTATATCCACGATAGCGGATGTCACATACCAGGTGACTTGCGTATTTGTTCGATGACAAAAGGTAAATATAGTAAAAAAGGTTTGTATACTTTTTTTACTTATTTTTCTGTAATAGATATGTTTGAGACTTTTATTATAGAGCATCCTGAACTTACCTATTGCTTTTTATGGACAATTGACAATTATATAATTAAGTTAACGCTTTTAAATTAAGAAGGATCTGCATATCCTTTTTTTCTCAATTTTTTTATACTATACTGCAATTCGTTTAATGATTCACCATAAAAAAATCTAAATATTAGGCAGGCGTGCGAACCACATAAAACAATTTTTTCTTTTATTCTTGCTTAATGTAATCACAGCGCCATCTTGTAATTAATAACCAGAAACATTTATAAGAAACTGTCTTGTTTTAAGTTAGATCAGAGACTAGTTAATAACTATAGACTGACCATCTCCATACAAAAAATCGTCACTCGGAAAAAGCTCAAAATCCAAGCTATCACCAGATGTCACTCTCAAACAGCTTGGACCAACCTTGTCATCTTTAATCTTTATAAGAATTAATGACAAGAAACGTAATGCAAAATATTTGTATTAATACGGACTAAAACTGCTAGATGGCGTTGTCAAGTTACCTAAAACCTTAGCAAGTAGGATTTATTCCTTTCCGGAAATTGGAACATGTCCTCATTTTATATCATTGATTTTGATAATTTTACTCAATATAAATAGGTAGGTAGTAATTTATTCTTACTTTATAGATGATAAAATATCAACTACAAAGGACCATAAACATACTGGTATAAGTTTATTTTGTTCAGAGACGCCTGGGCACTACCATCCTCCTTATTTTAATTGACATAATAACCTATTTTTAAAAGCTTTTATTATCACAGTTGTGATAAACGCACGTGTTATACGACATATTTAGCAGCCAAAACGTAAGCTTAATCAAGGTCCATAAAATTTGCAAGAGTCACAGTAGGTGAGCAGAAATATTGTGAATTCAAAGAAATGCAGGGAAAAGTTCCAAAACAATAAACGACAAAGAATTCAAATTGTCAAACAAATAAAATGTTGCCATAAAAAGAACAAAAAAGTTGATGGATTAAGAACACCTTTTTTAATAAGTGTCTAAAAACAATATTTACAAAATATTTTAAAATTTTTATACATCCAGCAAGAATATATTTTTTTAACTACTGCAAAATAGTTATGAGTTATATGCATTATAAATAAAAATTATGCACTTATTAAGACATAATTTTTATCGATATCAAGAAATAAAATAAAATATAAAAGAACTATAATTAAATGCACTGAAATTCATTTTATTATGTTAAGGCAGATAATAACAAACTGTGTAGATGAATGCTATACTTTTCTGGAGAAAATTATATACTGGCAACACAGTAACCCGTAATACTACAAATAATATCCGGGGTGGTATTAAGTTTTCTGTTACTGAATTATAAGAGCGGCAACATAGCATCAAATAATATAATACACTAGCTGACAACGTCTGTTGTCGTCTGATATCTACTGATAGTCACTTGCAATGAAATATCAAATGATTATGTAAATAGCGTCATCTTAAGTTTTTTTACGTATTATTTTGACTACATTTAAATAAATTGTAAATCTAATACAACTAACGCCATCTCTCTATCTTAAACACAACTATTTTTTAAATCACAAAATTTTGTTAGACATGGGTAGTCTATAGTCATTTACTAGTCGCTGGTTAGATGCAGAAACAAACTTTCGGTTCGGATCTATAGATGGCACTGTAACATGAATATTCTCAACAATGCCTTGCAGCTTGGAAGTTTACAAAATTGTAACCAAAGGCTACCTACCTAACTAAACTACTCTGGCGAAAACGCATGTGGTGTTTTATTATACTCATTTCATAGCCGGCAAACCAGCATGAGTAATAAGTGGCGTTCGCACCCATGGAATCATTAATCGTAAGTGATTTTTTCATGGAGAGTATTGTGATTATTATACCAACTTGTGATGCGTTGCCCACCGTGATTTTCAGTTAGCACTGTTTTTGTTTCGTTTCAGGAATGGACGAACAGCAAGATATATACATAGGAAAAATTCTTAACCGAAAATTCTACCATTCCTTTTTTTTTTCATTTATTTAATACAAAAGTAGGTGACGTTAACTAAGAAATGGAATTGTGTTACATAATAGTTAAATAAATTGCTTAACTTGCAGTACGGAAAGAATAGGTTCTCAACATTAGTTCTTCCAGTGCTTGCACTGTACCTTACCTTTAATATTTATTTTATTAGAACCTTAACTGAGTAAGCTTCCAGCATACAGAATACCTAATGGGCTCTGCGACTGGATATCTGATTTTCTGAGGGAACGGTCAATTCGAGTAGTCTTAGACGGCTGTTCTTCTGATCTAATGGCAATTAATGCCGGGGAACCTCAGGGATCTGTTCTCTCTGCAACGTTATACTTGCTGCACATTAATGACCTGCTAACCCCAGGCATTATTGGTTACGCTGATGACAGCACCGTTGTAGAGAGATACATGTCCAATGCGCGAGCGAGTCCTCAAGAAACCCGGGCTTCGAGAGGGTCCATGATTGAGCGGATGGATTTGGCCTTAAAGAGAGTGTCCGATTGTGGCGAGTCCAATTTGGTCAAATTTAACCCGTCAAAAACACAGGCGTGTTTATTCTCCACCAAAAAAAGCAATTTCGACCTAACGCCCACTCTCCAAAATGTTTCTGTACCCTTAACCGACCACCTAGGGCTTCTGGGCGTAATTATATCGTCCCAACTAAACTTCGGGCAACAAATTGTGTCCATGGCCTAATTTAAAAATAGAATATGTTTTTTCAAAAGATACTGTTATATAAATCTAATTAATGAATCGTTTTCTAAGTAAATCGAAGAATATAAGGCTAGAAACAGCTTGCCTCGTTTCCTAAACGAGTTCTCTAAACATTAACAACTACTAAACAGATACATATAAGTTTTCACTGAAAACATTTAAAATTAAAATATTCAGCTATTTATCATGCAAAATCTTGTATCTTAGAAAACACGAGTTTTTTTGTAAGTTTTTGTAAGTAAATGAATTAAACATTGTATGCCAATAATAAGAGACACTTTTAGACACTTTTTAGAGCATACTGTCAGTCATTTTACACCTGCAGCCTATGGGTCAACTACACACAGCGCGCGTACAGAGTCCTGCGGGTGCAGTACAACGACGCATTCAGGTTGTTGTTTGGTTTGCCGCGATTTTGTAGTGCGTCGGCCATGTTCGCGGAGGCGCAGATAGATTGTTTTAATGCAATCATCCGTATGCGTAGTGCCTCGCTGTTGCGTCGGGTGCGCGGCTCCTCTAACACCATTCTGGATGCGTTGGTGAACAGATGGGATTCTCCCTTATTACAGTCATTAGTAGGTATTCACGCAACTGGCTGTCAGCCAGGCGCTTTCATTAATTAAATACCGTCTTTTTTTTTTATTTATTTAATTGATTTGACTTTGTTCTGTTCTGACATTTGTATCTATTTTTGACATATACATTATAACCTGACATTATTGTTTCACCTTATATTAATGAAATTGATGTTTAGATGTAATTTTGATGTTTGAAATAATAACTGAAATAACAATAATGCATTTGAGATATGACATATTTCTTAATTCTTATTGACATGTATTGTTTGATTACTGTTTATATAATTATAATTTTTTAAGTGCTATTGTAAACTATGGCTTTAGCTGACAATAAAATGATTTGATTTGATTTGAATAAGAAAATTTTTCTGAATGTTCAAAAAAAATATCGTAAATGTTTGTATCTTAAATGTTTATTGCAAACCATCTGCCTCATCATGCATCTGACGACAAGCGTCGGTCGTCGGTCGCTCACTTCCCTCTAATATGGTTGAGAACGGCGATAGCTGGATCACGCGTTAACTCGTGAACGGGTGCCGTTTGAGGGTGTTCTTTGTTGGGATACTTGGGGGGAGGGAGATACGCCAAGCTAACAGCTTTAGATAAGAATAATTTTGTAAAGACATAAAGAAACACTGTAAATTGATATTTAAAAAAATATACCCGTGAAGTTTCTTGCCAGTTCTTCTTCACGAAGGTTTCTCCGAACTGGTGGTAGAGTCATGTTTTATATGACGTCAATAAGAATCAGTATTTGTCAATTTTAAGAAATAAATATGAAATTAAATTTGACTTTGCCACCTGACAATGCAGATTAATCCGTAATCTTTTTTTTAAGTATCAAATTACTCTCGTACTTTGCGAATAAAGGAATAAAATCTTTAATTAAACTCATCAATAAAACGAATACTATACAAGAAGCCTATAAATGTGTGCGAAGTTTAAATAAAAAATTACTAAACTTTTTTGTGTCGATGCCTTATGCTTTAATTTTACATATTTATACCATATAAATAAAATAGTATTACAGTTATCAACAAATAAGTGTATTAGGTATTTAGTAACGCGGCTTACTCACGGCACACGGTCGGATAGGTCCGACTAGTTTCGGACTGAAGATGGACTCCAGACGAGTTCGAAACTAGTCGGACCTATCCGACCGTGTGCCGAGAGTAAGCCGTTATACTAAATACCTAATTAAGATGTCTCACGTAAGTTTTATGAAATTAAATAAGTGTATTAATTATTAATTGTAAGATAAAAATATGTTACATATAAAAATCTACATCTAAACTATAATCTATCGAAGGCAAATTCATCATTGTTTTAATGTATAAAACCAAAGTATAAATATATATTAATAGGTTCATCCCATAATAAATTTAAGCTCTTTGTTATAAATTTTCCCTGAAAGTTTTTTTGTTCTTAATTACAGGTTTCTATCTAATAAGAAGAAAGAGGAATGTCCAAAAAGATTCCATAAAAAAAAAACTATTATGGATACACACCTTCTTCGAGGTTCGAAAACGTGAAATCACCCACTCTAAAAATAAATAACATCCCATAAACGTAAAATTATTAGAGATTGGCTCAAAAAGTATTAATTAACTTTTTCAGCATGTCCACTGACTCATTGTGACCAATATTTTCGATATACGCAGTAGCTCTTTTAGCATGCTCTTCATACAACTTCTTAGTTTTATCAACTGCATCAGTTTTCAGAATATTGAACTTTAAATCCTCATAATCCACGTCTTTGACGTCGCTTTTCGCTTGATCAATAATCTTATACAAATCAGGGTTTCCTTCTAAAGCAAAAAGTACAGGAGCACTTGCCAAGCAAAATTGCTCTTTAGTTTCTGATGTTAATGTTTGTAATTCTGTAGCGGCTTGCCAGGCTAAACCCACGTGACATCCAAACTGGTATGCAAAATTCTGAATGTCATGACTCTGTTTACCAATAACCATAGCTGATTGACATCCTCTACCTAAAAGACTTACACCGTTATAAACTGTTCTAGCGGTCCATTCTTTAATCGGTTTTCCAAGAACTTCGTCGATAGTAATAGCGTTTGTATCAAAAACTATAGATAAATCGTCCTTAGCCCTCTTAGGTTTACCTGGCAAGGGATGGTTCTGTTCATCCCTCTCACCAAAAAACTCACCTTCAGAAAGATCTTTGAGCGCTGTTGAGATGATATAAGAAACGTCAGAATTCCTCAAATTTGCAAGCATGGCATTCGCAGTCACAAGGAGATAATCACCAAGAAGGATAGCTATTTTGTTTCCAAAGATGGCTGATTCTGTGGCTTTAGAGCGTTTTGAAAATGGAACGTTCACGATGCCTTTGTGAATGAGATGCCCTGTCCTTATCATTTCGGTAAGTTCTGCCAGTTGTCTCTGATGCTCTTCTAGAGTTTTGGCCTGGTTCCCGGGTAGTGCTGTTCTGACTGATTTTGATAGAAGCAGGATGATGAGACCCCAGGGTTGGAGGTTCTTGGAATCGCCATAAAGGACGTTTTTAGCTGTTTGCATCACGAGGTGGTTACTGCCAACCTGAAAAGACAAATAAAATTTGTTTTAGATTTTAAATGAAGTGGTAACAAATTTGCAACGCTTTAAACAATTATAATTTCAAAAAAACGTTTAAATTTATGGTTTTTTCTCAAAAAAAATCTTTGTTGTAAAATTTTCCCAATAAATCAATTTAATTCTTATCAGTCCCAAATTACGTGGTTTCCATTAAATCTTTTGCAACTGATATTGATATGAGAGCGACAATTATAGTACTAATAAAACTACACTTCGTGGCGATTTAGTTAAAGGCACGTGCACAGAGATGTCAACACAAAAATTAAATCAGAAAATTTTGGTCTCTTCATCATACGACGTTTAAAAAATTTTTAAATACGCTTTGTGTCGGAAACTACCAAAAATCGCTGAACATATATATATATGTGTTCAACAGATAGGTAGTCCTCTGTTATCTGGCATCGACTTGACAAGCTATGGGAGACACCTTGTATGAGCCATTAATGTCTGCCACTTTTTTGGGAAAAGTAATTAATTTTAAATCGACTAAGACGCTATTATATCGATTTTCTGTAGCTTTCAATTATTTTACTATACCATTGTCATTTTATTAAAGGTTATATTTTATACAGAAGTTTCTAAATAAATCTTGTTCGTTATAGTAAAATAATGTTTTGAAAAACTATTCTTGTAAATACTGTAAGGTAGAAGAACATTCATAAATCAGACTAAAAAGAGTAATTCTTTTTCTCATAAAAGAAACATAATACTTATACAGGGTTACTTATTTTACCGTTCTGATATTTGGAAAATGGGCTCACGCCACAATTCTTTCAAAACGATAATAAAGGTCATCCTGTATATATATATAATAGGTCTTTACCTATGAAACTGCCGTTTTGCCGTACTGGCCATTTCAAATGAAAATATTTTTTTTTTGACTGATAATTCTAATTTCAAATTAATTTTATTTGACAAACATGGAATTCTTTTTCTAAAATCGTCATTTGTTTAATAGTTAGTGTTTTGTTTTCAAAGCATTCGAACATTTTTCGTCATCATGGATAAGTTAAAAATTCGAGTAATTATGGAGTATGAGTACCGTCGTGGCAGCAAAGCGGCACAAGCGGCACGCAACATCAACGACATTTACGGAGCGAACACTACAAACGAACGCACCACCCGTTACTGGTTTACCCGCTTCCGTTCTGGAAATTTTGACCTGAAAGATGAACCCCGTGGTGGTCCGAAAACTTTGGTCGACAATGACGAATTAAAGGCAATTGTGGAAGCTGATGAAACTCAATCCACGGCTGAATTAGCAGCAGCTTTCGACGTTAGCATCAAAACAATATTGGTCCATTTGCGTCAAATTGGCAAGGTAAAAAAGCTTGACAAATGGGTACCCCACGAACTCAATGACCGCCAGCGCGAAGTACGTGTGGAGACGTGCCTTGCACTGCTCAGCAGGCATACAAATGAAGGAATTCTGAACCGCATTGTTACTTGTGACGAGAAATGGATCCTGTTTGACAATCGTAAGCGCTCAGCAAGTTGGTTGGACCCTGGTTCAGCACCCAAACAATGCCCTAAACGAAAACTTACCCCTAGAAAAGTGATGGTCACTGCTTGTTGGTCTAACGCGAGTGTAATTCATTACAGCTTCTTGCCAAATGGGACAAGCATTACTGCAGATGTGTAATGTGAAAAACTGAACACAATGATGGAGAAGCTCGCACGTTTCCAACCAGCTTTGGCCAATCGTTCGGCTCCACTGCTCCTGCACGACAACGCGCGACCTCATACTGCACAGCAGACGGTCTCCAAGCTACAAGAGTTGGGGTTGGAAGTTCTTCATAGTATATATATATATATATATATATATATGTATATATATATATAAGATTTTTAATAATGTAAAGTACTTATAAGTGATTTTGTATATATGCTGTTGGTGTACCTAATAAACAAACAAACAAATAAGCTAACCAATAACTTAGCTTAATTAATGAATTTTGTGCTTCAAAAGGCACCCTAGATTTTAAATTAATATCAAACTCCCTTGTGTTAATTTCAAGTCTCCAAATCTATTAAATTCCTATCCGTTGCATGGTAGTTACAAAAATACTATTCATAGCTTTCTAATCGAAACCTAAACGAAAGACACACCCACAAAAAGCCTCAATCTAAAATTTATTGTCGAACCAAACGGGTAACCTTGAAAAGAAATAAATGAAAGTAAGGAAACGGAATCACAGAACTCGTTTTGAGGTACCGATAGTATAAAAACATATTAGATTGAAGTCAAATAATATTTTACGAAAATCTTTTACGCGTTTATTTTATTATGTAAAAATGTTTGTATATTTTGAGTAAGTTCGAGAGGTTTTAGAGATCCATAGTTCAGGTTGGGATATTTAGATTTAAGCATATTTATTACTACAGCTTGCTATTTTAGTGGTTAATAGTAATAAATTTTTTTTAATTATTTTATTTTAATAATATCTTTTAATTTTCTTTAAAAGTTAGTAACGTATAAGAGCAATAAATATAATTGTCAAAGGTAATCTGACTACTCAAAAACATATCAATCCTAATAATTTATATATTTTAATATTCGTGCCAACCGGTTTGGATTAAACTATTTATATTTAATGTAATTTCTGTGAGAATACAAAAGCTTTAAAATAAAAAACTATCAACAAATCTAAAAACATTTTATTAAATATTATAATCCTTTGGAGTGCACTAAGCTTGTGTTTGTGTTCTAATGTATAGCTCATCTAAATTAGCAACTGTCATCTGCACAATCGCCCTTGGGCTTTAAACAATATGTTTAAAATAGTTTTGACAAGGCTTATATTAAGATAAAATGTATTGTAAACACTGCTTAATAGGCATACGAAAAAATCTGACATTTAGAAACTGATGAAAAGAAACAATATGCTCCAACTCAGCACATGCGGAGTTTGCTGTAATTACAGCATTCAGTTGTCGCCTCATTATTCTTTCACAAAATTAACATCTTTTTTGCTAACGATACGCCAACTTTCTCCTTAACTAGAAACGCTCAACTAGTATATTAACATACATATCTATGACTTTGAACTTCGATTTAAAATCTGTGTTTAAGGAATAGAAATAGCAATCAAACTTTCAAACTCTCTTTTAGGATTCCTGATGGTTTTGGAAATCTCATGAAATGCATAGAACTCATAAAATTTATTTACAAATTAACAATAGGATTAAGAAAATCAAGGAAATACAAATAATCAAAGACATAACACATGCCTAAATAGCTATTTATTGAGAGCAAAGTGGCTAAAAGACTGGCAGAATTACCCGTCGGTTCGCTATGGATAACCGTTGCGCAAAATACGCTCCAGCCTTAGGGTCACGAGTTTAATTGACCAACCGTTTATAAATTTAATACAAGAGTCCACAATATAGTCTTTGCTTCTATAATATTTATTCTTCAATTTGACATTTGAAATTTATTCTAAAGAGGAAATAAAGTACTTATTTATATATTTGGTCGTTTTTCTGTATTTTATCTCAATAAATACTATTTATTTTATAATGTGTTACATGAAAATTGTTATTTCTTATATTATTGTAATTATACAAAAACATAATTTTCATAATACATTAAAAAAAATTACACAAAAACTATAATGAATTAAACAATAAATAAAATGATAAGTGGGCAATTCAAATAAAATGTCAGGCGCAAACAAGCCCAAAACAGGCAACATTGCCCGGTTGGATCGCCAGAGAAAGTTAGAAACGACTCCGAGCAGGGGTTACAACCTCTCGGTCGTTAGTGGCTGTCGTTGCTAGCCATCAAAACCTGGATGTTTCTACTGCCACTGACTTACATGTACTCGTAGCTGATAATCTGTTTAAAAAAAAATGAAATTTCACAAATTCATTAACCATTAAAATACTGCAATTTCACGAGTTATAATAGGCTTTTTTATTTCGGTCTCCTCACGGTATTAGAAGTCCCAAGTATGAAATCATGTAGGTACTATCGTATATAAAAATGAATATATATGTCTTTGTAAATATATGTATATTTGGCATAAAAATGTGTCCAAAAATGTTCGTTATATTTATTACTTTTTATTGCATTGTAACGTTACCTTGAGGTTTATCCTATGTGTATCAGGGTACTAAGTACATTACAAATTAGCGTTACCGTTTGAATTATATTCTCCAACAGTTACCTTCTAAGAACGAACCGGCTATTCACAACATTAGCTATCTAAATGTTAACCACATCTATAGATATTGCAGGTAGTGCACGTCATTTGTGTGTGGGGCTCTAAGTGTGCGTTATAGTAAGCTTGTATATACACACTTACTGTGTGTGCGTGACTTCCTGATTGTACACGCACACCAAAGCGACAACACGTTTTGACAAGATGGTGGCCGCCACGCAAAATTATGTTGCATATTTACAAGCGCACGCACACAAAGTTCCACGCGCACAAATTACATAAACCATCTATACTATTTATTTATTATAAAGTTGAACCAACGAACTCAACACTAATAAATGACATACACAATATAGATAGAATACATAACAATAAATAAATCTAAATGTTGGCTCACTTATAGGCACAAACAGCATGAAACAGTTTTATTGATAGAATAAAAACTAAAATACAATGATAAAATAAAACAAATATTAAACGTAAATATTAAAATTGAATTAAAAACGAATCAAAACGAGTCAATATTAATTTGAAATCATACTAAATTTACATTAAATCAAAACTGTAATAATAATATCAACTCAATAAACCAAAATAAACTGTATCAAATAAAAATTAAATTAAATTGAACCAAAATGAAATTAAAACAACACTAAGACTTTTAATCAAAATTATCAACCGATAATAATGGCATTGTCTCGCGGTTTTCCAGCGGGACTTACTGGCTAAAGCTTTTACAAAACTTTTGGAAAAAAAAAATTTTTTTTTTTCTGTTAGTCAAGGAATTATTAAGCTCAGTTGGGTAATTTTCAAGTCTATCGGTCACGAAGAGTCCAAAATGCCAATTACATTACTGTGGATACATTTTTATTTATTCCCTAGACAAACGCACCACCTTTTTTTTTTTGAGCCGCCTAAGCAGCACCCTCACGTGGAAGATGCGTCATGCATACCGCCGCAGGAAAATACCAGCCTCTGCGGGGTAATGTGGGACTCACTAAAAACCCTTGCCGGCTGTAGCATGGGAATGCTGTCAGCCTTCATCGGAGCGAACGCACCAACTGTTTGGCCCCAAAGTAATTAGAGCTTCTGTTATGGAAGACCATACAGCGAACTGGTGAACTAAAACAACTGGGGCGAAAATATAAACAATTATGTTCATCACGCAAATTAGTGCCCCGGCCAGCAGTCGAACCTAGGACCTCCAGCGTATGTGGCAAGGTTACCTCCGATGTCTTTCGGCCGAAATAATTTGTGTTTACAAATAACATGTTTATGTAGATACTACTCCAATAATGAAATGAAATGTTATGCTAAATTAATGCTAAATTTGTCCGAATGCAGCACACATTTAGGTCAAATTTACCGCTAGCTACTGACAACCATGACTAACAACCATGAACATAATAATATACAGAATTAGATAGAACCTTGGTTATTATCATTTTAAACCAATTATCTAATTCTCTGATGAACACGCAAATTGTAGAGTACCAAAATTTGTCACGCGAGTGGCGTAGTCAGTAGTAGTTCTGAATTATACGCCGGAGGTCCCAGGTTCGAGCCCTGATCAGGACGATTGTTTCTGTGGTAAACACAAATGTTTGTTTTCGGGTCTTGGTTGTTTATATCAATATGTGTGTGTTTGTGTTATGGATATCTACTTTTCGGGTCTTGGTTGTTTATATCAATATGTGTGTGTTTGTGTTATGGATATCTACGTGAAAACTTGAAATTTAACAAATTTAGTTCATAATTTCGGAGTTAATGAAGACTCCGGGTTAAAAAATGTCTATCCATCTTTGTCTTTTAATAGTGGAAACAGAAAAGTTTTGACTCTTAACATAAGGAAGGGTTAAGGGTCAGCTAATTCAGGATTAAGTTTGTCACTCAGATCTGCACAAGTAACCGCATAGATTAGTGTTAAAAATGTAAAAAAATATGTCCTTGCTTACAGGCTTGGCTTTAGATCTAGGGTAAAAACCCGTTTCTGTGACGAAGAAAAATGTTTTATCTCAAGTTTGTTGATTCTGGATTAAGCAATGATTGAATTTAAGTCAAAGCAAAATCGACTAACATAATTTAATGATTCCTCCAATATATAAGTATTCCGTAATCTAGAAGGACTACACGATTTATTAGGGACGCCATACATATTTTCCGGCCGAAAGACAAAGCCCGTTTAATCCATTCGAGCGTTTTGGAGGTAATTAAGGCACGTAAGTCTCGTCTCACCAAAACCCGAACAGCATTGGCCGTGCGGCTTTTCTCCCGAACATTCATCAACAAGTATTCGACTTTGCCACTCGACACTGCCGAATAATGCCGGGGGTATGTGCCCCTTAGTAGCTAAATTATAATGATCCTTGCTTCAGCGGCCTTTTTCTCGTTTGGTCGTCGCTTCAGATGAAGGCTGTGAGGCAAATCATTGCCAGAGTTATTTCGGGGGTTATAAAAAAAACTGCCCCAAAGAAGGGGTTTTCGAAGCGTACTTTAACTTATGACGGTATGTTAGTATGTTTAATGTCATTGTATTGTTTTACTGTACATAGTTAATTTTTTAAATCACAGGGATTCGCTCACATTTTGAGTAAAATTTATAGAATTTCGCAGTTTATATACTTTTCTTAGTGTATCAAGTGCAGTAAGTATTTTGATAATGCCTACTGGTAAAGTTATTGAGACTAACGGTTTCAAACCAAAAAATAAAGTTTTTGTCTGCGTTAACTTAGATTATAAAGAACTGTCAATATATATGGGTCATAGGCATGGGTTGACACTTTTTCAAGCTTTTTACATTCACTAGCAGACCATAATTATATAGAACTATGATTGATCAATCATTTTATCAATCAGACGAATCTTTATTGAAAGACGAGGATTTAGTACTTTAACTTTTTTTACTTGGAAATGAAAGAGCTAGTAAAGTATAAGTCGCATAAATACTTATATGAATAGACGCAATGTATTCACAGTTATAAAATTACAACCAGAATGTTTGTAAATTTATAGTTAGTAAATACGATGTTTAAGAATAAGATTATTGCTATTTTTACAATACACTTTAGTAGAATTTATTATGTAAAGATCCTAAGAACCGTCATAATATCCGCGTTTACATGGTTGTGTTCCGGATAAAGGCTTAAGTTTCCAACTTAAGGCTGCGGTCATATCGCATCATTAATCCATTATTAATCCAGGATATTGGGTACAATTGAAAATTTCACAATTTGAAAATACAAGTCATTATCATTTATTTTGAAAACATAATTTACTTGGGTTTTTATAGTTTCGAAAATTAAAATTTTGAGTTAAAAATCGAAATTATATTGATTTAAAAACTTAAAAACGAAGCAAAAAACTAATTTTATAAAATATTTTTATGTTTTATATTATTATCTTACTGACAATACATCTACACAGCTATTATATATTTTATCCAAACGACCATACAATTTTTAATATGATTTACACATTGTGACATCACAACTCAGTACCGTCTTGTATGAAGCGTTTTTCGGCGACTCTCAGCAGCTCTGCTATTCACGCACATCGCTGTATCTAGATTGTAAACATACCGTTACTTCTGCAATATTTCTTTACTGTTGATATACTATTTAAATATTTATGTAATAAAAACAATTGTCAATTACCGTATTATAGGCATTGATTCTTGAAAGTATAGGTAAAGTAACAAAATGTTGAACTTGAGGAAGCATTTTGCCTCCACAATTATTGATTCCGCTGATGCATATAAAAAAGTTGTTTTGACAATTATAAAATAGGTAAAAATGCAATAGATAAAGTCTGCATGTTCATGAGTAAACATTTTCTAAGTCGTTTAATACTTCCATTTAAATATTAATTTTAAGTTCTATTATAAATTACCTATGCTAATACCTATGCTATATTCAAGTATTTACGTAGATATCTATTTTAAATAGTAACTTGAGTGTATCGAACTAAATATTTAAGATTTTTGAAGACAAAATAACCTATTTATCACTAAACTTTCGTTTTGAACCATATCTGAAGTTTATAACCTGCCTACGATACCTAAGAAGGTAGGTACTTCATTCAACCTATTTTGTTAAAGAACACAATACCTAGTTAGCCTACGCAGCTTAAAATTAAAGTAGAATAACAGATAATTAATTTGTCAATAAACTAAACTTACCAATTTCCGTAAATACAATGCCATATTAGCAAACTCGTCACTCAGAAGACATCTTAGATTCATGAAGGATGTCGGATACCCCACAACTTTCTCCGCTTCCCGTATAACATTGCTCCAATTTGTAAATGGTGGACGTAGTAATATTAATATTTCATCTTTCGTCAAACTGGCTACTGTCGATTCACATCTTTTTTGGAAAAAAAATGGTGACGTACGCCGAAGTACGCGCGAAACCGCGTACGAGACCGCCATATTTTAAATTCGAATCACTTTTTTTGTCCCTAAATTTCACTGACGAGGAAGTAGGTCATGCAGCCGGACGCGTCTACACAGGTATGAAGATAACGGACAAGTGTTCGTGATGAATTGGTGTTGCTGATGCTTTATGATAATTTACGCTTAGTTTATTTCTTTAGCCGTGTAGTTTTTTAAAGTTTACAATATTTTATTGTACCAAATAAATAAAATATACATATGGAAGGTATTATATGAATGCATGACTAGCTAGATAGTAGCGTTTTAAAATATACAAAGTTTAGAATTGGTTTTGCATTTTTACGAAACTTTAAATATCATTGCAATGCCATTTATTTATTTAGGAGTTATTGAGAAAAATTTAGCTTTTCTTTCTTTATATACCTACCTACTATACATGAACAGTTCTTACTATTATATTCAAGATGAAAACTTATGAATCAAGGTTTATAAATTCAATCTCTTCCGAAAAATACAAAATAATCATTTTATATTAAAAAAATACACGGCAATATCTCTGACTCGGGCACACTGATGTTCTTGACCGAGACGCATCGGAGAGTCCACTAATCACTTTCCTTCGGCTAATGTAGGCCTTTCTATTTTCTGTCAATGAAACTGCAAGTTGTTCAAATATCAACCTTATTCCATCGACTTAGGCTTATAAAGAAATTTTACTATGTGGCAAGGGGATTTTTGGTTTGGTTAATAGTATGATAGTAATATAACCTCTTTTGGGATTGATTTTGTTTTAATTCATTCATAATAATATACTTTTGCGTTGAGTTTTGTTTTAAAAGGTTTTTTGGAATAAATCTTTGAACGTTTTATTAAGTATTTTCTCTAAATCATTGCTTAAATATGAAAAAAAAGAAATATGTTATATACTCACGTGAGTAGCTGATTCAATAAATTTATAACTAATCAATTGCCTGCGAATATATTTCTCACAATTTCACAGACTTAAAAATATTTTAAATTTTTTTTATTTAATACCAAACGAATGCTTCAAAATGATGAGATGTGGACAAGTCTCTGTGAAGTTGACAGTAATTGAATAAAAAACAAATAATTAAAATGGTTTATATTTCAAAAGATACGCAAATTACAAAAATACAAAATAAAGTATAATGTTTTTATAATTTAAGCCATACACCAATTTGGTTTCGTCGTAGCAAGAACAACAGATTAATATAAAATAAGTACATAGTATGACAATTTATGAGCTAACAATTTAAATTATTTTGTCGTGAACAGGAACAAATTAGAAAACTAAAAGCAAAAAGTCTATTTAGTAAATTCTAATTCAATGCACTGTTACATATGCTCACACTATGATAATGGATATTAAAATGCTGAGTTGCATTCCCACGATGAATCTCTTACAGTAAACAAAATGATCATATTTCATTTTTGACGTTTTGCTTTTAATTAATATATTTTTCAGTCTCGGTTCATATCTTGAAGTAACTACACGGGTTGATATCTAAAGTCAATTTTTATTTCTATTTCTTTGTGAATTTTCCAATATCGTTTATTCTTATAAATAAACTTTAATTTAGTGACATAAAAATATATTTTTTTAAAACACTTCTCCGCTTCGCGCCGTTACAGTACCTTACCTAATATATTTGTCCAAATATATGACTTTACTTAGCCACAATAAATAAGTGAGAACGTTGAAATCTTTTTCAAGGAATTTAAAAAGTCATCCAAGGGTGCATAATGAACTGAAAATAAACTACAAGTTTACTACTAACTACATTAATAGAAACCAGTGCTTTACTCGAAAATAAATATGTACTTTAGTCACAAATTTCAATATTTATTTCTCAACATTGACAATTACTTGTTCTTATTGACGTGAAATAAAACATGACTCTACCGCCAGTTCGTAAAAACCTTCGTGAAGAAGAACTGGCAAGGAACTTCAAGGGTATATTTTAATAATTTACGGGGCTACAATAATACTTTGTGATGTAATAGTTTTATTGTAGAACTGACACGGACTTAAACGAGTCGCCACGAAGGATCCGAAGGCGAGAGCACTCAGGCGCCGGCTGGCGGTCTGGCGCAGGCAGGGTCAAGAAAGTCGGCAGCAGACAGGGTCAGAAACAGGCTACGTTGGTAGTAGGCTCCATCGTAGGTATCCGGCTCCTTCAGTTGCAGGCAGAGTCAACAAGGTCTGCAGGAGCAGGGTCGGGAACAGGCCACATACGTGGCAAGCAGCGGCGGTAGCAGATTCCTTCGGTTGCAGGATTCGTCGGGAGTAGGCGGCATCATATTGCGCCAGCTTCAGTATCAGGATCAGCCTGAGAACCAGGCAGCTTCAGCATCAGCATGATTTTGAGGAGTTCAGCTTCAGCATCAGTTTGAGGACTTCACTAGAGTTGCTTGCAGTAGACTGGCATGACTTTACATGTTTTCACTAGAGTTGATTGCAATAGACTGGCTTGTTAAGTTGTTGCTAAGTTTTTTTTTGTTCCCCTCCAGGGAGAGGGCAGGAGGATAAGAAATGCTCAAACGTGTGGCTTGAAAGAAGGCGTCGGGTCTGAGGTGCCGCATAAGTATTTGGTAGTGCGCTTCCAGGGAATGGGAATACCTAACATTCGAACGTGGAGATTGTCGGCGACATGACGGTGTTTGCAGTCGAAGTAAACCGCAGAACTCTTGTCTGGGTTCACGTCGATGCGTCATTTTTGAAACCATGCACCGAGGGCGTTTACGGCCTTGTGGAGTTTGATGACGAGACCCGGGACACTGAGGCCTTTGGTGTAAACGGCGGTTTCGTCGGCAAAGAGGCCGAGTTCGACGCCTTTCGGTGGAATGGGAATGTCGTTTGTGTACACGGTGTACAATAGAGACGCGGGGACTGAGCCTTGAGGGACTCCAGCCTTTATGGGCCAAGGCGCGGAAAGCGCGCCTTCATATCTAAAACGAAACGTACGATATTTTAGAAAGGATGCTATTATCCTAACTAGGCGATCCGGTAAGCCTATTTTATTGAGTTTATAAACGAGATCGCTGTGCCAGACTTTATCAAAAGCCTTGGCTACATCAAAGAAAACTGCGACCATTTTCTTAAGCCGCGGATAAAAGCCATCGAGTATGTACGCGACGACTCGATGGGCTTGCTGGGGGCAGGAGTGCTTAGCGCGAAAGCTGAACTGGTGGTGGGTGAACTGAAATGATGAGGGGATCGCCATCCGTTGGAAACAGATGGTTCCGCATTTGAGAGAGTATGACTCTCTCGAATGTTTAGACATGGCCTTGAGGAGGCTGATGGGTCTGTGATTAGCCCGGATATTCAGCGGTTTACTCGGCTTGGGAATGCCTATGACTGTCGCTTCTTTCGAAGCTTTTGGAAAGTAGCTAAGGTCGAAGCAGGCATTGAAAATTAAAGCTAACAAGGTAAGCACTTGTTGAGGCAGGTGCTTAAGTGCGTTGTTGGAAATTCCATCCGCAAACCGGAGCCTTTTTGGACTTTTGCTTTCTAATGAGAAGCGAGATTTCATCATTAGAGACTGTGACGGGGTCGGCGTTGATGGGGAGAGATTCTCTGCAGAGGACTTCGTCCTCCACCGCGTGGATGTGGGAGGGATCCGGTTGGGTACTGGGCGAGCATTGTGAGGTAATGCTGTCAGCGAAGCATTCGGATTTCTCTTCGACTTCGAAGGCAATAGTGCCATCGGGACGAGTGAGAGGAGGAACGTGAGAGGCAGCGTCTACTCGTAAGGCTCGGGCCATACTATAATATGCTTGGTGGGACGGGGAGATATTTTCCATGAGATCCTTCATCTGAGCGTCTCATGATTCCACGAGGCAAGACCTAACTTTAACGTTGAAGCTGATCTATAGGCGGGCGTGGGATATTTCTTGGCTCTCCGGAGAGCCACGTTCTTAGCTTTAATAAGATTCCTAATGGCTTAGGGAAGCATGGGTTTGCCTTGTTTAGCAACCTTTTTGTTATCACTGATGGCCGAGTTGATAGCATCAGTGAGGGAATCGACTAATTTGACTATTTTGTCCGGGCTATCTAGAGATTCGGGCCAGATCGCGAGCGGAGAGTTCGGGGCCTCTAAGGCTGACACTAACGTATTTTTAAAGCCTTTCCAGTTGGTAAAGGTCTTAGGAGAGGTGTCGTTAACGTTGGGCGATCCTAGAACGAGGGAAACGGGGCGATGCTCAGAACCTAGGTCATCGAGCGTTTCGATAGACCAAGGTGGTCAAGGTTGATATGCTTTACTATTGCGAAATCGAGGATGTCGGGAGAATGGTTCGGGTTGTCGGGATAATTTTATTTTATTTTTATTTCTTTGGGAAACTTACAGCTAGTTTCAAACATTTTTAAGATAACATAAACATAGAAAGCCAATTTACAGATTTCCACTTATAAATAATTAAATATATTACATCTTGACCTTATATCCAAATCCAAAGTTAAGAGTGACTGAAGAATTTCTTAATTAACAGATTTTTAAACTTATTAAAGTTTAAACAAAAAAGGTCAAAATCACTGTTGTTTAGTGTTAAACTAAAATGGTTAAGTGTTTGTGGAACTCTGACACAGAAGGAGGTCTTACGATATTTTGTGTTTACAAGCGGTACATGAAAGAGTGGAGTGTGCCTTGTGGTCTTGTGAGGCGTATTTATATAAAACTTACTTAACAGTTCCGAACAGTCTATCGATTGAGTGAATATTTTAATTAAAAACGATATATCAGCCATTTCTCTTCTTTTGTACAATGGTAAAAAGTGGAACCATTTACATCTTTTTTCGTACCCTTCAATATACTTTCCACAATTAAATTGGAGATGGCGAAGAAACTTCTTTTGAACACCTTCAATACGAAAAATATACGTACTATATTGAGGGTTCCACACCTGTGACGCATATTCAACCTGGCTACGCACGAAGGTACAGTACAGTACTTTTAAAGTTTTTATATCAGAAAATTCAGACGACATACGTAGCACAAACCCAAGTGACTTATTGGTTTTACCAACTATAGATTCATATTGGTTTTGAAATGTCAGTTTGTTGTCAAACATAACGCCTAAGTCTTTCATTGCTATGGTTCTAACTAAGCTAGTAGAATTCAAAATATAATTAAATGCATTAGTAGATGATCTACGTGAAAATATACATATAAAGCATTTTAACGAGTTCAATTCTAGTCTATTTAATTTACAAAAATTGTCAAACCTATTTAAATCTTATTGAAGCTTGCTACAGTCTAGATCTGATAGTATAGGACATATTATTTTCATATCATCTGCATAACGTTGGAAACTGTTTTGGCAAATGTACTATTCATCGTAAACATGTCTATGTGAAATATTGATTCTGTATGTTCTTTGAATAAATAAATAAATAAAGGAATATTTTGCTATGTAAGAAGCATGATGATATATCATTTATGAAGATGGTAAACAATAACGGCCCCAGAAGTGAGCCCTGGGGCACACCTTAGGGGATAAACAATGTAGACGAAGTGTATCCATTCAACACCACTTTCTGGCACCTATTCTTAACATAAGAACTGAACCAGCGATATAAATTACCACGTATACCCACTAAATTAAGCTTATATAAAAGAATTTTGTGATCAATTTTATCAAAACACTTGCAATAATCAGGGTATATAGTTTCAACTTGCAAATGGGATGTCATGTGCTCTGAGATATAATCGTGTGCCAGAAGTAGATAAGTGGTGGTAGACCTGCCAGAAATGAACTCATGCTTAGATGGATCAATGTGTTGTTGAATTGCAGAAGAAACTTGTGAGTGTCTCCAAAACCTTGGCAAAGACACAAAGTTTGGATATTGGCCTGTATTTTTCTACTTTTTCTTTGGGCCCATTTTTATAGATAGGTGAGACCAGAGCTGATTTCCAAATTACCACATGGATCTTTACCACAAGACAAAGAGAACGAAACAAGTATGCTATTGGAGTGACAATACTCTGCGCCAAGTTTATAATGAACAGGGGTGGAATTCTAGTAGTACCTGCTGTTTTGTTAGGATCAAGTTGTTTTAAGAGATATAATAAATTAGCTTCATCATTATAAACATCACTTATGTCAGCACTTGAGTCATTTAATAAACTACTGGCTACAGAACAATGGTCGGAAGGACAGTTCTGGACTGTGGAGTGAAAATATTCCCCGAAAATGTTACATATTTCAGTCCCTTTGTTGGAATCCTCCAATAAAATAAATACCTATAGTCATGGTAGATGGAAATATATTGGACATTATTTTGTGCTAAACATATGACCAAAAAGCCTTCGGGTTATATTTTATACTATTTTCAGTATTTTGTATATATTTCATAGAACACAACTTTTCAATTTCTTTTACCCTATTTCTTAATAATTTAAATGTCATTAAATCAGAGTGATTATTATATTTTTTATACTTTTTATGATATTTGTTTTTTTCTTTGATTATTTTTATTAGTGCTGAATTGTACCACTTAGGATATTTAGCTTGTTGGAACCCTTTTTTTAATTGAATAAATTGTTCAATCAAATCATACAATAGGTTGTAAAATTTTGTTACACAATCATCTAAACTCAAGCCATAAAAGAACTGATCAAAGTTTATACTATTTATTTTAACCATAATTAACACATATCGCCCTTTTGATATAAATAGCTAATATTTGAAACTGATTTTAAGGGTTTCTCATGTTGTAAATAAAGACATATTGTTAAAGAAGGATGGTGCGAATCTTAATAAGAGGTCATGGCATCTATTCACATTTATTGAGTCAAAATTACAAAGAACTAAATCCAAAATTCTATTATTTAAATCAACTTTACTGTTAAATTGAGATAAATTAGCTAAATTAATACTGTCAAAAAATTCTCTTTGAGATGTGCCTAAAATATTTGAAGGATAAAGCTTAATTAATCAGTAGTACATTTCCAAATTAAGTTTGGCATATTAAAGTCTCCTAGTATAATAAAGTAATCCTTAGGGCTTTTAAGCACTAATTCACTACATCTAGAAGAAAAATTTACAAGTTGCATTGACAATGAGTTACCTTGTCCTTGAGAGCATACATTCACACAACACAAATGAAGCCTAGAGACTGTTCTAGAATCTGATAACAGTGTAATTGTGATCCATAAATCCTCGGCGGACTGAGGCGAAGACGACGGAGCGGGACGCGGGCCTACGTGAGCTATGGGAGCTGGGATAGGTAGGGAAGGTAGAGCAGCCGGACGCTGTCTCCAGGAGAGAGCCGGAGTAGGCGTTGACTGCACGGGCTTTGCTTCCGGGGGAGCCCGGTTGCGTAGCGGTGGGAAGTTGGCGGGGGTGAGCGACGGCGCCGGTTCAGGCGCGACCCTCTTAGTGGAGGAGCGCGGAGCTAGTTAGCTGTTTGGCCAGACTGGCCGCACAGCACACATGCAGGGGGGGAAGTGGAGTTGGGAGTGCCAGTGCACTCCTTCAAAATGTGCGGATCTAGGCACTTTACGCACCTCGGAGGGGCTGAGCAATTAGCCGCTGCGTGGCCGTAAAGCTGGCAACGGTGGCATTACTCGGGGTGCCCGCGGGGGTTGGGACGCTTGACGGAGATGTTCGAGAGTCTGCAAATTGTGCAAGTCTCTCTGAAAATATCCCTCGATTGGGGATTGTTAGATAAGATTACTAATGTGAGTGAAAAGCGCCTACCGTGGTTAAAGTGCATCTTGTGCACTGCTTCAACCGGGAAAGCCTCGAACTTAAGGTCCTCGAGGATTTCGTCGTTCGCGAGCTCAAACGGGACGCCCCGTAATACCGCGTGGATCTTACGCTCCTCCGGGAGGGCGTTAGTGTGATACGCGATGTGGGTGGGACAGGAAGGCAGCGCGTTGCTTGCTTGGGCGGAGCTGACGGGGTCGCGGTCACTTGCAGTGACATTAACGGCGCGGGGGCGGGTGTAGAAGACACCAGGGTAGGCTCGGGTGTTGAAGGTGCTTGAACGAGACAAGTGTAAACGCGGGCTCAGGAGAGCCGGTTAAGGTGGCGGCGTCCGATGACGCATCAGACGCGGATTCCGAGTCGCTCCCGGGAGCGATACGCCAGAGAATGTGTCCTACACACAGTTCATCTCGGAGGGCAAAGGGAGACGCGGGAGAGGAGCTAAATACCAGAGGGGTCTGAGCGTTGATGGTCTGAGGGGCCGGGGATGCGTTAAGCGCTAATAAGGCCTGCGTGATCACCTCGTCAGAGATTGAGACGCCCGACGCGGCTAGCGCCTCGGTGAACGCTTTCGCAAAGTTTACAACATTTGCGAGTCCATGGGAGGGCTTGGTAGGAAGATATAACTATATAAATAAATTAAAGATGTCTTAAGTTCCTAACAGACCTAGCAACCCTAGCGCCTAACCTCCCAACCAGCGCCAGGGGGGCTGGGGAACATAACTTAAAACTAACTGTAGTTCGCCGAAAGCCGCTACCTAGAAACCTAAAAAGGGTACGCAGGTGAAGAGTTGACCGCGTTAGGGTAAACCTTTACCGACAAAAAGGGCAGAAGACACATATATGATAAAGAGAAATATGAAAATAGGAGAGTAAATAAATAAAATAGTAGAAAGGAAAAATAAATAAAATAAAAGGACTGGATCAGTACAAATTCAGTTGTCACCGTTAGGTATCCTCTGTACTAAAATCAGAATACTTTACGCTGGGCACACACAGCACTCAGCACAAGCACAACACAGCACAACACTTTGAAAACTAAGAAAATTAGTCGCAAAGAAAAATAATCACTTCGACAGCGCTCGGAGGGAGTAAGAAAACCCAGAAAAACCGTATCACGGAACCAACACGCTATACTGTGACGTCAGTAAACTGAGCGCCACTGAATAGCGGGAAGGGACCGATCAGTCGGAGTGGTATTGAATGTCCATACCGGGCGGCGATCGGAGCGAGAATGTTCGAGTTGCTATACTATTTCCATTTCTTTATTTTCTCGATGACAGTTCTAATTTGATATAATGTAGTGTTGTGACCAAATAAGTAATGATATCGATCGCATATATTTATTTTATTTTGAACAAACAATTTTATTACAACAAAAACAATCAAATATATTTTTTCAAGGTGGGAACACTCAATGACCCACCGTAATTTTGTGTTTGTTTTAATCTGTCACTCGCAACAAGACGGTCGTGCTAGTCACTACATTTCTGATCGATGAGTCTTTTCACATTATCCATACGTTACGTTGTATATTTTGTGCTCCTCCGTGTTGGTTGCTGCCCTGTCAAATATCTAAATGCCGAAAGGAACTGTTCTGGAAAGGCAGGCGAGAGAACTGGTGATCAAGGTTCGTAATTACTTTGAAGCAGAGTATCAAAATGGTGGCCTGCTATTACCACTGTCGCAAGTGTGAGAGCGTGTTGCGGCCGCATTAGGAATTAGTGGACCTACTGTTTAAAAAATTACTACCAAAGCTTACGGTACAAGCGGCATGCAGGAAAATAAGCTTCGTACGCCGAAGAAAAAACGCTAACCACGTCGTGTGACATCGGTTGACAACTTCAACGCTGATGCTATTCGCCGTCATATACTACTATTACTTGCGCAAAAAAATTCTAACACTTAAAAAACTTGTTGTTTTTTTACGGGAATGTGGTTTGTTCCATGGCCAAAAATCGTCATTAAGCTTAGTTTTGAAAGAAATTGGATTTTCTTGTAAAAAAATCGGACAAACGTAAAATATTGATGGAGCGTCACGACGTTGCTATGGCTCGCTGCGAATTTTTGAGCGAAGCCAAAAAGATATCAGATTGGTCAAATGTAATTTTCACTGACGAGACTTGGTTAAATGCAAACCACACAGTATCTAAGAACTGGACTGACGACACCGCCGCTTCCACTAGTTCAGTGCCAATGGGAAAAGGTGAACGCCTTATCATATGCCATGCAGGGTCTACAAGAAATTCGTGTCAGATGCTTTACTGGCCTTTAAATCCATGAAAACAGTGGACTACCACGAAGAAATGAACGCGGAGATTTACGAAGGATGGTTTAAAGAAATGGTGCAATCTCTGGAAGAACCATCCATAATTATTATGGACAACGCTACATATCACTCCAGACTAATTGATAAAATGCCGACGCAGGCCAATAAAAATTAAGAGATAATTGACTGGCTCCAACGTTATGGCGAAAATGTGGATAATACTTTATTAAAAGTACAATTAGTGAATATTTTAAAATCGAAAATAAGCTTCCCTGAAAGATATGTTATCGACGAAATAGCTGCCAAATGTGGTCATTGGATTCTTCGACTTCCACCGTATCATTGCCAGTACAATGCTATAGAACTAATATGGGCTCAAATCAAAGGACACGCCGCTTGAAACAATACCCATACCCCTTTTATGGCAAGCAAGATGTTAGATTTATTTAAAAATGCATGTGCGGAATTAACTGCCGAAAACTAGGAAAAAATTGTGAGAACAACCCAAAACATTAAAGCGTCGGATTGGGAAATTCATGTGGCATTCGATAATATACAAGTACAGGAACTTATAATAAATGTTGGGGAGAGCTGATCGAGTGATAGTGACGATTCATCAGATTTTGATTAAAATAAATAAATAAAGATTACCTGTCGTTACAATTATTTCATTTCATTGTCGAGTACCTACCTACACCTACTTATTTTACAACAGCTTCGAAAATTTAAAAGGAATTGGCATTATCAATCAAGAACTAATACGTGTAACATCTTGTAATGAAATATAATATTAGTTAATAAATTTGTACAAAAGTATCCGGCAGTAGTTTAGTTTCTTACATTTTGTAAAAAAATATTGGGTCTGTTATCGTGTTACGTTTATCAATATAGCTCCATCCCTATCAGTTTCTCCAACTCTGGTATTATATAACCTTGTACGTGTGTAAACGTCATATTTTTATAAAATAATGTATACATAATGTAAACAAAACGCTCGCACAAGTTTTCACAGGAGCTGTCATCGAGAAAATAAAGAAATGGAAATAGTATAAGGCCAGCAATCGGCTTATATAGCCGGGCTCGCAGTCCATTGGAACCGCAATTTGAAGATTTTAAATTTAGTCTTGCTAGCCAGAAATGATATTAGGTCTTTACCTATGAAATTGCCGTTTTTCACGAAATAAATGAAGCGTAATTTTTTTATATATTTTTTATTTCTATTAATCAAAATAATCACCCATGCAATCAATGCATCTTTGCCAACGCATTGGTAGCTTATTGATGCCTTTCTTGAAGAAATCAGCTGGACGTGAGGCAACAAATTCTTCAAAGGCATTTTGTACTGCCTCTCGGGTATTGAATTTTTTTCCCGCCATGAAGTTATCCAAATTCTGGAAAAAGTAGAAGTCTGTAGGCGCAAGGTCTGGTGAGTACGGCGGATGACGGAGAACTTCCAACCCCAACTCTTGTAGCTTGACCGTCTGCTGTGCAGTATGAGGTCACGCGTTGTCGTGCAGGAGCAGTGGAGCCGAACGATTGACCAAAGCTGGTTGGAGACGTGTAAGCTTCTCCATCATTGTGTTCAGTTCTTCACAGTACACATCTGCAGTAATGCTTGTCCCGTTTGGCAAGAAGCTGTGATGAATTACACCCGCGTTAGACCACCAAACAGTGACCATCACTTTTCTAGGGGTAAGTTTTCGTTTAGGGCATTGTTTGGGTGCTGAACCAGGGTCCAACCAACTTGCTGAGCGCTTACGATTGTCAAACAGGATCCATTTCTCGTCACAAGTAACAATGCGGTTCAGAATTCCTTCATTTGTATGCCTGCTGAGCAGTGCAAGGCACGTCTCCACGCGTACTTCGCGCTGGCGGTCATTGAGTTCGTGGGGTACCCATTTGTCAAGCGTTTTTACCTTGCCAATTTGACGCAAATGGACCAATATTGTTTTGATGCTAACGTCGAAAGCTGCTGCTAATTCAGCCGTGGATTGAGTTTCATCAGCTTCCACAATTGCCTTTAATTCGTCATTGTCGACCAAAGTTTTCGGACGACCACAGGGTTCATTTTTCAGGTCAAAATTTCCAGAACGGAAGCGGGTAAACCAATAACGGGTGGTGCGTTCGTTTGTAGTGTTCGCTCCGTAAACGTCGTTGATGTTGCGTGCCGCTTGTGCCGCTTTGCTGCCACGACGGTACTCATACTCCATAATTACTCGAATTTTTAACTTATCCATGATGACGAAAAATGTTCGAATGCGTTGAAAACAAAACACTAACTATTAAACAAATAACGATTTTAGAAAAAGAATTCCATATTTGTCAAATAAAATTAATTTGAAATTAGAATTATCAGTCAAAAAAAAAAATATTTTCATTTGAAATGGTTAGTATGGCAAAACGGCAGTTTCATAGGTAAAGACCTATTATTTATTTTCATATAATATATTTGCGAAAATTGTGTGTAACAGGCTTAATTTATTTAGTAGCCTCCATTGCTGTCTTTACAAAATGTGTTGACATTGATGTCAATAAAAGCAAACACAATAAATATTTAGCAAATAGAAGAAAATGTAAAGTTCAGATGGAACAAAATGGAGAAAATTAAACAGTAAAAGATCAGAAACAATGATAATACGTAAAAACGTACGTATTACAACTTATTCTGCTCTTTTTTCTTCTTGACGGTAAGATAACTTTCAGTGTTTATTAAAATTTAATTTTACTTAAGTGCTTACCATCTTCACAATTTACTAGCGTATTTTCAACCTTGGCTTAGATACTTAACTACAGTAACCATTATGTCACGCGAACATCATTTTATATCATTACTAATATTTTAAAAATTAAAAATCATTAGCTCGTAACATGGAAAAATAAAACTAACAGCAGAATTAACCTCTACTCTTGAAATCAAAATAAAACATCAACGTGACAGATAGCGCCATGTTTTCGTTTTGTAGTGTGACTGTGTTACGGATTTGCGAATGTTTTCCTGAGACAAAACTAAACGAAATTATGATATATTGGCATTTAATACTCGTTGCACTTATTTTATAGAATCCTGGGAATACCCGTACTAAGGCTAGCCAAGCACCCCTTAAATATTGAAATGTCTCATTTGTTTGTACGTTTGTCTTCGATAACTCCGACACTACGGAACTAAACCGATTTCAACGATTCTGTCAGTTCTAAAGAGCTTCAAAATATTAATGCTTTGAGAAAATTTATGATGCTTAATTTTTTTTCTATCCCCTGACAAGCAGATCAACTGTTTGGCCCCAAAGTAAAGCGTGTGTTATGGAAACAAACAACGAACTGGAGGAAACTAGGAAAATATACCTAATCGGGTGTCGCTCCTATGAAGGCTGCACAGCAATCCATTGCTACAGCCGTTAAAGCGGTTTTTAGGTGCTACTCTAGTGAGTCCCACACCACCCTGCAGACCGGTTACGGGTATGCATGATGCATTTACCACCTCCCTTCCTGTGGAGAGTGCCTGCTTAGGCGCAAAACAAAAAAAATCGGAGATGAAATGGCGTATGAGTTAAGGCTACCAGTAGCCAATGACGCCACTCGGCAATATACAAAAAAAAATACGCCATCTTGTTTTATTAATAAAATCTCAAGATATAAATGGGTGCCATGTGCAAAAGCGAACTTGTTAGTATGAATTCTTATTTAATTATTAAAAATGTTTTATTTGTGCATAAGTCAAAACGATTAATAAAACTCATGACTGTGATTGCAAGTTTTCTTTTCAATATTTACTATCGAGGGAGCGGGTCAGCCGTAATTTTGTGAGCGTTTTATCCCTAGTGTTAGAAATAGTTGAGGTGTTTTACCATAAATAAATAAATAACAAACAAGCTACATAGTTCGACAAATAAAAAAGACAGACTGCTGAAGTTCTTTTCCCTCGTAATTCCTGTTCCATGGGAGTGCCGGGAATTGAGCTAAGCTACAAAGTCCGGTGAAATTTATAAAGCCCATAAATGAATCGTCCATTGCAAAGAAAACCTGCATGCTGTAACTAAGACTCGCCTTTTGTTTAAAAAAAAAATGTTATTTGTTTATACGTATAACAAACGTAACCAACCACAGAATGCTTGCTATTTCGACAATTACATTGCTAGACCTAGTTTTTTGTGAAAATGTTAGCTGCAATTTGATGCTGCTTGCGTGATGTGAAATTTTATGCTATTTTCTTAGCTGACAACAGAGTACGTGTTTTAACTGATTGTAAGTTACATCCGTACCCACTAATATTGAACGTCATTATCGACAAAAAATCGAAAGAATGAAACTGAAAAATTATTACTTGAATAAAGAAAATGTCAAAGTCAAATTTTATCAGATTTAAATATGGATGCAACACACATAAATGCATACAAACACACACACATACCCAAATACACACACAAATTCATGTGTGTGTAATATAATAATATAAATAAATACCCATTACACATTTATTTAAAAAATTGTAGTATATATGCCATGGTTTTTAATATTTACGTAACCCCTTGTGCTTATTATTAATATTATTATTATTATTATTATTAAAGATGCGTTGCCGACCGTAGGCTTCAGTTGGAATTAATTTTGTTCCAGTAATGGTACCAGCTGTTCCTTCCCTTTGCCCGGAACACAACCACGTCAACGTGATTATTATGATGGAGATCTTATCAATAGAGATATATAGAGAAAAACACTGAACTCCCACTTAAATCTATTAACAAAGGGTTGGTTGTAGTTTGTTAAAGTATCTCGTATTCATTTTGGATAATTCTTAGTGATTTTAAAATTCAAATAAAGCAATTTCGTCTGTATAGAAAAGCAGTTTCTTAGCAAAGCCCCTAACCTTGATAAAATTGTCATTTCCACCTTCTACGTCACTTCTGGACAATATAACCTTCACGGACCCCATCTTTCTGGGAACACCTAAAAATTTCGAATTATGTAATTCCGAAATTGAATATTCCGATTTTAAAATTCCGAATTACACCTAAGAGATTAAATTCTGACTATTCAAAAACACGATTCTTATTTTATCGAAATTAATAAATACGAAATTTTAATTTTCCGACTATCATTAGTACGAAGAATTAAAAGCCCGCTGTGTTACTAGTCCGAAATATGGTATTCCGAAATTTAATTTTCCGAAAATTCGATGCTAACGTTCAGATTTTGTATCTAAAACGGGTATATATCGATATATCGATATCGTTACCGCCATATTTGATCGCCATGCACCGATTCACAAAGTGAAAATCAAAAGGCCTCCTGCACCTTGGATCAACCAAGATGTTCGGATGGCCATGAAAAACCGTAATCGAGCCTTTATAAAATTTAGGAAAAGTAAGACTGGGGAAAACTGGTGCAGGTTTAAACTACTTCGAAATCGTTGCAATCAGGTCATACGTAACGTTAAACGTCGTTACTTTCATAATAATATTGTGGATAACTCCTCGGCCAACATGTGGAAATTCCTCAAATCACTTGGCTTAGGCTCGCATTCTGTTAATTTCAGTTTTTCTAAATTCACTCCCGATGATTTAAATAAACATTTTGTTCCAACCCCCTTTCTCGATATTGGCACCAAATCAAGTACTGTATCTCAATTGGCATCTTCACCAAAATTAACACAGGATACCTTCGAATTTTCGCCAATTACCATAGACGATGTGAAAAAAATACTCAAATCTTTGAAGTCTAAAGCTATCGGTATAGACGGAATAGGACGTACAATGATACTTCTAATGCTTGAATGGATTCTTCCAATCTTTACTCACATCGTTAATTTCTCACTTACATCAGGTA
Source organism: Marasmarcha lunaedactyla (assembly GCA_923062675.1). Classification (NCBI taxonomy): domain Eukaryota; kingdom Metazoa; phylum Arthropoda; class Insecta; order Lepidoptera; family Pterophoridae; genus Marasmarcha; species Marasmarcha lunaedactyla. The sequence goes on from OV281366.1 coordinate 11,720,710, forward strand.
CCTTTCCTGCCATGTGGAGTAAAGCTCTGGTAATACCTTTACCTAAAACCAATAGTCCCTCTTTGATGAGCCACTTTAGACCAATATCTACTCTGCCATATCAGTCTAAAGTTGTTGAAGCAGTAGTGCACAAGCAACTATCAGACTTTACATTAGCACACAACTTATGGAATCAGTATCAATCTGGATTTCGGCCCGGACACAGTACTTGTACAGCTCTTCTAAAAGTTCTAGAAGATGTAAGAGCAGGAATGGATAAATCAAAGATTACATTGCTGGGTTTAGTTGACTTCTCAAACGCATTTAACGCTGTAGACCATGACATTCTTCTTGCTGCTCTTGAGAAGCTCAATATTTCCCCAGTGGTATCGAAGTGGTTTTCCTCCTACCTCCATGGTCGTCAACAGGCTATTAAAATAAGTCCTGATAATCGTAGCACATCTGACTGGCTGAATCTTGATGCTGGCGTTCCCCAAGGTGGCATACTTTCTCCACTGTTATTCTCTATTTTTATAAACCTTGTCACCCTAAATCTCAAATGTTCGTATCATCTTTATGCCGATGATTTACAACTGTACACGCAAACCAGTACACATGATATTGATATAGCTGTTGACTTGCTTAGCGCTGACCTTGCACATATCAACCAGTGGTCACAGCAGTTCGGTATCAGAGTTAATCCCAGCAAGTGTCAGGCCATAATATTAGGTAGCTCACGACAGATTAATAAAATTGATATTTCCTGTGCGCCATCTCTTTCTTTAAACTCATCCGTTATTGCCTACTATTCTTCCGTCAAAGATCTCGGCTTACACATTGATGCTACTCTCAGCTGGAACAAGCATATACAGGAAGTTAGTCAAAAGGTAACAGCTTCACTGCGTTCTTTGTACCGTTTGAAGTATTTTCTTCCTAGGCAGACCAAGATTCTACTTGTAAACGCGTTGGTATTGCCAATAATAGATTACGCGGATATGTGCTACACAGATCTCAACGAAGATCACCTTAACAAGTTGGACCGTCTTCTGAACAACTGCATTCGGTTCATCTATGGGCTGCGCAAATATGATCACATATCCAACTTTCGCAAACAACTTGGTTGGCTGCCTATTAGGCAACGCAGGCACGTTAGGATACTTTGTACACTCTTTTCAATCCTCAACGATCCTCACGCTCCGGAATATTTAAAGTGTAAATTCCAGTTTCTAAGCTCTACACATGATAGATGTCTCCGGTCTTCCTATAATCTGAGCCTTCATATTCCTATGCATCATTCCGGATTTATCTCTTATTCTTTTGTTCTCCAGGCTACACGTTTATGGGATACTCTACCGGTGGAGTTAAGGAAAGCTTCCAGTAAACTCTCTTTTAAGCAGCGAATTAGAGCTCATTTTTTAAAGTCACTCAGGGAATCATGAAAAATAATATATGTGTATTTATGATTAATGTGATAAGTTATAATATAATGTCTGTTTACTTATCTATTTTATTATATATATCTTATTTATTTATTATAATTTTTTAAATATCGTTTATGACGTTGATATATTATTATATTAAAAGTCATTCTTATAGTATATAAGTATTAGTATATAAGTATGTACGCATATGTATTTTGTAGGCACCCCTTATTTTGAAAACCTCTCCATTGCTGCGGTAGACTGGTAGAGAATGCCAAATGGCATTAAGTCCGCCGTTTGTACAATAAAAATAATTTTATTTTGTGCAATAAAGTTTTAAATAAATAAATAAATATTAAAAATTATTAAAATTAATAAATCTCCTGTGACACAAATTATAATTAATAAGTTACATTTTGAAGCTATACATATAAGGCGCGACGACGAGCGAAGCGAGGAGGCAGTTAGTCTGTATGTAGATAATGCAGCGCAGGCAACGGCCGGTGAAACGCCAAAAAGGGATTTGCGTTTCAGTACATAACCTATATACTCAAGAAATAACTCGGCACAAAAAACTAAATAAACTTTCACATTTCCAGCTGACTTCTTGAATGCTCGAACGTATAAATCGATGTGCTCATGCAGTTTTACAAGGCGTTTGTTATTGCAACTAATATTATTCGGAATTTTGATATTCGGGGTTCGTATTTATGATATTGCGGATTATTAATAAGTTGGATTTTTTATGGTTCGGTGTTTTCAAATTTGGCATATTGATTTTCGTATTTACAAACGTTCGGGATTTTGAGGTTTCGAAGAAGAAAAATTAGGAATTATAAAACACGGATTTTTCATTATCGGAATTTTGAACCATTCGGTGTTATAAAATTCGGAATTTCGAAATTCATGATTATGACTATCGGAATTAAGTTTTTCGTTTATATGTAGTGTACCCCATCTTCAAGTAGTTCAAGCTGGCTCAGCTGCCAACGTCGTGGAAAGTGTGAACCAAAGGAAGTATCAACATTTAGGTAATGATTATATTTTTGAGGCTTTTGCCGTTAAGACTGTGGGATTTCCTGCAGTGAAATCTTTAAACGATTGGTGAGTGTAACTCGTGATCCTAAGGCTAGAACTTATTTTGAGCAACATTCATTGACAGCAACCCAATTTTGCTAGCCTTTTGGCCATTTTGCCCTATTTACATAGTAATTTGGGGACCACTTGCGTAAGCTCCACATAGCCCGCACTAGCTGGCTAGTTAGTTCAAATGTAATTCCATTACTTTCTATCTATATTGAACTGAAAGAGACACAAAACAACACTTAGCCCAGTGCTAGCTAATTCAGAGCTGCACTCGGGCAGTCTTTGTGTTCTATTCTATCTTCAATTATTTTTCTTTGCTTTTTCCTATCGTTAATTTGTGAAAAAATGATTAAAATCCGTTCAGTAGTGTCGCTCCTGGTTGAAAGGAGTCTCACCACTTTATAGAACCGTTACTCATCCTCGCAGATCTCTAGTGGAGAAGCGCAGTCATGCTCGTGAGTTCAAAGACTTATCTTACGTCATATAAAGGGATAAAAAAGTCCAGGGTAAATGAAACAATATGTATATTATAATGCAAATCAAGTTTTATATTTGGTTCCGATTTGGCTCTATTATCACAATGAAACTAAAATAGAATATTTAAGTATTATCAAACACCAAGAATAAACATTATAAATGAATAATCAGATAATAATTTATAGGATATTATTTAAACTAAAATAAACAAAAGATGGTATGTTTTCAGTGGTCGATCGAGAAACACATATGTAATTTACAGTTTTATAACTGTAATTGCATGTCAAACGCAATTGTGACAGTAAATAAACTAAAATATTGAAAACTATTTTAAGGGAGCAAATTTAAATCTTAGGAGATTTTAGCTTGAATCATTTTGTTAAGCAAGAACTGTAGGTAAAACTCTTTATATTATATTCATACTTTAAAGTGGGCTGTTATTTTCTAAAAAAATTGATATCAAATAAATAAATAGATAATAAGTAAATAGAGAAAAATAATTTTTTTTGTTAAAACTGGCAAGCGTTTAGCTTCCATCATAGCTGACGGAAAGTGAATCTGAGGGCCTGGAAGTGATGGAGCCTGACTAATCTCGATTTCGTGCACGACCATGTCAGCAAAATTTTTGATGTAATTATTGATTTACAAATTACATTATATACTTAAAAATGTATTTCGATAACTTTTACCACAACTTCCAATACTAAAGCATTTTTTTATTTCTTTTATTTGTAATGCACAGTGCAAGAGAGGGTGTTCGTCGTTTGGATACTTGGGGGGAGGGAGACTTGCCGAGCTAACAGATGCAGAAAAGAATAATTTTTGTATAGACATAAAGAGACTCTGTAAATTTATTTTGAAAAAAATATACCCGTGAAGTTTCTTGCCAGTTCTTCTTCACGAAGGTTTTTTTCGAACTGGTGGTAGAATCATGTTTTATTTGACGTCAATAAGAACAAGTAATTGTCAATGTTGAGAAATAAATATTTGAATTTGAATTTGAATTTATTAGGGTATTCGTAAGTTTTAGTTTAACGTTCAAACAATCGTATTGATTTGATCACATTTGTCAAGAGTAACAACATATATTTTAAATCCTCTATCAGTCCAAACAAAACGTTACTTATTTTTCTTCCTCTTATTTTCTAGGTTACCCCAAATTAAGCTACTAATTATCCATTGTGCATGGTAATAATAGAATAATATAACTCCAATGAAAACAAATATTAATGGAAAGTAAACGGTTCCGTAAAGAATTTTGAATATCGGGTACAACCAAACGCCACGCTCGTAGTAGGTGTAGAGTAACCTGAAAAATAAGAAAAAATCATCTCAGAAACCGCAAAGCCAAATCAATTGTTTTCTACGGAATTTTACTGCAACAGGTATTTTCTAAGAAATGTTGCGTTGGTCACGAACATGCTTCCACGTCCTTGACTCTTGATTCACAATGACGTGGTTCTTTTCAAAACTTAGCTATTTTATATTTTAGCACAATTTGAGAAAATTTTTTGGAATGTCATGTCAAAATGGAATAAACTACTCGTTACGAAATCATGCGTTTTATAAATTTTTTCTGGTGGATCTCTCAAGTTTTGATATAGTTAGTGTTCAGTGGGCTTAAATTTCAATGTTACAAACCAAAAAGTATCTTGTTCCGTCAAGAAGTGGAATCCTCATCTTTTGAAAGTATTTGTAATATTAAATGCCCAGGTCTTTTATAACAAACCGACACTACTAAGAAATTATATATATAGACACAGTTAATTAAAACTGTTGTCATTAAATATCTTGATTGTGGAAGTCCGATTCTTGAAGCTGAGCTTTTACTTACACCATTAATTTTGTTACGACTTATTTCGTTTCTAGAAGTCCCAGCGCGGTTTCACCCGCGTACTGGTGATTCCGCGGAAATTTCGGGATAAATAGCTTGTGATTTCGTTGGATAATATAACATTCTAGTGGTGAATAAATTTTTAAAATGGGTCCCTGAAGAACCTGTAATATAGAGATAAATAAATGGTATGCGAGCCGGTCGCATGTGCTAAGCATGTGCGATTTGTTCGAACCGTACATTTTGATATTCATTGCTTGTGGGATTTCGATACCAAGCGAGCATTATTATTAAGACAACGCAATGGACGTTTTAGTACGTAAAACCCCCCCTGTGCAAAAAAGACTCCGTTTGGCAGAGTATGTATATAATTACTGGTGGTATATGTGTGAGTATACTCGTAGTTAAGTGTCGCAGCAAGGCTATGCCAAGGTAAAGGTGTAGAATATTTCTATGCTGCGTTCCGTTTGCCGATGACAGCGCTCACAGCGCTAATATACCCGTTCCGATTGCCCGTGAGCGCGCTTACAGCGATATCGATACGTCATCAATGACGTCATAAACGCCGCCATCTTCCCGCTCACAGTGCCAAAGCTACGGAGCATGGTCGCTGTGAGCGGCCTGTCGAAACTGACACATGACGTTACTTGTTGATGTTTTTATTAGTCGATTAAAGATTTTAAAAGCTTGCTTATTAATTTGGTTTGTAATAATATAAAAAAATGGCTCCTGCTTCATTCAGGGTCAAAGATCTTAATGAAATTGTAACTTTAGACTTAAGTCTTAGACGAACAATCAGAATGTTAGCGCGATATTTACCGTTCCGATTGCAATAGCACTAATAACACTTTTAGCGCGCTCAAACGAATCGGAACGGTTTTGAGCACTTTTAGCGCTGTGAGCGCTGTAATCGGCAAACGGAACGCAGCACTAGTTTGGAAGTGTGCGTGTAAATGTAAATGTATGTGTGGTGTGTGAGCTAAAGGCAAGGAGTGGGGACAGTGTGGTATCAGTAGGATGCAAGTAAATTCGAACAAAACTATTTATGTTTCTCTATATTTGAAGTTCTATAGGCTCAGTAGCTTTCGAGATTATTTATTACTTATGATCAAAGACACATAATAATTATAATATAAAAATACTTACACACTCATATACAACAGCATATGAAACGTCAAATGTCCAATGTACATAGCATGGGCACTAGGTTTGACTCTCGGTCGGTACACTAACTCCCATAGTGCCACTGGTATAATGGCAGTATGTATGATGTGGTTCGAGGTTTGAGTCAGGATTTTGTCGACAAATGGCGGGAAAATAAGATTTCTGTCGTAGAGGTAGACACTCCAAAATACGGATGTCACCAACTGAAAAAAGAAAAAAATGGTATTGTTTTTGCGTTGGAACCTTTTTTTGTACCGCGTAGTTTATTAGTTCCTTAGTAAATATTTAGTGATCTGTGACCGAACTCTCAAAGTTCTTACTAAACCAATCCGTTTATAGATAAATTTTGAAACTATACTAAAGAGTGAGTGGCTTTCAGGAAATGATAAAAAAGAAACTCTAAAAATGTTTATCATTGATAAAAGTTAGGTAATTTCCACTTTCACACAAATATGTGAAAGATTAATTATATATAACCAATAAAATTATGTATATGGCTGTTAAAACAAATAGTACTGTGAGACTGCTCATATAGTACGTATTATATATATTCATGAAGGGTACGTACCTCATCAATGGAAACCGGCGTTCATAACACCAATACATAAAAATGGTTGTAAAACTGAAGTAAGTAATTACAGGCCCATATCAAAAATCAGTATTTTTGCTAAAGTATTAGAGTATATCATTCATAAACAAGTCCAAAGTACACTATCAACCTTTTTTATCGAAGAACAACGCGGGTTTCTCCGGAATAGGTCTACTACGTCGAATTTACTATTATTCTGTGACTACACCACATCAAACATCGACGCTGGAGGCCAGGTGGATTGTATTTTCACTGACTACAGCAAAGCATTTGATCGGATTGACCACATGCTGCTGTTAAAAAAGCTGTTATCAGCAGGAATACACGGCAATCTATTCCGTTGGTTCAGCTCGTATATAGAGAATCGATCTCAAGCTGTAGCTGTGAATGGATACATATCTGACTGGTTTACACTTCCCTCAGGCATTCCACAAGGAAGTTTGCTAGCGCCGTTACTTTTTAACATCTTTATCAACGATATAGGTAACTGTTTTAAATATAGCAAATTCTTACTTTATGCGGACGATGTGAAAATATTTCATCAAATAAAAAGTCTCAGTGACAGTCACAATCTACAACAGGATTTAGATAGGTTTCAACAATATTGTAGTGACAACAGACTGGACCTTAATATTAGTAAATGCTACAGCGTAACTTTTACACGAAAAACTAAAAACAAAATAGATTATACATATACGTTAAGAGGCATCCACATCAATAGAGTTAACGAGATCAAAGACTTGGGTATAATACATGATGCCAAGATGAAATATGACAAACATGTTGATTACATATCCAAAAAAGCAATAAAAGCTTTAGGTTTTGTAATAAGATCATGTTCTTAATTTTCTAATATCAAAGTAATTAAAATACTATACTGTTCTTACGTGCGTAGCATCCTGGAATACTGTTCTCCAATATGGAACCCTCAGTATAAAGTTTATGTTAAACGACTTGAAAATATTCAAAGAAAATTTCTTAGAGTTATCCAATATAAGTGTAAAAGTTATCAAAACAACTATGAAGCAAGATGCAAAAAGCACCATATATTACCTCTTACTGTGAGAATAAACATATCCGATGCTACATTGCTTTTCAAAATAGCACAATCTAAAATAGACTCATCTGATCTTTTAGCCTCAATTAATATCCGTACCCCAAATTATAGAAAGTGCAAGCTGCTACACATCCCTCGCCATAGCTGCAACTAACAATAGGCAAAACGCATACTTCATTCGAAGTGCAAACTCCATCAACAAGTTAGTAGATGAGCACGAGTTAGACATTTTCAACACTAAACCAGAAAAGGTTTCCATCACATTGGCTAAGAATTGGTTTGACGCGATTCCTTGCTAACGCTTTTTTGTGGTGTCTTTATTCCTTCTACTTACGTTTATTTTGATTATAGATGTGTTGCTTAAACTTTTGTACTAAATGGGCACGTGGGTATCGTTCATACACTGAAGGTACAATAGTTAACTAAATGCGAAAACTGTGTAAATGTGTACTGTGTTATTAATGTTTGTTCTATACGAGTTAAAGTTACTGTAAAGTTTTCCAAATAAATAAAAATAAAAAATAAATAAAATAAAATATATTCCATCATCCGTCTTAATATATCTACTCTTATGCGTGGTTTACACGGATTAAGTGGTTAAGTTGATAACTAAATTTTAACTACATTTAAAGTTACTATATGTCACTTGTGTTTCCAAATTAATTAAGTTGTTAAACTCATAAGTTCACTGAAAATGAATAGTGATGAATATCAAAATCTCAATCATATCAAAAATTAAAATCTCAAGAAGAATATGTTTTCTTTCTAATCTTTTTACTTGGTTTAGTCCACAAGCATTTCTATTTCAAAATATTGTTCAACAAATATTAAATTTGAAACTAAACTCCGCTTCGACATTACAAAAAAAAAGAAAATTGCGAAATAAGTACGATCTCTTGCCGCCACCCGCTTTGTCAACTTTTGCACTTAACTAAAAAGTCACGTCCAAACGTGTTAAGTGAGAAGCCCCTACCACTTACTTATTCGAAAAATAGAACGAATCCTAATCTACTTAATCACTTGCGTACAAAATTTTATCTTACCACTTGTCACTTAACTGACTGTTCACAGTACGTAATTTTTGACTTAAAATATAGTTAAAATTTAGTTACCAACTTAACCACTTAACGCGTGTAAACCAGCCATTACAGTCCGGGAACTTGGTCCAAGTTCAGGATTGCATTAGAATCCCCTGCAATGTTCTCACCACTCAATATACGGAGCAACTACAAAAGACTGAACAACGCGCAAGCCATTCTCGCCTCAATCTGAACCTCGATACATAGAGTCGATACATACATACATACATAGAGATCCAGTTAATATACAGAATAAAAAACCCACCTTATTTACAAAACAGATACATATATTTATATTATGTAGGTTGCACAGATCGTCGAAATGTTGATAATGAAATGGAGGCGAGGTAATTTCATCTAGAAAATATTAAAAAAATTTCACTATTGAGCCAGATTTTATCGCGTTTCACCTTTACAGACACCGTGCTCCAGTTAAAATGTAAAATTATAATTGAATGTGATAAGACCTAAATCTCAGAATATCAATAATTTGTAAAAAGATGATCAATTTTTTCTTACAAAATACTTGACAAATTGACAATTGGTACGTATCTAAAATTAACAACTATACTTAGAAGGCCAACAAGGGCCTGAAAAGCTTAACAGTTCATTTCTAAGCATATAAACCATAGCTATAAATACGATTTAAATAAGAAAATGTAAATCAATTTACCAGAGAGCTAGGCCATAAGATTGCCGCATATAAATACTTTCTGAAATTCCGCAAAAGTTTCAACTCCTCATAGTTCTTATTTCCTGCATTTCTTAAAAGTTGAATATCTGATATTAGTGCCGCAGCGGCGTAGAGAATTTGCACAAACTGAAAAAGAAAATAAATTTTGGTAAACTTTGAAAGCTGCTGTTATTATAATGTTTGCAATTTTCGAATGATTGAAAACTCGGTTGACCTGGGTGTCTTTTACGCTGGAGGTCCCAGGCTCAAGTCAGATGTTTGTTCCCAGGTCATGGTTGCTTATATTTTTTTATGTTTGTATATTCTGGGTTCTCCCAGTTCGCTGTATGGTCATCCATAACACAAGCTCTGCTTACTTTGTGGCCACACAGTTGGTGTGTACATCTGGGATTTATTATAATTATTTAGACGCATTAATACCGCAGTTGTCAAGGTACTGGTTTCTGGTTCGGAATACTTTGTAATTGCCAAATGTCCCAAGCAGTTTCTACAACCTACATCAAGCCAATTGCTTTGATAGTGAAAGAAAACCTCAATTAAATCGATTTTGTTTTGAAGTTTGAAGTTTGTAACATATTAATCTAGTATTCCTGAGATAGACATGTGTAAATTCAAATTCAAATATTAATTCCTCAACATTGACAATTACTTGTTCTTATTGACGTCAAATAAAGCATCACTCTACCGCCAGTTCGGAAAAACCTTCCTGAAGAAGAACTGGCAAGAAACTTAACGGGTATTTTTTTTCAATAACAAAAAAATTACAGAGTCTCTTTATGTCTATACAAAATTATTCTTATCTGCATCTGTTATCAAATATCCAAACGCCCCAGTTCAAGAGTTAACGCGGGATCCAGCCATCGCCCTCCTCAACCATATTAAAGGGAAGTGAGCGATCCGTAACCCGACGCTACCTTGAGACCGTGTAAGTCTGCCAACCCCCAGTAGGTAAGCGAGGTGGACTACAACTTATGAATTTTTAATTGAAATTTTCCCTCGATTCGGTGAGACAATGGGAGTGGAATTTTATTGTACTCCATATTGTTTTGCACGAAGCAACGTTTCCCCACTAAAACAAGTAATCGAGCACCAGCAACATTTGCGCAAATACCATCTTCGCATTATGTTTGCGCATGCGCAGCCAGCATACCAAAATCGTCTGTTCTTGTAACTCGCTTTCACTCGCTTGTGAGTCCTTTATCAGCGCCAAAGCTGAATGAAGTAATTATTTTGGCATACAAATCAAAAACTTAATAAATAGTTAATAACTTAATAATTTCTTCAACCGTGTTTGAGATAAAAGCGAGCAAAAATCTAAAAAAAGTATGAAACTTAGACAAACTTTCAAATTTAGTAATAGATTAATAAGCACAATTTGTTTTTCGTAAATTTAAGTGTTGTTTAAAGTAGTGGGTAGGATGAAAATGATAAGCGATAATTCAAAAAAATTCAATTCGTATATTTAGGGTCGGTTGTGATATTTTATTTAGTTTAGCTTTTTTTACCAAGTGATATATTTGCATTTGTCATACATTTTGTATGTCAGTTATTATATTTTCAGATAATTTGAAAGTTCAATGGCGGATCTGAAAAATTAAGTTGAGGTTGATGTAAAAAATTAAAGTTTATCTACGAGCATCTATCTTCCACTTATTGTAATTAAAAATACATTCAAGCTGCTACAAATAAAAACTAAAAACTGCTCGGGATATGTGAAAGATGTGTCGCATAACACGGTCTTATGGAATGAAATGACAAGCCAGTATATGGTGGTCAAGTCGGGCACAAAGTCTCCAACTTGCAAACCCCCCCTACTAGAATAAATGGCGTTACCTTAGCTCAGACTCTTTTTTCTTTCGAAATGGACAGTTTTTTTATGGCCCTATTAGCCTTTTAAATTTCACCGGACTTTGGACTGTGGACTTTGTGGCTGAGGGCGCTTAGCCGGAACTTAAACTACTCCTACATACGATACGCCTAAGGGCACTCGAGAGGGCACGGACCTGGTATTAGGACGTCGTATATTGAAACTACCACTGGTTCGGAAGGGTCATCTAGTGTCAAAAAAGTAGGAATGCGTACGCTACGTTAGCCTGGCCCACCGGTGGGTTCGGCGAATCGAATGTGAAACCGTGTTGCCCTACTTCTAACTGGAACGCCGGCGTTCCTTGTTGTAAAGCGTCGTCGGGATCTGTTAAGACGTTACGCGGACGCCTGTAATGGACCTTAGCTCAGACTGACTTTTAAATATGTAGGTCATATTGCAACATGCGATCTGCGTTACGACATGGAAAGGGAACGGAGGACTCTATCGCTAAGAGCCAATATGATATCCCGTAGTTTAGCAAAGTATTATCTACAAATTAAACTAACACTTGATCAAATTGCACATCTTTCTAGACAAACGCGGTCAGGGAGCAGGTGGGGCTGCCGCGCCGCTGCCATGCTCGCGTCGACGCATTCCACGCCACCAAGCGCAAACGACTCTTCGGCATGGTCAGCAAAGTGCGTGGTAGCTCCAGCATTATCCAGAACATGACAGCAAATAGGGTTGATAGTCTAATTATTATTAATTATCCTAAATTTTATAAATTTAAATTTTCATCACTAACTGTAAGTTGACAAATTAATTGACATTTTCAGACATTTAATACTGAATTTTCACTGTGTTGTTTGAATGGAAAATATTATTTTCAAGAAGTTGTTTGTATTGTAAATGTTTCTATGTTGTGAAGTCCGTTCGGTTTATGGTACTTAACCTGTAAATTTGTTTTGGAACTAAGTTGTTTTAACATACTCATTATGTATTGATTTTATAATTATCAATTGACCATATTGAACTGCAGATTAATACGTTCATTGACACATTTAACCAATAAATTAGATACTATCTGTGACGTTTTAATGAAATATATTATTGTAAATTGTATTGTTGTATTGTAAACACTTTATTGCACAAAAACATGGTACAGGATAATTTATAAAATTAAAAATAAATTGTACTAAGGCTATCCCAGTCAAGGATCTCTTCCAGTCAACCTGAGAGTATCTAGGATTTCGGTATTTTGGGTTGGCAGGTGTGTACAATCATAAAATGTTATTTTATTCAACGTAATAAAAAAATAAAAAAGTAAACCTAATCAAAATTTATATAAATTTAAAACTCAATAAACAATATAATAAACATATAAACAAATACATACAAACATATACATATACCTACTTGTATTCATCTAGAATCTCAACCATTTAGCGGTTCAAACGAAAACAATTTTGTCAAATTAGATTTGAAAGAGGACACAGAAGGAGACTTTCTTATATGCTCAGGAAGATGGATCCACAAACGCACAGCATGCACCGAAAACGATCTTGTATAGATATGGGTACTGTGTGATGGAGTTTCAAGAGAAAGGTTAGTACCAGATCTCAGTCGCTCACCCATAATGGTATGAAAATTAAACCTCTCACGGAGATATACGGGTGCAGATGGATTAAAGAGAACATTATACAATAAGCATGAAATATGTATATCTCTGCGGTTTCTAAAAGGTAGCCAGTTGATTTTGGAGCGGTATTCAGAGATATGGTCAAATTTTTTCAATCCAAAACTGTATCGGATGCATTGATTTTGGAGGCGTTCCAGTCTATTCAGCTGCTTCTCTGTGGCAGCGAGAAATATAATGTCACCATAGTCCAAAAGAGGAAGTAGCAAAGCGTTAGACAACATGGTTTTGGTTTTAAGAGGTAGAAAATTTTGTAATCGCCTCAAGGAGTGCAATGACCAGTAGAGCTTGCGGCTGACTTTCTGGTGATGTGTGCTGTCCACGACAATGTCTGATCCATAATCACACCTAAGTCCTTGACAGTTTTGGAGTACGGGATGATGTCGTCATTAAAATAGATAATATAATGATAAGATAAGATAATGATACTATATTGAGATTTTGAGGTATTGACCAAGAGTCCAAAATTTCTGGCCCAGCATGCAATTGATTTTAAGTCACTGTTAACACCATCCACGGCCTGCGCAAAATATCATTTAATAGCATATTTTGCGCTAAGTTCTAGTTATGACGCATATTGTCGGCACATTTACAAAATTTTTCCGAATGCAGTGCATTAACCCTGTTTACCGAAATGCGATAAAAGCGATTTAACAATAACCCAGGTTAATAGTTTCATTAATAGAACTTTTGCCAGAAACTGTAAGTGCTAACATAGCACCCAAGTTTAAATTCTGCCCAGTCACCTCAGTAGATGTGGAGCAAACCTTTTCCACTATCCAAAAATGTTCTAAATGATCGAAAGACACAATCTTACCGCTGAAATTTTTTAGAAATACTTGACTTTTTAAACGTTTACATTTACAAAATTTTTAAATAATTTTAATGTAATGTTGTAATTATACTGTACTTATTATTGCCAATCAAAAATAATTGACTCATTGTATGCTGATTTTGAAATAAAGAAATGAGCACTTACTTTTTTGGGGGTTCCTAAAATTTATCATTTAATTTCGCATATTCTGCCAATTTCCGTGCATATTTCAAGCATTTTTCATGCATATTTGCATGCATATTTGCATGCATATAACAAGTTTTTTATGTTGCATATAATCCAGTCTCTAGTCATCAGCATATAGATGGTATGATGACTTAAGAGAGGAGGTGATACCGTTAACAAAGATAGAAAATAATATTGGCTAGAGGACTCCTCCTTGAGGTACACCAGCGACGAGACGGCACCAATTAGAACGACCATTTTCAGATTTTACAAGTTGGAAGCGATCAAAGAGATAAGATCTAAACCATTAATATGGCAAAGGTGGAACATTTAGGGCTTTGAGCAAACTCAGCAAAATGCCAAAGTCAACCGTGTTGAAGGCACTGCTGAAATCCAGAAGAACAAGGAAAGTCAGTTTTTTGTTTTCTATATTGAGGCGAATATCATCAGTAATCTTCACCAAGGCCGACACAGTGCTATGCCCCGAACGAAAGCCGGATTGAAAGACATTTGGATAAGTTGTTAAGTGAAAGGTGCTCCGTCAATCTCTGGTATCTCCGTCAATAGACGCAATAATGAATGAATAAACAATAGAGGTAAAATTGAAATGGGCCGGAAATCAGAGGGAGGGAGATTAGGAGAGAGGGAATCAGGGAAGTGGGTTTAGTTTTTTAGGAAGAGGAACACATGTGCTCTCTTCCAGACACCCGGAAAGTTACCTTATGTTAGGGAGCAGTGAAATATATGGGCTATGATCGGAGAAAGGAGATCAATAATCGGTTTGATCATGTCCAGGTTTATATCATCATTGCATTTGATTTGATGGATTTGACCAATTTTACCCCCTGATCAACTGTAATACGACCCAAGTCACCAAGACAAAGACTAAAATGAGCGTTTAACTCATCAACATCCACATCAACAATAGATTCTGTTTGCATCTCAAACCAACTGCCAAGGGTTTTAGATAGTTCCATAAATTAGATGGCGGGCAAGAGTTAATGGTGGAATGTATATGGCTGCGTTTTGCATTTCGACATAATTTATTGCTCTGATTGCGCAGTGTTACATATGCAGTGTAAAGAGCTGAACTAAGGTCATGTCGTAGTCTAATACGCGCACGATCACGCTTGGCCATCATTGCCCTGATCTCATCCGTGAGCCATGGAGCGGGTAGATGCCTCAGTCGAAGAGGTTTTATAGGTGCATGCCCATCATATATTGATAACAAGATAGTATTGAATATATCTACCTTGTTATCAATATCAGATGCCTGCTCAACTGCTGTCTAGTCCTGGTCCATGATCATGAGCTGAGAAAGCGGGAGCTTAAATGTGACCATGGGATGCTACAGTACCTTGATAAGACGTAATTATAAGGTCAAGCAGCGAAGGGGGCCCAATGTGTGGAAAATGAGTCGGTTGAAGCGGAAGAGAATGTAAGTCAAAGGATTGCAGCAGTGATAGAAATTTGTTTGCACGGTAATCCTTCTTGATCAGGCATGTATTAAAGTCGCCCATTAGGACGATATGTTCATACTGTGGGTGATATTCGGACAGGAGTAACTCAAAGGAACCAAAATAATTTATATGCAAGGAGCGACTATAAAGAACTCCAACTAAAACCTTATTTTTATGGAGCTCCACTGCAATAAACAGGTGCTCTACAGTATTTGGTACAGGTGGCGATTCAGAAACTATTTTAAAAGGAATAGCACTGCGTAAATAAATGGCTACACCTCCCCCACCCACCAGCCTCGATGACCCCTCTGCAGCTCTGTACCTATCATTTCGCGCAAGACGATATCTAGGTAAACAATATAAAGTTGAATGTAAAGATGGTTTAAGCCAAGTTTCCGATTCCAATATTGCGTGAATATTTTGGCTGGTGAAAGAAGAAAGCATGTCTGGGTAATGCCTGGCAACACTCTGTGCGTTTATGTGAACAATGTTGAAATTATTTTTTAAGTTCGAAAATGTTGTCTCCAATGCATTGTTTAAGCTAGGCATGTGAAATATGTTATCTTCAGCACTGAGCATACCCGAAGAATCAGAAAATAATGAAAAATATTCAGAATCTGAGCTATTATCTAAATTGTTAGACATGGTTGAGTAATATAAATTATAAAAATAAACAATAAATATTGTATATACGACTAAGTTTCTAATTAAATTAAAAAATAAACCTTGATCCGCCTAGTTTGTTAAATTGTTAAAAATTTGTTAAATCAATATTTATTCAATGTTTACTAGAGTAGTTCTCTGATTTGATCTTGTACAACTAGTAAATTATAAGTAAAAAATCTTTTAAAAGAAAGATTGATAAAAGATTTTTGAAATTTTTCAAAAGCACATACAGAGAATTAAATAAAAATTATATAAATAATAAAAATAAAGGCAAATATATATATATATATATATATATATATATATATAAATATAGCTTTCCATCAGAGGAAGTCTAAGAATTACAATGGAAGCTCTTCTGAGTAAACTAATCTTATCTAGAATAAACATCAACAGATGTCAATTTACTTATCACTATTACACTCAAAGCACAGTTTATTATTATATTAGTGTAGTGATAAATCGCCAGGTACCAGTGTGTAACTAAAAATAAAAATGAGTATATCGTCAGTGTTATTTCCGAACGCAACAAGGATAGAGCTAGTGTCAATGTCAAGATAAGATTGAAAACCAGATTGATTGAAGATTGAATTGTTTTGATAATGGTTCACTAATCATTGTTTTGTAACACACTATCTATAACATAAAAATAAAACTGCCATAAAACTCAAAGTAATCTATCATATATCTAAAAGTAATCTATAACATTATTAGATGGAGTTTTTTTCTGACACATGTTTTGAAAACAATGTTTTAAATTCCATTAATACTTCTAATATACTAATACTTGAAATTGGCAGAGTTAGCCATTTTGTAGTTACAATAGCTGATTGCCATAAACACAAAATAATAAAAATAAACATTACTAAATGGTACGCTCATCTATAAATCACACACACAAAATGTTAAATGGTTTATATAAAAGTAATCAGTAGGAAGAAAGTATTTTAATCTTAATTTTGTAAAAATGTTTGATGTTTGCGAGAATGCTTTTAGAAAACAAACAAAACAAAACTTTACCATGCAAAATCTACACTGGGAATTATTTTCTTGTAGTGGTGATATTCCTGGTACCGCGGGACATTTGCTGTTTACTGTCGGCTTTTTGAGGTGCCATATTAGTGTGTGAACTATCAGAACCACTATTCACTTGAAGATCAGGCTCAGTTGTTGGGAGGTTGTCTTTCATTTTATGTAATTCAGCCAAAGTTGTGATTTTATTCCGTGTACCATCTGAATGTAAAACAACGATTTTACCATCCATAGTCCAGCAGCCTTTCACACCCAATGATTTCCTGGCTTCACGGAACACAGCATGCCTTGTACTAGTTAAAAATTCAGATAGTGTAAGCCCAGTACCCCGAAGCTTGCTTTTAGCCATCCATACCTGATGAGCTAGTTGTTGGTTGAAGAATCTAATTAGTATGGGTCGAGGCTTATTGCTGGTGTTTGTGCCAAGGCGAAGACAAGTCACAAATGACTGTTGAGAGCTTTTCTCTTCAGATTTTTGTAATACATTTAGTAACATATTCATTGTGCCTTTCTGTAAGGCCGCGCTCACTTTGGATGCGATTCGTACGAATATTACTCGTGCGGAAACGTACGATCGTGATCGTACGAATTGAGTGCTCAGACTGAATAAGTTATTCTCCGTCAAATAGGCAGTGTACGCTGATATCAGTGACGGTGAAGTCATCTTTGGTGCGATGAATGATTGTCTGAAGATGAAGATGACCATAGATTGCGACGGCGTCGTAGTTATCGTAGAACCAAGTGGGTGCGCGAAATCTTTTTAAAAAGTGTTGAGTTTGGTGAATTTCATCATATTATGTGAGATTTATATTTATATATATTTTTATCATATTATTACTTATTTTTTTAAATGGGGTGTATCAGGTTTTGTGTTAATTCATTTACACGTTGTATAAATACATTTACTCACCAGATATTTGCATTTCTTCGGAAATTTCACGCCATGCCCTACGCTGTAGGTCACGTAAGTGATAACTAGAATCACTTTGATTCCACAAACATTTATGTCCGTAAACCAAATTAATTAATTTTTCTACATCCATTTTGATTTCGGACGCCCCGTCGTACCTTAACGCACGTATAGGTACGACTAACTCGTATGCAGTCTGCGCACCCTCATACATTTTGGAAGGACGGGAATGTTCGTACGTTTACGCACGAGTCATATTTGTACGAATCGCGTCCAAAGTGAGCGCGGCCTTAGTCCATGAAGAAGGAGTACATTGGACCGAGATCTCATTTCTATGTCACCTAGAGTATGAGAGATGATTTCCATCTGAGTTTTGAGGTTAGTTACTGCTTTCCAAATAAAAGTTTTTTATCTTTAATTATCTTAGCGTACAGTCATGTTTCGAGTGCTCTGACAATTGAATTCCATATCGTTGAAAAATATAAATTTACGTGAATAAGGAAATCATTTAACAATTATTATAAAACTAAGACAAATTAAAACAAATTTTATACTACGTAAAACTCGGTGATTATGTGATTTTACAGTGAATTAAAGTGTATCACGTGCGGTAGTTGTAAATTTACTTATTGTGAAAGTGACAATCCACAAACAAATATCGACTAACGGACTTGTTGGATTTATAATACACGTTGCATAATTCGCTTTATTTCATCGCTACCCACAAAGCGGTCGTGCACGAGTGGTAAACATAGAGATTGCATTCGTAAGGTCGTGGGTTCGAGACCTGCGGGCTCCTAAAATTTTTGGTGTTTTCTTTTGCTAGCTGTTTGTTATTTTCTCATAACAAGATATGTAGGAAGATATGAATAGGAAGGTATCTCGCGGATAGACGTGTAACACCTTCGTCTTCATCGTCACTTTCCATCAGGTGAGATAGAAGACAAACGTCTTATCCTTTTTCAATAAAAAAAAATAATAATAATATATACACACATACATATAAACAAAATTTGAAAAATAAAAAATAAAAATGCCGAACAGTTGTTTGGGTTGTATGCTTGATATAAAAGACAATAACTACAGTAGATGTACCAGCTGCAAGCAAGCTTGTCACCAGCTATGTGCTAACTTGGCACCAAAGAAAGCAAAGAACTAACGAACCCAACTCACCCTGGATTTGTCCAAGTTGTACAAGTAAGTGGCCAAAAGGTGACAACACGAACACGCCTGTACGTCAACCTGAAAAGGTGGAATCACCAACTTGGGTATCCCAGAGAACTCGACAAGCTGGTAAATCTTGTGCCTCCCCTATTTTATGTGATTCATCATTCAAAATCATTCAAAAAGAAATTAAGGACTTATTTACTAGAGAGATGTCTGCCTTAATAAAGAAAACTATTACTTCTGAAGTTTGTGAAATATTTACTGAAATAGCAAGTTTGAAGAATGAATTGACCACGCTTAGTAGATCTATGGATTTCATCAATTCTCAATTCGAAGACATTAAAGCTGAAGTTAACAAGCGATTTGAATTAACTACCATTCTCCAAAAAGAAGTCAACCAACTATCCAAAACCAATAAGGATTTGGGTCAATGGATTGCGCAGATGGAGCAGTACTCTCGTAGTACGAACTTGGAGGTTCCATGTGTTCCCGAATATAGATCTGAAAACCTTATTTCACTAGTGCATCAGCTTGCTAAAACAGTTTCTTTTGACCTAAAAGATGCGGATATTGACATGTGCACGAGAATAGCAAAAACAAATCAATCCTCTCCTCGGCCAAAGTCTATAATTGTCAAACTTCGAAGTCCGATAGTACGTGATGGGTTTCTTGTGGCTGTGATTAAGTATAACAAGTCCCATTCAGCTGATAAGATTAATTCAAGTCATTTAGGCATAGGAGGTGAAAGAAGACCAATATATGTGATTGAACATCTCTCATCCTTTAATAAAGAACTTCACAAGGCTGCAAGACTTAAAACAAAAGAAAAAAGCTACAAGTTTGTATGGGTGAGAGCTGGCCGCATTTTTGTTAGAAAATCGGATACAACACCGGCAATTGTCATTAAGGATATGTATTCAATTCACAATTTAAACTAATTTAAAGTAGTTTGACTTTCTTGGTAAAAGACCTAAGTACTATGTGTCTGTAAATTGTTATTACCAGAATTGTAGAGGTTTGAATACGAAGACTAACAAATTCTACACGAATTTATGCCTAAATAACTATGATATTATTGTGATAACTGAAACGTGGCTATAAAGTAATATTAGCGAATCGGAGTTGTTTAATGATGAATATGTAGTTTGTAGAAGTGACAGGGATCTAAGCAAAAAGTTTTCTAAGAAAACTGGTGGAGGTGTAACAGCTGTTAACAAAAAAATCGATTCGTGTAGACTTAGTGAATATGTTAATGATAATATAATTGAGAACCTTTGGATCTCAATCAATGTTAAGAATGGCAAGAAAATTTAAAAGTATTGTATATGTGCCCTTTATATCCCACCTGCTACTATTTTTTCGAACTATGAACAGTTTGTAGACGACGCTAGTATAATTTTATCAAATAACGAACACTCTCTGGTTCTGGGAGACTTTAACCTGCCGGGCCTGAGATGGATAAAAAGCGAAGATAGTTCATCTATTGTTTTACAAAATTCTCAAAATTGCTATTACTATCTCATATCTGAATTTTTATCCAAACAATGCAATATTATCGAAAATCATAAAAACACTATTTTAGACTTAGTATTATCATCAGCTACTAACATATTCTTGCAACCAGCGGCAGAAGCATTACGGTTGTAGATAAATATCATCCCCCACTAGATATCGAATTAAAATTTGATTCTAAAACCATTGCAACAATCGCGGTTTAATTTTTACAGAGCTGATTATGTATCTATCACAAGCAATCTTGAATGCGTTGATTGGGTGAAAGAGTTGTCATCTTGTGGTGATGTGGATGAAATGGTTTCAAAATTTTATGATATATTGTGTGAAGCTATTAGAAAATGGGTACCAATGACTAAACCCAAAATCAAGAATTATCCTGTTTGGTTTACTCGGAGCCTTATAAAATGTCTAAAAGAAAAAAACAAAATTAGATTACGCTTTAAAAAGTATAATAATCTATTGGATAAAGTCGCTCTGGATTTCTTAAAAAGTAGATGCGACTTCTTAATAAAACAGTGCCACAAAAATTATTGTAACCGTCTGGAACAAAATATTTCATGCAACCCAAGGTATTTTTGGACATTTCTCAAGCATAAACGCAAAAACCATAGCAACTTACCATCACGCATGCATTTAGATCATGAAATAGCAACCCATGAATCCGATATGAACCAACCTTTCGCTTAAAATTTTTCTTAAATTTTTAATGATACTTTAAATTGCCACGCCCCGGAAATTAAAAGTAGAAGCACAAATCAGTTTTCCTTATATAACATAATCTTATCCAAATGTGAAGTTTCCAATAAACTCAAAAATATTAATATATATAAAGGTCCAGGTCCCGATAGTCTGCCAGCCATTTTTATAATGCACTGTGCAAAGTAACTGTCTTCTCCGCTCACTATTATTTACAATGAGTCCCTTAGATCTGCGCTGTTCCCATCATACTGGAAAGTTGCCAAAATCGTTCCTATATATAAACATGGAGAAAAAAACAATATTAGGAACTATAGATCTATTTCCATCTTATCTATTTTTGCCAAGGTTTTTGAAACACTAGTTCACCTACATCTCTATAATTTGGTCAAATTTCAATTATCTGATCGACAACATGGATTCATCCGGTGCAGATCTACCGCCACTAATCTAATTGCTTTTACGAACACCATCGGTTACCACATTGATAAAGGCACACAAGTGGATGCCGTATGTACGGATTTTAGTAAGGCATTTGACAAAGTTGATCATGAAATATTATAGACGCGACTCTATATTTATGGTGTCGATGGCTCTGCTCTGGATTGGTTCAGGTCATACTTGACTAAGCGAAAGCCATATGTTGTTGTTAATGGCGCTGAGTCGGATTATTTTGTAGCAACCTCTAGTGTTCCACAGGGTTCAAACCTGGGTCCTCTCCTTTTTTTAATATCAATAAATTCAGTTACTGAATGCTTTCAGAACACAGATATATATCTATTTGCCAACGACCTTAAAATAATACGACCAATAAGGTCGCTAAAAGACAGTCGGCTGGTACAGGATGATTTGAATAGACTTGGTTTCTGGTGTAAGCAGAATAACATGATGTTAAATACAGATAACTGTAGGCAAATATCGTTTACTCATAAAAATACCCACTAGCTCTGCAATCAATAACAGCTTACTGAAAAATGTGAACACTGTGTACGATTTAGGCATACTATTGGATAGTAAACTATCGTTAATCTTACATGTCAATAATATAGTCGCAAAAGCATCCAAAATGTGTGGTTTTATATCTCGTAACACAAAGCACTTTAAACACGCCAGAACAATGTTGCTCCTTTACGGAGGTCTGGTGCGCAGTGTCCTTGAGTACTGCTCACAAGTCTACGCTCCTTTTTATGAGATACACAAAAGCAGAATTGAGAGAGTGCAGAAAACATTTCTCAGCTTGCTTGCTTTTAAATTGAAATGCCATCGTAGTCTAAGATCATATACTGAACGTATTAAATATTTTGGCATATCCTCACTGACTAACAGGCGGAAACTTCATGATCTTAGGTTCTTATACCAGCTATGCAATGGTTTGATAGATTGTCCCGAACTGGTAGCCCAAATTAATATAAGTGCACCTTCTAGGTTGCCATGCAAAATTGCTTACAAACTGTTCAAACTTCCTGGTAGTAAAACTAACGTAGGCATGAATGCTCCTTTGAGTAGAATGGCAAAGCTTTACAATTATATACCTGTAGCCGCAAATATAGATATTTTTAATGACCATTAAATTAAGTTCAAAAAGAAAATTACCAATTACCTGAATAAGGAACATAGTCCATTATAATTCAATATGTTAAATAAAATGTTGATTTAAGTTAATTTTTATCAATGTATTATTCAATTTTTTTTTTTACTTTGTATTTAATTAAATTTTTGTAAAATTATAGTACTTAACTCTGTTTTTCAAATATCAATGAGTACGTTCCAATCAGTGTTAGCTGTGGTTGCCTATAAGTGGGTGAGCACAAACCTTGTTATTTGTGATTTCAATTGTATGTGTTTAGTGCGTTTTACCTGTTGGCAATCCTTATAATAAATAAAAAAGGCTTGAAAGTATGATAATCACTTGCCAGAGTGGATATACCACTGTGTGGGATGCTGCTGATAGATTTCTCATAGGCACTCATCTAATCAGTGAACATTTCAGTGAGTTCATCCATGTTTTTCTTCAACAAGGTAATGGGATCCATTGTGAGTTATAATTTAAGTAGTTGAATATGATGTTCAGGTAGGGATAATAGTGAAAAAAGTAACTGAGGGCAAAGCACTAGTCACACTTAAAACATTGATCTATAGTATGTTTACTTTGATGAATAAAATCACTTTTAAATAAATAAAAAACTCAAAAGCAATGTAAAAATGTGTTATCACTTCAAACTACCCCCCAAAAAAAATTATTGTTGGCTATGTAATGTCATTGTCCTAATATTGTGTTGTTATAAATTGTATTGGTGTGATTTATTGTTAACTAACCCTTTTTATGTGGCTTACTAGCCCAAATGGATATACTCGTATACCTGTCTGATAAATAAATGATTAATAATTGTAATAAATGTACTTGTCAAACTGCAACTTCTGTCTATTCGTGAGTGAGAATATCTGATACATGCAGCGCAAAGCACGCCGGCGATGCGTATTGTAAAATCGTCGGAAAGTTGCCTGTTTAGCAGTCTTCTACAGATTACATTTTGGAGTGTGCGCGAATGCTCTTTTTGATCAGGTTAAACCCACACCCTTCTTACATCGGACTACTACACGCAGACAGGCCTTCCATTCCTTTATAGTCGATATCCCAAGAAGTCGAACCTAACGCTTCGATAGTTCCTTTTTGGTGCGGGTCGCCAAAGTGTGGAATGAACTGCCTGCGTCTGTTTTTCCAGAAAACTATAGTCCCAATTCTTTTAAGCTTCGAGTGAATATCTGTAGTGGATAGACGTGTAACACCTTCGTCTTGATGGTCACTTTCCATCAGATGACATAGAAGACAAATGTATCATCCTTTTTCAATAAAAATAAAATGCTATGTTAGTGATCCAACGCCACGATTCTGCTTTTAGAATAGTCATTTAGAATAGTCTTTTGGCCCCTTCGCCCTATATACAAAGTAATTTAGGCGTAGGTATATCTTTTAGTTCTTATTTTTCGTATTGTTAATTTGTAAATATTCTTGTTTGTAAATAAATGGATATTTATGATAAGTAGTAACCTATTGCCCTCTTAAGTTCGAGATAAATGACCGTACCGTGGTTCATATTTGTAATACATTGTAATTTCTTATCACATGGTTATATTGAGTATTGTTATGTAAATTCGCTTAAACTTGTAAGATAGGAATAAAATCCCAGATGATATCTCAACATAGGACACCTAGTTTTTTAGTACCATCTTCCAAATCAACATTAGAGTACAAAATGCAAACGTTTGCCTATAATTGCTGTCACATCTCAATTTTGTTAAAAATTATTGAAACAGTTTAAGTCTTGTTGACGAACCTAATACATAAATAAATTATATTAGCAAAACTCTCGCTTCGTTTTCGTGTATTTCGTTATCCGAGTTGGCTAGGACCGGAGTTTCGCAGCATCCAATTGCTACACCAAAAGTCAAACTAAATTTCTCTTATTCCAGAATAATGCTATTTTTAGCCTTAAGCCTAGTTTCAAACGTAGATTTAAATAGTATCTCTTGGGATGTTCCATCAGTGTCTATAGCAGATGCCTTTCCCTGATGAAAAGGGAGGCCATCTCACTAAGTAAAATGAAAGAGAAATGCTTGCCACTGCACTCTCTTGTGTTTTCGGTAATAAACGTCCAATATCTAGAAACCATATAAAAAACTTAAAGGCATCTAGATCAGCTCTGACACCAGACATTGCCGTGCCCTCAGATGACAAGCAAATATAGAATATTATCGATATGTCGTGTTCTGCTCACATTGAAGCGATGCACAAGCTTGTCTACGATTCCATTACCATAATTTTTTTAAGTGGTACACGCACCTCAAGATCTGGAACACAAATACCCTAAGCCAGGTCTGCTGGCAATGGTTTCTTTTTCAAATAAGTAGTACTTTTTTACTGTAGTCATATCATGGTATTATTATGTGCAGTAATATCGTAATATTAGAATACACTTGTGCTCAAGAAAGTCATTAAATAAAGGCTATAGAAGTAGAAAAAAAACTGTTTGAGGCGATCGAGGTTTCACCCATCGCTAGGTAACTTCGTGGAAAAAAATATAGCACATGTTCAATCTGTACAATAAATATTTAGTAAAATAATTTTTAATATCGTTTTTCTACATGTAAACAAACATATTTTACCTGTTTATCATAATAGTACAGATAGATTAGATAGTCTAATCTATCCTATCTAATTATTTCATTACATCTATCTAATGAACCTCAAATAAAAAAAATAACTTATAAATACTCACAAAAGTCCAACAAGTAAAGAATCTGCTCTGGAGTTGTGCGAAATTTCTGATATTTTCGTCTTCAATAGCCTCAAGGTTGAGTCCATGGCCCATGTAAAAGATGTTGCCGATGTGCATCAGCAACGTGGCGGAGTATCCTACGATGCGGTGCGGCGCATATTTCAGTGTTGCTCTGGAAAGTAGTTCGGAAGTAAATAATAATAATAGGGAATCCCCAGACGAACACATCAACTGTATGGTCTCAAAGTAAGCAAAGTGTGTTATGGATGATCACACAGTGATCTGGGGTGCAACCTGCAATAAACATACATATATAAATATAAATAACCAATTTCGAGAACAAACACCTGTGTTCATCACACAAATGAATGCCCTGGCCAGGACTAAAGAAACCTCTGGTGTATGAGTACGCTAATACGCCTCCGTACTACCCACTACGCCACAGTTCAATCGGAACTGAAATGGTATACAGCTCGCAGAACCAATGAGAGTGAACCATTCGAGCAGTTTAATAGTCAGGAAAAAATGAGATCTGGTTAATTGCAGAATCTTGAACTGCGCTGGCATCTCAAACTAAACGTTTTACATCTTAATTGATCGTGACGCTACCCACATGCCTAAAAAATTGTTTTCGAGGGTAGTTGATAGGTGTGCCAACCCGTAGTAGGCAAGTGTGGTGGACTATGAATTGCCTGAAACCACCCCTTAGTTGGGTGAGTCTGATGTCTCGCTGCAGTGGGATTGTTAAGGCTGAAAATGACGATGTCGGGGGTGTAGAGTTTCTTGCTGGTTCTTTGGCAGTAGATGATCCTTCCGAGCCAGTGGTAGTTTCAATATACGACGTCCTAAGCTGAGGTCCGTGCCCTCTCGGGTGCCCTTAAGAGCTAATTAAAAACAGTGATTCTGTAGTTTTTCATATAAATGCCAATTATCAATTTAGCATTATTTATGTCTCGCTATGGCATTGATGGCATACGATGGCATTGGCGATATGACAATAGTGTGGTATGACATTCTGAGTACCCTTGTTAACGGGAATTTGTGGTTTTGTAACGAATTTATTTATTCTTCATGCTTTATATTATGAATAACGGACTGTTTAATGTAGTTTTATTTATCTGCTTTAATAAGCACGTGAATATAATCTGAATATGAATGACATTTAGAAAGTAAATATCGAAAGATACTTGCTGCCTTCAGCTGATGATAAAAAAGCGAAATTGAGTATGCCTAGTGGACACTCATATGTCATCCATAACACAAGCTGTGCTTACTTTGGGGCCATACAGTCTGTGTGTTTGTATTGGGAGTTACTTTTTATTATTATTACAAAGAGGAAAAACCTTGAAAATACTGAATTGATTTTTAAAATTCTTTCACCAACAGAAATCTACGTTATCCAAGCCTAACGTAGGTTATATTTGTTCGGATATTCCGAGGGGATCAGGAGTAAGGGATTCTATTTCAATATTCGGTTCGGCAGAATTTGTCCAACAACGAGACCGGCCCCGAAGCAATTACTACACATATTGAGGTGAGCACATGCGGCTCGCCTCGCCAAAACCCGAATGGCTTTGGCCAGGCGGCATTTTTCCGGACAATCGACTATGCACCATAGAGTGCGTAGCCCTAGACCAAAGGTTCTTAAACTTATGGCTCCACGTATCCTTGTTAAAGTTTTCATATGATAGCGAACCCCTAAACCTTATCTCTAAAGATTATAATAAACTTGGTTGTTTAAGAAACTAAAATTTTTTATTTCCATAAAAGGTAACAAATAAAACAAGATAAAGGTTTTTGAGTTAATGTGATGGGTGGGCTAATTTCTTTGCGCAAATTGAGTCGATTTTAGGAGTTATTTTAACATTAAGATGTCAGCCACCATTACAGAAATCATGTCGCGAACCCCCTACAATCGAATCCCTAGGGTCTTCGCGTACCCCAGTTTGAGAAAACCTGCTTTAAACTAAATAGGTTTAATATAGAAATAGAAAGAGACTGAGTTACATTTTAATTATCTAGTCGGGTCACCAAGGGCTCACTGGAGAACCTTAAATGGTTACCCGTTCGAGAATATCACTTCCATATACAAATTCAGAAAAAAAAATTAGTTACAATGACCTTGATAGATGGCGCAAAAAAAACTCGTCCGGATTTATAGTTCAAGATAGATCGGCTGAAAAGAAGCCGAAGTTACATCAATAACTCGATACACAACTAATCTTGCTCAAATAAATTCTTTACCTTTCTTTTAAACGATAAACATTACCAAAAAAAACAGTACCAACTTTTACTAACGCCACCTATCGAGTTATTCCGAGCTATCAGAAAATCGCTCATTATACAAAATTACTAAACAAGATTTGCGCATGTCATGGCACTTTGAACTTATGACGAATTCTATGAATCAAGACCTTGACTGTACCAGCAGGCAAATTTCTATTTTTATTTGTGGTTATAGATCTAACTTCACCGGAAGCTCCGCTACATGCTAGCTAGCTACAAGATCGACTGATTATAAAAAAAAAACAGTATATAAATCTCTGGTGGAAAAGCCGGTAGATTCCGATAAAGTCACTGTCTTTTAGGCGCCAGGCAGTAGCGGGTTTGCAAAAGCCCCAAAATGTTGAATATTTTTTTCAGTTGATTGTCATTAGTATGCTGTATTCTAATAGTCTGAAGAAAGGAAGTTCAATAAATGGTTCGCCATATTTAAAAGTGATATCGCATTATGTCGTTTGTGTATTAAGTTATATGAAACAGCTGGGATTTTATCGCAGTTCTATAAAACTTAAAAGATAAGAATGACTTAATTAATCAACAAGTCTCCTTTAACTTGAAAACCTAATTTAGGAATGAAATATAAGAAGTAAGAAAGTTTCCTTTAGCACGATTTTGCAATGTCCTTAAACGGGCAGATGAACAACTAATTTATTTATGTTACTATGAATGTACACAGGATATATTTATAGATAATAAATAATAATAAGAGTTTAGGTAAGTACGGAGAAACTTCGCAACCGTCTCCATAATTCTAATATAAAGTATGTGAAATCTTCGTATCTTCTGCCATTTATTATTACACGTTTACAGTTATCTTCACGAAAATAGTTTAAATAGTTTTAAAAACCACAAAAGTGAAAGAAAATAAAAAAATACGCGTCATTCATAGAAAAATAAAAACAATGGAATCTTTAAAAACAAGACATACCGCTCCATGTTTAAATCCGAACAACTTTTTAAAAACATATGAACGTCTGTTGAACTGCCATAACGGTTCACCACTCACTACTTGTTGGAAAATGTCTAGTTCTTTTCCATTTAAACACATTCAAACTTCAACCTTATGATGATTGTTATAAACTTCATTTTCCTATGTACGTTCGTCGTGAGGCTGGTCATTAAACTTCAATTATGATACATTACAATTTCACTTTTATTTGTATGCAGATAAATGTTATATTACTTTGAGAGTCATTGAAATATGAGTAGGGGTAATAACTATCTATTTCAAAATATGGCAAATTCAACCTTAAGATGATTATAATAGATATGAAGTTCTTAAAACGAAAATGGTTCGATTAGTTATCAATTACATGCAAGTCATCTTAACTTATCGATATTTTTTAATAGTTGATTTATTTGAAACATCGATTTTTATAATCTATTTGGATTTATTTATTATCAATATCCGAACCAGTTCATCTTATTATGCAATTATAGCCATAATTACTTATCGCAAATATGTTCACATGTCGACAACGTAAATAAAAATTGGTACGAGAAATTTTAAAAAGTAATATTTGAGGTTTAAGCAAGTAAAATCTTAAGTGTACAGCCACAGTAACCTTGCAAACCAGAACGAAAGAAATAGTTCCAATTATCTGGATAGATGGCGCTTTGAAAAGCTGATCCGAAGGATAATAAGACTGAAAAGAAGACGAAAATTTCTAAAATTCTACTATATTTATTCAGAGCTCAAATTATCAAATAATTGTAAAATAATACTTCATAAATATTTACGACAGAACAGGCTGTATGGCGTTCTTTTTTGCCTTTGTTAACTGATATACGTGAACTGAAAAAATTGCACCAACTTCTAATTTATGTTCAGCTGTCAGAAAATACCCTCATACAAAACAATATTATTAATAATGTCAGAAGCTTACTGTGTGTAACGTATTTAGTAAAATGTTTTTATTGATTTTGTAATTCTTTTGACACATTAGATATAATTAATGTTTTTTTTTTAATTGTCTACTTGCTTTAGTGATACACATTTCTGTCATATTGTTCTTTTAGAACAAGTTGTCTTCTCAAATTATCTGTACATAGGTATATTATTTTAAGATAGGTGCTGCCTACATTCATTTCTATCTATTATTTTCAATGTCAGTGCAATATAATATTTACAAAAAAGTTTTGAGAAAACCAAATTTCCCAATTAGCCAAGATTATTTCTTATAGTCTTGGCTAGTCTATCTATCTAGTCTTTTACATTCTAAACAAAAATATATTCTAATACACAAAATTTTTGAATATCTACAACAAAACAAGCCTACCTTGAAGACGTTACATTTTCGTAAAATTAAACTATTAATTTTAATTATAATAACATTTTAATCATAATAATACATAGGTAAAGATTAAATAATTTGAGCTGAGTGGGCAAATAAAACACGACTTAATTTATGCACATTTTGCAGCCCAAGATTCCTCAAAGATAAGATACTCCAAGCAAATATAACTATTTTAAGCATTGCTAAAGGATAACGGAAGGCGTTCATTTTTATCTACATGCATCACAAACGCTTAAATAAATCAAATTAATTCAACCAAATATTATTAATTGTTGTGTTGGATAGCTCTTTGTCGTATGTGGTGGCAGCTCTGCTTAACTTAAAAGAGGTCCTAGTTATCTTAATATTGGTAATAAAAAAACAGAATTCTCTAATGAACATGGATTATTATGTTGGGTTAATGAATAGTTACTCGATCGATAGCGGCATCCGTGTCCGTGGATACAAATATATACATATAAAGTTGATTTCCTTAATATTACTATCTTGCCATAATAGCGTAGTGGTCAGTAGCCCTGTCTCATACGCCGGAGGTCCCAGGTTCGAGTCCTGGCCGGGGCATTCATTTGTGTGATGAACACAGATGTTTGTTCTCGGGTCATGGTTGTTGATATTTATATATGTATGTTTATTCTGGGTTCCCCCCCAGTTCGCTGTATGGTCATCCATAACACGAGCTCTGCTTACTTTGGGGCCGTACAGTTGGTGTGTTTGTCTGGGGATTATTATTATTATATTATTAATGATGGGCCGATCGTAGGATCCAGTTGAAATAGCCTTTGGTTCTGTAATTTGTTTTCCAGACAATAACAACAACTGTATGGCCCCAAAGTAAGCAGAGCTTGTTCTAGATGACCATACAGTGAACCGGGGTAACCCAGAGTAAACGTGCGCATGTAAATACAAACAACCATGACCAGAAAACAAACATCCGTGAACCTGGGACCTGCAAGGCGTGAGGCAGGGCCACTACCCACTACGCTACTAGGCCGTCATTGGCTGTTCCTTATCTTCCTTATCGTTCCTTATTATTATCTGTGGACAAACCTATATTTAGATATTCCCTAGTTCAATCCACGCTACTGAATTAACCTGTTTTTTATTTCCTTGATTACTGTAGCAAGGGGAAAATAACATATTGGAATAGCAAGCGTATGCCTCAGTGGACGATCAACGGTTTGGTCAAGTCAAGGTTATCCTATAATATTATTTGAAGCAATGGGGCAGGCCGTACAAGATTAAGTAGCGTGAAGTCCTTGGCATTGATCTGCAGCGGACATCGAGTGGCGTGTTGGTTTGTAGCCCTGCCTCATACGCCGGAGGTCTCAGGTTCGAGTCCTGGCCGGGGCATTCATTTGTGTGATGAACATAAATGTTTGTTCTCGGGTCATGGTTGTTGTTATGTATATATGTATGTTTATTCTGGGTTCCCCCAGTTCGCTGTATGGTCATCCGTAACACAAGCTCTGCTTACTTTGGAGCCATACTTGGTGTCTTTAACTGGGGATTTATTTATTTACTTATGTATCTTAATTTTTTTTAATGCTCGGAACTTTATACTTCTGTCTCGAAAACCCTTTATGAATATTTGAGTACAACAAAAGACTTAATTGAGTTATTAGAGTTACAGTAGATCTGTCTTACAAAGATGAAAACAGGAACTCTCATACTGCCTAACATATCCCGTTTGTTAATTTATTAGAATATACAATTTTGAGCGCATTACTGATAGAACTTCCTGCTCACCGAACTGTATTAGACATTTAATGGACCCACTATTTTAGTAAAACAACCTAGCCTTTTTATCCACATGGACTGGTTTCTTCAATGGAAAGGATATGAGGAAGTTATTAAATGTCAAAATAAATTACAAGCTTCGCTAATGGTAGTCAAGTTGCGGGAGAATTCAAAATTAGTATAATTCTCGTGTTAATAAACCTCTTTGAAATCATACGTCATTATAAAAGTAAAATTATGGAAAATACGTGAAGTTTTTGTATTACGTACCTACAGGAAATAATGGTACAAGATAACAAAGATACATTTACTTACATAAACTTGATTATATTGCTCCTCCGACATAAAAGAGATAGATTCAAGTGAGACAAATTATTTCATGTCATGTAATTTGGTTTGTACTCGTGTCGTATCGTATTTTGTCAGTTCGGTTTGCATAGTGTCGAAACCATTTGACAAGTAAAATCAGGCTACCGGGGTACAAGATTTTTGTAAGTAAATTCATTCATCAATAATATTAGCCTTTGATTGTTAGCAAGTATTTTGTATTAAATTTATTATTATTATTTTAATTTTTTTTCCTTTTGGCTAAGTTAGTTTGAGCATGTATTATACCATATAGATGATCAATCATTATTATTAGTTAAGTTATTGTTAGTGTGTTGCATTTCGTTTTAGCGTATAATATATCTCAATGCAAAACGGAATAATTTTTTTGGCAAAACTGACTTGTTCATTCCTTGCTTCCTCACAAGATGGCGCGCGCACAAAGAAGTGATATTAATTGGAGCCTTGGTGCGTGATAGTAATCATTTACTCTTAGTAATGAAAAAAAACATAGTTTGTACAGTTTAAAACTATACTATATCCTCCTTTTTTTTGAAATCGGTTAAAGATATTATCAGCAATTATATAAATAAACCATCATTGACATTCATATGTATATTTTCTATTAAAACGCTTTGAGAAAACAAGGAAGTTAAGTATTTCGGAAATTCGAAACTTTAGACGAAGCATTTTGAGCGATGTATTAATGAGTTAGGCGTGAGTAGTTGTTGTTTAACTTTATTTTATGCTCTTCGAAGAATTCATTTTTAAAATGATTTTGTTTCATACTACAAGTCGAATATTTCAAAATTAACAACAATTAACATTGACACACCATACTTCGCACTCAAAATTATTACTGACCGCCACTGCTAAAACAAGTAACCGTAAACGCACAACGGCGAATGTGTGTGTGTTCACGCAATGTAGGTAAATATTTACCTACAATAGGACATACAAATTAGGACATCATTTTTGTTTACATAAATTGATAAAACTCACAGAAAGTAAAAGAAAACATTGTCAAGTAATTTCCCTAAAAACATGTACGAGAAATACCTAACAGTTAAATTATATGCATAGTTATCTAACATGGTCAGGTATTTAATATATTTAGAAATTTTTCGTATTGACGTAATGTTTGACCTGGTAATCACATGTCAAAAAAAAATACTTATATATATAATTGTTATCTGAATTATTTCGGTTTTGTCATTCACATGGTAAGTAGTAGATATAGTAAGTAATTGATAACCTCTATGGAATGATAATAATTCATCAGTTTTTAATACGAGGTGTCATGCCCAGTTTTATTGCAAAAAGTCCCGGTGTGCTGTCATTATATTCTGGGATGACAACCTTATACTTTTTTCAGTCAGTACTTGTGTTAATGTTATACAGGCTATGTTTGATATAATTTAACGGTAGTATCCGCATTGAAATTTTTGTCTGCGCCTGTTTCGAAAAAGGGGAAAGTTCGTTCATCTGAAATAAAGGATTCCCACGCTCCCTAATACTTTGATTACTCTATATCACACAAACTTTTTCAATTTGCTGCGACCATTAAAATTAGTATTCCGTTTCAAATATTGCTAAAAAAAGGAACAGTTGATTAACTTTTACGCGTTTTCCTGAATAAAATAATTTCTTTGTTCTTATAATCAGTTCTTTTTTCCCGAGTGCACTGACGACCTCGCCTGTAAATGTCGTTATTGGATGGTTTTATGCGAGTAATTTTCTCCTGCGTTATTTACAGACTTTTTATAATGGACATTTGAATGAATTTGCTATAAAATTCAAATTCAAATTCAAATTCAAATATTTATTTCTCAACGTTGACAATTACTTGTCAATGTAAAGAAATATAAATGTAGCTGACCGTGGTATATACACAATTTAAACTTTATATTACTTGCAATAAATCAGTTTCATTTCAAGGAAATTGAAATTCTAAGGTGCTATAAGGAAACCTTGGGCAGAGATATTCTTTGCTGATTTTTTCAAATGATGCTTGGATTCTTCGTCATAATATCAGTGATTAAAACAACTTGTTCTTTCGATATATTCATGTGAATATTGTAACGTCAAAGGAAAAAGAAATGTAAAGAGAATGATTTTGATAATTAGGTAAAATAAGGACTTGGATATATCGATCTATAACATAAACGAGGGGAAAATTTGAATAAATTTACAGTCCGAACCAAACATCGAAATAGCAAGAGAATATTTTGTGCACAAAAATGGCCTTTAACTTACTTCCATAACTACCGATAGCGGAACTACCTAATCACATTAACGTACGATAATTAAAATTAATAACTGGTATAGTGCAAAAATAAAAAACACAACTCCGCAAATGAAATAAACATGTTTTGCCGTTTTTTTATGTTTCTGTCTTAGCAATAAAAGCGTAACGTATTATAGGTTTTATTACTATATTTACTATACTTAAACGAGCACGCGACCCACGTGATGGTAAGTGGCATCCGCGCCCATGGACATCATTAGTCGTAAGCGTTTTATTTATCAATACTGAATGTGATTATTGTATCGACTAATGAGGCGTTTCCGGCCGTAGGCTTCAGTTTGAATTGCCTTTGTTGCAGTAATTTCACTGGCTGTTCCGTCCCTTTGACCGGAGCACAAGCACGTTAACGTGACGTGACGTAACGAACGTATGGCGGTCAAAGTAGGAAGGGCTGTAGTACTGCCCCAAACGAGATCTGATTAAAATAAACTCTACTATAATTAAATTCGCTCGTCATTTTTATTCAAGTATTCACAACAGGTCTAATCTTACTGTCGAAATTGCGCTAACTTCTGCGGGACAGTCATAATACATTTCAGTTCGTCAAATTTCCAACCGAGCACCATACAAAAAAATAAAGAGACAATTTCAGGATACCTCCAAGGTTCTAAAGAATGTCAACGTACCTGTCAATAAGGTAGATGAATTTTTCTTTAGGATAAAATAATTACTAATAGTCCGTCATGAACAAAATTATCTTATTTTGATTAGTAACTCGAGCTTACCATCAAATAAGTGCCTAATCAGTTTCGAGTTATGGAACTCTTAATCAAAAGCTACTAAGTATTTTTTATGTTTCAATAAAATTCTAAATGTATTACGTGTAAAAAATGTAACAAAAAAAATATTTGATCCACCTTGAAGGACTTTCAAGACGGAAGGCGCTTTAATAAAAGTTGACAGTTTCCACGATAGAAAAAGATTCAAGCGGTAATGTAAATATAATGTGCGATTTCTATATTCATCTAAAATTTACATATACTTGGAAAAAAAACAGGATTCCATTTTCAAATTGCAAAACTGGTTCCTTGGTTCCGTGCTGCATAATGTCTTTTTATAATCTTTTCTGCATGCAAGTTATTTTACGTCCACTTATTGTGAGTGGAGCTCTTGCGGTGGAAGGACCTATCGAAAGGATTTGTTTAGAAATTTTTATTTGGAATTTGGAAAATAGTTTTAAAAGTGAGTACATTTTAAATTATTATAGTACACTTTGAGTGTCTTTTGGCGATTTTTCAGAAATTTTAATTTGAAATAATATAACTATTGTTTTATTTATTCGTAAAATTTTATGCTTTGATGTTTGTTCCTCGTTCTAACACAAGATATTTATAAAAAAATTACACAGAAATGATTATATTGTTACTATGAATTTTGAGTAAACTGAAATTAGCATATCCTTTTAGGAAAGAATAGAAATTTTTGGGTATTTATTACAGATTTCTAAAATAACTACTTGTATTAAAAATATATAGTAGGTACTCTGGTATTACTTCGCTAAAACAAAGTGAACCGAGTTCAGAAAGTAGTTTTCTGTTCTTTTTATTAAATACATGAAATAAAAAAAATTGTGAATATAAATAATATATAATTGTGAATATATAATTTGCAAATGAAAAACATCAAAATAAACTTTATATTACTTGCAATAAAAATAAGGTTATAAGGCTGCCTTTTGTTGTTCATGTACAGGACAAATTAAACATTCTATACGATGTTCGCATTGTTCGTTCATATAATACCCACAATCACGGCTTTATTTACGATATATTTCTCAACTTCAGATGGCCAAGATCAACCACTTAAAATTATTTTTGGAGCATTGAGACAGAGTTTTTAAGGGGCTAACCTTTTGGGTTTCTCTTTGGACGGCAACTCTCTGGCCGCAGTACTATTTAAGCACATTGTAATATCTACTACATATTCTTTGATAATTCAGTAGTTTGAGGGTGTTCGTCGTTTGGATACTTGGGGGGAGGGAGACTTGCCGAGCTAACAGATGCAGAAAAGAATAATTTTGTATAGACATAAAGAGACTCTGTAAATTTATTTTGAAAAAAAAAAATATACCCGTGATGTTTCTTGCCAGTTCTTCTTCACGAAGGTTTTTTTTCGAACTGGTGGTAGAATCATGTTTTATTTGACGTCAATAAGAACAAGTAATTGTCAATGTTGAGAAATAAATATTTGAATTTGAATTTGAATTTCCTTCCCCATCCAGTTTCTAAGTCAGGACTTCCAATAGTAACAAAGTCTTGGATTGTCATTATTAGAAAAACAAATTAAAACGTTCTTTGGAAAACCCGCTACCTATACGTGAAAATCTAAAATTATCCTATTACCTGTATACAATTTTTATATTTACTTTTGATTACAAATTTGAGTAGCACACACGCCAAATAACTTTAGAATAGATAAAGCGGGTGAACTTTTATAAAAATTACGTTGACACTGCACTTTTTTTCTAAATTAGGCGTTTCAACTTACGCAGTATATACGTGGTTTAAAATACCGTGAAATAAATTAATCAATATTTTGCGAAACTTTTTTCAAAGTTACCTGAATTTACTGTATTTTGCTTTTATATAACTATATCAAACAGTATATAATACTGCATGAATTTATACACTAGTAATTTACGTTGATTTAAAAAAGTGATTGAATAATTAAGTATGGAGTTTTATATGAGAAATTAATGAAAATACCATAGACGAAATTATATATTTTTTTTTGTATATAAACGTAACGAGTAATTCACTTACAAGGTTTAACGAATCAAGATTCCTTTATATGCGCAGAAACGTAAAATGAGTGAAGGGTAAAAATAAAGTAGCACTTTAAACATACCTAATCAAAATCTGATTAGAGTCATTGGTCTTTAATAGTATATTATGCAACTAGTGAATAAAGGACGGATTTAAAGCGAGGGCCGTAGATGAGTCACGAGCAAGTGAAGGATTCTAACGATTGAATCACGAGCGCAGCGAGTGATTTAAGATGATTCAACTGTTAGAATCCTGAGCGACGCGAGTGATTCATGGCTCTCGATATAAATTCGTACTTTATTCAGGAGTTGCATACTATACTTTATACCATGACTACGAGAAAAAGACATAATAAAAGCGAAAATAGAAATTTAATCAAGAAATAATAAATGTTACAATAATTAAATTGGACATTAAAATTAGGGCCATGACTGAAATTAAGCGTAATTTTCTTATTATTATCATTAGGGTGGTCAACTTGTGAAACAATATTAATCTAATGCCAAACTCCTTGTCGCAAATATCAACCAATCAAATCTCGAGAATTTATTTGCACCAAAGAGTTTGAATTTCGAATCTTAGCGCAAGGGGTTTGTGTAAGCATTGAAATGGAGATCGGATATATTTTGTGTTCCAAATTCAAACACCAAAACAGTGAATAAAAACAAAACAGTGAATAAAATAAGCTTTTTAGAGTAGGTATGGTATAAAATATCTTTACGGTAAAACTTTACCTCCATAGCAAAATTATACTCCAAATTATAGTGAAGCTATGATTTTCAGAAAATTTTCAATTACTACCTCATTTTAAATAAACCTTTAAAAAATAATAAAGCAGAAGCCCACATTAGGCATTCGTGAAGTTCTTTAAAACTTCATTTGCTAATTCTCATTCAATATCAAAATGCGACGCGTCCAAACACGCACGGACGATGGTCCTTTAAAACTTCATTTGCTAATTCTCATTCAATATCAAAATGCGACGCGTCCAAACACGCACGGACGATGGTCCTTTAAAACTTCATTTGCTAATTCTCATTCAATATCAAAATGCGACGCGTCCAAACACGCACGGACGATAGTCCTTTAAAACTTCATTTGCTAATTCTCATTCAATATCAAAATGCGACGCGTCCAAACACGCACGGACGATAGTCCTTTAAAACTTCATTTGCTAATTCTCATTCAATATCAAAATGCGACGCGTCCAAACACGCGCGGACGATAGTCAAAGTCGCAGGAAGACCCATTTCCAAAGTATCCTGTAAAATTGATTATTACATTTGAGTTTACGTTTACAGTTTGTCTCAAGAGGGCCCTACTACAACACCCCCCTAAAACACATCACCCTTTTTAGGTTGTGCTAGGAATCGAGCAAAAATTTCGAATTATACTATTTCCATTTCTTTATTTTTCTCGATGACAGCTCCTGTGTAACCTTGTGCGAGCGTTATTTTTACATAATGTATGCATCCTTTTTTTTAGATATGACGTTTACACGCATACAAGGTTATATAATACCAGAGTCGGAGAAACTGATAGGGATGGAGCTATTGGATGGAGCCAGAGAGCATTATATCAAATTAGAACTGTCATCGAGAAAATAAAGAAATGGAAATAGTATAGTTCGTTTATTTTTAAAGAACTTGTTTACCGTCACATATTTACTTACAAACAAAGTGCATAGGTTGCGTGGCGTAGTTCCATTCTAAGCAATGCCAAACAATACCCAGTCTTAGGAAGCTACGCGTGTATACTTTGTACTGCTATATCCAAATCTGTGATAATCTTGTAAAAGATATACAAGAATTGCGCGTACTCTTCGTGTATAGCTTGTAATCAGCACGCGCAATTTTAGGTTTCAAAGTTTACCAGTTACACCTAATGAGAGTTTTTTTTTTCATTTCATTCAAAGCTTTACTAAACATTCTTGATTATGAAAATGTCTATTCGTGTGATCAACGCGGCATATTTATAAGAAGGATTTACCTAATGTTTAGTTGGCCTTCGTGGCCACCCTGTACAAGGTGAGATTTTTCTTATCGACCCAAACTGAAGGTCCCTTAATATTTTCGTGCATAATTTGTTCACTGTTTTGGGAATTAATTAAAAAAATTGCCTGGAAGAGCACTCTTTTAGTGAAGCCTTTTTTGTCATTCTCTTTTGTAGGATAATTTATTATTTTTTGTGTATTTTAATATTTTAACTGGTTTGGCAATACAGTGTATTTTCATTTTCATTTTACTGAAATTTCTCAAGTATAGGTTTTCAATGTTTTATTTTTTATACTTGTACTAGACGGCCAGTGGCATTCGTGCCCATGAACACCTTTAACCAAAGGTTATCCTGCAGGTAATTTCATTAATTGAGTAGATTTGCTAACATTTCATTGGTTGTTACCCTCCTAAAATCGAATCACAACCACGTCAACTTGATGTCTATGGCTGTTAAAACTGGAAGGACTGTAGTATCGTCTAACACAAATTTTTTAATAAACTGGAATATTGAAAGTAACATAATCGTCTTAGATAAATGCATGTAAACTCTTTGTTGATACGTTTTAAATTTCAAATCACGCAATTGAGATATTTGACAAAAAGAAAACATATGGTTAAATATGCTTAAACATAAAGAATACATTAGTATGGCTCTGTTATAGTTCTATTCTAACCGATAAAAAATTCGCAATTTTAAGATCTTTGTCGCAATTTCGGTAATGAAAAAGACTTTTTGGCGGGAAAAAGACTTTTTTTAAATAAAACATTTCAATAAAATCAAGTTAAAGTTTCTGTTTTGAATCAAATTTAATAGAAATTACCGCAGTTTTTAACTTGAGAGAAGGGTTTACATCGCTTTTACAACTTTTTCATAAAAAATAAAGATAATAAAAGTTTTATTAATAGGGCCAACTCAAACATAATGTAACTTTCCACACAAACGGCATGATTATGCAAACTGCTTTTAAAGCGACCTACTTTAGACCTGCTTCAGGCCCTCAGACACTCACTGTGCATAATATTGTATTAAATTTTATTATTAACCTCCGGTTAATTAAAAGATTGAATGTCAAATCGAAATTCACATAATTTAAAATACAAAAAATAATATCACAACTGCGAGTAATCCAATAAAAATGTTCTAAATTTGAAATTAACTAGAAACTTGGGGTATTTTATGAAAATACGACAAGGCTTCTTTTTTCTTCTGAAAGCTTCTGTTCTTTGCCTCAATCATTGTATTGTAATTGACAAAAATGGCGCAATTTTAAGATCTTTGTTGCGATTCAAAGCATGTAAACTCAAGAAAAATGTCTGGTGATGACTGTGATTCCATGCCGGAGTATATTGAATGGGAAGCTGATAATTATAGCTACGTGAAAAATCCTACGAACATTTCAACAAAAAGAAAACTAAACAAATTAAATAAAATAAAATAATATAGGCATCGAAACTATACGTTAGTGTTTTTTCAACTTTTACCTAAAAAGCAGAAGCCAAATTTGGTGCATTTGATTTTTAATTTATAATAAATTTCTTGTTGTAGTAATAGTGATTTTAAATCTCCCAGTGGGTGTGTACAGTACAGTAGTGTACTCCTCGGGGATAAACGTGTTCTTGTGCAGGTTTAATTCCTTCGCTGCATTCAGGATTCCTAATTCCCTCGCTTGGCTTGGCCTTAGTTAATTCCCTCGACCCGAACGAGAATTAAACTTTGATTCCATCAATGTGCTTAGGATTCAATATGCGCCCGTGGTAATTAGACACAGCCTTATCCCCTAGGTACGAGAATATAGTCTTTTTAACAAAATAATATACGTATTAGATAATATTTTACGAGCACCATTTTGTGATATCAGACATGTTTTTGTTAAGATCTCGCATGTTGTCTCGATATTTAAATTCTTCCGAGCTGTCCTTTTTAACCACCATAATCAGATTTTTGCGATCGTTCGATTTAAGGGGAGGGTCAGAAAG
Source organism: Marasmarcha lunaedactyla (assembly GCA_923062675.1). Classification (NCBI taxonomy): domain Eukaryota; kingdom Metazoa; phylum Arthropoda; class Insecta; order Lepidoptera; family Pterophoridae; genus Marasmarcha; species Marasmarcha lunaedactyla. The sequence continues at coordinate 11,762,007 of OV281366.1, forward strand.
TAAAATTACGTGAACAAGAGCAATCGCAACTACAATACACTGCTTTCATCATCGATATCACACATAATATTACTTCCAAATTAAGATACTTAATATTCAAAGAGCTCGTCCACTTAACACCATTATAATAAGAGCAGATATTGAAAGAGTACCTGGATGGCAATGCTCGTTTATCGATATATACATATACACACACACTTATATATTTTATTTTTTTTATTATTATTTTTTTCTTTTTTTTTAAATATGATCCTTTGGTGTTTGTCAAACTCATTTATCACCTCAGCGATACTCGTAAGCGGTAGAGATAAGAATGTTTATAGAGCTGCATCTCGAATTAGAGATATAATGTCATTGGTTGAGAATTGCCCTACTGAACCTCGCAATCTCTGGTTACTTATTGATGAAACATTGCGATTTGAACATTATGCACTAGCACACTGCGCGTGATTGCTGTTATCTCTTCAAGTAATTGAACATAATAAAGGACTTAATATTGTTCTTTTTTGTAATTTATTTTGTTAAGATCTCCCATTATGACCGCCATAATAGTTATATTTACTTGGTTGTATTCGGTCAAAGGGAAGGAACAAACTTTAAAATACAAGAACCAAGGCGATTACAACTAAAGCCTTCGGTGTGACTTTTTATATACTGGGTGGTTTTTTTCAAATGGGAATGGATGGGGAAATCCTACACTACAAGGAATAGTGAAAAATGCTGAAAGGAATCACGATCCGGATTTTGATAAAAACTAAAACAGCATCATAGGACTTTTGAAAAATAAATATTCCGATCCAGGAATAAAACCCGGAAATTTGTTTTTTTTTTATTGAAAAAGTATGAAACGTTTGTCTTCTATGATTTTTCGAAAGAAAGCACAAGCTGCATTATATCTCAATCGCTCCGAATCGAAGCTGCCACAAAATGCCACCTGGGCTCGGGCAGGCCACCCCCGCTACCCTACGCCACTGACCACTGCATTCTTCCCATTTCTCGGTAATGCATATGGTTTCAGGAAAATTATAAAAAAATTGTGTATACAATTGTACATTTAACGACGATCTGAAAATATATAGAGTTGCAAGTCCGACAAGTAAAAAATCTGTCATGTTAGAAATTAGATTCACACATATACCAATTAGATACCACATCCTCGGTCTAACGGCGATCCTTTGGCACAGGTGGAAGCATCGCTTACTAAAATATCCATTGCAGTGTCATAATAATAATTCTTGCTTTGTATTTAAGTATAACAAATAATGAAATCAACTATACAATTAGAACAAATCGTAATCATCGAATATCGATACCTTGCGATTCAAAGGGCGTAACCACCAAAACACAACTTTTCAGTAGAGCCAAAAACCTAAAATTAAAATTTTGTATTTGTCATAACTTTGTTGTTATTGAACTTATAAATATGATTGTCACACTAAAAGCCTTTGATTTTTGTTGTGTACTTTATTCAAAAATCATATTTTAAGAAATATTAATAGTTCAAAAGTTAGCTGGTGAATACGCCTCACAAAATCAAACATATATGTCTTTTACGCCCCATAAAAAGACCACTGCGTTAGTAGCGTGGGGCGTTATCACCAATTTTAGGAATTAAAATTTCAGTTTTTAACTTCTGTTTTATTATTTTTTTAAAATTTTGTTTTAAATTACAGTGCATAAATCTTTTTTAAGTAGAATAGTTCAGTTAAGCAAATGTTAGTCCATCAAAAGCTTGTATTTAAAACAATATCAATGACACATAAAGATGTGAGATCAATGAGATGATTTTTATTTTTAGATTTTTGCAGTGAAAATTGTAAATACTTTAAACTAAATCTGATTCTGGGATTCAAGAGTTAGGAAGTGACATAAAAAGTAACCCTATTCGTATTTAACTTGAACTGCCTACCTGAAAGGGATGGGAAGCGTGATGTTTAACTGAAGATAAAAGAGTAGGAGGCTAAAGCTTTTTCTAGTCCTAAAAAAAGTAATAAATAAAAAAGAAATTATTTAAAAAAAATTACTTATCGTATTATATTTGTAAATATTTAAAAACTGGCCAAATCGAATATCGTAACGTATCTAATATAATTATAGAATTCTATGATGAAAGATAGAGCAGAGAACAAAAATGATGATTCTTTTTTTTTAAGTTTTAAGTTTCATCATTTGTGTTCACTTCTTCATCTTCTTCATCGGTTTCAGCTAAAATATCTGGAACATTTGCCGCAGAAGGAAGGTTACGACATCCGTTTTGGTAAGTTTTTGGTATAATGGTGTCACAAAGCCGAATAAGATCTTTATACTTCGCTGCACTTATAGGTAATCTGGCTATGTATAAAGGTAGCAACCTGAAATTAGCCTGATGATCTTTATCTGCGTCATTCTTTGAATTTTGATTACGTGTGTTTTTGTTCCTTTCTTCTTCTTCTTTCCCTCTCCCTTTCCCTTTTCCTTTCGATTTCTTTGGCTGCTCCTGAAAGAATTTGAGCTGACTCAAAATATGACGCCCATTGTGAAGGGCTCCACACAATTAATCTCTTCACCTCTCTTTCAATTACTGCGTGAACGGAATCTACCGGATGTAGGTATGCCCGGGAAGTAAAAAAATTATTTGGACGGTTTCTAAATTTAAACAAACAGTCAAAAAATAATGCAATGTCACCAATACGGTCTTTGACCACCACATGAATCGCAGTAAAGTATTTAGTTCTTGATGGCTCTGCTATCTATATTTTGTAAATACTTCAATAAACAGGTAGCAATTTCAATGCTGCCGCGGTTTCCTTCACTTTCTCCCCAAGTATTACAAAAAACTTCTTGAGTAGTGCTCTCATACAGGGTAAAATTATACACTGAGTATTTCCTGGAGTAGTAGAGCAACATACTTTCGCCATGCGGAGTGTTCAATACTTTGTGAAGGTCAAAAGATGTTGTTATCGTATCATTAGTAGAAGATCTTAGGTTCTGATGAAATTCAAAACTCAAGATGCTCTTTCAATATTTCTTTGTTTTCTTCGTCCATATTTTGTACTGTATTTTTTTCAGCTCTTCTGCACAAAAGACACATATATTTTTTTGGTATATGAATTCCTAAATTATATTCATTTAATATTTTTCTAAATAACTAACTGTTTATTGCTTGTTGAGTTCACAGTCTTCTATGTATTTGCGATATATATCCGAAACATTTTTGAACTCTTGAGGCAAATACATTTTGTTGCCCCTTTTTCGACTGTAGTCTGACGGCATTACAGGTAGTTTTTGTATATATGTATGAACGTAGTTTTTTGTCTCCTCTGAATATTTTTTGGGACATTCGATTTTCTCATGTCTTCTTTAGCCATGTTATTGACAGCATTATCCATTGTATACCGTAAAGTTTTTGGAGATATATCTAATGTTAAAACTGTTAATGTTAATGTTTAAAACGAATTGTCCGTCACTGAGTCGCCGCCGCGGGCGCTTTCTTGTGCCTGTATAAACTTGTTTACGAGGGTCGCGCGGCGGGCGTAACCCCCGCTACCCGCACCACTTTATCGCTACCCATTCAGTTTCACGCTAAACGGTAGATGCAGGATTACTTTAATTGCTCGTATAATCTTATCTTACTGAAAAATTTAAAAGAATTATGGGTGTAACTCCAATTTTGTATATACTGAACTTATTAAATCAAATTGATTGGGGCGTAAGAGTCAAATTAATTTGAAAACATTGAAAAACCATGGGCGTAACCGCCAATATTAACATACTATTTTATAAAATTTGGGGCGTATATTTTTAGTTAGTTTAACGTTCATAATGTATTTAAGTCATGTGCATTATACGCCCTAATATTTTATATGAGAGTGTCGTTTACATCCAACGCTTTGATGAAGTCTAATTTTGATTGGATTTACGTCCAAAAACACAAAAAAAACTGCATTATTAGCCTTGGATTTTGCGGTCGTATTCACCATTAATTTTAGAATTTGAGAATTTTAAATACACAGTTCGATAGCTAAGAAAAAACTGAATATGATGGCATTTAAAAGTCATTTTCGCTAAAATGGTGGTTACGCCCTTTGAGCCGCAAAGTATCGATATATGGCTTGTATATTTACTTCATACCAGTTCGCATACAAATTCCATATTTCTATATTTTAAAATTATGTGCTTTTAATTTTCGTCTTTTTTTGCAAAGAAACAAGCTATCGCCAACTCCTTTTAAAGCATCTTCGACGATGACGTCGTACGCGTTTTGAATAAGGATAAGTATGTTTTACCCTCATATAATGTTTGCTTAATGTGGTAGCTCAGAGGATAGATGACTAATCATCAAGGATAAGTGTTCTATCCAACCTAAAAACCAAAATGAAAGACATGTGTCAGCAATAAAATAAATAATTAACAATAAATAATAAAGTATGATTTAATATTCTTATGTTGTACAGATTTAATGTCACAAAGATTTTAGAAAATAAATAGATATGGCCTGCCTGGTAGCATTTTGTTTTTTGTTTACTTCGCAATACATTGTCTTGTATTTACGAATATATTATAATCAAATTATGTTTAACCATATGTCAGAAGTTAAATTTCATCATCTACTAGATGAATTTTTAGTCTTTATGAGATGAAAATTTATTTTATAAAATTACACGTGTCAAATGACTTTGAAATGCCCCGCAAAAAAGCAAAAAAAGAATTGATAAAAATACTTGATATACCGGGCTTTCCAAGAGCATCCATATATTCAAATACGCAACAGGTCTTGCAAGTTCTTAAACTGCTTTTTTTAAATTAAATATATCCTTCCTAACTTAATAATTTAGAAAGTCCTGCTTATTTAAACTGAGTATTTAATGTTTTTTTAAAAGTTGATTTGGGATATCGTCAAGGCTCTAATCAAATGACCACCCATTGCCTACCAGATTGGCGATATTGCTCGTAAGATTTTTCTAAACTGCACTCGCAGGTTGAAAGAACAGAACCGGTAAATTAAGACAGATTATATTTAAAATGTGTATATCTAAACAAAATTATGACTTTAAAATTTTTTTAATAATTTCTTATCAGTTCTTTCTTTTAGACGAATTACACGAGTGTTGCTAGATTTGTGCAATATTTTTTAAAAAGAGCAAACTTTTTTAGTGTTTAGATAAAAGTGCCAAACTAATTTTATTATGAAAAAATTACCCCTATGGAGTTTTTTGCCAGTTCTTCTTCAGTAAGGTCTTGCCGAACTGGTGGTAGAGTTATGCTTTATATAACGTCAAAAAGAACAAGTAACTGTCAATTTCTAGAAATAAATATTTAATTTAAACTTCATTTCGTTTAAATGTATAACATAAATGTTATTGCCGTGACGTTTCACTTTTGACATGTCAACCAAACCATGACCCTACTTAACCTACACCGTGTTATTCATGCATTATTAATATACTTATCATAAACTGTACTTTTTCAATGAAGACATAACTAATGAGATATGCCTTTTTGATTGTCAATGTTGAGAAATAAATATTGGAATTTAAATTACCTAAAATTACGAAGAACAAAGAAGAAGTTCGTTTTCTGTAATATCGAATGTATAATGGATTAACTATATGTTATTGAATTATTACCGATTAGTGGTGTGTGGCTTAACGAAGGCTCCAGTTGGAATTGACCCCTTTCCTGTAATTTCATTAGTTGTCCCTTCACTTGGACCGGAAGTCGACCACTTATAGGTGATTATTATCGCGGTCAAAAAAGGAAGGACTCTAGTTCCGCCCTAAACTAGATATTAGCAAAGAAAGTCTACAACCTCCTTTCAATAGTTATTTGTTTTTTTTTTATGAAACTTTTAAAAATAATGATGCATTTCCACCGCGTTGCCCATCAAGTTTTAGTGCATATATAACAAAACAATTTTACTCATGAATTCTAGCAAATTGAAGCTTTAATTAACTAAATGTTATTTGAATGGAAATAAAGAGAAAAAGTATTTTTATCAGAATTAAAACCTACGCGGCCACCCGTATCCCGGTTAGTTAACTGGATGTTATTTATAGTTGTTGCAATCTTTTGTTGTTCTATTAAAAGCTGCTGTACCTACACGATGACAAAAGTTGACTGTAAAAAATTGCCTCTTAAAGTAAAGGGAGTTATTAACCCCTCGCCAGATTCCCTCGCCGAACTCCCTCGCTGAGCTTTGATGATTTCGATTTTAAGCTCTGCGCTGATAGATCCGTTCAAAGACCTGTATTGAAGTTAGCCGCAAGTTCATCTAATCGCGTGTCTGTCTTGTTAATTTTCCATCAGGTTTGCAACCAGTCTGTTTTCTAACGTAGCCGTAGTAACGTGTGTTACGTGCCAAACAAAACGGTTTATATATCGAATTCAAAAATGGCCATTACTTAATTAGTCAGGTTACATCACGGTAAAGCATGAAAATCTGACACGATTGGTTTTCATTCAATTTGACGGTGTTGCCTCATGTACTTCAATATAAGGCTAATCAATCAATCTATCTATCGGTCAATCATTAACGCTATCTGTTTTTATCGATTAACATATATAAAAATATCCAAAAGTGTGTAAGCTGACATCTTATGACCCTTTTACTACGCGCCTTCCTCTACGCGCGGTATCACTGGCGAAAACCACATAGATCAATTAAAAAAACTAAATTCGACTTTAAAATCTTAATTTAACAGAACAATTTCTATTAAAACAAAATCACTTATGTATATTTTGATCCAAATCGTGTCTCTTTGCATGTAAAATAAACTAATGCTTGTACACCATTTTATGCAAATCAAACTTAAAACTTGCAAAGGCAAGGGAATGGTTTCTAAACTGAGATTTTAAGTATAAATTCAACAATACGAAATAAAATTCAAAACATAAAATAATAAGGTCTAATTTTGCTTGCCCATGTATAGTTACATCAGTTATGTGTAATGTCTAAATTACAATAACATGGACTTGGATTATCAACTATAAAATAAATCAATTTAAAACATTTAAAATATCTTTCATTGCGAGATGTCAATGGAAACTTCCTCGGTTGACTATACATATTAATTTTCATTTAACCTGCGATTTGCAAGGTCATCTGCCACCCCACCCCATCTCAAAGAATGGTTTTTCAAATATTCTTCACTCATTTATTCTGGGTCCTCCCCCCCAGTACGCTGTATGGTCATCCATAACACAAGTTCTGCTTACTTTAGAAAAACAATTATAAAAACGTTGAATTATAAAGAATATTTGTGACCTTTTCATCCGATTTTAATTTGACCGCTCATTCAACTTTATTATTAGATACAATAATTTATCACTACCACACAAATGCATAAAAAATAATATTTTCCTGCATGGGTTTTGACTTTGAGTTCTGCGTTCTTAAGTTTTAATCATAAAAGATCTTAAGACTGACTGGATAAACACATATTTACATATATCACTTTGAGAAATAATGTTGCACCGTGTATATATACTTTTATATATTTTCTTAAATTTTCACGATACATATTTAAATAAAACACTTTTTACCGGATATTATCGCGTATATTTTAGTTAATTTTAAAATTATTTCGACGTTTCGGCATCTTTGCAGTTGCCGTGGTCACGATAGACTAAGGTGTTGTTCATCTATTGCCAGTAATAAAAACTACATGATTGTCAATACATATTAACGCCATCTGTTTCTCAGTCTTCTCGCATAACGTCCCGGATTGACACAAAAGGCACTGACTGTGTCCTGAGTTTGCAGTCTAACAGTTTGCTGGTTTTTCATTTTGATGTTTTTAAGTATTGGATCCCATGTTGATGAAAGTTTCCAACCATCTTCTCTATTGAAATTTGGATGTTTTTTAATTTCAATAGTTTCTCTGACCATCCTAGGTATAAAATGTTTCTCTTTTGCTAGGATCTTCACGGTATCAAATCTTAAATAATGGTTGGGCTTGTCTATGGAATGTTCACAAACTGCAGATTTTGAGGTTCGTTTATTTTTAACATCAGAGATGTGTTCTTTAATGCGAGTTGACACATTTCGTTTGGTTTGACCGATATAAGAGAGCCCGCAGTCACAGTCGATTTTATAAACGCCTGGATCTTGTAAAGGGATGCTTGATTTTATTGGACGAAGATGCTGGCTTATCTTTGAGTGCGGCTTGTAGATAGTTTTGATTGAAGCTCGCCGAAGAATGCCTCCTATCTTGTCAGTAACACCCTTTATATAAGGCAGGAATGCTGGTCTTCGTTCAACTGTGAGTGGCTTTAAGCGGTTTCTGCGACGGCGACGCGGTGTTTTTAAATCGTTATCCCGCAGCACTTTAACCAGGTGGTTGAGTTCCTCATTAATGTGTTGGGGATCGCAGATTCCATGTGCTCTCTGAAACAAAGAGTTGCCTACGGCAGATAATTGGCTCGGGTGGTGATGGGATTTCCCATTTAGATATCGGTCAGTGTGGGTGGGTTTCCTATAAACAGTATGGCTAAGTGTACCATCAGGATTTCTTTGTATTAAGACATCTAAGAAAGCTAATTTGTTCTCCTGCTCCAATTCCATAGTGAATTTAATTTTAGAATTAAGGGAATTGAGGTGGTTTAGGAATGCAGTCACTTCATGCTTAGGTAATATAGTGTAGGTGTCGTCAACATACCTCTTGTATATCTTCGGCACAACAGGTGCCATTCGGAGCGCTTGCTCCTCGAAGTTCTCCATGTAAATGTCAGCTACAACAGGTGACACCGGAGACCCCATGGCAACACCATCAATTTGAATGTAGTAATTGTTATTCCACATGAAGTAGCCAGATGTTAAACATAGCTCTAATAGTTCTGCATATTCCTCGGGCAAGTTTGACTCACTTAGCTTCCTTTTTACTATATCAATGCAGTCTCTAACAGGTAGTGAGGTGAATAGAGACGACACATCAAAGCTAACCATAGTTTCATTGTTAGTTAACTTGAGATTTTTAAGGTCACTAACAAAATGGTAAGAATCCTTTACATATGCATTTGTCTTTCCTCGCAGTTGTGAGAGCACAATTGCTAAGTGCTGGGCCAGCTTGTAAGTTGGTGTGTCTAGCTGGCTCACAATAGGTCTCAAAGGTACTTTAGCTTTAGCTTTGTGTATTTCACAGCTTGAGCAAAGATTGAGGAGGCATAAGTCATGACTGATCTGACATAGGTTTTATAGAGCGTTCGCTTGCTCCTTAGAGGAATTTTATTGTGTCTACCTAACATACTGTTTAGGCGACCTAGATAGAGACGGGCGAGTTTTGATACGTGGATGTGTGACTTGAAAGAAAGCGTGGGATCCAAGGTGATGTATAAGTATTTAGTATTGCGTTTCCAGTGGATGGGGATACCTAGCATTCGGAAATGGGGTTAGTTGGGACGGGGGCGTTTGTAGACGAAGCGAATCGCAGAAATTTTTTAGGATTTACATCGATACACCATTTTTGAACCCATTCACCAAGGGCGTTGACGGCCTATTGGAGTTCGGTGTTGAGTGCACTTGCCCAAAAACACACACACATACAGTCACGTAACAATCACTCCAAATATTGCAATTAATCATGGGAAGAAGGCCTGTACGAGTAATACATTTGATGACTTACATGGCCTACAGGGGAATCTGAGAAAGGGAAAAATGGGCAAAAAGAGAAGAAGCATACATACATAAAACAAATGTATCATAAAAATAAGAAACCCGCTACTTTCTGTTGCTTGGACCATACGTCGAACTAGAATATGTCAGCTATTGCGGGGTAGTTAAGAAGGAAAAAACCATTGTTCATTTGCTTGAGTGTTTAGTAACATTCACTATAATATTTTACAAGTAAAATTACATTTACCCACCGATATGACCTGAACAGAATTTTGTACCCATAATTAGGATATTTTTATATTTGATTTCGGCTTCATCCTTTTGATGAAGTGATAAATGATTTTTGAACACTATATTTACCAATATATTCATAAAATCAGATAAGCTGAAATTTTGCATAATTGTTTAAAATAACTATTTGTAGCGTTTATAAGATTCAAGTGTATCGAGGTGTGACTCGTGTTTTTTTTCATGAGGCGTGGTTTTTTTCTCGTTGCTTCAATTTTACGTTGGAGTATAAGGCAGTGTTCCCAAGCTATACGACAAAGCTTGAGGGTGGGGAGTTTAGATTTCTAGCAGGGCGTAACCCATCTTTGGTGAGGAAAGGGCTAAACAGAACGAGGTTTTTGTACGTATTGGGAGCTTGTGTACCGAGTTCGAACTTGACATAACGGCTGCATAATGCAGGCTTTTTATTTCTATTCTTTGAATTATTCTTAATTATTCTTCGATTTACGGCACACAAGTAACCTAAAAGTAAGTGGCAGCATTAATATGTGTTGTTGCTGAATCGCCTTTTATTGTTGTAGCTACACTGGCTGTCCTTTACCTTTAACCAGAACACAACTACGCAAACTTCATGGCAGTTTCTGATAAGAAGGACTTTAGCAACGGCTCAGAAGAGATTTTAACAAAAGAGGCTCTGATACCATTCATTAGCCTACAATGTACCTTTTATACAACAAAATAAATTTATCTATTGCAGAATGTCCTTCCGATACCACCGCATGATTGGCTACTCCGGTACGCTGGCTCTGCATTTGTCCAACGGCTTGGCGATGATTTTAGCACTCCATAGTGACGTCATGAAATCACCGGATCCAGACCTAAAGTTATTTGGAGCTATGCAATACCGCTTCGTCACTGTATGGAACTTGGTTAGTGCTCGTAGACACATTAAGATTTTTTGATAATGAATTGGCAGGTCGCATTTAAGAAAGTCATGATGGCGAGGATACCCTGTCCAAGAAGTCAATGCGCAAGTTTTATAAACATTTAAGTTGATATTCAAGTACACGAATTGCTTCTAGGCAGTGAGCGCAATCCACGAAGGCACGTCCACTAAATTGTTGGTGTGTTCATCGTAATGTGCAACCTTAGACCAAAAGTAGCGGGACGCATCTTAGTGGATTGTACGCACTATATATTTAAAGCTTCATTCTTTCAATCACTAATTACAATTGTCATTTCTGATGCCTTGAAGCAAAAGTACCACGGGAAATTCCATAGATTTCCATGGCAGTTTTAAGTTAAAATTGTTCAACTTTATTAGTATAAAAACAAACTTTTATTTATCATTAATATAATATTTTGTGTACGAATTTAAAACAAACTTCTTTGTAAATTCATATTTTTAAATGCAGCTAGCTGGTCTCTATGTTAATGGGGTGGTAAGTCATGATAAAAACTAGACAAGAGGTACCTATTCACTCAACGTTTGAAAGCTCCAGGTTTAAATTTATCAAAAACAGACGAAGGCAGATCAGGCACTCTTTGGCGACATGAACCATAAACGAAACGAAACATTTAGTTCGCCTTTTTGGTACATCTACTATAAATGGATGGAATTTCTGTGTGCACCTGGTTGACCGGTGGAGAATAGGGGAAGGTTCAAGCCGTTCAAAAGGAGCATTTACACACTCTCCATAGTGTAAAGAGTAAAAATAATAATAAAATGTCCATGCTGTACTGTTTGGTGGATGCTTTGTTTGTTTTTGTGCTATTATTGACTCTGTGTTTTGAGTTATTCCATAATATTTTTTTTTTATTTTGATACCTTTAATTGGCTTTTTTATTCACGTGAATTCTTATTCCCATTGATGTTGTTGGACAAAGAAACGCCATGTATTGATCCAGATTAGAAAGGCTGCGTGTACTTTTACTTAGGAAGTGAGGAAAACTACTTCACTTATTTCTGTTTTTTTTTTAATGAGAATAATGGAGTGATCCGTGGAAACTTCCCTAGTTCACGTAGACCTGTTTGGACTCTTGGGTGTATTAGTAACAGTAATAAAACTAGAGTTGTTTTTCTTTATGTTCGTCATAAAAAATTAAACTTTCTTGTTCTTATTGTTTTCAGATCTTCCAATCGTTGTACGCGGGGGTAAGCTTAGGCTGCGAACTCTACGATTGGATGGAGTTCACACAGTTTGTGGTCGTGAGGAAGAAAGCCGAGGCTTTCAGGAATTCGTTCTTTTGTGCCATTGTGTGGCCGTTTACTGTGGTAAGTTGGTATTTGAACTATAAGCTTTTTCTAAAACTACATACAGGGATTCTGAGAGTTAACGTATAAAATATCCAAATTTTTGGATTTTTCTCGTTTATTAAAATATATTTCTTAACAAAATTTATTTATTTCGTCATTGATTAAGACAAAGAGATTAGGACTTAAAAATTCCCGGCAATTTACTGGCACGTTAAACAAACTATTAGTAACAAACAACTTGGGTTTCTTGTCTTCTCGCTCTACTAGTACAAATCTTCTGACATGTATACACTATTTAATCAAATCTTTTGACGAGAAAGGACAAATAGATGCAATCTACACAGACTTTGCCAAAGCCTTCGACAAGGTCGATCACAACACATTATGCCTCAAAATAGAATAGCTTGGTTTCCATGGATCTCTTCTGAGGTGGGTGAGATCTTACTTAGAAAATCGATTACAACTCTTGGAGGTCACGAATCTTCTCGGTTTGTAGCGAAATCTGGTGTACCACAGGGGTCAAATCTAGGACCCTTGTTATTTATTATATTTATAAATGACCTTCTGAATATTATTTAGATTTAGACGTTAAAATTTACAAGTCAATACGTAACTTGAATGACTGCCTGCTTCTACAGAAGGACATTAATAGTATTCAAAATTGCTGCGTTCAAAATAATATGAAACTAAATGTTGGTAAATGCCAGTGTATCACTTTCACAAAAAAGAAAGCATGCATAGTACATACATATAGCTAAGGGGAAATAGCTCTCCAAAGGATGTCTCTAGTAAAAGACCTGGGTGTACGGGTTGATTCTAAATTAACTTGCGTACAACATATTGATTCAATTATAGTAAAAAGCAAAAAAGAATTGTGTTTTGTTACTCGATAGTGTAAACCGTTTAAAAAGTCATTGTCTTTGAATACTCTCTACGTTTCTTTAATTAAAAGTATATTGGAGTACGCATGTGCTGTGTGGACTCCTTTTTAGGCGACACATGTGAACATATTAGAGAGTATTCAAAAAACGCTTCATTCGCCACAAGTCGCGCCAATTTAATAAATAGTATAAGGACATAACTTTTAATGAGGACAGACTAGTGTGTTTTAAATTGGAGTCTCTGCAGGCTAGGCGTTACAACAACGATCTCATAACTCTTTATAAAGTGGTAAATTCCATTTATAACACCGATCTTCTGTGCCATGTTTCACTCAGGTTTAAAAATAGAGTTATCCGCAGGCAACACTTATTTTCTGTTCCATTAGCTAAAAACAATGTATCCTACAATAGTTCATTAAGTCGCATGTGTAATAGTTATAATAATTATTGTCAAAATCTAGATATCTCCTCTCATTCTATGGAAAAATATATTAAAAATATATTAAGGGAACTACTTAAATTCGCAATTGTTCTATGTTAGTATTATATATAAGCTACTGTGTTAAGTAATATAATAATATAAATGCTGTGCTCAGTTGGTATTACGTTATAAGGTGAAAATGATTGTATTTCTGTGAATAATTGAATAGTTTGAATAGTTATAATATGTTACTGTGCCATAAATAAATCAAATCAGCAATTGTTTTAAATGTTTCCAAAACAGACGAATCCTGCTGTATGAGTCCTGTTATTATACTCACCGTCTCCACTGTTTTAACGTCTACTATTTGCACTTTCTACGGTCTTCAATGTTTTTCTCTACTACGTCTTCTTTGTATATTACTTCTTATGTTTTTTATCAATACATATTACAAAAGAAACTCGCCCGGCCGTGTCAGTCTGTCTAAACGGGATACAATCTAAAAGAAGCGAACGAATGTTCATACAGCTTTCACCAACGAATGTGGTAATTCAAAAGAATGTTTTGTGCATAACTCTTTAACATTTTGTGTAAATTGCTGAAATATAATGATAATTGTTTAATAAATAAGCAAAATTTCAGCAGGCTCGGTGCTTTCAACAAAAACGTTGTCTTTAAGATATAACAAAACAATATACCTATACTGGAAGTATTCCTCTTTTATAGGTCTACGGAAAAGTCCACAACTCCCATTATAATGTTTCAAAAAATAGTCAAACATAATGGGGTTGTTTTTGCACAATTTTTTTTTTATTGAAAGAGATGACGAAGTCTAGGATTTTACACTGCCATTTAACAAATACCTATCAACACACTTTGCAACTTCACTACATTTTATTAGGCAAATTTTAATAGTAATTTTTCTTTTTCCAGTCAATAGCGTGCGTATTCTGGCCGATCTACCTGTACGATCGAGAGCTGGTTTTCCCCGCGTACATTGACAAGGTGCTCAGTCAGGTGTCCAACCACATCATGCACACTGCTATCTTGGGCTTGGTTCTGGGTGAACTGACATACAACCCGAGGAACGAGCCACAGTCTCATGAGGGCCATTTCATTTTGTATTCCAAGATGTTCTTGGTTTATGTCGGGACGTAAGTATTTTAGTGTGATTGTTCGTCGAACTGTATCTCTCTGGCTCCCTTACAAATGTACCGATGAGTTATGAATTAATTGAAAGTGTTCTTAGCTACGTTTAGTGAGAATCGTTTATAGTCCTGTCAAATTAGACCAAAAAATAAAAGTGAGGCTACATAAATTGACAACAAGCTTAAAATCGGTAATATCGTTCAAAATATAATAATGAATACAATTTGAAAGTTTCCAATCTTTCCCCTGCGTGAAAAAACTTTATTACAGCAAAACGGTAAGTTTTATCATGAAAGCACTCAGTTAAAATTGTAGATCATTAAATTATCTATAAAAAATGTATCGACACTTTTTTTTCCTACGAGCCATCGTTTCTGAAATGGAACGATTCAAAAAGTTATAATCGTCATAATACGCATGAGTACGCCACTCATACATCTCCAGAGTTTTAATATATACTTAAATATTTTCTCTCGGAAACAGTGGCTCGTAAGAAAAAAAAGTATTGTTACATTTTTTATAGATAATTTTATGATTGAATGTCCTGATTTTTGTCCTAGGTATTTTCATGATAAAACTTGCCGTTTTACTGAAATTCACGAAAATCTAACTTTTTGGACCTAAGACCTTGAATAAAAATTTTTTCCATACAGGGAAAGATGGAGAATTTTCAAATTGTAATTTTAATTATATTTTGAAGGATTTTACTGATTTTTAGCTTGTTGTTAATTCATGTACCTTTGAATGTCTAGATTGACCGGACTGTATTAATTTCTGTTTATAAATAACTTTTATTTTAACTGGTTACGCCATTGTTTTCTTTCGCATCTACTGATTAACTATGCCTGATAGGTATAATAATACCAATAAAGAAATTAATGTTATTAAACGTCATTAAATCTTTAAAAGCTTATTCATTGGAACACCGTTGATTTAATAATCTAATTCAATGTTAAAAAAACAAAACAACTTTGTAGATTAAAAAAGGTTCGGTATATCTGAATGTTACCTGTAAACAAATCATTTTTTCCCCTTTATAATAATATTAAACATGTATAAGTTCACTCAAGTTACAAGCACAGCATAAGCTTTGCTTTCTCCTTGGCCATAAAGTTGGAACATTTCTCTCTGAATAGAGATTTTTTTACGTATTTTTAATTTTTCAGATTATACTTCACACACTGGCAGCTTGGAGCATGGCCGTATCCAATATTAAGTTGTTTCTCTTACTCACAACTCGCAATATTCCTACTTTTCATCTGGGTGGGGAGCTGGTGCTCCTATTACCTGCAGTATACCTTGACGCCGGTCATGAGTCACTTAGTGAAGAAGAAGACGGAGTGATCAAAGACATATGTTGTTGTAGAAACCAGACGAGAAGTTGAAACTGTTTATCAACATTCCGAAGGAAGGAAAGAGGGGACGTACAGTGCAAGAACAATAAGTGACCGTGAAAGCGCTTGTGTCATTTTGTATCTTTAGGACTATTTGAAGAAATGTATCATTCAGACTGTTAAAGCAATGAAATAGAGTATAAAATAAATAGTATTGTGTGTGAGACCTGTGAGACCTTTTGCTACAAATTGTTTTATATCGATCCCAGATTGGGATTAAGTACCTCTCTCAACTTGCTTTCTGTCGAAAGAAATAAAATATTCCATAACAAAACCGAAAACATACGCATGATTTGTTTTTATCATTGTCAATTTTAATATACCTACTAATATTGTAAAATTAAATTTAATGCGATCATTCAAAAACGTCTTAGGCTAATCCAAAAGATCCTCTTTTGGTCGTTAAGTAGTACGAAATTATATTTTTTAAATTTCTACAAAGGCCTAGAAATGTTTTGATTTCCAAGTCTGTAATTTAGTAAAAGTTCAGAACGTGGCACATAACCTTCTGGATCAGAACTTAACTGCAGTAGACATCTCAGAGCAAATACAATCACGTGCAAAGCTGATTCGAAACCTGCGCGTACAGTTGTATAAGTGCTCTGCGCAGCGGCTTGTAGCTACTTCAGAGCCGTCCAAGCAAGGTGACGCGTACTATGTGACGACCAAACGATCTACAGAGAGTTAAGAACGAAGAAGAAATAATAAAAATACAAACAGTAAAATGAAGAGCGTCTCCGTATAAACAACATAAAACCTATATTTCTTGTAATTGAAATAAATTCTTAAATAATAATGTAACTTAGAATTCAAAAAATGCCTATCAAACTTATTTGCTGCTTTATGATTAATTGTTAATATTAATTATATTAATGTGCAACTGGAAAGGTCTGTACTAATGATCATTCAACGACCTCGACACCTCATCTTAAAGAAACAACAATCATCTTTAAACAAAATCTGATAAAGTTCTTAAATAAATCTTCTTCATAAAAGTTTTTTCAATATTCATTATTATTTGTATTGAATATTGAAAGTCACTTCCGTACAAACGTTGATCGTTGCATGTTCATTAGAGCTCAGTATAACATTGATCTTAAAATGTATTCTATTTCAGTTTGTTTTCAATGAAATACATACATAACTACGTTTATAAATAATCTCTTGTTAAGACTGTGATACATTTATATCGTTTAAGGTAACTCAAATTATTAAAAGAATTGTTTTTATGATTCTGTTTTTTTATTATGCAAACTTGTAAATATGTGCAACTCCTGTGGGTATTTTGTTAGAAAGAATTAATTTAACTGTAGTTGATGTTTTTTATGACAAGAAGCAATTAGACGTAGATGGCCACGTGGCGTAGTAAGTAGTAGCCCTGCCTTATACGCCAGAAGTCCCAGGTACGTGTCCTGGTCGGGGCATTCAGTTGTGTGATGAACGCTGACATTTGCTCTCAGGTCATGGTTGTTGATATTTATTTTTTAAATATTTAAAATTAATTATCACTAACGTGCTCTTATGTAAGTATACATCATTTAAACACTTGTTTGTTGTGTTTATATAAAAATGAAATCAATGATAGATGACCCTCCTCCTTGTTTCTGCCTCAACGCTGTTTTTATCAATTCCTCTAATGTAGTTCATTTGAAAAATGCCAGATGGACTGTCCGAAGTCTTGGAGCAAGAACACGAGTAGTGTTCTTGCGCAAAGAAGGATATTGAACGAGGCAAAACGCATCCAGAGTCTCCGTTTCACGATCCCGATTGAAACATTGGAAAGGACATTTTTTATCCAGGAAAGTTGAAAGTGTGTATGGTAGTTTTGATATTTAGCTATAGGAATTAAATTTTTGTTTTCATTTAAATATCAGCGTTTTAAGAAATGACACCCTTAAAGGAGTTTAACGGGAGTAGAAAATTTGTATGGGATTCCTTTTTGGTTTTCAAACAAAAACTATGAAACTTTTGATTGGTATGGAGCAGGTTTGAGACTCCGGAAACGACACAGTTTGTATCTCGGAAGTCATCCTTTATGAGGTTGAAGTGGGGGTTGAAAGAGTGAATGACACTTTTGATGACAGTTTTGTTATTTTTGAAGCCAAGGTCATGAAACTTTTATTTTGGGTACTTTACCAAAATTAATAATGCACATTTAATTAACATTTTACGTCATTGCTTATATGTGCTAAAATTAATTTATTATCTTCGCTGCTCACAATTTTGGAGACCTACCTTCAGTTTTCGATGAAAAGATGAAGTCAACTTTTTCGAATATACTGAACATAAATTTTGATAATAATTCCTGGGATCAAGCCAGTTTACCAGTGCGCTTCAGTTGTTTAGGAATTCGAAAAACTTCTTCTCTAGCTTTGCCAGCCTTTTTATCTTCGATTTACAGTAACAAAGATATTATCAATAAAATTTACAACCATAGCTTTAGGCTTACCTGTAGTTTGCGTTTTGGAATCAAATTGTGTTCTCGACACCGCAGCCACTGTGGTGGGTTGGTCGATGAGCTCGGTCGCCATGGCCTTTCATGTTCTCGCAGCGATGGCAGAATATCTCACCATGGCAGTTTGAATGACATCATCCATGGGGTTCTTGTTACCTCCAACACTCCCTCGGCTCTTGACCCGTCATGACTGTTGCGTGACGATGGCAAGCGGCCTGATGGTATGACTCTGGTCCCGTGGAGGATGGGAAGGCCGCTGGTGTGGGATGCAACCTGCGTAGACACTCTCGTGGCATCCGATCTTCCCACAACTAGTATACAATCTGGTTCTGCTGCTAATAGCGCTGAAAGGTTTAACGTAGAAAATATCAGGTTTGGGTAGTGGGTATATTTTTGAAGCCTTGGGCGTAGAAACCATGGGGTCCTGAGGACAAAGGGCTCATCGCCTTTTTTCAGACCTAGCGAGGCGATTGGTGAGTGAAACTAGTGACGCCAAGGCTGGCACCTACCTCGCACAACGAATTTCTATTGCGATCCAGCGTGCTAATTCGGCCAGTCTTTTGGCTACTTTGCCTTCAATGGATTCAAGTTTAGATTTAGATTTTTATTTGTAGCATAATTTTTTTTACAATGATTAACTAAAGTTAAATTTTGAATTTGTTAATAAAAAGATAATAAATAACATTTAAAAATATTAGAAAACCCACCCTAAAAAGGGTAACATGGAGTATGAAAAATGGTATATATTTTTTTTAATAACTCTAATTTTTGGATTTGCAATGTGGATAATTTAGTAGCTGGAACTTTTAGTAACAATTTGGATATTGTTACTAAAAGTTCCAGCCACCGAAGAGATCAATCAAGAACAGCGTGTAAGCAAGAAACAGGCTGTATGATAAAGCCAACCGAGTACAGAGCATTTTTTATTTTATATTACTAATATGAAATAAAAAAATGTTTGTGAAAAAAAAAGACGCGTGAAATGCAGTCCGCCTTCGTTCGTATTTGGTTACTCAAATTCGCATTTTACGTAGTTTTATAAATGATTACAGTGCCTTCCTTATTTTGTAAGAATGAACGTATTATATGAACTCCAGAAAACATTGAATTGGACGCTAAAATATAATACAAAGTCTTTTACCTACAAAATCCCGTGAACGATATATTATAAAAGCATCGTTTGTAAACATTCAAATGTTTTCTCCATCGTTTGAAATATAAACATTGGTCTGTAATTATTTTAATGTTATGCTTATTGTTACTCATTGTATGTAAATAAATAAACATACTGTTCTTATTCATAAGTTGCACTTACTTATGTTCACATAGAGGGAGATAAAAACTAGAGAAAGAAAGAAAGAAAGAAAGAAAGAAATATATTTATTTTACAAAATTGTCGAAATTACAAATAATATTCACACATTATAAGACAAATTTATAAAAAATTCTACACAGTAATTCGACAATAAATAAAATGGGAACTCGACTCAGCAAAATGTCGAGGATTCAGTTAAATCCCCGACGCTGGTTTTCAGTAGAACCCTGAATCCCATAGATGTTCTGGGAGAGGGAAAAATGCACTTGGATAGTTCCACAATAACATTATATTTTTACTTAAACATGAAACAAAGAAGAATATATTTATTATGGTAAGTTACTTTTCAAAATTAGGAGCAATTTTATATATATTTATATGTATATGTGGCACGGTAAAAATAGAAAAAAAAAACTTTTTAGTCTCTAAAATCCCTTAAATCTAACCCGTCTGCCAGACCGTGTGGTATAAGGCGGGACAATAGAAGTATCCGGAGCTGGCTTAAGAGCTGACGTCGGCTGAAATGAAATGAAATGAAATGAAATATTTATTTCTCAACATTGACAATTACTTGTTCTTATTGACGTCAAATAAAACATGATTCTACCACCAGTTCGAAAAAACCTTCGTGAAGAAGAACTGGCAAGAAACTTCACGGGTATATTTTTTTCAAAATAAATTTACAGAATCTCTTTATGTCTATACAAAATTATTCTTTTCTGCATCCGTTAGCTCGGCAAGTCTCCCTCCCCCCAAGTATCCAAACGACGAACACCCTCAAACGGCACCCGTTCACGAGTTAACGCGGGATCCAGCCAGTCAGCCAGCCAGTGGCAGGTAGCTGCAAATCTGTAGTTTCGGGCCGTTCGATGAACGCAGGCTTTACTCGATCAACACTTACCGCAACTTTCCTGCTTCGAACGTCAAGAGTCAAAGTCTTACCATCAGATCATATTAACAATTTGGTGCGGGCCGGAGTACGGTGGTTGCAGAGATATTTAAGATCTTCCTTAAAAGAGGAACGCATACCCAAAAGCACAAGAGGCAGAGCACTAAGCCAATCGCCACCGTGGCACATAATGGATGCCTTTAGCTGGCGATGGACACGCTCTATCATGCCATTTGCTTGAGGATGGTAAGAGGTGGTTCTAATGCGCTTTGTGGCGAAACTCTGCATCAACCTTCGGAATATGTCGGACTCAAATTGAGTACCCTGATCAGTGGTCGTGATAGTCGGTACATCGAAACGAGAAATCCACTCTCTAACAAACGTCTTTGCAACTTCCTCAGCCGTAATAGTTTGTATGGGCCAAACTTCAGGCCATCTGGACGTCCGGTCGATTGCAGTCAAGCAGTACCGATATCCTTTACATGGAGGAAGGGGTCCAATGATGTCAATATGTACGTGCATGAAACGACCTGAGGGAGTTGAGAAATTGCCAAGCGCGGTGGTGTTATGTCTCGTGACCTTAGCGCGCTGACATGCGTCATAGGTACGCGCCCACTCTCGGCAATCTTTGTTAATGCATGGCCAAACATAGCGTTCTGTTACGAGGCGCGTCGTGGCTTGAATTCCCGGGTGGCTCAAGTTATGCAGCTTATTGAAGATAACTCGTCGCAGATCAGATGGAATAAAGGGACGAGGCTTGCCAGTTGAGAGATCGCAGAACAAATATACGCTAGTACCAGGTACATTTACTTTGGAAAGGTTCAGGCTAGAACTGTCGCGCAATAATTGAGATAGTTCTCTGTCTGCCTCTTGAGACTTGACATTCTGCTGAAGGCATGAGCCAATATGTGAAAAAACCGAGGGGGACATCAGCAATAGCGTGGTGCAGCAATGTTGCATCGGACAAGTTTTTCTTGCATTCTTCGAATTTTTGTACGAGCTCAGGCGTCCATGGATATGGTTTCGTACCTTTGCTATTCGTAGAGACCAAAGCGTCCCAACCAAAATGAGAGGGGCCTGAATCTGGGCGGCATGGGGAATGAACCGGCGGTAATTGTTTAACATGCCAAGGAATCTCCTCATGCCTTGGACAGTTTCCAGGGGTGTAAAATCCAAAAGTGCTTGGATACGGTCCTGAGGAGGGCACGTACCGTCAGCACTGATATGGTAACCCAGAAAGGTAACCTCACTAGCACCCAGGATGCATTTGGACAGGTTGATAACAACGCCATAATCCTGCAGGCGCTTGAAAAGTATTCGCAGGTGTTCCTTGTGAAGGGACTCGTTCTGTGAAAATACTAAAATATCGTCTATGTACGGAAAGCAGAAATCGAGACCCCCGTGTGACCTCATCGATAAAGCGCTGGAACGTTTGACCAGCATTGCACAAACCGAAGATCATGAAAGGAAATTCGAAGAGGCCAAACGGGGTAACGATGGCAGTCTTCGAGATGTCGTCTTCAAAAACGGGTATTTGATGATAGGCCTTCACATGGTCCAGGGTGGAGAACACCTTCGCACCGGACAAGTTATTTGCGAAGTCATTAATTTGACGGACTGGATATTTGTCCGGTACAGTCCTGGCGTTCAGCGCGCGGTAGTCACCGCAGGGACGCCAGGTGTTGTCTTTTTTGGGGGTCATGTGCAGTGGTGAGGACCATGCACTTTTAGAAGGTCTTGCAGTGCCACAACGAACCATGTCCTCGAACTCCTTCTTAGCAGAATATAACTTCTGAGGGGCTAAGCGGCGCGTCTGTAGTTTTAATATGGTGCACAGTATTATGCTTGATAACCCTGGGTAGGCCGGGTGGTCGGGTTATTTCTGGGAACTCAGCTAGCACTGGCGCGTAGGTAGAGTTTCCAGCAACCACAGCCTTGACACTCGGTTGCTCAATCATTGCCGAAGTAGCGGCAGAGCATAGACCAGTTTTATTGTCTATTAGTTTTTTTCTGGTGCAGTCAGGCAAGAGGTGATAATATGCCAGAAAGTTTGCTCCAATTATAGCCTCCTGGACGTTGGCAACGACGAACTGCCAGACAAAATCACGGCGCAGCCCTAAATTGAGTCGTAGGTTTACAGTTCCATATGTTTTTATCTTGCTACCGTTAGCAGCGCTGAGCTCGTAGTCGAAGAATTCTCGCCGACGAGGGAGCCAACTATCAGGACAGCAGCATAAATCAGAACCGGTATCAACTAGGAGTTGGCGTTTTGTCACTAAGTCGGTGACAAAAAGGCGGCGACTTACACTGGAGCAGTCAGGTGCCGCTGCTGACTGTCCCTTGAGTTTTCCGCAGCCCAATTGCACGGTGGAATGCATTTCGAGGCGCGGGCTCGGAAACGCTTATGGTACCAGCAGTGCGTGCCAGTAGCTGGTGAAGATACGCGCGAAGATTTTCTGGATGTGGAGCGGCTGTGTGAGCGACTGCGACCTCTAGCAGAAAGAGCATTTACTTGCCTGGTGAGTTCCAACATCTTTGCGACCAAATCGGCGATGGGATGTGGCGGAGACGCAGAAGTGCAGTAGACCGCGCGTGACCGGCCGGTAAGATCAATGACCTTATCCGCTAGGTCAGCCAACTTCTCTAAGCTAAGGTCATCCGCTTGTGAAACAAGGAGCACCTGTATTTCCTATGGAAGGTGACTTATCCAAAGCTGCCGTAGAATATTTTGGTCCAATGGTGAGGAACCAGCCAAAGATTTTAGGTTGCGGAGAAACTGGGACGGTTTCCTGTCACCAAGTTCCTCATTACCAAGCAGCTGACGGACCTTTTGCTCCTGGGGTACGGAAAATCTATTGATGAGGGCATTTTTGATAGTTAAATATTGCTTACCTTGTTCTAATGGTGAAGTTATTATATCTTCAATTTCAGCAGCCAGCCGATAGTCTATCTGACCAACAACATAATTGTACTTGGTAGTGTCAGCTACAATCCCGGAAATTTGGAATTGAGCTTAGACTTGGGCAAACCAAACTGCTGGTTTATCGGGCCAAAATGGTAGAAGTTTGACAGAAAACGCGTTACTTCGGTTTCCCGAGAAGGAAACTGGTTGAGTTTTTCCTCAAGTACAGCCTTCTCAGCCATAAAACGCTCTAACTGTTCCTTCACTTCAGCAAAAACTTCTGCCATAGTAGAAAGGAAATAAAAACTAAATATATACCACACAACCCGGCAGTGAAAACAGAAGGAATTAAAATTAATATGCACACAATATAACTATGCAAACACACACATGAAACATTGAACAATATTTAAGAAAACATGCACACACAAAAATCATTAAAGAAATTATATATGAAATACAGCCAGAATACTCTCTAAGTATTAAATTACCAGAACACTCCTCATAAAAAAAAATATGGTAAATTTATCAACAAAAATTTTTTATTTTATGTTAGTACACATGCAATTGAAATTAAAATTAATAACAAACATGCCCAGACATGCAAAACATCTTAACAACAATTAATATTAAGTTTCAAAATTTGGAATATGGAATGTAAAAACAAAGAAGAAAAATAAGTCAAATTCTTTAAATTCCTTTGATAAAATATTAAAAGGTTAAATGTAAAAATACTAATGTATAAATACAGTACAGTTTAGGCTTTAGGCTAAATATTGCACATTAACTTTTACTTTAAAACGCACAGTTTTGGTACTAAATTTGAAAACACTGTTTAAAAAAAAAAGGTCAATGTGAATCTGCTCTGTGTTGATGATGCGTTTCCAGGGAGGCCGTAGGGAGTTAGTAAACAGCGAGTACCTCGTTATGCGTAGCTCCACACCTCAGTAGCACACACATCTAACACGTGGCCGCCGGCAGGGTTAGGTTATTTTTAACATGCACAACACCAAAAGCAGATGAAAACGTTCAAACATGCCATGCAGCAGCCCTTTTTACTCGGCGGCACACCAACACTCATGCAATCACGGTGGAATCCAACACTTGGGGCCCAACGGGAACACGTGGAATCACGTCGGGGTCACCAATTTGGACGAGGAACTCGGGGCCTGGTTGGTCACGACATGAGAGTGTTGGGTGCAGTTAAATTAAACGGGATTTCACATTAATACATATAGTTTAATCACTTAGTTGGACAGTACAAAATACATTATCCTCGTCACAATTATTAACCTGTCTTATGTATGAATCTAATTGTACCATTGATATGTATGTACCTACTTAAGTACATTAGACGCGCGCGCTTTGCCGCGCCGCACCGAGCGACCAGTAATAAACGAGCAGTCAATCAAAACGGTCTTTTACTTTACCTCATACACTTCACTGGCGACGAGGATGGGATTATATTTAAAGGCAAACTGACACAGTTCATCAAAATTAACGGTGTGGAATAAGAAAAAAAGAGTGGTATCTTGCTCACTCATCTCACGGAAGAAACCTACCGTCTGGCGCTTAACTTAGCATACCCGAGGGAGTTGGATGAACTAAAGTACCAAGAGCTCGTCGGATTACTCGATGGCCATTTCAAGGCAAAAAAATGTTCATTCGTGGATAAAGCCAAGTTTTTTGGTGCTATGAGGAACGCGGACGAGACCGTAGTGGAATGGGCGGCACGATTGAGAGGCTTAGCGACGTTCTGCGACTTCGGTACCGCCCTGGAAACGAACCTGAGGGATCGTTTCGTCCTTGGGAAGAACGCCAGACCAGAGCGAGATAAGTTATTCGAGCAAAGTCCGTCTACCTTGACATTGTCGAGGGCAATAGAAATGGCGGAGCAAGCGGCCTGTGCTAAGGAGGCAAGGGTCGCGTTCAACTCGGTTTCCTGCGAGGGTTCTTCGGTCAAGGAGGAGCCGATATATCGTGCGGGATTCCAGCGTCAACCAGGTCGGGGCCGTGGCAGCGGCGCTGGCGGCAGCGGAGGCGCGGGCGCCTGGTTGCGCCGGGACTCGGTCCGCTGCGAGGTTTGCGGAATGAAGAACCATAACAGTGATAAGTGCCGTTATAAAGGATATAAGTGCCAAAAGTGCGGCGTAAAAGGGCATCTAAAAAAAGTGTGTGGTTCAAAAGACCCGTCCGTTTATTACCTAAGCTCAAAGAACAATTCTAACACAGAGGTGCACGGAGATTGCGAACAAGACGATGTTTGTAGGGAGTGCCAAAACTATAATATAAGGTACGTCACTAATAAGCCTATCGAGAAATGCTTAACATTAGGTGGTCAAAATGTTACTATGGAGCTCGATTCAGGTTCTGGCGGCAGCGTTATTTCAGACAAATGGTACCGAGAATTTTTTTCTGACCTTAAGTTACAAAGATGTAAGATTAGTATGTGTTTGTACAATGGACATAAAATATCTCCCTTAGATTTTTTCATTACAGACGCGGTTTATAACAAAATAAGAAAAAAAATTTAAGTTTTTGTCGTTGGAAATGGCGGGCCCCCTTTACTGGGAAGAAATTTCATGTCCGCCTTTAATTTGATAATTACCAGTAACTTGGATTCATTGCAACTTCGTGCTAGCAACAGCAATACAACAGACATTTCAAAGTTGATCAATAAATTTCCAGACCTATGGCGAGACGAATTAGGATCCTTTAACAAGTTTAAAGTTACTTTACGACTCAAAGATCATTCCGTTCCTAAGTTTTTTAAACCACGAACTGTACCCTTTGCGCTAAGAGTCAAGGTCGAACAAGAACTGCAGCGGTTAGTCGATGCGGGTATTTTAGTTTCGGTCGATCATTCTAAATATGCAACTCCGATTGTACCTGTTCTTAAAGAAAATGGTAAAGTAAGGATTGCTGGCGATTTTTCTGTCACACTAAATAAGGACCTTGTAATTGAAAAGTATCCCTTACCAAGAATAGAGGAGGTTTTTGCTAAAATCGGGGGCGGTGATTTATATAGCAAAATTGATCTGAAAAACGCCTATAACCAATTTATTTTAGAAGACCACTCTCAAGAGCTAACGACAATTAACACTCACAAAGGATTATTCAAATTTACTAGAGTGGTATACGGGTTAGCAAATGCGCCGGCAATCTTTCAAAAGTCTATGGAAATTCTGCTCGCCGGAATAGACGGGGTAAGCATCTGGCTTGACGATATCTGCATAACGGGACCAGATAAAAAGTCGCATCTTTCTAGATTAGAGGAAGTCTTACGTAGATTGAACGATTCCGGGCTACGATTACAAATAGACAAGTGTGAATTTTTCAAAACGAGCGTCACGTATCTAGGTTATGTTATAAGTAAAACCGGTTTAATGACCAATCCAGAAAAGGTGAAAGCAATAATGAACGCGCCGGAGCCTACAAATTTTTTTTTTTTTATTTAAAATTTGCACACATTATATTGTACAGGGTGGCTTAATGCCACAAGGCATTCTCTACCAGCCAACCTTTAGGTAGGAGAACCAGTGTAAACAAAGTTTCAAGAATGTGGGTCATGACAAAGAACATGGGTAAGGTAGGCTAATTATTATTAAGTAAAAGTATGAGATAAAAAATAATGAACCAAAACGAACAGAGAAAACACATAAAAGTATATCTACACAGATGTAACCATTAATAATTATTATTACATACATATACATACATCAATGTAATTGAAATAATATACATATATAAAACATAATGAGATGAAATAATATAACATAATAACTTTTCAATGTTAATCCTAGAAGCAAATCATTTCTTCTGCACCTCTCGTAAGAAAAGCTCTTTTAATCGAATTTTAAATTGATATTTGTTAGGAGCTTTCTTTATTTGAATTGGCAGTGCGTCCCATAAATGCACTGCTCTTACAGCGAAGGAAAACGAGTAAGATGCAGTGTTATGAACTGGTGTTGTTAGAAGCAGACTCTGGAGTGATCTTAGTTGTCTTTGATGTGTGGTATGAAGGAAGGAGAATTTATCTTTGAGGTACTGTGGGCAACAAGAATCAAAGAGCACAGAATATGGCACACACAAAAGACGAGTGTCGTGACGTCTACGTATTGGAAGCCATCGCAATTGTTCTCGGTAGGAAGATATGTGGTCAAATTTACGTAAGTTGAATATAAATCTGATACAATTATTAAGAAGCCGTTCTAGCCTGTTTAGTTGATTCTCACAGATATCCAAGTAGCATGTGTCAGCGTAGTCAATAATGGGTATGATCAGGGATTGCACTAGCATAATTTTAACTTTAGTTGGAAGGAAGTTTTTAAAGCGATATAGTGAGTGAAGTGCGTTATTGACTTTCTGACACACGCTTGTTACTTGTGGGTTCCACGATAATTTAGAATCAATTAAAAGCCCCAGATTTTTAACCACTGAACAAAAACTGATTGGCAACCCATCATAGGTTAATCTAGGAATATCAATCGCAGAGACATGGCCAACAATTTGCGGGCTTCCCACTACGACGGCCTGACACTTTAGAGGATTAACCCTTACGCCGAAATCACAGGACCAGTCGTGTATGGCTTTAATGTGACCGAAGTCAAAAGATTTTTAGGTGTTGTAAATTATTATCGTAATTTCATACCGAACGCGTCGTCGATTTTAAGTCCCTTACACGATTTATTACGTAAAGACGCTCGTTGGGAGTGGGGTGCGAGACAGCGCGGCGCCATGGCGGGCGTGCGGCGCGAGCTGGCGTCGGAGCGCGTGCTGGCGCACTTCGACCCGAGTCAGCAACTCGTGCTGGCGGTGGACGCTGGGCCCGCCGGCCTGGGTGCCGTGCTGACACAGCGTGCACCCGATGGCCGCGAGCGGCCAATCGCCTACGCCTCACGTTCGCTAACCGTTAGCGAAAGAAATTATAGTCAAATCCAAAAGGAGGCTACGGCCATTATCTTCGGGGTAAAGAAGTTCCACCAGTACCTCTATGGTCGCAGCGAGCCTTTTATTCTTAGAACCGACCACCGACCTTCAGTATCAATTTTCAATAACAAAACGGGTATCCCGGTTACTACGGCGCTTAGATTACAAAGATACGCTATTATGTTATCCGCGTATAATTATATCGTTCAATATGTGTCAGGCGATAATAACATATTAGCGGATTATTTTTCTCGGGCACCGCTTGCAGGCACAGAAGAGTTGGCCGATAAAGAGCTAGATACCTATTACGTGCTTCATTTTCTTAGTGACAGTTCACCGGCCACTTCCTCACGCGACATCGTTCAGGCTACTGAAACCGATAAAACAATAGGGACAGTAGTCAAGTACTTGTTAAAAGGCTGGCCACGTAAAATTAATTGTAAATCTATTTTACCGTACTTTCAATGTAAGTCAGACTTGCAGTTTGAAAAAGGATGTTTATTTAGAGGACATAGGGTTGTGATTCCTACGTCGTTAAGAGAAAGTATGTTACGTGAATTGCATGATACTCATTTAGGTATAATTAAAACCAAAAGTAATGCCAGGGGTAGAATGTGGTGGCCGGGTATCGACGGTGACATCGAGAGATGGATCGGCTCGTGCGACACGTGCGCCGGCGTGCGCTCCGCTCCGCCCCGCGCCCCTCCCGCGCCCTGGCCCGCCGCCGCCGGCCCATGGCAACGCGTACACATTGATTACTTGACTGTTAGCCAAAGGGTATATCTCGTGATTGTAGATTCACACAGTAAACGAACATTCTCGCTCCGATCGCCACGCGGTGCGGACGTGCAAGACCCAGTTCTCCGTTGGTCGGTTCCCTCCCGATATTCCGTGGCGCTCAGTCTACTGACGTCACAGTATAGCGTGTTGGTTCCGTGCTACGGTTTTCAAGGTTTTTCTACTCCGTCTGAGTGCTTTCGAAGTGCGATTTTTCTTTGCGACTAAGCCCCTTAGTCTTCAAAGTGCTGTGCTAAGTAGTGTTGTGCTTGTGCTGAGTGCAGTGTTGTGCCCAGCGTAAGTAGTCTGGTTTCAGTGCAAAGGATACTTAACGGTGACAACGAATTTGTACTGAACCAGTCCTTTTTATTTTTATTTATTTCTCTTCTCTATTCTATTTATTTTTCTCCTATTTTCATATTTATTTTTATCATATTTGTGTGTTTTCGTGTGTATTTGTCCTTTCTGTCGGTAAAGGTTGACCCTAACGCGGTCAACTCTTTACCTGCGTACCCTTTTTTAGGTTTCTAGGCGGCCTTCGGCGTACTACGGTTAGTTTTAAGTTATTCTCCCCAGCCCCCCTACCGCTGGTAGGGAGGTTTGCCGCTAGGATTTTGCTAGGTTTTTAGGAACTAGGCATCCTTTATTATACTTATATTTTTATATATTATTGTCCCAACACTCCCTAATGGATTCGCTAAGCGTTATTAACTTCGCGAACGCGTTCACCCAGGCGCTTGCTGCGGCAGGCGTCTCCATCCCCAAAGACATCCTAACGCAGGCCTTGCAGGCATCAATCGCGTCCCCGGCCCCTCAGGCCCCAACCCCAGCCCCTCAGGCCTCCAACACCCAGACCCCTCAGGTCTATAGCTTTCCCGCGTCTCCCGTTCCATCCGATATGGACTGCGCGTCGGTCTCATCCTCGCGCTCATCTCGTAGGAAGCGTACCGCTCCCGGGAGCGATTCAGACTCCGCCGCGTCTGTAGCTTCGTCGGTCGCCGCCACCCTAACCGGCTCTCCAGAGCCCGAGTTCCAATTAGTTGCCAAACGCTCTAAGAAGCGTTCGAAAAAGGCCGCGGTGTCTTCAACACCCGAGCCAACCCCGGTGTCTTCTACACCCGCCCCCGCGCCGCTCATGTCACTCGAAGTGACCGCGTCTCCGTCGGTCCCATCGAAGCCAGCGACGCGCTGCGCTCCCGTCCCGCCGAAACCTCAGCTCCCTCCGCCCGTCTTCCTGCGTGAAAAAACGCGCTGGACCGCGGTTTCTAACTTGTGCAAACAGCACAAAATTAATTACTTAAAAGCCGCCATTGCTGGCGATACGATCAAGATTCAAGTAGCGACCGTCGACGACTTCCGCGCGTTTACCAGGCTACTCTCGTTAAATCAAATCGCGTACCACACCTACGCCCTCCCGGAGGAGCGTAAGATCCGCGCAGTACTACGGGGCGTCCCGTTCGAGCTCGCGAATGAAGAAATCCTCGAGGACCTTAAGTCCTAGGGTTTCCCGGCCGAAGCAGTGCACAAGATGCACTCTAACCGCGGCAGGCGCTTTCCGTTAGCTTTAGTTATCTTGTCGAATACTCCCAACTCGAGGGAGATCTTTAGAGAGGCTCGCACAATTTGCGGACTCTCAAATATCTCTGTTGAGCGTCCCAACCCCCGCGGTCACCCTGGGCAGTGCCACCGCTGCCAGCTCTACGGCCACGCAGCGGCTAACGCTCAGCTCCCCCCAGGTGCGTTAAGTGCCTGGATCCACATTTTACGAAGGAGTGCACTCGCACTCCCGAATCCACTTCCCCCCCTGCCTGTGTGCTGTGCGGCCAGTCTGGTCACACAGCTAACTACAGGGGCTGTCCGCGTGCTCCGCGTTCCACCGCCAAGAGGGTCGCGCCTAAACCGGCGCCGCCGTTTACTCACGCTAACTTCCCGCCGCTGCGCAACCGGGGTCCCCCGGAAGCAAAGCCCGCTCAGCCGACGCCTACTCCGGCTCTGTCTTGGAGGCAGCGTCCGGCCGTTCCGCCTGCACCTTCCCGATCCATCCCAGCTCCCGTAGCTTCCGTAGGGCCGCGTCCTTCTCCGTCATCCGCACCTCAGTCGTCGTTGGCTGAGGACATGAAGACCGTGTTCGACGTTATTCAAAACGTCGATATTAACGAAATTTCCGTGCTCGCACGCAAACTGCGAGCCGCCCGCTCTCCTCAAGAGCGTTTATTTGCTTTAGCCGAGCATCACTCGCTCCTAAGTTCGTTGTAAATTCTTTTATATTTGTATAAATTCGTAAATAATAAATTATAATGTCTAGACCCGCAAATCCCGCATCCAGTCGTATTAAACCCAAGGGCTTATCCCTAGTATCTTTTAACGCTCGTAGCCTTAATACCAACCTTCCCGAGATTAAACTGTTCCTTCAGAACAAAGAACCTGACTTATTCCTTCTCCAGGAGACATGGCTTACTCCAAACCGCTCCAGGGGATTCGCTATACCTAAGTACGCGTTTATTCGTAACGATAGGCCCAATTCTGACGGTTTCGGCGGCACCGCTATATATTACAAAAGAGGCTTCCACTGCTGTCCTCTCCCTACCCCTCCTCTCCTCAACATGGAAGCCACTGTGTGTAGATTGGCTATGACTGGTCATCCGACCATCATCATAGCTTCAATCTACATACCTAGTGGTACCAGACCAATCCGCAGCGACTTTGAGGCCATTCTAGCCCTCGGCCATTCAGTCATTATGTTCGGAGACTTTAACTCCAAACATACTGACTGGACGTGCCTATCGACTAACACCAGCGATATCGCTCTCCTCGACATCACTAACGCCCTTGACCTAGACGTCATATCCCCCATCACTCCCACTCACTATCCCAACAACCCGTCCTACTCTCCTGACATCCTCGACTTTGCAATTATCAAGCGAATCAATCTTGATCTAAGGTCTATCGAACCGCTCGATGACCTAGGCTCCGACCATCGCCCCGTTTCCCTCGTGCTAGGGCCGCCGAACGATAACGTCTCATCTCCTAAGACCTTTACCAACTGGAAAGGTTTTAAAAATACGTTAGTTTCAGCCTTAGAGGCTCCGAACTCTCCACTCGTGATCTCTCCCGAACAACTAGATAGCCCGGATAAAATCGATTCATTAGTAAATTCTCTCACTGATGCTATCAACTCAGCCATCAGTGACAACGAAAAGGTTGCTAAGCAAGGCAAACCCACGCTTCCCTTAGCCGTTAGCAATCTTATTAAAGCTAAAAACGCGGCTCTCCGGACAGCCAAGAAATATCCCACGCCCGCCTACAGAACAGCTGCGAATCAGCTTCAACGTAAAGTTAGGTCTTGCCTCGCGGAACTCCGAGACGCTCAGATGAACGATCTCATGGCGAATATCTCTCCGTCCCACCAAGCGTACTATAGCATGGCCCGAGCCTTACGCGTAGACACCGTCTCTCACGTTCCTCCTCTCACTCGTCCCGATGGCACTACTGCCCTTGAAGTTGAAGAGAAAGCCGAATGCTTCGCCGACAGCATTGCCGCACAATGCTCGCCCAGCACGCAACCTGCTGATCCCTCACACATCCAGGCGGTGGAGGACGAAGTCCTTCGCAGAGACTCTCTCCCCATCACCGCCGACCCTGTCACAGTCTCTAATGACGAAATCTTGCTTCTCATTAGAAATCAAAAGTCCAAAAAGGCTCCGGGTGCGGATGGAATTTCCAACCATGCACTTAAGCACCTACCTCAACAGATGCTTACCTTGTTAGCTATCATTTTCAATGCCTGCTTCGACCATAGCTACTTTCCAAAAGCTTGGAAAGAAGCGACAGTCATAGGCATTCCCAAGCCGGGCAAACCTCTGAACGTCCCGGCTAATCACAGACCCATCAGCCTCCTCAAGGCAATGTCTAAACTTCTCGAGAGAGTCATACTCTCTCGAATGCGGAACCATCTGTTTCCAACGGATGGCGATCCTCTCATTATTCCCCATCAGTTCGGCTTTCGCGCTAAACACTCCTGCCCTCAGCAAGTCCACCGAATCGTCGAGTATATACTTGATGGTTTCTATCCGCGTCGTTATAAAACAGTCGCGGTTTTCTTTGACGTAGCCAAGGCTTTCGATAAAGTCTGGCACAGCGGTCTCGTTTATAAACTCTACAAGATAGGCTTACCGGATCGCCTAGTCAGGTTAATAGCGTCGTTTCTCAAAGACCGTACGTTTCGATTTAAACACGAAGGCACGCTTTCTGCACCTCGTCCCATAAAGGCTGGAGTCCCTCAAGGCTCAGTCCTCGCCCCTCTGCTGTACACCGTGTACACCAACGACATTCCCATCCCGCCGAAAGGCGTCGAACTCGCCCTCTTTGCTGACGACACCGCACTCTATACCAAAGGCCACGGTATTCGGCACCTTGTAACCAGACTCCAAAGGGCCGTAAACGCCGTTGGTGTATGGTTTCAAAAATGGCGCATCGATGTGAACCCTGAAAAGAGTTCTGCGATGCGCTTCGACCACAAACGCCGTCGTCCCGATGGCGATCCCCACGTTCGAATGTTAGGCATTCCCATCCCCTGGAAGCGCAGTACTAAATACTTAGGCGTCACATTAGATCCGACGCTTTCTTTCAAGCCACACGTCGAAAGAGTTTCGAAACTCGCTCGTCACTATTTAGTCCGCCTAAATAGCATGTTAGGTAGAAAAAGTAAAATGTCCTTCAGAAACAAACGTACACTTTACAAGGTCTGCGTTAGACCCATCATGACGTATGCCTCGCCAATCTTTGCCCACGCCAAACCCTCCCTCCTGCACAAACTGCAGGTAGTTCAAAACCTCTTTTGCCGCCGGGCCACAAACGCACCGTGGTACGTGCGTAACGCGGACTTGCATAGAGATCTTGAACTGCCTACAGTACAACAACATCTCAAAACACTCTCTGAAGCGTTTTTCAAACGCTCCGAAACCCATCCCAATCCTCTAGTTCGTGATTCAGTCTCATATACTACTCCTGTGTTAGACTCGAAGTTCAAAGTCGCTAGGCCTAGAAATGCGCAAACGTACTCATCCACCAGACTGTCACGCGATCTCGAGGCCCTTCTGGCCGCAAATTCTAATTCTAACGTAAATTCTAATTCTAACGTAAATCCTAATTCTAACGTAAATGCGAATTAACTCAATTTTATTTTGCAATTTTTTAATTTTTGTTTTAATTATTGATTTTCATTTTGAGCACCTTCAGTGCTATGTATTAACCTTCAGTGCTTTGAGCACCTTCAGTGCTATGTAATCCCATCGGGTGACCCCTTCTGGGCCCCCCTTCTGTTTTTAGTGGGTATGGTCCTGGTAGGCGTCGGGACGAGTCCCACATAACTTTGGAATCGCGCCAGAGTATGCGTCAGGGCATTTTTATCCTCCTGCCCTTCCCGCGGAGGGTACCAAAAAAAAAAAAAAAAAACACACAGTAAATGGTTGGAATGCTTACACATGCATAATGGGGTTTCGACCAATTCTCTAATTAGGAAGTTGAAGGGAATATTTGCTACGTTTGGCATTCCTAATGTCATTGTTTCTGATAACGATGTTAAAATAAATTCCGCCGAGTCCGGAACATTTTGCTCCAATAATGGAATTAAATACATGACAACACCGATATACCACCCACCCAGTAACGGTCAAGCGGAAAATTCTGTCAGAACCTGTAAAAAATGCTTAAATGTGTAATAAAGGACAGTAATTTACCATTGTATGAGATTAACGAGAAACTTTTAGCTTATTTGTTCAATTATAGGAATACTGTACATTGTACCACCGGGGAAACACCCGCTTAGTTAATGTTTGGTCGCGACTTACGAAGTCGATTAGATTTAGTTTTACCATCCGATGAAACTTCAATGAATGTGCCATCGAGCGCCGGCCCGCGTCTGTTTAATGTGAACGACATTGTTTGGGTGCGGTGGTACAATGCACGGAAGGAATCATGGCAGATAGGTATCATTGAACAAAAAGTAGGTAACAGAATGTACAAAGTAAAAATCAAAGATTTAATCGTGGCATGTATTAGGCATGTAGACCAAATCTGGAAATATACGGGAAGCAATGAACACATGATACGGTTAAGTTGTAACATGAACGAGTCCTATCCGCTCCAATTACCCGTCCCTACGAGTACCTCCGCTAGTGACCAACCTGTAGAAGATTCTGTATTACCGGGAAATTGTGATCAAACTGCGATAGATACGCCTATAGTGACAGTGGCGAGATCTGACGAATCACCAGAGTCCAACACCGAGTGTACAACTGAAAATAACGGTGATGGGGAGGAATGGGAAGATTGTAGGACTGAGTGTGAGAGAGCGACGACTGCGACGCCGGCGAGCGAGCCGCCCAGCGATTCCGCGCCGTCACCGGCGCAGCAGCGTTCGCCGCCCATGCTCACGCGCCAGAAACGTTTAAATAAAAAAGTTGACTATAGAAAATATTTTTGAGTACTATGATGTCATAATTTTAATTTTATAGTTTTTATCTCTATTATAACTAATATTATTAAGGTCCTTATGTTAAGTAATTGGTGATATATGTATAGATACAAATTATAATATGTGTATTGTACCTATAAGGTCTCATTAAAGGAAAAATATTGTCTTCAGATTCGATAACTAATTGTGGAGGAGTGATATGTATGTACCTACTTAAGTACATTAGACGCGCGCGCTTTACCGCGCCGCACCGAGCGACCAGTAATAAACGAGCAGTCAATCAAAACGGTCTTTTACTTTACCTCATACACTTCAACCATTCTAATGATTGATAGAATGTAATGCGTGTATACGCCACAAGTTAAATTCTATGCATAGTTATCTAACATGGTCAGGTATTTTATATATTTAGAAATTTTTCGTATTTCTAAATATATGCAGAGTATTTGATGTTTGACCTGGTAATCACATGTCAAAAAAAATACTTATACATATAATTGTTATCTGAATTATTTCGGTTTTGTCATTCACATGGTAAGTAGTAGATATAGTAAGTAATTGATAACCTCTATGGAATGATAATAATTCCTCAGTTTTTAATACGAGGTGTCATGCCCAGTTTTATTGCAAAAAGTCCCCGTATGCTGTCATTATATTCTGGGATGACAACCTTATACTTTTTTCAGTCAGTACTTGTGTTAATGTTATAAAGGCTATGTTTGATATAATTTAAAGGTAGTATCCACATTGAAATTTTTGTCTGCGCCTGTTTCGAAAAAGGGGAAAGTTCGTTCATCTGAAATAAAGGATTCCCACGCTCCCTAATACTTTGATTACTCTATATCACACAAACTTTTTCAATTTGCTGCGACCATTAAAATTAGTATTCCGTTTCAAATATTGCTAAAAAAAGGAACAGTCGATTAACTTTTACGCATTTTCCTGAATAAAATAATTTCTTTGTTCTTATAATCAGTTCTTTTTTCCCGAGTGCACTGACGACCTCGCCTGTAAATGTCGTTATTGGATGGTTTTATGCGAGTAATTTTCTCCTGCGTTATTTACAGACTTTTTATAATGGACATTTGAATGAATTTGATATAAAATTCAAATTCAAATTCAAATATTTATTTCTCAACATTGACAATTACTTGTCAATGTAAAGAAATATAAATGTAGCTGAACGTGGTATATACACAATTTAAACTTTATATTACTTGCAATAAATCAGTTTCATTTC
Organism: Marasmarcha lunaedactyla; assembly: GCA_923062675.1. NCBI lineage: Eukaryota > Metazoa > Arthropoda > Insecta > Lepidoptera > Pterophoridae > Marasmarcha > Marasmarcha lunaedactyla. The sequence goes on from OV281366.1 coordinate 11,798,908, forward strand.
AAGGAAATTGAAATTCTAAGGTGCTATAAGGAAACCTTGCGCAGAGATATTCCTTGCTGATTTTTTCAAATGATGCTTGGATTCTTCGTCATATTATCAGTGATTAAAACAACTTGTTATTTCAATATATTCATGTGAATATTGTAAAGTCAAAGGAACAAGATTAGTATAGAGAATGATTTTGATAATTAGGTAAAATAAGGACTTAGATATATCGATCTATAACATAAACGAGGGGAAAATTTAAATAAATTTACAGTCCGAACCAAACATCGAAATAGCAAGAGAATATTTTGTGCACAAAAATGGCCTTTAACTTACTTCCATAACTACCGATAGCGGAACTACCTAATCACATTAACGTACGATAATTAAAATTAATAACTGGTATAGTGCAAAAATAAAAAACACAACTCCGCAAATGAAATAAACATGTTTTGCCGTTTTTTTATGTTTCTGTCTTAGCAATAAAAGCGTAACGTATTATAGGTTTTATTACTATATTTACTATACTTAAACGAGCACGCGACCCAAGTGATGGTAAGTGGCATCCGCGCCCATGGACATCATAAGTCGTAAGCGTTTTATTTATCAATACTGAATGTGATTAGGTATTGTATCGACTAATGAGGCGTTTCCGGCCGTAGGCTTCAGTTTGAATTGCCTTTGTTGCAGTAATTTCACTGGCTGTTCCGTCCCTTTGACCGCAGCACAAGCACGTTAACGTGACGTGACGTAACGAACGTATGGCGGTCAAAGTAGGAAGGGCTGTAGTACTGCCCCAAACGAGATCTGATTAAAATAAACTCTACTATAATTAAATTCGCTCGTCATTTTTATTCAAGTATTCACAACAGGTCTAATCTTACTGTCGAAATTGCGCTAACTTCTGCGGAACAGTCATAATATATTTCAGTTCGTCAAATTTCCAACAGAGCACCATACAAAAAAAAAACAATTTCAGGATATCTCCAAGGTCTAAAGAATGTCAACGTACCTATCAATAAGGTAGATGAATTTTTCTATAGGATAAAAAAATTACTAATTGTCCGTCATGAAAAAAATTATCTTATTTTGATTAGTAACTCGAGCTTACCATCAAATAAGTGCCTAACCAGTTTCGAGTTATGGAACTCTTAATCAAAAGCTACTAAGTATTTTCTATGTTTCCATAAAATTCTAAATGTATCACGTGTAAAAAATGTAACAAAAAGAATATTTGTTCCACCTTGAAGGACTTTCAAGACGGAAGGCGCTTTAATAAAAGTTGACAGATTCCACGATAGGAAAAGATTCAAGCGGTAATATAAATAAAATGTGCAATTTCTATATACATCTAAAATTGACATATACTTGGAAAAAAAACAGGATTCCATTTTTAAATTGCAAAACTGGTTCCTTGGTTCCGTGCAGCATAATGTTTCTTTTATAATCTTTTCTGCATGCAAGTTATTTTACGTCCACTTATTGTGAGTGGAGCTCTTGCGGTGGAAGGACCTATCGAAAGGATTTGTTTAGAATTTTTATTTGGAATTTGGAAAATAGTTTTAAAAGTGAGTACATTTTAAATTATTATAGTACACTTTGAGTGTCTTTTGGCGATTTTTCAGAAATTTTAATTTGAAATAATATGACTATTGTTTTATTTATTCGTAAAATTTTATGCTTTGATGTTTGTTCCTCCTTCTAACACAAGATATTTAAAAAAAAAAATTACACAGAAATGAGTATATTGTTACTATGAATTTTGAGTAAACTGAAATTAGCATATCCTTTTAGGAAAGAATACAAATTTTTGGGTATTTATTACAGATTTCTAAAATAACTACTTGTATTAAAAATATATAGTAGGTATTCTGGTATTACTTCGCTAAAACAAAGTGAACCGAGCTCAGAAAGTAGTTTTTTATTAAATACATGAAAAAAATTGTGAATATAAACACAATATTCTATGTTTATTTTGCAAATGAAAAACATCAAAGTAAACTTTAAAATATGTACGATAACGCAGGAAAAAAATTTACAAAAATCTGCTCACCCCAAGCGGCAAACGACATATTATCTTCAATAAAAATTAGGTTATAAGGCTGCCTTTTGTTGCTCATGTACAGGACAAATTAAACATTCTATACGATGTTCGCATTGTTCGTTCATATAATACCCACAATCACGGCTTTATTTACGATATATTTCTCAACTTCAGATGGCCAAGATCAACCACTTAAAATTATTTTTGGAACATTGAGACAGAGTTTTTAAGGGCTAACCTTTTGGGTTTCTCTTTGGACGGCAATTCTCTGGCCGCAGTACTATTTAAGCACATTGTAATATCTACTACATATTCTTTGATAATTCCTTGCCCATCCAGTTTCTGAGTCAGGACTTCCAAGAGTAACAAAGTCTTGGATTGTCATTATTAGAAAAACAAATTAAAACGTTCTTTGGAAAACCCGCTACATATACGTGAAAATCTAAAATTATCCTATTACTTGTATACAATTTTTATATTTACTTTTGATTACAAATTTGAATAGCACACACGCCAAATAACTTTAGAATAGATAAAGCGGGTGAACTTTTATAAAAATTACGTTGATACTGCACTTTTTTTCTAAATTAGGCGTTTCAACTTACGCAGTATATACGTGGTTTAAAATACCGTGAAATAAATTAATCAATATTTTGCGAAACTTTTTTCAAAGTTACCTGAATTTACTGTATTTTGCTTTTATATAACTATATCAAACAGTATATAATACTGCATGAATTTATACACTAGTAATTTACGTTGATTTAAAAAAGTGATTGAATAATTAAGTACGGAGTTTTATATGAGAAATTAATGAAAATACTATAGACGAAATTATATATTTTTTTTGTATATAAACGTAACGAGTAATTCACTTACAAGGTTTAACGAATCAAGATTCCTTTATATGCGCAGAAACGTAAAATGAGTGAAGGGTAAAAATAAAGTAGCACTTTAAACATACCTAATCAAAATCTGATTAGAGTCATTGGTCTCTAATAGTATATTATGCAACTAGTGAATAAAGGACGGATTTAAAGCGAGGGCCGTAGATGAGTCACGAGCAAGTGAAGGATTCTAACGATTGAATCCCGAGCGCAGCGAGTGATTTAAGATGATTCAACTGTTAGAATCCTGAGCGACGCGCGTGATTCATGGCCCTCGATATAAATTCGTACTTTATTCAGGAGTTGCATACTATACTTACCATGACTACGAGAAAAAGACATAATTAAAGCGAAAATAGAAATTTAATCAAGAAATAATAAATGTTACAATAATTAAATTGGACATTAAAATTAGGGCCATGACTGAAATTAAGCGTAATTTTCTTATTATTATCATTAGGGTGGTCAACTTGTGAAACAATATTAATCTAATGCCAAACTCCTTGTCGCAAATATCAACCAATCAAATCTCGAGAATCCATTTGCACCAAAGAGTTTGAATTTCGAATCTTAGCGCAAGGAGTTTGTGTAAGCATTGAAATGGAGATCGGATATATTTTGTGTTCCAAATTCAAACACCAAAACAGTGAATAAAAACAAAACAGTGAATAAAATAAGCTTTTTAGAGTAGGTATGGTATAAAATATCTTTACGGTAAAACTTTACCTCCATAGCAAAATTATACTCCAAATTATAGTGAAGCTATGATTTTCAGAAAATTTTCAATTTCTACCTCATTTTAAATAAACCTTTAAAAAATAATAAAGCAGAAGCCCACATTAGGCATTCATGAAGTTCTTTAAAACTTCATTTGCTAATTCTCATTCAATATCAAAATGCGACGCGTCCAAACACGCACGGACGATGGTCCTTTAAAACTTCATTTGCTAATTCTCATTCAATATCAAAATGCGACGCGTCCAAACACGCACGGACGATGGTCCTTTAAAACTTCATTTGCTAATTCTCATTCAATATCAAAATGCGACGCGTCCAAACACGCACGGACGATGGTCCTTTAAAACTTCATTTGCTAATTCTCATTCAATATCAAAATGCGACGCGTCCAAACACGCACGGACGATGGTCCTTTAAAACTTCATTTGCTAATTCTCATTCAATATCAAAATGCGACGCGTCCAAACACGCACGGACGATGGTCCTTTAAAACTTCATTTGCTAATTCTCATTCAATATCAAAATGCGACGCGTCCAAACACGCACGGACGATGGTCCTTTAAAACTTCATTTGCTAATTCTCATTCAATATCAAAATGCGACGCTTCCAAACACGCACGGACGATGGTCCTTTAAAACTTCATTTGCTAATTCTCATTCAATATCAAAATGCGACGCGTCCAAACACGCACGGACGATGGTCCTTTAAAACTTCATTTGCTAATTCTCATTCAATATCAAAATGCGACGCGTCCAAACACACACGGACGATGGTCCTTTAAAACTTCATTTGCTAATTCTCATTCAATATCAAAATGCGACGCGTCCAAACACGCACGGACGATGGTCAAAGTCGCAGGAAGACCCATTTCCAAAGTATCCTGTAAAATTGATTATTAAATTTGAGTTTACGTTTACAGTTTGTCTCAAGAGGGCCCTACTACAACACCCCCCTAAAACACATCACCCTTTTTAGGTTGTGCTAGGAATCGAGCAAAATTTCGAATTACACTATTTCCATTTCTTTATTTTTCTCGATGACAGCTCCTGTGTAACCTTGTGCGAGCGTATTTTTTTAAATTATGTATGCATTATTTTATAAAAATATGACGTTTACACACGTACAAGATTATATAATACCAGAGTCGGAAAAACTGATAGGGATGGAGCTATTAGATGGAGCCAGAGAGCATTATATCAAATTAGAACTGTCATCGAGAAAATAAAGAAATGGAAATAGTATAGTTCGTTTATTTTTAAAGAACTTGTTTACCGTCACATATTTACTTACAAACAAAGTGCATAGGTTGCGTGGCGTAGTTCCATTCTAAGCAATGCCAAACAATACCCAGTCTTAGGAAGCTACGCGTGTATACTTTATACTGCTATATCCAAATCTGTGATAATCTTGTACAAGATATACAAGAATTGCGCGTACTCTTCGTGTATAGCTTGTAATCAGCACGCGCAATTTTAGGTTTCAAAGTTTACTGCACCAGTTACACCTAATAAGAGTTTTTTTTTTATTTTATTCAAAGCTTTACTAAACATTACTGATTATGAAAATGTCTATTCGAGTGATCAACGCGGCATATTTATAAGAAGGTTTTACCTAATGTTTAGTTGGCCTTCGTGGCCACCTTGTACAAGGTCAGTTTTTTCTTATCGACCCAAACTGAAGGTCCCTTAATATTTTCGTGCATAATTTGTTCACTGTTTTGGGAATTAATTAAAAAATTGCCTGGAAGAGCACTCTGTTAGTGAAGCCTTTTTTGTCATTCTCTTTTGTAGGATAATTTATTAATATATTATATTTTAATATTTTAACTGGTTTGGCAATACAGTGTATTTTCATTTTCATTTTACTGAAATATCTCAATTATCTCAATAGGTTTCCAATGTTTTATTTTTTATACTTGTACTAGACGGCGAGTGGCATTCGTGCCCATGAACACCTTTAACCAAAGGTTATCCTGCAGGTAATTTCATTAATTGAGTAGAGTTCTTGACATTTCATTGGTTGTTACCCTCCTAAAATCGAATCACAACCACGTCAACTTGATGTCTATGGCTGTTAAAACTGGAAGGGGTAGTATCGTCTAGACAAATTTTTAAATAAACTTAATTATTGAAAGTAACATAATAACGTGATCGTCTTGGATAAACGCATGTAAACTCTTTGTTGATACGTTTTAAATTTGAAATCACATATGGTGAATATGTGATAAATAAAAAGAAAACATAATGGTTAAATACGCTTAAACATAAAGAATACATTAGTATGGCTCTGTTATAGTTCTATTCTAACCGATAAAAAAATTCGAAATTTTAGAGTCTTTGTTGCAATTTCGGTAATGAAAAAGACTTTTTGGCGGGAAAAAAGACTTTTTAAAATAAAACATTTCAATAAAATCAAGTTAAAGTTTCTGTTTTGAATCAAATTTAATAGAAATTACCGCTGTTTTTAACTTGAGAGAAGGGTTTACATCGCTTTTACAACTTTTTCAAAAAAAATTAAGATAATAAAAGTTTTATTAATAGGGCCAACTCAAACATAATGTAACTTTTCACACAACCGGCATGATTATGCAAACTGCTTTTAAAGCGACCTACTTTAGACCTGCTTCAGGCCCTCAGACACTCACTGTGCATAATATTGTATTAATATTTTATTATTAACCTCCGGTTAATTAAAAGATTGAATGTCAAATTGAAATTCACATAATTTAAAATACAAAAAATAATATCACAACTGCGAGTAATCCAATAAAAATGTTCTAAATTTGAAATTATCTAGAAACTTGGGTATTTTATGAAAATACGACAAGGCTTCTTCTTTCTTCTGAAAGCTTCTGTTCTTTGCCTCAATCATTGTATTTTAATTGACAAAAATGGCGCAATTTTAAGATTTTTGTTGCGATTCAGTACTCAAGGCATGTAAACTCAAGAAAAATTTCTGGTGATGACTGTGATTCCATGCTGGAGTATATTGAATGGGAAGCTTCGGGCATCGTTGATAATTATACCTACCTGAAAAATCCTACGAACATTTCAACAAAAAGAAAACTAAACAAATTAAATAAAATAAAATAATATAGGCATCGAAACTATACGTTAGTGTTTTTTCAACTTTTACCTAAAAAGCAGAAGCCAAATTTGGTGCATTTGATTTTTAATTTATAATAAATTTCTTGTTGTAGTAATAGTGATTTTAAATCTCCCAGTGGGTGTGTACAGTACAGTAGTGTACTCCTCGGGGATAAACGTGTTCTTGTGCAGGTTTAATTCCTTCGCTGCATTCAGGATTCCTAATTCCCTCGCTTGGCTTGGCCTTAGTTAATTCCCGCGACCCGAACGAGAATTAAACTTTGATTCCATCAATGTGCTTAGGATTCAATATGCGCCCGTGGTAATTAGACACAGCCTTATCCCCTAGGTACGAGAATATAGTCTTTTTAACAAAATAATATACGTATTAGATAATATTTTACGAGCACCATTTTGTGATATCAGACATGTTTTTGTTAAGATCTCGCATGTTGTCTCGATATTTAAATTCTTCCGAGCTGTCCTTTTTAACCACCATAATCAGATTTTTGCGATCGTTCGATTTAAGGGGAGGGTCAGAAAGTAAAATTGCGAACAAGAGCAATCGCAACTACAATACACTGGTTCATTATTCGATATCACACATAATATTACTTCCAAATTAAGATACTTAATATTCAAAGAGCTCGTCCACTTAACACCATTATAATAAGAGCAGATATTGAAAGAGTACCTGGATGGCAATGCTCGTTTATCGATATATACATATACACACACACTTATATATATATATATATATATATATATATTTTATTTTTTTTATTATTATTTTTTTCTTTTTTTTTAAATATGATCCTTTGGTGTTTGTCAAACTCATTTATCACATCAGCGATACTCGTAAGCGGTAGAGATAAGAATGTTTATAGAGCTGCATCTCGAATTAGAGATATAATGTCATTGATTGAGAATTGCCCTACTGAACCTCGCAATCTCTGGTTACTTATTGATGAAACATTGCGATTTGAACATTATGCACTAGCACACTGCGCGTGATTGCTGTTATCTCTTCAAGTAATTGAACGTAATAAAGGACTTAATATTGTTCTTTTTTGTAATTTATTTTTTTAAGATCTCCCATTATGACCACTATAATAGTTATGTTTACTTGGTTGTATTCGGTCAAAGGGAAGGAACAAACTTTAAAATACAAGAACCAAGGCGATTACAACTAAAGCCTTCGGTGGTAAACGCGTCATTAGTCGATATAAAAATCACAATGAACATTGAAAAACAAAACATCTACGACTATAGTTCGTTCGCGTCAAGAATACAGTGACGTATCGTCTCAGCTATACGGTTACAGCCAATAGCGTCACCGACAAAAAGAAAACTTTTTCTAATACGGCAATCTCATTGGCTAGTATTTGTAGTTGCATCGATGATTCACTGTTTTCTTGACGCGGAGATAATGATGTCCATGGACGCTGAAGCCACTTACCATCAGGTTCCTAACAAATTAATATAAACATTTACACTCATTTGCTGCTCGCTGGTACCACTGTTCTTTTCTTTTTCCTATTGTTAATTTGTAAATATTATTGTTCGTAAATAAATGTATTGATTGTTTCTTTGAGGAGTTTTAATTATTTTTGTCATTGCGGTTCCGTGTATGTACTTGGTTTTTACGTGTATCCATATTGTAAGTAAGTTTTCTCCATTATTGTGGAAATAGTAACTTATTCATTATCATATTTTTTAAACTGTTTTTTTGAATGCCTTTGTCCTTTGTCATATGCGTACGTACCTATTGTAAAATAGTGGTTATTTTTCATGTTTCATTTGTTGTTTTGTTTATTGTTAATTATTTTATTTTAAAACGCTTTTTAAATATTTTGGAGCCCCTTTGTATGGTGTTCAGGAGTATGTAGTGTTGTGTTGGTCAATAACTGTTTTTTATTTCTTTTCATCTGTCTACCTTTTTTAATATTCCCAATCAATCACAAACTATTGACAAGGCAGAGCGCGTGCTTGTCATTTGCTGGCTATAAAACTTCAAAACTCGAAAACTATTTTTATTTCGATTTAAGAACGTAGGTTTACATATATCATTAATTTTACTTTTTAAACGTTTTTACCACAGTTGAAGAAACATAAGAACTATTAAAATGAAAATTTCATATTTTTTACGAATCTTTTTGTATATTTCTTGGAAAATAAATGATCTAGAGATGAATAAAAATACTCCAGTGGTGGTTCAAATGTGAGTTATTAATCTGAGTTGAGGTTACAAAAGGTTATAATGTAGCCTAATATAATACTGCTTTATTAAAACCAACAGCTCACCAACCTATCACAGAATGTCAAATTATCTCAATGAATTTTCAATCTAGATGTCTTCACAAAAGAGGTAAAAATCAATTGAGATAATTTTATTATTCAAAATCCAAATTCATGACAAACGATAAGTTGATTATAGATGCAAACTTAAATATGATTAATTGTTTACGAGTCAGATGCAGAAAATACATAACTGCAATAAAGTGCCTTATCGCGTAGTCGATAAGCTTGTTTATAATTAAATGTAAAGGCAGTACATAAATCGTTTCGTAATTTATATTATGAATCCCAAAGTGGTCTCGTTTATGATACTTACTTTTATTATAGTTTTTAATACATAGCTTAAAAATGTCAATTTTCTTTTACAAAAATAGAACTTAAGGTCACGGAGGGTTAACCGCTCTGTAAGGCTGAGCGTTTGCCCTTTTATTTTATATCTTCATATTTGTAAAACTTTAATAATGACATTATTTTTAGACTTATGCCAGATTGTATATTTTAATTCAAATAAAACACATCTCTATATATAATCTTATTACATCAACAAACCGTGAATATAAACCCTTGCCACACAAATGAAATATACAATGATATATTAACAATTCCATTTGCTTATGCTCAGCAAAGTTTTGCGCCGAAGTGTGTTCCCCGAGAAACTCATCATAACGAATGGTCAGCACAGAGCTCACAATGGAAAAGCAACTTCAATGCCACTGTCATATAACATTACCGCATTTCTGTCAATACAAACGCTTACCAACTGTTAAAAAAAAGTTTGTCAATGAATTACGCACTTTTTGTGGAAACTTTAGTCCAGTTAGTTTTAAACGTGTTGCAAATAATAGGAAGAGCAAGTAAACGTCTATCCTGTTAGAATTCAAATCTGTGACCACTACATACTCTTTGAGATTTGTAGAGCGATGGCTGGTTTACACTGGTTTATGTTAAAAATTACATGTCAATTAAGTGACAAGTGGTAAGTTAAAATTAAGTACAAAAATGATGAACTAGATAAGAGTTCGTTTTATTTTTCGGTTAAGTAGGTGGGCGGGGCTTCTCACTTAACACGTTTGGACATGATTGTTTAGTAAGGGCATAAGTTGACTAACCTGGTGGTGGCAAGAGCTATTACTTATTTCACACTTTATCCTTTATTAATTGTACGGCTATCTTCTTCCATTTATTTTTTTTTTTTTTTTATTTCGTGAGTCAATTGGTCACTAAACTTTCCAAACAGTATATTTCTATATTCATAAGACCCAAAACGGTAAGATTATTGTGCATTTCCATCTTACGCGCGTTAATATTTTTTTATGCTACCCTCTTTTAACTTCATCAAACAAAATTATTTACAATATATCAAAAGTCGTCAAAATTGTCTTGACGTAATGATTTGAATACGTTTTTTTACTGGCAATTTCTCGGGACTTCACTTGTCTATTTATTACATAATTGTCACCTTTATAAAACAGCCTCAGCGCTAAAATTCTATAATTTTGTCAGTTTTAAGTTAGAAAAAGATTCAATCGGTACTGTAAATATAATGTGCAATTTCTATATACATCTAAAATTTACATATACTTGGAAAAAAAACAGGATTCCATTTTCAAATTGCAAAACTGGTTCCTTGGTTCCGTGCTGCATAATGTCTTTTTTATAATCGTTTCTGCATGCAAGTTATTTTACGTCCACTTATTGTGAGTGGAGCTCTTGCGGTGGAAGGACCTATCGAAAGGATTTGTTTAGAATTTTTATTTGGAATTTGGAAAATAGTTTTAAAAGTGAGTACATTTTAAATTATTATAGTACACTTTGAGTGTCTTTTGGCGATTTTTCAGATATTTTAATTTGAAATTATATGACTATTGTTTTATTTATTCGTAAAAATTTTATGCTTTGATGTTTGTTCCTCGTTCTAACACAAGATATTTATAAAAAAATTACACAGAAATGATTATATTGTTACTATGAGTTTTGAGTAAACTGAAATTAGCATATCCTTTTAGGAAAGAATACAAATTTTTGTGTATTTATTACAGATTTCTAAAATAACTACTTGTATTAAAAATATATAGTAGGTACTCTGGTATTACTTCGCTAAAACAAAGTGAACCGAGTTCAGAAAGTAGTTTTCTGTTCTTTTTATTAAATACATGAAATAAAAAAAATTGTGAATATAAATAATATATAATTGTGAATATATAATTTGCAAATGAAAAACATCAAAATAAACTTTAAAATATGTACGATAACGCAGGAAAAAAATTTACAAAAATCTGCTCACCCCAAGCGGTAAACGACATATTATCTTCAATAAAAATAAGGTTATAAGGCTGCCTTTTGTTGTTCATGTACAGGACAAATTAAAAATTCAATATGCTGTTCGCATTGTACGTTCATATAATACCCACAATCACGGCTTTATTTACGATATATTTCTCAACTTCAGATGGCCAAGATCAACCACTTAAAATTATTTTTGGAGCATTGAGACAGAGTTTTTAAGGGGCTAACCTTTTGGGTTTCTCTTTGGACGGCAACTCACTGGCCGCAGTACTATTTAAGCACATTGTAATATCTACTACATATTCTTTGATAATTCCTTCCCCATCCAGTTTCTAAGTCAGGACTTCCAATAGTAACAAAGTCTTGGATTGTCATTATTAGAAAAACAAATTAAAACGTTCTTTGGAAAACCCGCTACCTATACGTGAAAATCTAAAATTATCCTATTACCTGTATTCAGTTTTTATATTTACTTTTGATTACAAATTTGAGTAGCACACACGCCAAATAACTTTAGAATAGATAAAGCGGGTGAACTTTTATAAAAAATACGTTGATACTGTACTTTTTTTTTAATTAGGCGTTTCAACTTACGCAGTATATACGTGGTTTAAAATACCGTGAAATAAATTAATCAATATTTTGCGAAACTTTTTTCAAAGTTACCCGAATTTACTGTATTTTTCTTTTGTATTCTTTTGTATTTTTATTTTGTATAAGAGTATATAATACTGCATGATCTACAACAGCAAATATATAATAATAGTAAACTACGTTGATTTAAAAAAGTGAATGAATAATTAAGTATGGATTTTTATATGAGAAATTAATGAAAATGCCATAGACGAAATTATATATTTTTTTTGTATATAACCGTAACGAGTAATTCACTTACAAGGTTTAACGAATCAGGATTCCTTTATATGCGCAGAAACGTAAAATTAGTGAAGGGTAAAAATAAAGCAGCACTTTAAACATACCTAATCAAAATCAGATTAGAGTCATTGATCTCTAAAATATCTTTACGGTAAAACTTTACCTCCATAGCAAAATTATACTCCAAATTATAGTGAAGCTATGATTTTCAGAAAATTTTCAATTTCTACCTCATTTTAAATAAACCTTTAAAAATAATAAAGCAGAAGCCCACATAAGGCATTCATGAAGTTCTTTAAAACTTCATTTGCTAATTCTCATTCAATATCAAAATGCGACGCTTCCAAACACGCACGGACGATGGTCCTTTAAAACTTCATTTGCTAATTCTCATTCAATATCAAAATGCGACGCGTCCAAACACGCACGGACGATGGTCCTTTAAAACTTCATTTGCTAATTCTCATTCAATATCAAAATGCGACGCGTCCAAACACGCACGGACGATGGTCCTTTAAAACTTCATTTGCTAATTCTCATTCAATATCAAAATGCGACGCGTCCAAACACGCACGGACGATAGTCAAAGTCGCAGGAAGACCCATTTCCAAAGTATCCTGTAAAATTGATTATTAAATTTGAGTTTACGTTTACAGTTTGTCTCAAGAGGGCCCTACTACAACACCCCCCTAAAACACTTTTTAGGTTGTGCTAGGAATCGAGCAAAAATTTCGAATTATACTATTTCCATTTCTTTATTTTTCTCGATGACAGCTCCTGTGTAACCTTGTGCGAGCGTATTTTTTTAAATTATGTATGCATTATTTTATAAAAATATGACGTTTACACACGTACAAGGTTATATAATACCAGAGTCGGAGAAACTGATAGGGATGGAGCTATTAGATGGAGCCAGAGAGCATTATATCAAATTAGAACTTTCATCGAGAAAATAAAGAAATCTTTATCTTTAATCAATTTATTATAACAAATACTTATTTCTATGCTTAAAACAATGTAACATAAACTTAATAAAGTTTTATCGTACATCATTATCATTTTTTTTTTTTTTTCATCATCAAATGGAAATAGTATAGCTCGTTTATTTTTAAAGAACTTGTTTACCGTCACACATTTACTAACAAACAAAGTGCATAGGTTGCGTGGCGTATTTCCATTCTAAGCAAGACCAAACAATACCCAGTCTTAGGAAGCTACGCGTGTATACTTTGTACTGCTATATCCAAATCTGTGATAATCTTGTACAAGATATACAAGAATTGCGCGTAATCTTCGTGTATAGCTTGTAATCAGCACGCGCAATTTTAGGTTTCAAAGTTTACCAGTTACACCTAATAAGAGTTATTTTTTTCATTTCATTCAAAGCTTTACTAAACATTCTTGATTATGAAAATGTCTATTCGTGTGATCAACGCGGCATATTTATAAAAAGGTTTTACCTAATGTTTAGTTGGCCTTCGTGGCCACCCTGTACAAGGTGAGATTTTTCTTATCGACCCAAACTGAAGGTCCCTTAATATTTTCGTGCATAATTTGTTCACTGTTTTGGGAATTAATTAAAAAAAATTCTGGAAGAGCACTCTTTTAGTGAAGCCTTTTTTGTCATTCTCTTTTGTAGGATAATTTATTAATATATTATATTTTAATATTTTAACTGGTTTGGCAATACAGTGTATTTTCATTTTCATTTTACTGAAATATCTCAATTATCTCAATAGGTTTCCAATCTTTTATTTTTTATACTTGTACTAGACGGCGAGTGGCATTCGTGCCCATGAACACCTTTAACCAAAGGTTATCCTGCAGGTAATTTCATTAATTGAGTAGAGTTCTTAACATTTCATTGGTTGTTACCCTCCTAAAATCGAATCACAACCACGTCAACTTGATGTCTATGGCTGTTAAAACTGGAAGGGGTAGTATCGTCTAGACAAATTTTTAAATAAACTTAATTATTGAAAGTAACATAATAACGTGATCGTCTTGGATAAACGCATGTAAACTCTTTGTTGATACGTTTTAAATTTGAAATCACATATGGTGAATATGTGATAAATAAAAAGAAAACATAATGGTTAAATACGCTTAAACATAAAGAATACATTAGTATGGCTGTGTTATAGTTCTATTCTAACCGATAAAAAAATTCGAAATTTTAGAGTCTTTGTTGCAATTTCGGTAATGAAAAAGACTTTTTGGCGGGAAAAAAGACTTTTTAAAATAAAACATTTCAATAAAATCAAGTTAAAGTTTCTGTTTTGAATCAAATTTAATAGAAATTACCGCAGTTTTTAATTTGAGAGAAGGGTTTACATCGCTTTTACAACTTTTTCAAAAAAAATTAAGATAATAAAAGTTTTATTAATAGGGCCAACTCAAACATAATGTAACTTTTCACACAACCGGCATGATTATGCAAACTGCTTTTAAAGCGACCTACTTTAGACCTGCTTCAGGCCCTCAGACACTCACTGTGCATAATATTGTATTAATATTTTATTATTAACCTCCGGTTAATTAAAAGATTGAATGTCAAATTGAAATTCACATAATTTAAAATACAAAAAATAATATCACAACTGCGAGTAATCCAATAAAAATGTTCTAAATTTGAAATTATCTAGAAACTTGGGTATTTTATGAAAATACGACAAGGCTTCTTCTTTCTTCTGAAAGCTTCTGTTCTTTGCCTCAATCATTGTATTTTAATTGACAAAAATGGCGCAATTTTAAGATTTTTGTTGCGATTCAGTACTCAAGGCATGTAAACTCAAGAAAAATTTCTGGTGATGACTGTGATTCCATGCTGGAGTATATTGAATGGGAAGCTTCGGGCATCGTTGATAATTATACCTACCTGAAAAATCCTACGAACATTTCAACAAAAAGAAAACTAAACAAATTAAATAAAATAAAATAATATAGGCATCGAAACTATACGTGAGTGTTTTTTCAACTTTTACCTAAAAAGCAGAAGCCAAATTTGGTGCATTTGATTTTTAATTTATAATAAATTTCTTGTTGTAGTAATAGTGATTTTAAATCTCCCAGTGGGTGTGTACAGTACAGTAGTGTACTCCTCGGGGATAAACGTGTTCTTGTGCAGGTTTAATTCCTTCGCTGCATTCAGGATTCCTAATTCCCTCGCTTGGCTTGGCCTTAGTTAATTCCCGCGACCCGAACGAGAATTAAACTTTGATTCCATCAATGTGCTTAGGATTCAATATGCGCCCGTGGTAATTAGACACAGCCTTATCCCCTAGGTACGAGAATATAGTCTTTTTAACAAAATAATATACGTATTAGATAATATTTTACGAGCACCATTTTGTGATATCAGACATGTTTTTGTTAAGATCTCGCATGTTGTCTCGATATTTAAATTCTTCCGAGCTGTCCTTTTTAACCACCATAATCAGATTTTTGCGATCGTTCGATTTAAGGGGAGGGTCAGAAAGTAAAATTGCGAACAAGAGCAATCGCAACTACAATACACTGGTTCATTATTCGATATCACACATAATATTACTTCCAAATTAAGATACTTAATATTCAAAGAGCTCGTCCACTTAACACCATTATAATAAGAGCAGATATTGAAAGAGTACCTGGATGGCAATGCTCGTTTATCGATATATACATATACACACACACTTATATATATATATATATATATATATATATATTTTTTTTTTTTTTTTTATTATTATTTTTTTCTTTTTTTTTAAATATGATCCTTTGGTGTTTGTCAAACTCATTTATCACATCAGCGATACTCGTAAGCGGTAGAGATAAGAATGTTTATAGAGCTGCATCTCGAATTAGAGATATAATGTCATTGATTGAGAATTGCCCTACTGAACCTCGCAATCTCTGGTTACTTATTGATGAAACATTGCGATTTGAACATTATGCACTAGCACACTGCGCGTGATTGCTGTTATCTCTTCAAGTAATTGAACGTAATAAAGGACTTAATATTGTTCTTTTTTGTAATTTATTTTGTTTAGATCTCCCATTATGACCACTATAATAGTTATGTTTACTTGGTTGTATTCGGTCAAAGGGAAGGAACAAACTTTAAAATACAAGAACCAAGGCGATTACAACTAAAGCCTTCGGTGGTAAACGCGTCATTAGTCGATATAAAAATCACAATGAACATTGAAAAACAAAACATCTACGACTATAGTTCGTTCGCGTCAAGAATACAGTGACGTATCGTCTCAGCTATACGGTTACAGCCAATAGCGTCACCGACAAAAAGAAAACTTTTTCTAATACGGCAATCTCATTGGCTAGTATTTGTAGTTGCATCGATGATTCACTGTTTTCTTGACGCGGAGATAATGATGTCCATGGACGCTGAAGCCACTTACCATCAGGTTCCTAACAAATTAATATAAACATTTACACTCATTTGCTGCTCGCTGGTACCACTGTTCTTTTCTTTTTCCTATTGTTAATTTGTAAATATTATTGTTCGTAAATAAATGTATTGATTGTTTCTTTGAGGAGTTTTAATTATTTTTGTCATTGCGGTTCCGTGTATGTACTTGGTTTTTACGTGTATCCATATTGTAAGTAAGTTTTCTCCATTATTGTGGAAATAGTAACTTATTCATTATCATATTTTTTAAACTGTTTTTTTGAATGCCTTTGTCCTTTGTCATATGCGTACGTACCTATTGTAAAATAGTGGTTATTTTTCATGTTTCATTTGTTGTTTTGTTTATTGTTAATTATTTTATTTTAAAACGCTATTTAAATATTTTGGAGCCCCTTTGTATGGTGTTCAGGAGTATGTAGTGTTGTGTTGGTCAATAACTGTTTTTTATTTCTTTTCATCTGTCTACCTTTTTTAATATTCCCCATCAATCACAAACTATTGACAAGGCAGAGCGCGTGCTTGTCATTTGCTGGCTATAAAACTTCAAAAACTCGAAAACTATTTTTATTTCGATTTAAGAACGTAGGTTTACATATATCATTAATTTTACATTTTAAACGTTTTTACCACAGTTGAAGAAACATAAGAACTATTAAAATGAAAATGTCATATTTTTTACGAATCTTTTTGTATATTTCTTGGAAAATAAATGATCTAGAGATGAATAAAAATACTCCAGTGGTGGTTCAAATGTGAGTAATTAATCTGAGTTAAGGTCACAAAAGGTTATAATGTAGCCTAATATAATACTGCTTTAGTAAAACCAACAGCTCACCAACCTATCACAGAATGTCAAATTATCTCAATGAATTTTCAATCTAGATGTCTTCACAAAAGAGGTAAAAATCAATTGAGATAATTTTATTATTCAAAATCCAAATTCATGACAAACGAAAAGTTGATTATAGATGCAAACTTAAATATGATTAATTGTTTACGAGTCAGATGCAGAAAATACATAACTGCAATAAAGTGCCTTATCGCGTAGTCGATAAGCTTGTTTATAATTAAATGTAAAGGCAGTACATAAATCGTTTCGTAATTTATATTATGAATCCCAAAGTGGTCTCGTTTATGATACTTACTTTTATTATAGTTTTTAATACATAGCTTAAAAATGTCAATTTTCTTTTACAAAAATAGAACTTAAGGTCACGCTCTGTAAGGCTGAGCGTTTGCCCTTTTATTTTATATCTTCATATTTGTAAAACTTTAATAATGACATTATTTTTTAGACTTATGCCAGATTGTATATTTTAATTCAAATAAAACACATCTCTATAAAATTATTCTCAATCTTATTACATCAACAAACCGTGAACATAAACCCTTGCCACACAAATGAAATATACAATGATATATTAACAATTCCATTTGCTTATGCTCAGCAAAGTTTTGCGCCGAAGTGTGTTCCCCGAGAAACTCATCATAACGAATGGTCAGCACAGAGCTCACAATGGAAAAGCAACTTCAATGCCACTGTCATATAACATTACCGCATTTCTGTCAATACAAACGCTTACCAACTGTTAAAAAAAGTTTGTCAATGAATTACGCACTTTTTGTGGAAACTTTAGTCCAGTTAGTTTTAAACGTGTTGCAAATAGTGGGAAGAGCAAGTAAACGTCCATCCTGTTAGAATTCCAATCTGTGACCACCACATACTCTTTGATATTTGTAGAGCGATGGCTGGTTTACACTGGTTTATGTTAAAAATTACATGTAAACAGTCAATTAAGTGACAAGTGGTAAGTTAAAATTAAGTACAAAAATGATGAACTAGATAAGATGTCGTTTTATTTTTCGGTTAAGTAGGTGGGATTCTCACTTAACACGTTTGGACATGATTGTTTAGTAAAGGCATAAGTTGACAAACCGACTGGTGGCTAGAGCTATTACATATTTCACATTTAATCCTTTATTAATTTGTACGGCTATCTTCTTCCATTTATTTATTTATTTTTTTTAATTTTTTTTATTTCGTGAGTCAATTGGTCACTAAACTTTCCAAACAGTATATTTCTATATTCATAAGACGCAAAACGGTAAGATTATTGTGCATTTCCATCTTACGCGCGTTAATATTTTTTTATGCTACCCTCTTTTAACTTCATCAAACAAAATTATTTACAATATATCAAAAGTCGTCAAAATTGTCTTGACGTAATGATTTGAATACGTTTTTTTACTGGCAATTTCTCGGGACTTCACTTGTCTATTTATTACATAATTGTCACCGTTATAAAACAGCCTCAGCGCTAAAATTCTATAATTTTGTCAGTTTTAAGTTAGAAAAAGATTCAATCGGTAATGTAAATATAATGTGCGATTTCTATATTCATCTAAAATTTACATATACTTGGAAAAAAACAGGATTCCATTTTCAAATTGCAAAACTGGTTCCTTGGTTCCGTGCTGCATAATGTCTTTTTTATAATCTTTTCTGCATGCAAGTTATTTTACGTCCACTTATTGTGAGTGGAGCTCTTGCGGTGGAAGGACCTATCGAAAGGATTTGTTTAGAATTTTTATTTGGAATTTGGAAAATAGTTTTAAAAGTGAGTACATTTTAAATTATTATAGTACACTTTGAGTGTCATTTGGCGATTTTTCAGATATTTTAATTTGAAATTATATGACTATTGTTTTATTTATTCGTAAAATTTTATGCTTTGATGTTTGTTCCTCGTTCTAACACAAGATATTTATAAAAAAATTACACAGAAATGATTATATTGTTACTATGAATTTTGAGTAAACTGAAATTAGCATATCCTTTTAGGAAAGAATACAAATTTTTGTGTATTTATTACAGATTTCTAAAATAACTACTTGTATTAAAAATATATAGTAGGTACTCTGGTATTACTTCGCTAAAACAAAGTGAACCGAGTTCAGAAAGTAGTTTTCTGTTCTTTTTATTAAATACATGAAATAAAAAAAATTGTGAATATAAATAATATATAATTGTGAATATATAATTTGCAAATGAAAAACATCAAAATAAACTTTAAAATATGTACGATAACGCAGGAAAAAAATTTACAAAAATCTGCTCACCCCAAGCGGTAAACGACATATTATCTTCAATAAAAATAAGGTTATAAGGCTGCCTTTTGTTGTTCATGTACAGGACGAATTAAAAATTCAATATGCTGTTCGCATTGTTCGTTCATATAATACCCACAATCACGGCTTTATTTACGATATATTTCTCAACTTCAGATGGCCAAGATCAACCACTTAAAATTATTTTTGGAGCATTGAGACAGAGTTTTTAAGGGGCTAACCTTTTGGGTTTCTCTTTGGACGGCAACTCTCTGGCCGCAGTACTATTTAAGCACATTGTAATATCTACTACATATTCTTTGATAATTCCTTCCCCATCCAGTTTCTAAGTCAGGACTTCCAATAGTAACAAAGTCTTGGATTGTCATTATTAGAAAAACAAATTAAAACGTTCTTTGGAAAACCCGCTACCTATACGTGAAAATCTAAAATTATCCTATTACCTGTATTCAGTTTTTATATTTACTTTTGATTACAAATTTGAGTAGCACACACGCCAAATAACTTTAGAATAGATAAAGCGGGTGAACTTTTATAAAAAATACGTTGATACTGTACTTTTTTTTAAATTAGGCGTTGCAACTTACGCAGTATATACGTGGTTTAAAATACCGTGAAATAAATTAATCAATATTTTGCGAAACTTTTTTCAAAGTTACCCGAATTTACTGTATTTTTCTTTTGTATTCTTTTGTATTTTTATTTTGTATAAGAGTATATAATACTGCATGATCTACAACAGCAAATATATAATAATAGTAAACTACGTTGATTTAAAAAAGTGAATGAATAATTAAGTATGGATTTTGATATGAGAAATTAATGAAAATACCATAGACGAAATTACGATATTTTACGATAGAGACGAAAATTCGAATAATGACGAAAAACGAGTAATTCACTTACAAGGTTTAACGAATCAGGATTCCTTTATATGCGCAGAAACGTAAAATTAGTGAAGGGTAAAAATAAAGCAGCACTTTAAACATACCTAATCAAAATCAGATTAGAGTCATTGATCTCTAAAATATCTTTACGGTAAAACTTTACCTCCATAGAAAAATTATACTCCAAATTATAGTGAAGCTATGATTTTCAGAAAAGTTTCAATTTCTACCTCATTTTAAGTAAATCTTTAAAAAATAATAAAGCAGAAGCCCACTTTAGGCATTCATGAAGTTTTTTTAAACTTCATTTGCTAATTCTCATTCAATATCAAAATGAGACGCGTCCAAACACGCACGGACGATAGTCCTTTAAAACTTCATTTGCTAATTCTCATTCAATATCAAAATGCGACGCGTCCAAACACGCACGGACGATGGTCAAAGTCGCAGGAAGACCCATTTCCAAAGTATCCTGTCAAATTGATTATTTAATTTGAGTTTACGTTTATAGTTGGTCTCAAGAGGGCCCTACTGTATTTCCCCCCCTAAAACACATCACCCTTTTTAGGTTGTGCTAGGAATCGAGCAAAAATTTCGAATTCAGCTCCTGTGTAACCTTGTGCGAGCGTTATTTTTACATAATGTATGCATCCTTGTTTTTAGATATGACGTTTACACGCGTACAAGGTTATATAATACCAGAGTCGGAGAAACTGATAGGGATGGAGCTATTGGATGGAGCCAGAGAGCATTATATCAAATTAGAACTGTCATCGAGAAAATAAAGAAATGGAAATAGTATAGTTCGTTTATTTTTAAAGAACTTGTTTACCGTCACATATTTACTAACAAACAAAGTGCATAGGTTGCGTGGCGTATTTCCATTCTAAGCAAGGCCAAACAATACCCAGTCTTAGGAAGCTACGCGTGTATACTTTATACTGCTATATCCAAATCTGTGATAATCTTGTACAAGATATACAAGAATTGCGCGTACTCTTCGTGTATAGCTTGTAATCAGCACGCGCAATTTTAGGTTTCAAAGTTTACCAGTTACACCTAATGAGAGTTTTTTTTCATTTCATTCAAAGCTTTACTAAACATTCTTGATTATGAAAATGTCTATTCGTGTGATCAACGCGGCATATTTATAAGAAGGTTTTACCTAATGTTTAGTTGGCCTTCGTGGCCACCCTGTACAAGGTGAGATTTTTCTTATCGACCCAAACTGAAGGTCCCTTAATATTTTCGTGCATAATTTGTTCACTGTTTTGGGAATTAATTAAAAAATTGCCTGGAAGAGCACTCTTTTAGTGAAGCCTTTTTTGTCATTCTCTTTTGTAGGATAATTTATTAATATATTATATTTTAATATTTTAACTGGTTTGGCAATACAGTGTATTTTCATTTTCATTTTACTGAAATATCTCAATTATCTCAATAGGTTTCCAATCTTTTATTTTTTATACTTGTACTAGACGGCGAGTGGCATTCGTGCCCATGAACACCTTTAACCAAAGGTTATCCTGCAGGTAATTTCATTAATTGAGTAGAGTTCTTAACATTTCATTGGTTGTTACCCTCCTAAAATCGAATCACAACCACGTCAACTTGATGTCTATGGCTGTTAAAACTGGAAGGGGTAGTATCGTCTAGACAAATTTTTAAATAAACTTAATTATTGAAAGTAACATAATAACGTGATCGTCTTGGATAAACGCATGTAAACTCTTTGTTGATACGTTTTAAATTTGAAATCACATATGGTGAATATGTGATAAATAAAAAGAAAACATAATGGTTAAATACGCTTAAACATAAAGAATACATTAGTATGGCTGTGTTATAGTTCTATTCTAACCGATAAAAAAATTCGAAATTTTAGAGTCTTTGTTGCAATTTCGGTAATGAAAAAGACTTTTTGGCGGGAAAAAAGACTTTTTAAAATAAAACATTTCAATAAAATCAAGTTAAAGTTTCTGTTTTGAATCAAATTTAATAGAAATTACCGCTGTTTTTAACTTGAGAGAAGGGTTTACATCGCTTTTACAACTTTTTCAAAAAAAATTAAGATAATAAAAAGTGAGGGTAGTCATTCAAGAAACAAGCAAATTTTGTGTGCTCATAGTTTTTAATTAATTTTAGATATAATTATTTCTGTTTATTACAAAGTAATGTTATAATTTACTACTTGACTCACCAGTAGTCACTTTCAAACTTAGTTTCCTCACTTCACTCACTGTGGCACTCAACTCTATACACATAACACAACATGGAAGCACTAGCTAAAATGTTTGAAGCACGCTTCAGTGAGTATGAAGGTAAACTGGAGAAAATTGCCAGCAATGCAGCTGTTCATCCAGACCTCACGGTGTTGTCCCAGGATTTCCAGTCATTCAAGACATTGGTTTGGCAGATGTTCAAGCAGCTGAAGCATGAGATAGAATCCATCAAAGATGCACAAGACAGAATAGAGACAGCTGCACGAAGAAAAATTCTCCTCTTCCATGGAATTCCTGAAAAGCAAAATGAAAAGCTACATGAGGAAATTTACCACATATTAACCGACAAAATGAAGATGAAAAGTATCAATCGAGACCACTTACATGTTTGTCATCGCTTAGGAGGTTCTCTGCAAGGTAAAACAAGACCAGTTCTGGTAAGATTTGGTGACCTGGAGACTCATCATCTTGTCTGGGATTCAAAAACAAGTCTGAAGGGCACTGGTATTACAATATCAGAATTTCTTACGAAGATAAGACAACAGATATTTGTCACTGCACGTCAGCGTTTTGGTATGAAAAACTGCTGGTCAGCCAGGGGCAAAATTGTAATCAATCTCCCTGACAAATCTCGCCGACGAATCGAAACCCTGAGTGAACTTGATGAAGTGATATCCCAATTTCCGAACAACAGTATCACTACGGAAGCCGCTACACGAGCTACGTCTTCTCAACAAGCTGAAAAATCGCCTAGAAAAACTCGCAGGCGGCATTGACATCATCTTCTGAACGTGTAACTCAACAACAATCATTATTACAACTCTTTTGAAATAGTTCGGTTTATATATTGCTTTTATTTTCAATAAGTGCTTCTATAGACGGTACTTTTATTTTGAAGTTAGTGCAACTTTGACATTTGACAACTCTGTGTAATTTTGACAGTTCCATAGATATGATGCTGCGTTCAATATTGTGTGTTTTATATTGACGTTATATTCACTAGTTTGCTGTACATAATAGTGGACAATTTCTCCAACTCCTTGTGAATGGTGAGTTGAGTATGTAAATCATATTTAGTTTTTTTAAATTTTTTATTGATTATATATTTATTTTATTTTATTGTTATTATTTTTATATTATTATATATAGGTATAGATTAATTATAACATATTTATTTTAATTTATTTATTTAAATCTTAGCTTTTATTGTCTCATATTATTATTTTATGATGAACAATTTAACCGATGATGTGGATGAGAGCTTTTTATCTTGCTCCTCATCTTCTTGCAGTTTTACGAGCGCTATCAGTGCATCTTCTCCACAGTTAAGCTTACATGATCAACTTGCTATCTCATATAATTCCTCATTACTAAATATTGCCCATATTAACTCACAGAGTGTCCCGAGCCACTATTCTGACCTCTTGGCCTCCTTTAGTAATAGCAATATAGATGCATTACTGATATCGGAGTCCTTTCTCAAACCCTCTTTACCTTCTTCTCGAGTTGTTTTGCCTGGATTCACATTAATACGCAACGACAGAACAGGGAAAGGTGGGGGCGGAGTAGCAATATATTTACGTGATGATTTACCTTATAAAGTTATAGAAGCTTCTCCGTCTCAATATTCTGAATCAGCAGAGTACTTAGCTGTGGAAGTAACTGTACATTATGTTAAAATACTACTTTTGGTTTTCTATTGCCCAAATCTAACAATCGATTATTTCAACTCTTTAGATTCTCTGCTTCAAAACGTCTGCCCATGCTATGACCATGTGATATTGATGGGAGATTTTAATACATGTCTCATTAAAAATAATGCACGCTCAAGCAGACTGGAATCCTTACTGACCTCCTTTAAT
Organism: Marasmarcha lunaedactyla; assembly: GCA_923062675.1. Taxonomy (NCBI): domain Eukaryota; kingdom Metazoa; phylum Arthropoda; class Insecta; order Lepidoptera; family Pterophoridae; genus Marasmarcha; species Marasmarcha lunaedactyla. The sequence continues at coordinate 11,823,620 of OV281366.1, forward strand.
CTTCATTGTTTACCTTTATCTCCTACTCATCATTTCCCAAATTGTGTACCATCCCTTCTAGATCTTATTATTGTCTCATCTCCTAACAATGTTGTAACTCATGGACAACTCACAGCGACTTTTTCTTACCATGATTTGATCTTTTTGTCATATCGTATTCGCCCTCCTAAACGTAAGCCCCGCACTGTACTGCTTCGTAATTATAAAGACATAGATATGGTGGCCTTACAAAAAGATGCTAAGAATATTGATTGGTCGACAGTTATTGATAGCACTGATGTTGACACTAAAGTCAATCACTTTAATTCGATTATATTAGATCTGTATAACTGCCATGCCCCCCTTAGAAATGTCAAACTTAAATATAACCCTGCACCTTGGCTTACAGATTCCATAAAAGAAGCCATGGCTGAAAGAGATAAAGCCAAAAGACGTTATAAACGTTTTCCATCAGATTTAAATCTTACTTTTTATAAAAAATTACGCAATCGCTGCAATGGTTTATGTCGAGACAGTAAGAAACGCTATTTTAATGAATCTCTTAGCAATCGTAGTTCTGCAGATGTGTGGAAATTTCTTAAATCTGTTGGCATTGGCAAATCTCCATCCGCTTGTTCCGCCGATTTTGATATTAACGCACTAAATAATCATTTTTCAGTACCACCTGTCGTCTTAAACCCTAGCGTCAAATCTGATACTTTGTGTCACCTACCTCAACTGCCTGTAACACATTCTCCTTTCTACTTAGAAAACTTAACTGAAGAAGATGTAAAGAAGTCGTTAATCTCAATTTCCTCCGCGGCAATTGGTAATGACAACGTATGTTCCAGAATGATCACACCGATTCTTCCCACGGTCCTACCTGTCTTAACTCATATTTTTAATTGTTCCTTATTAAGTGCTTCCTTCCCATCAGCTTGGAAATTTGCACATATTATCCCTATTCCCAAAATCTCTAACCCTTCTTTATTTTCTGACTTTCGCCCTATATCCATACTTCCATTCCTTGCTAAAGTCCTAGAACACATAGTACACAAACAGTTAACAGCGTTCTTATGCTCTAATGATGTTCTAAGTCAATATCAGTCTGGGTTTCGCCCTGGACACAGTACCGTATCAGCTTTGCTCAATGTTACAGACGATATTCGCTGGGCCATGGAGAATGGGAAGCTTACTGTGCTGATCCTGCTTGACTTCAGCAATGCGTTTAACTCTGTGGATTTCGACGTACTACTCGGAGTGCTGAAGTCAATTAACGTGTCTCCTTCTGCACTAGGCTGGTTTGACTCTTACCTCCGTGGCCGCTCGCAGCGAATTCATGTCGATCAGACTTATTCGGAATGGTGTAAGCTAACTGCAGGTGTTCCTCAAGGTGGGGTATTGTCACCTTTGCTATTTTCGATTTTTATAAACTCTATAACAAAAATAATTTCGTCTAATTATCACTTATACGCAGATGATCTGCAAATATACCAACATTTTTCAGTTCAAGATGCTAATTCTGCTGTAATTTCTATTAATGAAGATCTCTCACATATCAGTGACTGGGCCAAATCTTTCGGTCTGCTTATCAATCCCAATAAATCACAGGCTATGATAATTGGTAGTCGCCGTATTCGAAGTTGCCTTGATTTCTCGACATTGCCGTTAGTTTGCCTTGATGGAATACCAGTTGATTGGTCCGATAAAGCAAAGAATTTGGGAGTGATCATTGATTGTAACCTTAACTGGAATGACTATGTCAATGAAATTAGCCGCAAAGTAAATTTCACATTTCACTCCATTAAAACTCTTAAAAATTTTTTGCCATTACCTACAAAAATATCTCTCGCTCAAACATTAATTCAACCTATAATTGATTATGCTGATTCCTGCTGTTTGGATGCCACCGAAGAGCTTTTGAACAAACTTGAGCGCCTACAAAACTTATCCATTCGCTTTATTTTCGGACTGAGAAAGTATGATCATGTTTCCCACTTCCGCAAGAAACTCATGTGGCTGCCCATACGTTTCCGTAGGAATACTCGTATCTTGTATCTTTTGTTTAATGTGCTTAGCAACCCTCTCTCTCCACCATATTTACGTAACCGTTTTACCTACACCCACACAGGTGATGAGATCTGCAGACCACTTAAAAGAAACTTACTAGTGACTCCTCGCCACAAAACTGACTTCTTTTCTTTTTCGTTCACCGTCCATGCGGCCAGGCTGTGGAACAAGCTGCCTCACCAGATACGCGACGCTAAAACGCTGTCTATTTTTAAGAGAAGAGTAAGAGAGCACTATTTATCACTTTGCTAAAGAGTTCATCGTTGTAATCTATGTATGTAATACTATACGTATGAATTGTTTTATGTATATGTATGTATATATGTATTTTTATATAAGTAAATATGTATAAATTGTACTTATGTAATGTTTTGTATTTATAATACATAATGGCACACTTATTTGCTTTATACGAAACTCTCCAGTCACAGGTCTGCTGGAAGAAATTTCCTAGGAAATAAGCAGTACCTTTGTACATATAATTCTACTTTTTTTTCTTCTTTCTTTTATTCTTACTTATATGTGTGCATAAATTGTTAAATAAATAAATAAATAAATAAAAGTTTTATTAATAGGGCCAACTCAAACATAATGTAACTTTTCACACAACCGGCATGATTATGCAAACTGCTTTTAAAGCGACCTACTTTAGACCTGCTTCAGGCCCTCAGACACTCACTGTGCATAATATTGTATTAATATTTTATTATTAACCTCCGGTTAATTAAAAGATTGAATGTCAAATTGAAATTCACATAATTTAAAATACAAAAAATAATATCACAACTGCGAGTAATCCAATAAAAATGTTCTAAATTTGAAATTATCTAGAAACTTGGGTATTTTATGAAAATACGACAAGGCTCTTCTTTCTTCTGAAAGCTTCTGTTCTTTGCCTCAATCATTGTATTTTAATTGACAAAAATGGCGCAATTTTAAGATTTTTGTTGCGATTCAGTACTCAAGGCATGTAAACTCAAGAAAAATTTCTTGTGATGACTGTGATTCCATGCTGGAGTATATTGAATGGGAAGCTTCGGGCATCGTTGATAATTATAGCTACCTGAAAAATCCTACGAACATTTCAACAAAAATAAAACTAAACAAATTAAATAAAATAAAATAATATAGGCATCGAAACTATACGTTAGTGTTTTTTCAACTTTTACCTAAAAAGCAGAAGCCAAATTTGGTGCATTTGATTTTTAATTTATAATAAATTTCTTGTTGTAGTAATAGTGATTTTAAATCTCCCAGTGGGTGTGTACAGTACAGTAGTGTACTCCTCGGGGATAAACGTGTTCTTGTGCAGGTTTAATTCCTTCGCTGCATTCAGGATTCCTAATTCCCTCGCTTGGCTTGGCCTTAGTTAATTCCCTCGACCCGAACGAGAATTAAACTTTGATTCCATCAATGTGCTTAGGATTCAATATGCGCCCGTGGTAATTAGACACAGCCTTATCCCCTAGGTACGAGAATATAGTCTTTTTAACAAAATAATATACGTATTAGATAATATTTTACGAGCACCATTTTGTGATATCAGACATGTTTTTGTTAAGATCTCGCATGTTGTCTCGATATTTAAATTCTTCCGAGCTGTCCTTTTTAACCACCATAATCAGATTTTTGCGATCGTTCGATTTAAGGGGAGGGTCAGAAAGTAAAATTGCGAACAAGAGCAATCGCAACTACAATACACTGGTTCATTATTCGATATAACACATAATATTACTTCCAAATTAAGATACTTAATATTCAAAGAGCTCGTCCACTTAACACCGTTATAATAGGAGCAGATATTGAAAGAGTACCTGGATGGCAATGCTCGTTTATCGATATATACATATACACACACACTTATATATATATATATATATATATATATATATATATTTTTTTTTATTATTATTTTTTTCTTTTTTTTTAAATATGATCCTTTGGTGTTTGTCAAACTCATTTATCACATCAGCGATACTCGTAAGCGGTAGAGATAAGAATGTTTATAGAGCTGCATCTCGAATTAGAGATATAATGTCATTGATTGAGAATTGCCCTACTGAACCTCGCAATCTCTGGTTACTTATTGATGAAACATTGCGATTTGAACATTATGCACTAGCACACTGCGCGTGATTGCTGTTATCTCTTCAAGTAATTGAACATAATAAAGGACTTAATATTGTTCTTTTTTGTAATTTATTTTGTTAAGATCTCCCATTATGACCGCCATAATAGTTATATTTACTTGGTTGTATTCGGTCAAAGGGAAGGAACAAACTTTAAAATACAAGAACCAAGGCGATTACAACTAAAGCCTTCGGTGGTAAACGCGTCATTAGTCGATATAAAAATCACAATGAACATTAAAAAACAAAACATCTACGACTATAGTTCGTTCGCGTTAAGAATACAGTGACGTATCGTCTCAGCTATACGGTTACAGCCAATAGCGTCACCGACAAAAAGAAAACTTTTTCTAATACGGCAATCTGATTGGGTAGTATTTGTAGTTGCATCGATGATTCACTGTTTTCTTGACGCGGAGATAATGATGTCCATGGACGCTGAAGCCAATTACCGTCAGGTTTCTAACAAATTAATATAAACATTTACACTCATTCGCTGCTCGCTGGTACCACTGTTCTTTTCTTTTTCCTATTGTTAATTTGTAAATATTATTGTTCGTAAATAAATGTATTGATTGTTTCTTTAAGGAGTTTTAATTATTTTTGTCATTGCGGTTCCGTGTATGTACTTGGTTTTTCCGTGTATCCATATTGTAAGTAAGTTTTCTCCATTATTGTGGAAATAGTAACTTATTCATTATCATATTTTTTAAACTGTTTTTTTGAATGCCTTTGTCCTTTGTCATATGCGTACGTACCTATTGTAAAATAGTGGTTATTTTTCATGTTTCATTTGTTGTTTTGTTTATTGTTAATTATTTTATTTTAAAACGCTTTTTAAATATTTTGGAGCCCCTTTGTATGGTGTTCAGGAGTATGTAGTGTTGTGTTGGTCAATAACTGTTTTTTATTTCTTTTCATCTGTCTACCTTTTTTAATATTCCCCATCAATCACAAACTATTGACAAGGCAGAGCGCGTGCTTGTCATTTGCTGGCTATAAAACTTCAAAAACTCGAAAACTATTTTTATTTCGATTTAAGAACGTAGGTTTACATATATCATTAATTTAACTTTTTAAACGTTTTTACCACAGTACAAGAAACATAAGAACTATTAAAATGAACATGTCATATTTTTTAGGAATCTTTTTGTATATTTCTTGGAAAATAAATGATCTAGAGATGAATAAAAATACTTCAGTGGTGGTTCAAATGTGAGTAATTAATCTGAGTTGAGGTTACAATAGGTTATAATGTAGCCTAATATAATACTGCTTTAGTAAAACCCATAGCTCATCAACCTACCACAGAATGTCAAATTATCTCAATGAATTTTCAATCTAGATGTCTTCACAAAAGAGGTAAAAATCAATTGAAATAATTTTACAGTTTGTGTTAGGTTGAGTAGCTGTTGACTGTACCTATTATTCAAAATCCAAATTCATGACAAACGAAAAGTTGATCATAGATGCAAACTCAAATATGATTAATTGTTTATGACTCAGATGCAGAAAATAAATAACTGCAATAAAGTGCCTTATCGCGTAGTTGATAAGCTTGTTTATAATTAAACGTAAATGCAGTACATAAATCGTTTCGTAATTTATATAATGAATCCCAAAGTGGTCTCGTTTATGATACTTACTTTTATTATAGTTTTTAATACATAGCTTAAAAATGACAATTTTCTTTTACAAAAATAGAACTTAAGGTCACGGAGGGTTAACCGCTCTGTAAGGCTGAGCGTTTGCCCTTTTATTTTATATCTTCATATTTGTAAAACTTTAATAATGACATTATTTTTTAGACTTATGCCAGATTGTATATTTTAATTCAAATAAAACACATCTCTATAAAATTATTCTCAATCTTATTACATCAACAAAACGTGAATATAAACCCTTGCCACACAAATGAAATATACAATGATATATTAACAATTCCATTTGCTTATGCTCAGCAAAGTTTTGCGCCGAAGTGTGTTCCCCGAGAAACTCATCATAAGGAATGGTCAGCACAGAGCTCACAATGGAAAAGCAACTTCAATGCCACTGTCATATAACATTACCGCATTTCTGTCAATACAAACGCTTACCAACTGTTAAAAAAAAGTTTGTCGATGAATTGCGCACTTTTTGTGGAAACTTTAGTCCAGTTAGTTTTAAACGTGTTGCAAATAATAGGAAGAGCAAGTAAACGTCTATCCTGTTAGAATTCAAATCTGTGACCACTACATACTCTTTGAGATTTGTAGAGCGATGGCTGGTTTACACTGGTTTATGTTAAAAATTACATGTAAACAGTCAATTAAGTGACAAGTGGTAAGTTAAAATTAAGTACAAAAATGATGAACTAGATAAGATGTCGTTTTATTTTTCGGTTAAGTAGGTGGGATTCTCACTTAACACGTTTGGACATGATTGTTTAGTAAGGGCATAAGTTGACAAACCGACTGGTGGCTAGAGCTATTACATATTTCACATTTAATCCTTTATTAATTGTACGGCTATCTTCTTCCATTTATTTGTTTATTTTTTTTATTTTTTTTTTATTTCGTGAGTCAATTGGTCACTAAACTTTTCAAACAGTATATTTCTATATTCATAAGACCCAAAACGGTAAGATTATTGTGCATTTCCATCTTACGCGCGTTAATATTTTTTTATGCCACCCTCTTTTAACTTCATCAAACAAAATTATTTACAATATATCAAAAGTCGTCAAAATTGTCTTGACGTAATGATTTGAATACGTTTTTTTTACTGGCAATTTCTCGGGACTTCACTTGTCTATTTATTACATAATTGTCACCGTTATAAAACAGCCTCAGCGCTAAAATTCTATAATTTTGTCAGTTTTTGACATGTATGTCGAAATGTTAGCTTTATAAAATAGCGTCCTGGATGTTATTCATTATTCGTATGAAAAGCCGGTTTCTACGAAGAGTCACTCATTCGTCAATATATGTAGAGTATAATTATCATAAACAATATACAAAATGAAACAGAAAACACTTGAACAAACATATCAATAAACTACGAAAATGCCATAACCAGGAACAGATATTTCAATTTAAACATGGATATTTAAGTACGAAGCAAGTCCAGTTGTTTATTGAAAACTCTATCACAGACAACAACGAGTCTAGATTCATTTCCGATCTGGGAGCTGGTTTATAATCTAGTTTTTCTTGTTTTTTTGTTTCAATGCGTGGGCAGGTACCGTGTTTATTTCCATACATAGGTATTCGTCTATATCGTATAAATTTTGTTGGCATTGTTTGAAATCTTTAAAAAAGGCGTTTCGTGAAAAATACAAATTATATGGAAGCTTATACTTAATTAGAAAGCTATATTTTTGATTGTGAATTACTAAACACATAATATTTGAGATATAAAATATCCATAATTTTTGCTTACCAACATTTCTTTAAATTTTAATATGTATTCATGCTTATTTTAGTATTTTCAAAGCCGGCAAACGAGCACACGACCCACCTGATGGTATGTGCCATCCACACCCCTGGACATCATTTATCGTAGGTGTATTGAAGGCATTTGTAATTATTATATCGACTAATGATGCGTTGCCGACCGCCGGTCTCCGTTGAAATTGCCTTTGTTCCAGTAATAGCACTAACTGCTCCTTCCCTGTGACCGGAACACAACCTCATGTACGTGATCATTACGGCGGTCACAATAGGAAAGACTGGAGTACTGCCCCAGACTAAATCTAAACAAAGAATCTCTACTACTAATTAAACAAAAATATAAGAAATAAAATAAATACGCTTAGGGATAAAAATTATGTTCAATTTATATACAAATAACATGTTTGTAAAACGACCACAAAATTGACATACGTAACTTAATATATTTGTAAATGTCAGGTAAATGTCGACTTAACGCGTGCAAGTCGCGCATTCCATATCGAAAGAAAAGAATTCTGAATTTAAATTCGAATACAATTCGGAGATGTCACTTTTCAATAATATATTTTTTCAGTAACAACTCGCAGAAAATTGCGATTGAGCTTATCGTAACGATTACGAGCAAATTAAATTGACTCTTATTGAACCTCTACATGACATCATCGAGTAGTATCTACCTAATGCTTGTACACCATTTTATGCAAATCAAACTTAAAACTTGCAAAGGCAAGGGAATGGTTTCTAAACTGAGATTTTAAGTATAAATTCAACAATACGAAATAAAATTCAAATCATAAAATAATAAGGTCTAATTTTGCTTGCCCATGTATAGTTACATCAGTTACGTGTAATGTCTAAATTACAATAACATTGACTTGGATTATCAACTATAAAATAAATCAATTTAAAACATTTAAAATATCTTTCATTGCGAGATGTCAATGGAAACTTCCTCGGTTGACTATACATATTAATTTTCATTTAACCTGCGATTTGCAAGGTCATCTGCCACCCCACCCCATCTCAAAGAATGGTTTTTCAAATATTCTTCACTCATTTATTCTGGGTCCTCCCCCCCAGTACGCTGTATGGTCATCCATAACACAAGTTCTGCTTACTTTGGTGCCATACAGTTTGTGTGTTTGGGGATTAAAAAAACAATTATAAAAACGTTGAATTATAAAGAATATTTGTGACCTTTTCATCCGATTTTAATTATATAGCTCATTCAACTTTATAATTAGATACAATAATTTATCACTATCACACAAATGCATAAAAAATAATATTTTCCTGCATGCGTTCTTAATTTTTAATCATAAAAGATCTTAAGACTGACTGGATAAACATATATTTACATATATCACTTTGAGAAATAATGTTGTACCGTGTATATATACTTTTTTTTCCTACGCGCGGAGCGCAGTTTGGAAAAATTGCTCTGACGCATACCCCGCCGCCATTGCGGGGTGATGTGGGACTCGCTCGAAGCCTACTACAATGACTACTTATTGAACTAAATCACCAGTATAACTCTGACAATCTATTGCCTCAAAGCCTTCATCAGCAAGCAGGGACCCGCTACCGGGAAAAATCATAGCACTGAAGGTGCTCAAGGAGAATTAGAGTTAGACACGGCCTGGGCAGCCAGAAGGTTTTCAAGTCGGCCGAAAGCTGATTAGAGGGATTTGAGAGTGCGTTTCTAGGTGCGGTGACTTTGAATTTCGAGTTTAGAATTGGGCCAGTATACGAGATGGACTCGCGAATTAAATGATTGGGATGCGTTTCGGAGCATTTGAAGAACGCTTCCGAGAGTTTTCTTAGGTGTTATTGAACTGTAGGTAGCGCAAGATCTCTGTGCAGGTCCGCGTTACGCACCCTGCGTTTGAGGCCCTGCGACAGAAGAGATTTTGGACCAGCTGCAGCTTGTACAGGAGGGAGGAGTCAGCTTGAGCAAAGATTGAGGAGGCATAAGTCATGACTGACCTGACATAGGTCTTATAGAGCGTTCGCTTGCTCCTTAGAGGAATTTTATTGTGTCTACCTAACATACTGTTTAGGTGACCTAGATAGAGACGGGCGAGTTTTGATACGTGGATGTGTGACTTGAAAGAAAGCGTGGGATCCAAGGTGATGTATAAGTATTTAGTATTGCGTTTCCAGTGGATGAGGATACCTAGCATTCGGAAATGGGGGTAGTTGGGACGGGGGCGTTTGTAGACGAAGCGAATCGCAGAAATTTTTTAGGATTTACATCGATATACCATTTTTGAACCCATTCACCAAGGGCGTTGACGGCCTATTGGAGTTCGGTGTTGAGTGCACTTGCCCAAAAACACACACACATACAGTCACGTAACAATCACTCCAAGTATTGCAATTAATCATGGGAAGAAGGCCTGTACGAGTAATACATTTGATGACTTACATGGCCTACAGGGGAATCTGGGAAAGGGGAAAATGGGCAAAAAAAGAAGAAGCATACATACATAAAACAAATGTATCATAAAAATAAGAAATCCGCTACTTTCTGTTGCTTGGACCATACGTCGAACTAGAATATGTCAGCTATTGCGGGGTAGTTAAGAAGGAAAAAAACCATTGTTCATTTGCTTGAGTGTTTAGTAACATTCACTATAATATTTTACAAGTAAAATTACATCTACCCACCGATATGACCTGAACAGAATTTTGTACCCATAATTAGGATATTTTTATATTTGATTTCGGCTTCATCCTTTTGATGAAGTGATAATTGTTTTTTGAACACTATATTTACCAATATATTCATAAAATCAGATAAGCTGAAATTTTGCATAATTGTTTAAAATAAATATTTTTAGCGTTTATAAAATTCAAGTATATCGAGGTGTGACTCGTGTTTTTTTTCATAAGGCGTGGTTTTTTTCTCGTTGCTTCAATTTTACGTTGGAGTATAAGGCAGTGTTCCCAAGCTATACGACAAAGCTTGAGGGTGGGGAGTTTAGATTTCTAGCATGGCGTAACCCATCTTTGGTGAGGAAAGGGCTAAACAGAACGAGGTTTTTGTACGTATTGGGAGCTTGTGTACCGAGTTAGAACTTGACATAACGGCTGCATAATACAGGCTTTTTATTTCTATTCTTTGAATTATTCTTAATTATTCGTCGATTTACGGCACACAACTAACCTAAAAGTAAGTGGCAGCATTAATATGTGTTGTTGCTGAATCGCCTTTTATTGTTGTAGCTACACTGGCTGTCCTTTTCCTTTAACCAGAACACAACTACGCAAACTTCATGGCAGTTTCTGATAAGAAGGACAACGATTTAGCAACGACTCAGAAGAGATTTTAACAAAAGAGGCTGTGATACCATTCATTAGCCTACCATGTACCTTTTATACAACAAAATAAATTTATCTATTGCAGAATGTCCTTCCGATACCACCGCATGATTGGCTACTCCGGTACGCTGGCTCTGCATTTGTCCAACGGCTTGGCGATGATTTTAGCACTCCATAGTGACGTCATGAAATCACCGGATCCAGACCTAAAGTTATTTGGAGCTATGCAATACCGCTTCATCACTGTATGGAACTTGGTTAGTGCTCGTAGACACATTAAGATTTTTTGATAATGAATTGGCAGGCGTTGGTCTTTCGTGTCGCATGGTAGAAAGTCATGATGGCGAGGATACCCTGTCCAAGAGGTCAATGCGCAAGTTTTATAAACATTTAAGTTGATATTCAAGTACACGAATTGCTTCTAGTACACGAATTGCTTCTAGGCATTGAGCGCAATCCACGAAGGCACGTCCACTAAATTGTTGGTGTGTTCATCGTAATGTGCAACCTTAGACCAAAAGTAGGGGGACGCATCTTAGTGGATTGCACGCACTATATATTTGAAGCTACATTCTTTCAATTACTAATTACCACGGGAAATTCCAAAGATTTCCATAGAAGTTTTAAGTTAAAATTGTTCAACTTTATTAGTATTAAAAAAAAACCTTTTATTTATTATTAATATCATATTTTGTGTACGAATTTCAAACAAACGTCTTTGTAAATTCATATTTTTACATGCAGCTAGCTGGTCTCTGGGACATTGTTATTGTTTTGTTTTCATTCTATGTTAATTGGGTGGTAAGTCCTGATGAAGACTAGACAAGAGGTACCTATTCACTCAACGTTTGAAAGCTCCAGGTTTAAATTTATCAAAAACAAACGAAGGCAGATCAGGCACTCTTTGGCGACATGAACCATAAACAAAACGAAATATTTAGTTCGCCTTTTCGGTACATCTACTATAAACGGATGGGATTTCTGTCACAGTTTCGGTCTGCGTGCGTTCTCGAGCGCACGTCGATCGCAGACGCCTTCCCGCTCTATTAGCCCCCGCGCTAATTGAGCACCCAAATTTCACTGGTTGTTGTCGTAATATATAATTTCATAGTTGTATACCGTATTAAGTTTCTAACGCCGTTTTCACGGCGGAAAGTGGGTTTTAACCGTACATCTAATAAGTTTCTAACGCCGTTTTCACGGCGGACAGTGGGCTGTTAACCGTACTTCGTGGAACGTGAGCTTCGTTGACGGAATTTCGTCGTTCCAGGTGCCTCGAGTCTTCGTGTTCGAGTAAGTTATCCGCGTCGTCCTCAACCACCCTACTGCGTGTAGGGTGGTTTTTAGGAAGTTAGTCATCGTTGATAGGTTCATAGTATATATATTTATATATTGTTGTCCCTCCCCAACCCCTCCGCAATGGCTTCTCTAAGCTCTCATGAGTTTATGAGGAAGCTACTTGATAGTACCGGTGCTGAAGGCATGTCTATAAATGCTGATAAGTATCGTTTCTTGGACTCTCTCATCCCGCATATCATGGCATTAATGCCCTCAATGGCCCCTCAGGCCACCCCAGTCCCCCAGACCCCTCAGGTCTTAGGCCCTCCCGCGTCCCCTTCCTCCATTGACATGGAGTGCGAAGTAGACGTCCCTCCGCGCCGCAAGCGCGCACCCGCGACCGAGTCATCCTCGGATGCCACCCCAACTGGCCCTGATGAGCCTCCCTCTTTCACCCTTGTTAAGAAGCGCTCTAAGAAGCGCTCGAAACAAGACCCGGCGCCATCGGCGCCCGTCCCCACACCCCCTGCGGCGTCTTCAACGCCAGCTGCCCCGGTGTCTTCAACACCCGCTCCGGCCCCAACTTCTGTCAAGGCCAAGGTCCCACCACCCGTTTTCCTTCGGGAAAAGGGTAAATGGACTGAGGTTTCGACATTGTGCAATGAGCACAAGATTCATTACACCCGAGCGGCCAACTCGGGTGAATCTATTAAAATCTTAGTCTCGTCGATAGACGACTTCCGTGCTTTAACAAAGCTCCTCACCGATAAGCAATATGCTTATCATACTTATGCTCTGTCAGAAGAGCGTAAGATCAGAGCGGTACTCAGGGGAGTCCCGTTCGAATTATCGAACGAGGCTATCCTAGAGGATCTGCAGTCCCAAGGCTTCCCGGCACTCGCGGTGCATAAAATGCACAGCAAGTACGGGAGGCAACACCCTCTCGCTTTGGTGGTTCTCGCCAACGTCCCCAAGTCCAGGGAGATCCTCAAAGGGGTTAGCACTATATGCGGCCTCTCTGGGATCTCGATCGAGGCGCCTCATTGCCGCGGTTATCCCGGCCAGTGCCATCGGTGCCAGTTGTACGGGCACGCGGCGGCCAACTGCCGCGCACCGCCCAGGTGCGTCAAGTGCCTGGTCCCTCATTTCACTAAGGAGTGCAATCGCACTCCTGAAACTCCCTCTTCTCCCGATTGCGTGCTTTGTGGCCAGTCCGGCCACACCGCAAATTACAGGGGCTGCCCTCGTGCACCCCGTTGTATGCGCTCCAATTCCAAGAGGGTGGCACCCAAACAGGCTCCGCGCCTTTCTCAAGAAAACTTTCCACCGCTGCGTAGCCGGGTTCCTCCGGCTGCTAAGCCTACACAGTCCAGGCCTGCCCCAGAAAACTGGAGGCAGCGCCCCGCATTGAATCCCATCCCGGCTCCTCGCCCATACAAACCCACTCCTCAATCCTCCGTAGCAGACGATATGCGTATCGTCTGCGACGCTATAAAAAATGTCGATATTAGTGAAATCGCAGTCTTAGCCCGTAAACTTAGGGCTTCACGTACTCCGACAGAGCGTTTGCTAGCTCTGGCGGAGCATAGTTCCCTTCTCAATTCATTATAGGTTCATTTAAATGAATTGATCCCTAAATCATGCTTCGGCCGACCTCTGCCCAGCCCCGGCTTCACCGGAGGCTGCCCAGAACGGCCACCAACTCATGTCCCTTTGAGCACCTTCAGTGCAACTTTCACTACAGGCGGAAGACCCGCTAGCGGGTCTCCGCCAGCGCGCCCAACTTCCCGACGGGTGTCGCTTCCGATGAAGGCTAACGGTAATAACTACAGCCAACAGGTGGTTTTTAGTGGGTAGGTGCCATTCTGGTGAGTCCCACATAACCCCCCCGCAGAGGAATTTACCTGCGGGCGGGTATGCATGACGCATCTTCCACCTCCCTCCCGCGAGGGTGCCTCGGCAGCAAAAAAAAAAAAAAGAAAGGATTTCTGTCTGCACCTGGTTGACCGGTGGAGAAAAGGGGAAGGTTCAAGCCGTTCAAAAGGAGCATTCACACACTCTCCATAGTGTAAAGAGTAAAAATAATAATAAAATGTGCATGCTGTACTGTTTGGTGGACGCTTTGTTTGTTTTTGTGCTATTATTGACTCTGTGTTTTGAGTTATTCCATAAAAAAATGTTTTCATTTTGATACCTTTAATTGGCTTTTTTTTTCACGTGAATTCTTATTCTCATCTACGTTGTTGGACAAAGAAACGCCATGTATTGATCCAGACTAGAAAGGCTGCGTGTAATTTTACTTAGGAAGTGAGGAAAACTACTTCACTTATTTCTGTTTTTTTTTAATGCGAATAATGGAGTGATCCGCGGAAACTTCCCTAGTTCACGTAGACCTGTTCGGACTCTTGGGTGTATTAGCAACAGTTATAAAACTAGAGTTGTTTTTCTTTATGTTCGTCATAAAAAATTAAACTTTCTTGTCCTTATTGTTTTCAGATCTTCCAATCGTTGTACGCAGGGGTAAGCTTAGGCTGCGAACTCTACGATTGGATGGAGTTCACACAGTTTGTGGTCGTGAGGAAGAAAGCCGAGGCTTTCAGGAATTCGTTCTTTTGTGCCATTGTGTGGCCGTTTACTGTGGTAAGTTGGTATTTGTATATACTATAAGTTTTCTCTAGAACTACATGCAGGGATTCTGAGAGATAAAGTATAAAATATCCAAAGATTTTGGATTTTTCTCGTTTATTAAAATATATTTCTTAACAAAATTTATTTATTTCGTCATTGATTGAGACAAAGATATTAGGACTTAAAAATTCCCGTTACCTATGAAGGGTATTCTACGGCTATCTCTGAATAGATTCGTATCTATACCGATTTTCTACTCTTCAACATTTTTTAATCATCTGTATATTTTACGAAAACGCGTAAATTTTAATAACTCAGTGAACTCTTTAAAACTGCCCACGCTCTTTTTGTACTTAGAGATACTTCATCTGTTTCCATTTGGAAACCTTATGCCTTATTTAGAATATTGATTAAAAGTATAATATTTTTTTACTTTACTATTTAACTTTAACCAATGTTTCAAATAAGTTTATCAATCTATCCAGGATCAAATTATAATTTACAAAGAAATTTACTGGCACGTTAAACAAACTATTAGTAACAAACAAATTGGGTTTGTGTCTTCTCACTCTACTAATACAA
This sequence comes from Marasmarcha lunaedactyla, assembly GCA_923062675.1. Classification (NCBI taxonomy): domain Eukaryota; kingdom Metazoa; phylum Arthropoda; class Insecta; order Lepidoptera; family Pterophoridae; genus Marasmarcha; species Marasmarcha lunaedactyla. The sequence goes on from OV281366.1 coordinate 11,839,041, forward strand.
ATCTTCTGACATGTATACACTATTTAATCAAATCTTTTGACGAGAAAGGACAAATAGATGCAATCTACACAGACTTTGCCAAAGCCTTCGACAAGGTCGATCACAACATATTATTTCTCAAAATAGAATAGCTTGGTTTCCATGGATCTCTTCTGAGATGGGTGAGATCTTACTTAGAAAATCGATTACAACTAATTACTCTTGGAGGTCACGAATCTTCTCGGTTTGTAGCGAAATCTGGTGTACCACAGGGATCAAATCTAGGACCCTTGTATATTTATAAATGATATTTATAAATGACCTTCTGAATAGTATTGATTGTCCTTGCCTGGCATACGCTGACGTTATTAAAATTTACAGGACAATATGTAACTTGAATGACTGCCTGCTTCTACAGAAAGACATTAATAGTATGCAAAATTGGTGCGTTCTAAATAATATGAAACTAAATGTTGATAAATGCCAGTGTATCACTTTCACAAAAAAGAAAGCATGCATAGTACATACATATAGCTTAGGGGTAATAACCTTCCAAAGAGTGTCTCTAGTAAAAGACCTGGGTGTATGGGTTGATTCTAAATTAACTTTCGTACAACATATTGATTCAATTATAGTAAAAAGCAAAAAAAGCATTGTGTTTTGTTACTCGACAGTGTAAACCGTTTAAAAAGTCATTGTATTTGAATACTCTCTACGTTTCTTTAATTAAAAGTATATTGGAGTACGCATGTGCTGTGTGGACTCCTTTTTAGGCGACACATATGAACATATTAGAGAGTATTCAAAAAACGCTTCATTCGCCACAAGTCGCGCCAATTTAATAAATAGTATAAGGACATAACTTTTAATAAATAAAAGTATGAGGACAGACTAGTATATTTTAAATTGGAGTCTCTGCAGGTCAGGCGTTATAACAACGCTCTCGTAACTCTTTATAAAGTGGTAAATTCCATTTATACAACCGATCTTCTGTGCCATGTTTCACTCAGGTTTAAAAATAGAGTTAGCCGCAGGCAACACTTATTTTCTGTTCCATTAGCTATAAATAATGTATCCTACAATAGTTCATTAAGTCGCATGTGTAATAGTTATAATAATAATTGCCAAAATCTATCTATATCTTCTCTCATTCTATGGAAAAATATATTAAAAATATTAAGGGAACTACTTAAATTCGCAATGGTTCTAGGTTAGTATTAAGAAGCTACTGTGTTAAGTAATATAATAATATAAATGCTGTGCTCAGTTGGTATTACGTTATAAGATGAAAATGATTGTATTTCTGTAAATAATTGAATAGTGTATTATCTTATAATATGTTACTGTGCCATAAATAAATAAATAAATCAAATCAGCAATTGCTTTAAATGTTTCCAAAACAGACGAATCTTGCTGTATGAGTCCTGTTATTATGCTCACCGTCTCCACTGTTTTAACGTCTACTATTTGCACTTTCTAGGGTCTTCAATTTTTTTCTCTACTACGTCTTCTTTGTATATTATTCTTATGTTTTTTATCAATACATAATTACAAAAGAAACTCGCCCGGCCGTGTCAGTCTGTCTAAACGGGATACAATCTAAAAGAAGCGAACGAATTTCCATACAGCTTTTACCAATGAATGTGGTAATTCAAAAGAATATTTTGTGTATAACTCTTTAACATTTTGTGTAAATTGCTGAAATATGATGATAATTGTTTAATAAATAAGCAAAATTTCAGCAGACTCGGTGCTTTCAACAAAACCGTTGTATTTAAGAAATAACAAAACAATATACCTATACTGGAAGTGTTCCTCTTTTATAGGTCTAAGGAAAAGTCCTCAACTCCCATTATAATGTTTGAAAAAATAGTCAAACATAATGGGGTTGTTTTTGCACAGTTTTTTTTTATTGAAAGAGATGACGAAGTCTAGGATTTTACACTGCCATTTAACAAATACCTATCAACACACTTTGCAACTTCACTACAATTTATTAGGCAAATTTTAATAGTAATTTTTCTTTTTCCAGTCAATAGCGTGCATATTCTGGCCGATCTACCTGTACGATCGAGAGCTGGTATTCCCCGCGTACATTGACCAGGTGCTCAGCCAGGTGTCCAACCACATCATGCACACCGCTATCTTGGGCTTGGTTCTGGGCGAACTGACATACAACCCGAGGAACGAGCCACAGTCTCATGAGGACCATTTCATTTTGTATTCCAAGATGTTCTTGGTTTATGTCGGGACGTAAGTATTTTAGTGTGATTGTTCGTCGAACTGTATCTCTCTGGCTCCCTTACAAATGGACCGATGAGTACTGAATTAATTGAAAGTGTTCTTAGCTACGTTTAGTGAGAATCGTTTATAGTCCGGTCAAATTAGACCAAAAAATAAGAGTGAGGCTACATAAATTAACAACAAGCTTAAAATCGGTAATATCGTTCAAAATATAATTATGAATACAATTTGAAAGTTTCCCATCTATCCCCTGCGTGGAAAAAACTTTATTACAGCAAAACGGTAAGTTTTATCATGAAAGCACTCAGTCAAAATTGTAGATCATTAAATTACGAGGGTGAATCAAATATAAACGAGACTTATTTTTTAAAATATTTATTTTGATTTTAAACGCACAAACAATCATAGTTTATTTTTCTACATAATCTCCTGATTTAGAAACACATTTTTCCCAGCGTATAGGTAATTTTTTAATTCCTTCCAGGTAAAAAGAGTCAGGTCGTGTTTGTAGCCAATTGCGCACATATGCTTCAACTTCATTATCGCTGTGGAATTTTTGCCCTCCCAAAGCTTCCTTGAGAGGACCAAAGACATGGTAGTCGCAGGGAGACAGGTCTGGACTGTATGGAGGGTGTTCCAGTGTCTCCCAACCCAGTTGCTCCAATTTTTGTACGGTCAGGGCTGCTGTATGGGGGCGAGCATTGTCATGGAGGAGAATCACTTTTCTCATCGGAAGGTCTCGTCTTTTGCGGGGATATGCAAGTCTGACCTCAGTCAAAAGTTTGCAGTAGTATGCCGCATTAATTGTTCTGCGCTCATGCAAAAAATCAAGGTGCAGCAGGCCACGCTGGTCAAAAAAAACGGTAGCCAAAACCTTGCCAGCCGATAATCGTGACTTGGCTTCCACTGGTCCGGTTTCTCCTTTCTTCCTCCACTCCATACTCGCTTGTTTCGACTCAGGGGTGTAGTGATGCACCCACGTTTCATCACAGGTGACATTGTGAGAAAGAAATGGGTCTCCTTCTTCCCGAAATCGTGCAAAAAGACGCTCACACACTTGAAAACGATTCAGTTTCTGGTCAACTGTGAGAAGGCGAGGAACCCACCTGGCACACACCTTGCGATACCCTAGCTCCTCTGAGAGTATAGAGTACGTGCTCCCATAACTTATTCCAACCTTAATTGCAATATCCGAAGTTGTTAGACGCCTATCACCTTTAACAAGTTGACGAACACTGTCGATGTTGCCCGCTGTAATGCTGGTGCGGGGTCTGCGGTCATGGCTCTCATTTTCAACACGTTCACGGCCCTCCACGAACTGTTTATGCCAAGCAAACACTCTAGCTCGCGACAGCGTCTCTTCCCCGAACTGTGCAGTCAATCTTCTCAAGATTTCAGCCGGTTTTACACCTTCTGCAGCTAAAAACTTGATAACAATACGTTGCGCAATAGAGGGAGGTACCTCCTGCTCGGACATCGTAACGATGGACACTGAGCGAGTCTATGATGATGAGTCACGTGCTTCCCCCACTCCTGACAAACCAACCTAACAGCCAATAACAGCGGAACGTTCTTCCATCACTATTGCGCGCGCAGGTACAAAAGTCTCGTTTATATTTGATTCACCCCGCATTCTCGCTCCGATCGCCACGCGGTGCGGACGTGCAAGACCCAGCTCTCCGTTGATCGGTCCCTTCCCGCCATTCCGCGGCGCTCAGTTTACTGACGTCACAGTCTAGCGTGTTGGCTCCGTGCTACGGTTTCCTAAGTCTTTCTACTCCGTCTGAGTGCTTTCGAAGTGCGATTTTTCTTTGCGACTAAGCCTCTTAGTCTTCAAAGTGCTGTGCTAAGTTGTGTTGTGCTTGTGCTGAGTGCAGTGTTGTGCCCGGCGTAAGTAGTCTGGTTTCAGTGCAAAGGATACTTAACGGTGACAACGAATTTGTACTGAACCAGTCCTTTTTATTTTTATTTATTTCTCTTCTCTATTTTATTTATTTTTCTCCTATTTTCATATTTATTTTTATCATATTTGTGTGTTTTCGTGTGTATTTGTCCTTTCTGTCGGTAAAGGTTGACCCTAACGCGGTCAACTCTTTACCTGCGCACCCTTTTTTAGGTTTCTAGGTAGTGGCCTTCCGCATACTACGGTTAGTTTTAAGTTATTCTCCCCAGCCCCCCTACCGCGGGTAGGGAGGTTTAGGTGCTAGGTTTGCTAGGGAACCTAGGCATTTTTATATATTTGTATATTATATATCGTAGGACCAAGCCCTCCAATGGACCTTGTCAACGTACTTAGGTCGTTCGCCCAGGTACTCGCCGCGTCTGGCTACAGCATACCCGATGACATACTAACGCAGGCCTTACAGGCATCTATCGCGTCCCCGGCCCCTCAGGCCTCAACCCCGGCCCCTCAGGCCTCCGACGTCCAGACCCCTCAGGTCTTCAGCTCTCCCGCGTCTCCCGCCTCGTCCGAGATGGACTGCGAATCGGTCGCATCCTCTCACGCGTCGCGTCGTAAGCGTACCGCTCCCGGGAGCGACTCCGAACCCGCGTCTGATACGTCGTCAGATGCCGTCACCCTAACCGGCTCTCCTGAGCCCGCGTTTCAACTCGTCGCCAAGCGCTCCAAGAAGCGCTCTAAGAAAGCTTCGGTATCTTCAATACCCGAGCCCTCCCCGGTGTCTTCAACACCAGCCCCCGCGCCGTTAAAATCGCTCGTAGTAACCGCGTCTCCGTCGGTCACACCGAAGCCAGCGACGCGCTGCGCTCCCGTCCCGCCGAAGCCTCAGCTCCCTCCGCCCGTATTCCTGCGTGAAAAAGCGCGCTGGACCGCGGTTTCCGACTTGTGCAAAGTGCACAAAATCAATTACTTAAAAGCCGCCAACGCTGGCGATACAATCAAAATCCAATTAGTGACCGTCGACGACTTCCGGTCTTTCACTAGGCTACTCTCGCTAAATCAAATCGCATTTCACACCTACGCCCTCCCGGAGGAGCGTAAGATCCGCGCAGTACTACGGGGCGTCCCGTTCGAACTCAGCAACGAAGACATCCTCGATGACCTTAAGTCTCAGGGTTTCCCGGTCACAGCAGTGCACAAGATGCACTCCAACCGCGGTAGGCGTTTTCCCTTAGCGTTGGTAATCTTGTCGAATACTCCCAACTCGAGGGAGATCTTTAGAGAGGCTCGCACAATTTGCGGACTCTCAAATATCTCTGTTGAGCGTCCCAACCCCCGCGGTCACCCTGGGCAGTGCCACCGCTGCTAGCTCTACGGCCACGCAGCGGCTAACTGCTCAGCTCCCCCCAGGTGCGTTAAGTGCCTGGATCCACATTTCACAAAGGAGTGCACTCGCACTCCCGAATCCACTTCCCCCCCTGCCTGTGTGCTGTGCGGCCAGTCCGGCCACACAGCTAACTACAGGGGTTGCCCGCGCGCTCCGCGCTCCACCACCAAGAGGGTCGCGCCTAAACCGGCGCCGCCGCTCACTCCTGCCAACTTCCCGCCGCTGCGCAACCGGGGTCCCCCGGAAGCAAAGCCCGGTCAGCCGACACCTACTCCGGCTCTGTCTTGGAGGCAGCGTCCGGCCGTTCCGCCTGCACCTTCCCGACCTATCCCAGCTCCCGTAGCTCCCGTAGGGCCGCGTCCTTCTCCGTCTTCCGCACCTCAGTCGTCGTTGGCTGAGGACATGAAGACCGTATTCGACGTTATTCAAAACGTCGACATTAACGAAATTTCCGTGCTCGCACGCAAACTGCGAGCCGCCCGCTCTCCTCAAGAGCGTTTATTTGCTTTAGCCGAGCATCACTCGCTCCTAAGTTCGTTGTAAATTCTTTTATAATTTATAAATTCGTAAATAATAAATTATAATGTCCAGACCCGCGAATCCCGCGTCCAGTCGTATTAAACCCAAGGGCTTATCCCTAGTATCTTTTAACGCTCGTAGCCTTAATACCAACCTTCCCGAGATTAAACTGTTCCTTCAGAACAAAGAACCTGACTTATTCCTTCTCCAGGAGACATGGCTTACTCCAAACCGCTCCAGGGGATTCGCTATACCTAAGTACGCGTTTATTCGTAACGATAGGCCCAACTCTGACGGTTTCGGCGGCACCGCTATATATTACAAAAGAGGCTTCCACTGCTGTCCTCTCCCTACCCCTCCTCTCCTCAACATGGAAGCCACTGTGTGTGGATTGGCTATGACTGGTCATCCGACCATCATCATAGCTTCAATCTACATACCTAGTGGTACCAGACCAATCCGCAGCGACTTTGAGGCCATTCTCGCCCTCGGCCATTCAGTCATTATGTTCGGAGACTTTAACTCCAAACATACTGACTGGACGTGCCTATCGACTAACACCAGCGGTATCGCTCTCCTCGACATCACTAACTCCCTTGACCTAGATGTCATATCCCCCGTCACTCCCACTCACTATCCCAACAACCCGTCCTACTCTCCTGACATCCTCGACTTTGCAATTATCAAGCGAATCAATCTTGACCTAAGGTCTATCGAACCGCTCGATGACCTAGGCTCCGACCATCGCCCCGTTTCCCTCGTGCTAGGACCGCCGAACGATAACGTCTCATCTCCTAAGACCTTTACCAATTGGAAAGGTTTTAAATATACGTTAGTTTCAGCCTTAGAGGCTCCGAACTCTCCACTCGCGATCTCTCCCGAGCAATTAGATAGCCCGGATAAAATCGATTCATTAGTAAATTCTCTCACTGATGCTATCAACTCAGCCATCAGTGACAACGAAAAGGTTGCTAAGCAAGGCAAACCCACGCTTCCCTTAGCCGTTAGCAATCTTATTAAAGCTAAAAACGCGGCTCTCCGGAGAGCCAAGAAATATCCCACGCCCGCCTATAGAACAGCTGCGAATCAGCTTCAACGTAAAGTTAGGTCTTGCCTCGCGGAACTCCGAGACGCTCAGATGAACGATCTCATGGCGAATATCTCTCCGTCCCACCAAGCGTACTATAACATGGCCCGAGCCTTACGCGTAGACACCGTCTCTCACGTTCCTCCTCTCACTCGTCCCGATGGCACTACTGCCTTCGAAGTCGAAGAGAAAGCCGAATGCTTCGCCGACAGCATTGCCGCACAATGCTCGCCCAGCACGCAACCCGCGAATCCCACTCACATCAAAGCGGTGGAGGACGAAGTCCTTCGTAGAGACTCTCTCCCCATCACCGCCGACCCTGTCACAGTCTCTAATGACGAAATCTTGCTTCTCATTAGAAATCAAAAGTCCAAAAAGGCTCCGGGTGCGGATGGAATTTCCAACCACGCACTTAAGCACCTACCGCAACAGATGCTTACCTTGTTAGCTATCATTTTCAATGCCTGCTTCGACCATAGCTACTTTCCTAAAGCTTGGAAAGAAGCGACAGTCATAGGCATTCCCAAGCCGGGCAAACCTCTGAACGTCCCGGCTAATCACAGACCCATCAGCCTCCTCAAGGCAATGTCTAAACTTCTCGAGAGAGTCATACTTTCTCGAATGCGGAACCATCTGTTTCCAACGGATGGCGATCCTCTCATTATTCCCCATCAGTTCGGCTTTCGCGCTAAACACTCCTGCCCTCAGCAAGTCCACCGAATCGTCGAGTATATACTTGACGGTTTCTATCCGCGTCGTTATAAAACAGTCGCGGTTTTCTTTGACGTAGCCAAGGCTTTCGATAAAGTCTGGCACAGCGGTCTCGTTTATAAACTCTACAAGATAGGCTTACCGGATCGCCTAGTCAGGATAATAGCGTCGTTTCTCAAAGACCGTACGTTTCGATTTAAACACGAAGGCACGCTTTCTGCACCTCGTCCCATAAAGGCTGGAGTCCCTCAAGGCTCAGTCCTCGCCCCTCTGCTGTACACCGTGTACACCAACGACATTCCCATCCCGCCGAAAGGCGTCGAACTCGCCCTCTTCGCTGACGACACCGCACTCTATACCAAAGGCCACGGTGTTCGGCGCCTTGTAACCAGACTCCAAAAGGCCGTAAACGCCCTTGGTGCATGGTTTCAAGAATGGCGCATCGATGTGAACCCTGAAAAGAGTTCTGCGATGCGCTTTGACCACAAACGCCGTCGTCCCGATGGCGATCCCCACGTTCGAATGTTAGGCATTCCCATCCCCTGGAAGCGCAGTACTAAATACTTAGGCGTCACATTAGATCCGACGCTTTCTTTCAAGCCACACGTTGAAAGAGTTTCGAAACTCGCTCGTCACTATTTAGTCCGCCTAAATAGCATGTTAGGTAGAAAAAGTAAAATGTCCTTCAGAAACAAACGTACACTTTACAAGGTCTGCGTTAGACCCGTCATGACGTATGCCTCGCCAATCTTTGCCCACGCCAAACCCTCCCTCCTGCACAAACTGCAGGTAGTTCAAAACCTCTTTTGCCGCCGGGCCACAGGCGCACCGTGGTACGTGCGTAACGCGGACTTGCATAGAGATCTTGAACTGCCTACAGTACAACAATATCTCAAAACACTCTCTGAAGCGTTCTTCAAACGCTCCGAAACCCATCCCAATCCTCTAGTTCGTGATTCTGTCTCATATGCTACTCCTGTGTTAGACTCGAAGTTCAAAGTCGCTAGGCCTAGAAATGCGCAAACGTACTTATCCACCAGACTGTCACGCGATCTCGAGGCCCTTCTGGCCGCAAATTCTAATTCTAACGTAAATTCTAATTCTAACGTAAATCCGAATTAATGCAAATTTAATTTTTCAATTTTTAATGTTTTCATTATTTACTTTTCATTTTTAATGTTTTTATTTTACTTTTAATTTTTGAGCACCTTCAGTGCTATGTAATCCCAGCGGGTGACCCCTTCTGGGCCCCGCTAGCGCGGCCTCTTTCTCCAATTGGCCGTCGCTCAGATGAAGGCTGAGTGGCAAAAATGCACGAGCCGACAGGGGGTTTTTAGTGGGTATGGTCCTGGTAGGCGTCGGGACGAGTCCCACATAACTTTGGAATCGCGCCAGAGTATGCGTCAGGGCATTTTTATCCTCCTGCCCTTCCCGCGGAGGGGAACAAAAAAAAAAATGATTCACCTAGTATCTATAAAAAATGTATCGACACTTTTTTTTCCTACGAGCCATCGTTTCTGAAATAGAACGATTCAAAAAGTTATAATCGTCATAATACGCATGAGTACGCCACGTACACATCTCCAGAGTTGTAATATATACTTAAATATTTTCTCTCGGAAACAGTGGCTCGTAAGAAAAAAGTAGTGTTACATTTTTTATAGATAATTTTATGATTGAATGTCTTAATTTTTGTCCCAGGTATTTTCATGATAAAACTTACCGTTTTACTGAAAATCACGAAAATCTCATTTTTTGGACCTAAGACCTTGAGTAAAATTCTTTTCCATACAGGGAAAGATGGAGAATTTTTAAATTGTATTTTTTATTATATTTTGAAGGATTTTACTGATTTTTAGCTTGTTGTTAATTCATGTGCCTTTGAATGTCTAGATTGACCGGACTGTATTAATTTCTGTTTATAAATAACTTTTATTTTAACTGGTTACGCGGTTTTTTTTTTTCGCATCTGCTGATTGATCTGAAGGCATGATCGCATGCCTGATAGGTATAATAATACCAATAAAGAAATTAATGTTATTAAACGTCATTAAATCTTTAAAAGCTTATTCATTGGAACACCGTTGATTTAATAATCTAATTCAATGTTAAAAAAACAAAACAACTTTGTAGTATAAAAAAGGTTCGGTATATCTGAATGTTACCTGTAAACAAATCATTTTTTCCCCTTTATAATAATATTAAACATGTATAAGTTCACTCAAGTTATAAGCACAGCATAAGCTTTGCTTTCTCCTTGACCATAAAGTTGGAACATTTCTCTCTGAATAGAGATTTTTTTACGTATTTTTAATTTTTCAGATTATACTTCACACACTGGCAGCTTGGAGCATGGCCGTATCCAATATTAAGTTGTTTCTCTTACTCACAACTCGCAATATTCCTACTTTTCATCTGGATGGGGAGCTGGTGCTCCTATTACCTGCAGTATACCTTGACGCCGGTCATGAGTCACTTAGTGAAGAAGAAGACGGAGTGATCAAAGACATATGTTGTTGTAAAAACCAGACGAGAAGTTGGAACTGTTTATCAACATTCCGAAGGAAGGAAAGAGGGGACGTACAGTGTAAGAACAATAAGTGACCGTGAAAGCGCTTGTGTCATTTTTTATCTTTAGGACTATTTGAAGAAATGTATCATTGAGACTGTTACAGCAATGAAATAAAGTATAAAATAAATAGTATTGTGTGTGAGACCTGTGAGACCTTTTGCTACAAGTTGTTTTATATCGATCCCAGATTGGGATTAAGTACCTCTCTCAACTTGCTTTCTGTCGAAAGAAATAGAATATTCCATAACAAAACCGAAAACATACGAATGATTTGTTTTTATCATTGTCAATTTTAATATACCTACTAATATTGTAAAATTAAATTTAATGCGATCATTCAAAAACGTCTTAGGCTAATCCAAAAGATCCTCTTTTGGTCGTTAATTGTTGTACGAAATTATATTTTTTAAATTTCTACAAAGCCTAGAAATGTTTTGATTTCCGGATCAGAACTTAACTGCAGTAGACATCTCAGAGCAAATACAATCACGTGCAAACCTGATTCGAAACCTGCGCGTACAGTTGTATAAGTGCTCTGCGCAGCGGCTTGTAGCTACTTCAGAGCCGTCCAAGCAAGGTGACGCGTACTGTGATGACCAAACGATCTACAGAGAGTTAAGAACGAAGAAGAAATAATAAAAATACAAACAGTAAAATGAAGAGCGTCTCCGTATAAACAACATAAAACATATTTTCTTGTGATTGAAATAAATTCTTAAATAATAATGTAACTTAGAATGCAAAAAATGCCTATCAAACTTATTCGCTGCTTTATGATTAATTGTTAATATTAATTATATTAATGTGCAACTGGAAAGGTCTGTACTAATGATCATTCAACGACCTCGACACCTCATCTTAAAGAAACAACAATCGTCTTTAAACAAAATCTGATAAAGTTCTTAAATAAATCTTCTTCTTCATAAAAGTTTTTTCAATATTCATTACTATTTGTATTGAATATTGAAAGTCACTTCCGTACAAACGTTGATCGTTGCATGTTCATTAGAGCTCAGTATAACATTGATCTTAAAATGTATTCTATTTCAGTTTGTTTTCAATGAAATACATACATTTATAAACTACGTTTATAAATAATCTCTTGTTAAGACTGTGATACATTTATATCGTTTAAGGTAACTCAAATTATTAAAAGAATTGTTTTTATGATTCTGTTTTTTTATTATGCAAACTTGTAAATATGTGCAACTCCTGTGGGTATTTTGTTAGAAAGAATTAATTTAACTGTAGTTGATGTTTTTTATGAAAAGAAGCAATTAGATGGCCACGTGGCGTAGTAAGTAGTAGCCCTGCCTTATACGCCAGAAGTCCCAGGTTCGTGTCCTGGTCGGGGCATTCAGTTGTGTGATGAACGCTGACATTTGCTCTCAGGTCATGGTTGTTGATATTTATTTTTTAAATATTTAAAATTAATTATTACTAACGTGCTCTTATGTAAGTATACATCATTTAAATACTTGTTTCTTTTGTTTATATAAAAATGAAATCAATGATAGATGACCCTCCTTCTTGTTCGCTGTTTGTATCAATTCCTCTAATGTTGTTCATTTGAAAAATGCCAGATGGACTGTCCGAAGTCTTGGAGCAAGAACACGAGTAGTGTTCTTGCGCAAAGAAGGATATTGTACGAGGCAAAACGCATCCAGAGTCTCCGTTTCACGATCCTGATTGAAACATTGGAAAGGACATTTTTTTATCCAGGAAAGTTGAAACTGTGTATGGTAGTTTTGATATTTTTGAAGCTATAGGAATTAAATTTTATGTTTTCGGTTCTTTATGGCACTCACATAGTATAAATATCAGCGTTTTAAGAAATGACACCCTTAAAGGAGTTTAATGGGAGTAGAAAATTTGTATGGGATTCCTTTTTGGTTTTCAAGCAAAAACTATGAAACTTTTGATTGGTATGGAGCAGGTTTGAGACTCCGGAAATAACACAGTTTGTATCTCGGAAATCATCCTTTATGAGGTTGACGTGGGGGTTGAAAGAGTGAATGACACTTTTAATGACAGTTTTGTTATTTTTGAAGCCAAGGTCATGAAACTTTTATTTTGGGTACTTGCACATTTAATTAATATTTTACATTGCGTGACGATGGCAAGCGGCCTGATGGAATTTCTCTGGTCCCGTGGAGGATGGGAAGGCCGCTGGTGTGGGATGCAACCTGCGTAGACACTCTCGTGGCTTCCGATCTTCCTACAACTAGTATACAATCTGGTTCTGCTGCTAATAGCGCTGAAAGGCTTAACGTAGAAAATATCAGGTTTGGGTAGTGGGTATATTTTTGAAGCCTTGGGCGTAGAAACCATGGGGTCCTGAGGACAAAGGGCTCATCGCCTTTTTTCGGACCTAGCGAGGCGATTGGTGAGTGAAACTAGTGACGCAAAGGCTGGCACCTACCTCGCACAACGAATTTCTATTGCGATCCAGCGTGGTAATTCGGCCAGCCAACGTGGCTACTTTGCCTTCAATGGATTCAAGTATAGATTTAGATTTTTATTTGTAGCATAATTTTTTTTTACAATGATTAATTAAAGTTAAATTTTGAATTTGTTAATAAAAAGATAATAAATAACATTTAAAAATATTAGAAAACCCACCCTAAAAAACGTAACATGGAGTATGAAAAATGGTATATAATTTTTTTATGAACTCTAATTTTTGAATTTGCAATGTGGATAATTTAGTAGTTGGAACTTTTAGTAACAATGTGGATATTGTTACTAAAAGTTCCAGCCACCGAAGAGATCAATCAAGAACAGTCTGTAAGCAAGAAACAGGCTGTATGATAAAGCCAACCGAGTACAGAGCATTTTTTTTTATATTACTAATATGAAATAAAAAACTGTTGGTGGAAAAAAAAGACGCGTGAAATGCAGTCCGCCTTCGTTCGTATTTGGTTACTCAAATTCGCGTTTAACGTAGTTTTATAAATGATTACAGTGCCTTCCTTATTTTATGAGCATGAAAGTATTATATTAACTCCAGAAAACATTGAATTGGACGCTAAAATATAATACAAAGCCTTTTACCTACAAAATCCCATGAACGATATATTATAAAAGCATCGTTTGTAAACATTCAAATCTTTTCTCCATCTTTTGAAATATAAACATTAGTCTGTAATTATTTTAATATGTTATTGTTCCTAATTGTATGTAAATAAATAAACATAATATTCTTATTCATAAGCCGCACTTACTTATGTTCTCATAGAGGGAGATAAAAACTAGAGTGTACATTCGGTCGCACAGTTATGTTTGCCTCCGGCGGAGTACTTTGAATGCCTCACTGCGTTCCGGGTTCTAGGTTTGAATCCCTGGCATCCTTTATTACCTTCCAGATTCAAAACAGCTTCCTCACCTTATAAATATCAATTTGCTCTCTGTTTGGTGTGGAGGTAAGTAGCCTTGCCTTCCATGCCAGAGGTCCCGGGTTCGAATCCTATTAGGAGCAGATTTATTATTATATTTGCTTTCTACTCATGGATGTGTTTATTTTAGTTTATTTCTAATATTTATATATATATAAAAAATATCTATGTGTGTTTATTTATTTCTTAAGTTTATTTATCCGTTATCTAGTATCCATTACACAAGTTCTTTAATGATATTAAATTTGGGATATATAATGTTGTGTGATTGTTAGAAATATTTATTTATTTATTTATATTTAGTATACCTTTCGAAATGAATTATCAGAAAAAAGGCAGATCAACGTCTGCCGGGTCAGTTAGTAGTTAAATAAAACTAACAAGATATTTAAATTTAAACCAGGCAACCAAACTTTAATGAGGGCAAATCAAATTACACAATATTTTCTAACGTGAAAAAATTGTTAATGATTGAATAAATGTTGCAATATTTCTTAAAATAGGTTTCTTCATAATGTTATAGTTGAGATGAGAAATTCAAACTGATCCGCGGTAAAAGACAATTGTGGTGCTCATAAAAAAACTCACACTTAGTATATAAACAAAGAAATTAGCTACTCCTTAAGCCTGCGCATATTAAAGTCGACGGATTCCTTCTCACTAAATGACGTTATCGTCTGAACTGAACTGCATGTACATTGTGCTGGTTCAGATTAGCTCTCACGTCAACTTGTCACACGTTGTTGGTCTTGCTGTTGTGGGTCAGCGGTACTTTACCTTTCGCAAAGAACCCTACAGCTATACTTGCACTCATTGCATATGTAAATATTTTAATTCTTATTCTGCCAAAATGGGTAAATCATTTTCACAATGGTGCTAGTTATGGTATTCAAGAAACAAATTCACCTTACTCTGCAGTTACGTGACTTCTTACCCAAGCAAGATACGGACTAACTGGAGTATACATGCCCGCGATATTTTGCCTCTCGTAGTCACAATCCTGGGCATATGAAGCAACACCAATAATACCAGATTTGTGAATGAGAGGCCCTCCGGAATCGCCACCACAAATCGACTTATAAGTGTCTCTGTCACAACTCACTCCAGTGCATATTCTGGGGTATACCCAAGCGAAGTGACATGAAACTACAACAACATTAAGTGTCATAAGATGTGGGGCTCCTAAAATAAGCTGACCGTTTTCATTCGTGAAATTTCTAATCAATCCTTTCGAACCGTATCCAACAGCTAGGGCCGCCAAACCGTATAAAGAAGAGTATGTCATGCCACTCAATTTACCGTACTTCTTCAACAGGATATCGTCATGATTTATGAGTGCAATGTCATTAAATAAATCGGTTTCTAGTTCGCCAACGGTATTGGTATACAAATAACTCTGATGACAAACACCTTTATGAATTTTAACAAATTGGTTTCCAATTAAAACGAGCCACGTTGGGAGACGATCTATATCTTCTGCTAGACAATGCGCGGCTGTGAGGGCCCATCTCCGTGTAATTACAGAAGCGGTACACGACTCGTGGTATTCTTGTATCGTCGCATCATTTGAATATATGGGGAATAACTCGCCGAAACTTACAACGTAGGGTAGTTGCCCTTCCTTGGCTTGGGTTCCTCCTATTATACGAACATTAGAATGTGCTGAAATATTAATTCCAAAAATTAAAACATCTAAAACAAAACTAATGAACACATCGAATACAATGTGTACAAACTGCATTTTAAAACTTAAAATAATCTAAAATATATGTTTCATGTAACCAGTTTATATTTCAGTTACGGTTTACACACATCAAATGTGGCATAAAATAAAATGGTTGTAAATAGTCATATGCAATAACAATATCCTGTTTCAGTTTTATTACTGTAGCAATAAAGAACAATACGTATGCTGATCATTATATTCGAACGTGTTCGTGTCTACCAGCGTGGGGATTCTTGACTGCAAACTCAAATCCATACGCCGGAGGTCCCAGGTTGAAGTCCCGGCCGGGGCATTCGTTTGCGTGATGAACATAGATGTTTATTCTCCGGTTATGGTTGTTAATATTTATATATATAAGTTTATTCTGGGTTCCTCCTTAGTTTGGGGGAGTACAGTCGGTGTGTTTGTCGGGGGATTTATTTATTTAATTAAAAAGAAAATATTTAACACATATTATAACCGCCATTGAAACACAGTGTCATAGATCACTTGTACAATAGAAAGATAAATAAACCCCTCGGCACTCTCTTATGATAGAGTGTAGAAAACAAGTGATGGAAGGTATACAATGTGACATTCGCAGAAGTCCAGCTCGGAGATCAACGCGTTTTTCAATTAAGGGGTGAGACACTGCGAAGGCGACTATTCATCGCTGCCATTTAAATTTGTCAAATTGAAAGCTTTGTCCGCACATTCATGACAAACACTCAAAGCTAAATTAAATTCCTGGCTAGTGGAGACTATGGGTAAGACTTCTTACCCATGGTCTAAGTGAAACCAAGAATGAAAATATAAAATAAGTGTTAGTCCCATGACTTCTCCAGCAGGTGCCAGATGATAGGGGACTTATATTTCTATACCTGACTACTGAACCCCGTGTATATTTAGCGAGTGTTGGTAGTTTCCGAGACAAAGCTTTTTTTTAAGGGATTGTATGATGAAGTGACTTAAGTTTTCTTTTGAATTTTTTCTCTTCTTTCTCTCTCTAATCTCTTTTTAAGCTTGGCATTTCTTTCTATTTTTTGTCTTTTAATAAGTTGCCATACTTATATCACAAGTTGCAAGAAACCTTATGGTTCCAGCAAGTGGTTTGGGTTGTAATAAAACTAAATGAAATTTTAATGTCTAAAAGAGAAAGCTAAAGATGAACTTTCATTGCTCTATTTAATTATTAAAAAATCTGCACAATCTAAGCGTTCGTATCAGACCAAAACAAAAACTGGTACTTAAAAGTAATTTTTTTTTCTTAATTCGTATATAAGAGCGAAAGACTTCACTTGGTAGTTCGTTTAATCATCTATTATCGAATTCAATGGCGAATTTAGGCTTTAATTTTAATTGAATTTTATTGATGTCTTCACACAAATCAACAAAACTATCTAGTATTTTTTCAATAGATCTAGCTTTAAATGATGATAATTAACTTTTATTAAAACTTTTATATGGGTTCCGGGAGGGACGGGTCCTTTATTATCTTCAAATGAAAAGACTCATATAATAGCGATAGAACTTCACTTGGAAGTTCGTTTAATCATCTATTATATTTCGTCGCTTCATTCTTCAGATAGTATTTAATTTAACAGGTAGATTTTTAGAGACTAAGTTTTGTTTTCTTTTGTTGAATTCTTTGTCGTTTATTGTTGTTGCTATGGGTGAGTGTTTGTTTTGGAACTTTTCCCTGGATTTCTTTGAATTCACAATACTTCTGCTCGCCTACTGTGACTTGCAAATTTTATGGACCTTGATTAAGCTTACGTTTTGGCTGCTAACATATATCGTATAACATGTGCGTTTATCACAACTGTGATAGATAATACAAGCTTTTAAAAATAGGTTATTATGGCAATTAAAATAAGGAGGATGGTAGTGCCCAGGCGTCTCTGAACAAAATAAACTTATACCAGTATGTTTATGGTCTTTTGTAGTTGTTATTTTATCATCTATAAAGTAAGAATAAATTACTATCTACCTATTCTTACTGAGTAAAATTATCAAATTCAATAATATAAAATGATGACATTTTCCAATTTCAGGAAAGGAATAAATGCTACTTGCTAAGGTTTCAGGTTATTTGACAACGCCATCTAGCTGTTTTAGTCCGTATTAATACAGAGAGAATATTTTTTATTACATTTCTTGTCAATAATTCATATAAAAATTAAAGACGACAAGTTTGGTCCAAGCTATTTGAGAGTGACATCTAGTAATAGCTTGGATTTTGAGCTTTTCCGAGTCACGAATTTTTGCATGGAGATGATCAGTCTATAGTTATTTACTAGTCTCTGATAGGGCTAACGATGGAACGAGCGTTTTGGTAATTTTTCTAAAGTTAAAGTGATATTAGGACACCATATAGAAAGCTGATTAAGAACTAAATTTGGATCTCAAGAAAATGTGTACTTCGATTTAGTTGGCTTCATTTTATAGGCTACTTGTAAAATTTGTCTCATCATTGCCCATATCTTCGCCTAACCTAACCTAACAATAGAGACAAGGCTGAATGGTTTTAATTTAATGAACCGAATGAACAACCCTTATTATTTTGCTCATTTAAAAAACAAAGAACTAATGAAACAAGTTTTTGAACATATCAAATCAAAATCTAATCAAATCATTTATTTATTGACTCAGTCTCAATACACAAATAACCTGTTTCCGCGGGAAAAGGTGCATCACCTACCTGACACCCAAGGGTAAGTGCCAGGTTATGTGGACTCTTACCCACTAAAAACCACCGTGGTATACCTCTGCCGCCTTTGCTGAGGCTCACGGTATCGCCATTGGCATTACCCGCGAGCCCCGGCGACTACACCCGGCCGCAGGAGCCCAGCTCCTCAATCGGGGGACGGTCCGGTATACGGGACCATCCCCCCAGCACAGCCATCGTAATCGCAGCAGGTCGCGTCACCTGCTGTGACTGGCTATCAAGAGGGAGAAGGTGGGCGTCCTCCTACTCCCTGCCCCCCTCCGCCTGTGTCGGAGCGGCGCTGCCGAGGCGTCATCCTCCCTACGCCGCTCCGCCGCCTCCTTCTGTGGCATCACCTCCTCGCAGAAGGAGACCATGGCCGCCCAGGCGCCTCTCTGCTTCCTAGCATGGCTCTTACCACGCTGGGAAGCGAGAGGTCCCCCGATACACAAATAACCTAACCTAACCTAACCTAACAATTATTTAGTAATATTTTTAAATATATTTTGAAATATGTAGTAAATACTGCATGCTATTCGTTTATTCACAATTGAAAAAAAAATCTTAAAGTTGGATAAAAAATTTTGTAAAAGAAAAAAAGAAAAGTTACGTAATAATAATATTAATAATAATAAAATTCTTTATTTGCCAGTATATGCGATACAATGGTGATCTTAAAGTATAATATCCGTCCGTTCATATACAACTGATATATCAGCGTGCAAACATGTCTTCAGTAGGTGTACATAAATAATTAGTTACATCTTGACATTTCCAAAAAAAAAAAAAAAAATATATATATATATATATATATATATATATATATATATATATTCAAAAGTAATGATAATTATGTAAATTACAAATAAATAATTACTTGAATTAACTTAACTAAAAATTCCCAATGTCAAATAAATTATCATTCAAATATGCATTCACAGTATAGTACATTTTGTTCAATAAAAAATTTAAAAGTGTTGTTTTAAATTTATTTTCGGGCAGTTCTTTATAAAGCAAGGGTAATTTATTATAAATTCGTATTGACAATACAATACAATACAATAAGCACATCTGCTGTGCAAACCAAGTTTTTGGTGGGGAACATACAATTTTTTCTTATCCCTTCCACGTCGTCCAATCACATCGTTGTTGCTTTCAAAGAGATGTTTATATTTTTTTACAAAACAACACATTTCAAATATGTAAAGACACGGAAGTGGCAAGATTTTTAATTTTTTGAATAAAGGCGTACAGCTGTCCATGAAATGTGCTCCACAAATTGCTCTTATAAATTTTTTTTGAATAATGAATACTTTGTCCGTGTCCACTGAGTTGCCCCACAATATAAGTCCATACCTGATTACAGACGATTCGTAGCCATGGTAAGCAAGTTTTGCTGCCTCTAGAGATATAACCTGCACTATTTGTTTTAAGACATACACGAATCTGTCTAATTTTAAACATATATATTACTGATATGGTTTTTCCAACTACAGTATTTATCTATTGTCAGTCCAAGGAATTTTGTCGATTCTACCATGTCAAGATTAGTGTCATTATATTTTGTCATGTTTAGGTAAATTGGAATTATAAGTTTGAAATTGTATTAGTTTGGTTTTGTCAATATTTATTATTAATTCATTCATGTGTAACCATTTTTTACGTCATTTATAGCTTTGTTTGTTTCTTTTTCAGCGTCAATTTTTTTTATCACAATTGATTGTTATTGTAGTATCGTCTGCATATGTAGTATGTCCTATATAATCGGGAAGGTCGTTGATGTACAACAAGAACAATAGTGGACCTAGCACGCTACCTTGCGGCACTCCACGATCATTCAAAGAAAAATGTGATTTGAAGTGCTTTAGCGTAGTCCCACACAAACGAGAAATTTCTACACATTGCTCTCTACCGGATAAATAACTTTTTACCCAGTCCAATGCTTTTCCCCTTATTCCGTAACATTGAATTTTATTTAATAATATGTCATGGGAGACGCAATCAAACGCTTTTGACATGTCCATAAACATTGAAATAGGGTAAAATTCCCCTATTGAGACATTCTGTTACTTCTTTAATCAAGGAATAGCAGGCCACTGTTGTAGAGCTGCCTTTTCTGAACCCAAGTTGTTGTTTGTTTAATATATTTTGTTTTGTCAAGAAACAGTATACTTTTTCATAAACCACTCTTTCGAAACACTTCACAGAATCGATATTAAAGTTACTGGTCGAAAATTATTAACGTCATGTTGTTCACCTTTTTTATATAGTGGTTTCACAATAGACTTTTTTTTGGCGGCTAGGGAAAACACCGTTGGATAGAGACATATTGATAATATGCGTTAATGGTCCGACTATGTATTTGACACTTGCTTTCAATATTTGGGTAGAGATAGAATCATACCCTGTCGATCGTGTATTTTTAAATCCTATAATTATTTTATAAATGTCCATTTCCGTTACGGGTGTCATAAATATTGTATTTGGGTTATTTTTAATTATTAAGTTGTCTTGAGTATGTTTTATTTTCTAGTCAATAACCTTAGCACCTTCTAAAAAATTATTATTAAATATAGTACATATGTCAATAGGGTCTGAATATATATGATTACCATATTTAACTTTGTCAACATATTTAAAAGAAATATTATTATCCATAGTATTTTTTATCAACTTCCAACTAGCCTTGCAAATGTTGTTTGCGTGCATTTTATGGTGAATATCGAAGTTTGGGCAGTTTCATGGTCAGACAAACATAAGTAGTGAATGTCACTTTTTAAACGAGTTATATTTCTCATTATTAAATCTAAGCAAGCATTTTTTCTAGTTGGTTTGTTTATATGAATTGTAATGTTGTAATTAGACAATATGCTGAGTATTTTTTTTTAATTTTGCTTTTATCCTTTAGTGTATCTATATTTAAGTGTCCGCATAGTTTTATTCTGTTTTTAGGTTTTTTTAAAAGATTTTGTAAAAGTGATTCCAATCTAAGAAAAAATAATTTTATTTTAGATGTAGGTGTTCTATAAACACACACTATGTATATATTAAATTCTGATAGCTCTACTGCACAGTACTCAAAGTATAGTAGGCTAGGTTTTTGTACATTTATCTTGGAGTACTTTATTCCATTCTTTATTAAAATACAAGAACCACCTCTGCGTTCACTAGGCCTTGAAAAGTAGGAGGCTAGGGTGTAATTCCGTAAGGTAAGATTAAGTTCCGAACCGCTTTTTATGAAAGTTTCTGTTGTAATCTGTGGTAAATTTATAAGCTGGATTGATACACAGCGCCATCTATTGTTATACTGATATAAAGTCTATGTCTGTCATGGCTGCCTTAAGATGTTACTGTGCGAAACTGCGAAGCTAATCATAAAAGTACTAAAATAAATGTGTGTGCTATATCTGGATTACTTATTAGCTTCACCAAAAGTTCCACCACTCTAACATGGTAGCAAGTCCGTGGTTAGGTGGTTAATAAGTAAAAATACAGTGTAATTAAGAAACGGCCACCACGTGGAAAGTGGTTTAGTACGCCGTAATTCAGGTAAAACAAATGATTGAAATACGCTATCATTGCCATAATGGCTAAACAAGCAAGGATAGAAGACATAACAATAGCCATTTTTGATGGTGTAAATTATTCAAGCTGGAAATTAAGGTTATTAACTTTACTCGAATACAAAGAATGCAACGAGCCCGCCATTTCTATAATGCCTTCTAAAGAAAACCAACAGACGCATTGGAAGAAAATGGATTTAAAAGCAAGAACTATAATAATGAGCACAATTTCAGACAAACAACTAGAATATATTGCTGAATGTACAACAGCTTATGAAATGTTGGAAAAGTTCAACAAAATGTATTTAACACAATCAACTGCTATGCAAATTATATGTAGAGGAAAAATAGAAGAAATTAAACTGAACAACTACAGTACTATAGAAGATTTTTTTGTTGATTTTGAGAAAACAACAAACGATTTTAAATCGGCTGGTGGCAAAATAGATGAATCTGAGAAGATGAGATACTTGCTTAGAGCTTTACCTCCAAGTTTTAGCTATATTGGAGATTTTATTGATGTTATTCCAGAAGAACAAAGAACAGTAGATTATGTAAAGTCAAAAATAAAAGAGAAAAATATGTCTGCAAGTGACACAGACAGGAAAAGTGATATGAGCACATTCACTACCAAAACTCAAGCAAAATGTTTTAACTGTGGTGAGCGTGCAAGGCAAACGAATCACGGATTCGAAGTGGACTGTATTTCGATAGGTATTATTAATATTAATGACCGATAAGCTTCCCCAAATGATATCCTAGGTTTTCCCTCACAATCCAAATGTAAAAAGACTGACCTTGGTTCTGGACCTCGTGCTCTCGGCGAACGTCGCTGAAAATGATCACTGCAATCCGTGAATTTCGGTCGTCGATCACTTTAAATGTCTATCGGTTAGGAGAAATAATGTTTATTGAAATTAAGCTGTGAGGAACTCCCAGATATCCAAGTTTTTAAACGCACGGCGTCATTGAGATGCTCTCGGTTCCGATGTTGAACGGTGAACCCTTAATGTCAGTCAGCGTACTAGATGACGCTGTTCATTCATTTTTTTAACAGCGACCGCAGGCACAGGAAAATCCATTGGTTCAGCCAATCAAATTACATCCAGAAGGTGATGGGAAAATACTAGGATACGTAACATTACCCCCGGCCGAAACCATATTGAATGGTTTCCCTAAGCAACAATAAATTTAACTAACAAAAAAAAACTTAAAAACCTACGAGGTTGTACTAAAAATGTTAAACAATTAATTAACATAAGGCAGAGGAGCCAGCTTGTTAACTGGTCTCTGTAAGATATTCTTTTGTGTGCGCAAAGTTACACAACGAACAATGTCGTCTGCGCCAGGATGAAGTTTCTCTACTCTAGCCAAGGGCCAATTACATGGATGCACATTATCCACTTTAATAATAACTAAATCTCCAACGTGAAGGTTGGCAGATGAAGTAAACCATTTTGCTCTCTGTTGCAAAGTATTTAAATATTCTGTACGCCAGCGGTCCCAGAACAGCTGGGTACATCTTTGCATGTACTGCCAACGTGTCAGCCGATTTAAGGAAACGTTCTCTAAGTCATACTCGGGCACTGACACTAAGGCTTTACCAATTAGAAAATGTCCCGGCGTTAAAATATTAAAATCATTAGGATCGTCACTAGCAGGTAATGGACACAACGGACGGGAGTTTAAAATAGCTTCAACCTTACAAAAGACTGTAGTGAGCTCCTCAAACGTCAACGATTTCTCGCCTACGGACCGCTTAAGGTGGTACTTGGCCGCTTTAATCCCAGCTTCCAAGAGTCCACCCATATGTGGAGCACTTGGTGGATTAAATTTCCAGACCAACTGTTTTGCAACGCAGCCTTCTAAGATTATATTTTGATTTTCTTTATTGCGAAAGAATCTTTGAATATCGTTAAGATGTTTATTTGCTGCCAAAAAATTCGTACCACAGTCAGAATACAAGGCAGAACATAGCCCACGCCTGGCTGTGAATCTATCCAAAGCAGCTAAAAAACAGTCATCCTGCGTCTCGTTAAAGTCGACGGTGGTAAAAACTGATCCGCGATTATCGGTTGATTTACGCTTGGAACGTCCGAACCGCAAAACTACCGCAAACGTACGAACTAGTTTTGAATATGAAGAAAATTTTGAAAATAGTCTTTCACAAAATTCTATTTTTGTTTCTGGTATAAAGTTAGTCGAGTCGGTAACAATTAATGTAACTAACTTTTCTTTTTTAAGTTCCGGAGTCTTTTCTAAGTTGCTATTACTTAGTTTTGATACCGGCCACTGCTCAGAATTGGCGTACATCCACGATGGCCCACACAACCATTGCGAACTGACCGACAACAGTTGACATGGACTTGCTCCACGGGAACAAATATCCGCCATGTTATGTTGACTATCAACATGCTGCCAGCACGCTAAGGGAATGTTGTCAATTATTTGAGTAACACGGTTACTAACAAATGTCTTGAGTTTATAAGCCTCGATTTGTAACCATGACAACACGATAGTTGAGTCAGTGAGAGCAGTAATACGATTAATTTTAACACGATGTAAGTTTTCAATAACGTAGTTTAATATTTTACTCAATAGCAAAGCAGCCATAAGCTCTAGGCGTGGAATAGTCAAAGGTTTAACCGGAGCCACTTTAGATTTTGCTATCGCTAGTCGAACTTTAGTTTGACTTCCGTCGCGACTGATTACATATACACAAGCAGCATAACCACGCGATGACGCATCGCAAAAACCGACTATCTCACAATCCGACTGTCCTGGTAAAAGCATATGCCGTTCGATCTCCATCTCCGTCAGTCGAGGTAGCTCCGACACGAATGCACTCCATCGTTGGGCTACAAGAGGCGGTAATTGCTCGTCCCATCCTATATTAAGCTTCCAAAGATCTTGCATCAATTCCTTAGCAGTGAATATACTGTGATATGTTGACTCAGACAGACTCCCAATGTACCTCAAGTTATACAAACTGCTTTTGGTTTTATTGTTAGTGGTGAGTTATACTCAAGTAGTTTCAATGAATTACATAATTTACACCTATCTGTTTCGTTTGAGGAAGAACAGTCGTTAGATCAGACTTTACGTAAGTTTTGGGAGGTTGAGGAGTTACCGTGTAAACCTACCACCAATCCGCTCGATCAGCTAGCAGAGGATACATTTATGAAAGCACATAGTCGCGATAGTACAGGACGATATATCGTTCCGTTGCCTTTTATACCTAATCCGCCTCAGCTAGGTGAGTCGTACTCGATAGCTGAGCGTAGATTGCGCTATACAGAACGTAAACTGTCACGCGACTCGGTATTACAACGTACCTACGCGGATTTTATGCGCGAATATGAGGCTCTGGACCATATGGAGGAGTATTGTGGCGACGTACCTAGTAGGTACATTATACCTCACCACAGTATACTACGGCCAGACAGTACGTCGACTCCGTTGCGCGTATCTCACCATGCCAGTTTAAATGACATCATCCATGGGGTTCTTGTTACCTCCAACACTCCCTCGGCTCTTGACCCGTCATGACTGTTGCGTGACGATGGCAAGCGGCCTGATGGTATGACTCTGGTCCCGTGGAGGATGGGAAGGCCGCTGGTGTGGGATGCAACCTGCGTAGACACTCTCGTGGCTTCCGATCTTCCTACAACTAGTATACAATCTGGTTCTGCTGCTAATAGCGCTGAAAGGCTTAACGTAGAAAATATCAGGTTTGGGTAGTGGGTATATTTTTGAAGCCTTGGGCGTAGAAACCATGGGGTCCTGAGGACAAAGGGCTCATCGCCTTTTTTCGGACCTAGCGAGGCGATTGGTGAGTGAAACTAGTGACGCAAAGGCTGGCACCTACCTCGCACAACGAATTTCTATTGCGATCCAGCGTGGTAATTCGGCCAGCCAACGTGGCTACTTTGCCTTCAATGGATTCAAGTATAGATTTAGATTTTTATTTGTAGCATAATTTTTTTTTACAATGATTAATTAAAGTTAAATTTTGAATTTGTTAATAAAAAGATAATAAATAACATTTAAAAATATTAGAAAACCCACCCTAAAAAACGTAACATGGAGTATGAAAAATGGTATATAATTTTTTTATGAACTCTAATTTTTGAATTTGCAATGTGGATAATTTAGTAGTTGGAACTTTTAGTAACAATGTGGATATTGTTACTAAAAGTTCCAGCCACCGAAGAGATCAATCAAGAACAGTCTGTAAGCAAGAAACAGGCTGTATGATAAAGCCAACCGAGTACAGAGCATTTTTTTTTATATTACTAATATGAAATAAAAAACTGTTGGTGGAAAAAAAAGACGCGTGAAATGCAGTCCGCCTTCGTTCGTATTTGGTTACTCAAATTCGCGTTTAACGTAGTTTTATAAATGATTACAGTGCCTTCCTTATTTTATGAGCATGAAAGTATTATATTAACTCCAGAAAACATTGAATTGGACGCTAAAATATAATACAAAGCCTTTTACCTACAAAATCCCATGAACGATATATTATAAAAGCATCGTTTGTAAACATTCAAATCTTTTCTCCATCTTTTGAAATATAAACATTAGTCTGTAATTATTTTAATATGTTATTGTTCCTAATTGTATGTAAATAAATAAACATAATATTCTTATTCATAAGCCGCACTTACTTATGTTCTCATAGAGGGAGATAAAAACTAGAGTGTACATTCGGTCGCACAGTTATGTTTGCCTCCGGCGGAGTACTTTGAATGCCTCACTGCGTTCCGGGTTCTAGGTTTGAATCCCTGGCATCCTTTATTACCTTCCAGATTCAAAACAGCTTCCTCACCTTATAAATATCAATTTGCTCTCTGTTTGGTGTGGAGGTAAGTAGCCTTGCCTTCCATGCCAGAGGTCCCGGGTTCGAATCCTATTAGGAGCAGATTTATTATTATATTTGCTTTCTACTCATGGATGTGTTTATTTTAGTTTATTTCTAATATTTATATATATATAAAAAATATCTATGTGTGTTTATTTATTTCTTAAGTTTATTTATCCGTTATCTAGTATCCATTACACAAGTTCTTTAATGATATTAAATTTGGGATATATAATGTTGTGTGATTGTTAGAAATATTTATTTATTTATTTATATTTAGTATACCTTTCGAAATGAATTATCAGAAAAAAGGCAGATCAACGTCTGCCGGGTCAGTTAGTAGTTAAATAAAACTAACAAGATATTTAAATTTAAACCAGGCAACCACACTTTAATGAGGGCAAATCAAATTACACAACATTTTTTTAACGTGAAAAAATTGTTAATGATTGAATATATGTTGCAATATTTCTTAAAATAGGTTTCTTCATAATGTTATAGTTGAGATGAGAAATTCAAACTGATCCGCGGTAAAAGACAATTGTGGTGCTCATAAAAAAACTCACACTTAGTATATAAACAAAGAAATTAGCTACTCCTTAAGCCTGCGCATATTAAAGTGGACGGATTCCTTCTCACTATATGACGTTATCTTCTGAACTGAACAGCATGTACATTGTGCTGGTGCAGATTAGCTCTCACGTCAACTTGTCACACGTTGTTGGTCTTGCTGTTGTGGGTCAGCGGTACTTTACCTTTCGCAAAGAACCCTACAGCTATACTTGCACTCATTGCGTATGTAAATATTTTAATTCTTTTTCTGCCAAAATGGGTAAATCATTTTCACAATGGTGCTAGTTATGGTATTCAAGAAACAAATTCACCTTACTCTGCAGTTACGTGACTTCTTACCCAAGCAAGATACGGACTGACTGGAGTATACATGCCCGCGATATTTTGCCTCTCGTCGTCACAATCATAGCCAAATGAAGCAACACCAACAATACCAGATTTGTGAATGAGAGGCCCTCCGGAATCGCCACCACAAATCGACTTATAAGTGTCTCTGTCACAACTCACTCCAGTGCATATTCTGGGGTATGCCCAATCGAAGTGACATGAAAGTACAACAACATTAAGTGTCATAAGATGTGGGGCATCTAAAATAAGCTGACCGTTTTCATTCGTGAAATTTCGATTCAATCCTTTCGAACCGTATCCAACAGCTAGGGCCGCCAAACCGTATAAAGAAGAGTATGTCATGCCACTCAATTTACCGTACTTCTTCAACAGGATATCGTCATGATTTATGAGTGCAATGTCATTAAATAAATCGGTTTCTAGTTCGCCAACGGTATTGGTATACAAATAACTCTGATGACAAACACCTTTATGAATTTTAACAAATTGGTTTCCAATTAAAACGAGCCACATTGGGAGACGATCTATATCTTCTGCTAGACAATGCGCGGCTGTGAGGGCCCATCGCCGTGTAATTACAGAAGCGCTACACCACTCGTGGTATTCTTGTATCGTCGCATCATTTGAATATATGGGGAATAACTCGCCGAAACTTACAACGTAGGGTAGTTGCCCTTCCTTGGCTTGGGTTCCTCCTATTATACGAACATTAGAATGTGCTGAAATATTAATTCCAAAAATTAAAACTTCTAAAACAAAACTAATGAACACATCGAATACAATGTGTACAAACTGCATTTTAAAACTTAAAATAATCTAAAATATATGTTTCATGTAACCAGTTTATATTTCAGTTACGGTTTACACACATCAAATGTGGCATAAAATAAAATGGTTGTAAATAGTCATATGCAATAACAATATCCTGTTTCAGTTTTATTACTGTAGCTATAAAGAACAATACGTATGCTGATCATTATATTCGAACGTGTTCGTGTCTACCAGTGTGGGGATTCTTGACTGCAAACTCAAATCCATACGCCGGAGGTCCCAGGTTGAAGTCCCGGCCGGGGCATTCGTTTGCGTGATGAACATAGATGTTTATTCTCCGGTTATGGTTGTTAATATTTATATATATAAGTTTATTCTGGGTTCCTCCTTAGTTTGGGGGAGTACAGTCGGTGTGTTTGTTGGGGGATTTATTTATTTAATCAAAAAGAAAATATTTAAAACATATTATAACCGCCATTGAAACACAGTGTCATAGATCACTTGTACAATAGAAAGATAAATAAACCCCTCGGCACTCTCTTATGATAGAGTGTAGAAAACAAGTGATGGAAGGTATACAATGTGACATTCGCAGAAGTTCAGCTCGGAGATCAACGCGTTTTTCAATTAAAGGATGAGACACTGCGAAGGCGACTATTCGTCGCTGCCAATTGAGTTTGTCAAATTGAAAGCTTTGTCCGCACATTCATGACAAACACTCAAAGCTAAATTAAATTCCTGGCTAGTGGAGACTATGGATAAGACTTCTTATCCATGGTCTAAGTGAAACCAAGAATGAAAACATAAAATAAGTGTTAGTCCCATGACTTCTCCAGCAGGTGCCAGATGATAGGGGACTTATATTTCTATACCTGACTACTGAACCCCGTGTATATTTAGCGAGTGTTGGTAGTTTCCGAGACAAAGCTTCTTTTAAGGGATCGTATGATGAAGTGACTTAAGTTTTCTTTTGAATTTTTTCTCTTCTCTCTCTCTCTAATCCCTTTTTAAGCGTGGCATTTCTTTCTATTTTTTGTCTTTTAATAAGTTGCCATACTTATATCACAAGTTGCAAGAAACCTAATGGTTCCACCAAGTGGTTTGGGTTGTAATAAAACTAAATTAAAATTTTAATGTTTAAAAGAGAAAGCTAAATATGAACTTTCATTGCTCTATTTAATTATTAAAAAATCTGCACAATCTAAGCGTTCATATCAGACCAAAACAAAAACTGTACTTAAAAGTATTTCTTAATGCGTATATAATAGCGATAGAACTTCACTTGGAAGTTCGTTTAATAATCTATATATATATATAGATTATCTATATATATATATAATCTAATAATCTATGTATATATAATCTATATATTTCGTCGCTTCATTCTTCAGATAGTATTTAATTTAACAGGTAGATTTTTAGAGACTAAGTTTTGTTTTCTTTTGTTGAATTCTTTGTCGTTTGTTGTTGTTGCTATGGGTGAGTGTTTGTTTTGGAACTTTTCCCTGGATTTCTTTGAATTCACAATATTTCTGCTCGCCTACTGTGACTTGCAAATTTTATGGACCTTGATTAAGCTTACGTTTTGGCTGCTAACATATATCGTATAACATGTGCGTTTATCACAACTGTGATAGATAATACAAGCTTTTAGAAATAGGTTATTATGGCAATTAAAATAAGGAGGATGGTAGTGCCCAGGCGTCTCAGAACAAAATAAACTTATACCAGTATGTTTATGGTCTTTTGTAGTTGTTATTTTATCATCTATAAAGTAAGAATAAATTACTATCTACCTATTCTTACTGAGTAAAATTATCAAATTCAATAATATAAAATGATGACATTTTCCAATTTCAGGAAAGGAATAAATGCTACTTGCTAAGGTTTCAGGTTATTTGACAACGCCATCTAGCTGTTTTAGTCCGTATTAATACAGAGAGAATATTTTTTATTACATTTCTTGTCAATAATTCATATAAAAATTAAAGACGACAAGTTTGGTCCAAGCTATTTGAGAGTGACATCTAGTAGCTTGGATTTTGAGCTTTTCCGAGTCACAATTTTTTGTATGGAGATGGTCAGTCTATAGTTATTTACTAGTCTCTGATAGGGCTAACGATGGAACGAGCGTTTTGGTAATTTTTTCTAAAGTTAAAGTGATATTAGGACACCATATAGAAAGCTGATTAAGAACTTAATTTGGATCTCAAGAAAATGTGTACATCGATTTAGTTGGCTTCATTTTATAGGCTACTTGTAAAATTTGTCTCATCATTGCCCATATCTTCGCCTAACCTAACCTAACAATAGAGACAAGGCTGAATGGTTTTAATTTAATGAACCGAATGAACAACCCTTATTATTTTGCTCATTTAAAAAACAAAGAACTAATGAAACAAGTTTTTGAACATATCAAATCAAAATCAAATCAAATCATTTATTTATTGACTCAGTCTCAATGCACAAATAACCTTGTTTCGCGGGAAAAGGTGCATCACCTACCTGACACCCAAGGGGCAGTGCCAGTTTATGTGGGACTCTTACCCACAAAAAACCACCGTGGTATACCTCTGCCGCCTTTGCTGAGGCTCACGGTATCGCCATTGGCATTACCCGCGAGCCCCGGCGACTACACCCGGCCGCAGGAGCCCAGCTCCTCAATCGGGGGACGGTCCGGTATACGGGACCATACCCCCAGCACAGCCATCGTAATCGCAGCAGGTGACGTGACCTGCTGGCTATCAAGAGGGAGAAGGTGGGCGTCCTCCTTCTCCCTACACCCCTCCGCCTGTGACAGAGCGGCGCTGCCGAGGCGTCATCCTCCCTACGCCGCTCCGCCGCCTCCTTCTGTGGCATCACCTCCTCGCAGAAGGAGACCATGGCCGCCCAGGCGCCTCTCTGCTTCCTAGCATGGCTCTTACCACGCTGGGAAGCGAGAGGTCCCCCGATACACAAATAACCTAACCTAACCTAACCTAACAATTATTTAGTAATATTTTTAAATATATTTTGAAATATGTAGTAAATACTGCATGCTATTCGTTTATTCACAATTGAAAAAAAAATCTTAAAGTTGGATAAAAAATTTTGTAAAAGAAAAAAAGAAAAGTTACGTAATAATAATATTAATAATAATAAAATTCTTTATTTGCCAGTATATGCGATACAATGGTGATCTTAAAGTATAATATCCGTCCGTTCATATACAACTGATATATCAGCGTGCAAACATGTCTTCAGTAGGTGTACATAAATAATTAGTTACATCTTGACATTTCCAAAAAAAAAAAAATATATATATATATATATTCAAAAGTAATGATAATTATGTAAATTACAAATGTCACATTAAAATTAATTACATTTAAATTAAATTAAAAATAAATAATTACATGAATTAACTTAACTAAAAATTCCCAATGTCAAATAAATTATCATTCAAATATGCATTCACAGTATAGTTCAATAAAAAATTAAAAAGTGTTGTTTTAAATTTATTTTCGGGCAGTTCTTTATAAAGCAAGGGTAATTTATTATAAATTCGTATTGACAATACAATACAATACAATAAGCACATCTGCTGTGCAAACCAAGGTTTTGGTGGGGAACATACAATTTTTTCTTATCCCTTCCACGTCGTCCAATCACATCGTTGTTGCTTTCAAAGAGATGTTTATATTTTTTAACAAAACAACACATTTCAAATATGTAAAGACACGGAAGTGGCAAGATTTTTAATTTTTTGAATAAAGGCCTACAGCTGTCCATGAAATGTGCTCCACAAATTGCTCTTATAAATTTTTTTTGAATAATGAATACTTTGTCCGTGTCCACTGAGTTGCCCCACAATATAAGTCCATACCTGATTACAGACGATTCGTAGCCATGGTAAGCAAGTTTTGCTGCCTCTAGAGATATAACCTGCACTATTTGTTTTAAGACATACACGAATCTGTCTAATTTGAAACATATATTACTGATATGGTTTTTCCAACTACAGTATTTATCTATTGTCAGTCCAAGGAATTTTGTCGATTCTACCATGTCAAGATTAGTGTCATTATATTTTGTCATGTTTAGGTAAATTGGAATTATAAGTCTGAAATTGTATTAGTTTGGTTTTGTCAATATTTATTATTAATTCATTCATGTGTAACCATTTTTTTACGTCATTTATAGCTTTGTTTGTTTCTTTTTCAGCGTCAATTTTTTTTATCACAATTGATTTGTTATTGTAGTATCGTCTGCAAATAAAATACACTTATGTCCTATATAATCGGGAAGGTCATTGATGTACAACAAGAATAATAGTGGACCTAGCACGCTACCTTGCGGCACTCCACGATCATTCAAAGAAAAATGTGATTTGAAGTGCTTTAGCGTAGTCCCACACAAACGAGAAATTTCTACACATTGCTCTCTACCGGATAAATAACTTTTTACCCAGTCCAATGCTTTTCCCCTTATTCCGTAACATTGAATTTTATTTAATAATATGTCATGGGAGACGCGATCAAACGCTTTTGACATGTCCATAAACATTGAAATAGGGTAAAATTCCCCTATTGAGACATTCTGTTACTTCTTTAATCAAGGAATAGCAGGCCACTGTTGTAGAGCTGCCTTTTCTGAACCCAAGTTGTTGTTTGTTTAATATATTTTGTTTTGTCAAGAAACAGTATACTTTTTCATAAACCACTCTTTCGAAACACTTCACAGAATCGATATTAAAGTTACTGGTCGAAAATTATTAACGTCATGTTGTTCACCTTTTTTATATAGTGGTTTCACAATAGACTTTTTCTGGCGGCTAGGGAAAACACCGTTGGATAGAGACATATTGATAATATGCGTTAATGGTCCGACTATGTATTTGACACTTGCTTTCAATATTTGGGTAGAGATAGAATCATACCCTGTCGATCGTGTATTTTTTAATCCTATAATTATTTTATAAATGTCCATTTCCGTTACGGGTGTCATAAATATTGTATTTGGGTTATTTTTAATTATTAAGTTGTCTTGAGTATGTTTTATTTTCGAGTCAATAACCTTAGCACCTTCTAAAAAATTATTATTAAATATAGTACATATGTCAATAGGGTCTGAATATATATATTACCATATTTAATTTTGTCAACATATTTAAAAGAAATATTATTATCCATAGTATTTTTTATCAACTTCCAACTAGCCTTGCAAATGTTGTTTGCGTGCATTTTATGGTGAATGTCGAAGTTTGGGCAGTTTCATGGTCAGACAAACATAAGTAGTGAACGTCACTTTTTAAACGAGTTATATTTCTCATTATTAAATCTAAGCAAGCATTCTTTCTAGTTGGTTTGTTTATATGAATTGTAATGTTGTAATTAGACAATATGCTGAGTAATTTTTTTAAAATTTTGCTTTTATCCTTTAGTGTATCTATATTTAAGTCTCCGCATAGTTTTATTCTGTTTTCAGGTTTTTTTAAAAGATTTTGTAAAAGTGATTCCAATCTATGAAAAAATAATTCTATTTTAGATGTAGGTGTTCTATAAACACACACTATGTATATATTAAATTCTGATAGCTCTACTGCACAGTACTCAAAGTATAGTAGGCTAGGTTTTTGTAAATTTATCTTGGAGTACTTTATTCCATTCCACCTCCACCTCCACAAAACTGCTGAGCACCCGGTCGCTAGTAGCGTATGTCTTCACCGTCGATCTTACATCATACTTATCCTTAAATCGGTTGTCTCTGTTCTTAATTATTTTCAAAGAGAGTCCTCTGCATTGTTAATCACCGATAATGATAATCTTCGGTTTGCCTTGTTCTATATTCCGTTGGCTTGTTTCTACAACAACGGAAGCCATTGGGATGATACGCTGGGATAGCTGGGTTGCATTACGTTCAAGCTGAGAAGGTTTTCGTGGAGTAGATGCGGAAGCTGCAGATAGATGTCTAGTCGTAGAGTTTAGTAACAACAGAGGAGTCCTAGGTGTTCTTATATGTGTATTTGTTAGTCGTCTTTTTATTGGTGTAATACCCGAATATTTATCTTGCTGATTCTTATTGAATTTTATAGGTTGATTAAGTTTCTTTAGAAAATTTATTTTTATTTCTTGCTTTACGATTTTTTTTTTAAATTCTCATTATCAATGTTTAAGACTTCTATCTCCGAGTCTGCAATTTCCAGCTTTTTTGTTAATTCTTCAAATTTCTTTTTCATGTCCTCCACCATTGAATCGTCTAAACTATTGTTAGGAGGAAGGCTCTTGTTTCCCATCTCTAGAATGGAACCATATGAGGATTGTTCGGCTTCGCTCAAACTCGTGTCATTTTCAGAATTACTTTCTGATTCCACGATTTTCTTTTTCCTTAATTTTCTAACTGTAACATTTTCCATGTTTTAAAAATATTATTTTCTTTATATATAAAAAATATTTTTTTTTATTTAGAGACCTCTATCAGTATAATGCTAGTACTAAGTTGCTTCCACTGCCTTAAATTGAATTTTCGCAAAAGTTTTAAGTACTATTCAGTAGATGGCGTAAATTGTAAAGTTTCACGTACAAAACTCCCACCATAACCTCAACGTGATGTTGTATTGACAAATAGTCATGGGTGCCAGAGAAGCGAGCATCAACGTCAGGGTCTCTGGCGGACAGCTGCATCTCGCGGCACCCAGGGTAAGGCTGGAATGCTTTGCTTTGGTGCTGTTATTGGAGTTAATTGAATCTTTTGATGTATCGAAGAGCATTATTTCTAAAACCAGCAGTACATTTAAGAGAAGGAACCATGGCTGGGAGGGCCAGTAGGAAAAGACCAACACTCCTTCGGCTTTATCATCAATTATTTTTCTTACACATTTTAAGACAAAGGAAAATGGAGGAAATGTTTAAAAATACGCCAAATGCCATAACCAAATGTGTCTAGTTAGATTATTTAAATGCGGAAACGGAAAACCACTCATCCCTTTGACGTCACTAATAGCGGTGGTATTATCAATTCGTAACAATATTGCACAATTTCTTTCTTCCCCGACTGAACTTTTGAAGCCTAAGGAAACGGCTAGTAATTCTAGATAATTGATATGGTAATCATTTTCACTATGTTTCCAAGAACCATAAAATTTATTGTTTTGGAATACTGTATGTACTATATATATGTTATTTTGTGAAGTGATTGAACAGGAAATGATATATTTACTTATACCTTTCTACCAGATTAAATCTTCTAACAGTAATTTACGGAGTTAAAATGTTTGCCTCATAAATGTCCTTCTTTTGTAGCTAGACAAGTTTGCCAAATTCTCGTATCGAGCATATTTGAATAAATTTATTTATTATTATGTTGCTTATCGTCAGGTAAAGAAATAGACATCTGTTCGATATTAAATAAAAAACCTAAAAATGTTACCGACTTTGTCGGTACTAGTCAATTTTTGTCCAAATTCACAACAAGCGACTCATAACTACGCGCATAATTTTTTAAAAACACCCCCGGAGCAACGGATAATGCATACGGCATGGCCGTAAACTCGTAAGAGATTGGCTCGAACATATTGTTCTCTTGAAATTCAAAATGTAGAAATTTTTTGTAATTAACAGATATAGGTACGAGTACTTATCTATGTTAGCTAAGAAACCATTACGGGGAATTAATTTAGAAGCTGTTTTATAAGTTTCCATTTTAAAGTGTACTTTTTATACAAAACTGTATAAGTTATTTTATTTGTTTATTTTTTGTTTAGTACGAACCGGTTTTCACTGTTGAGTTTCGGCGCTAATAATATTTATTTATTATATTTGATAGATTTAAACTGGTCACTTGATGTATAACAAGTATTTATATCCTCTAAGTCTAACCATTTATTACTTGCTATTATCAAATTTCGTTTTTCACTATTTATTTATTTATTTTACCTTTGTAGGCAGATTAACAGCTCCACAACATTAATATAATTAGTCTATAAATAAACATGTGCCAATTATAAATCTCCGCTTATATGCAAAAGTAATTAAGATTTCAATCACAGGGAGTTATTTCTTAAGTTAAATTTAGAATGTGGAAAAGAAAAAAAAACAAAGACTACAATCGTCTAAGAGACATTCATGAAAACATAACATTATAAGATTGTACATAACACAATAGGCAATATTTTATGGGAGTTACAAAGAGATTCATGTTACTATTTAAGAAATAAACAAACAATGATGCGCTCAACTGTACCAGGTTAGATACAGTTGAGCGCCCATTGAGGAATCCATGCTGGCCTTCGCCAAAGCAGCATTTTAGGGCACTGTAGACCTGATCGTACACGGTTCTCTCCAAAACCTTAGCAAAGGCTGCTCGAAGATAAAGCATATCGGTACTACCAGACTGTCAGCGCACTCAACTATTTATCTTGGGGAAATGTCGTCAGGACCACCTGATTTAGAGAGATCGAGAGATTTGAGCACCTTCAACACCCCTTTACGATCCACGACTTTTGATGCGATATTTACGCAGGGATGCGGACTATTTGATATTAGGTCTCACATGTCATTTCCAGGAGGGCCACTAGGTGCACTAAAGCTGGTCCCAAAATACCTACTAAATAGGTCACTTATGTCACGACCAGTGTCAGCAGTTAAACCCTCATATGTCACTTTGCCAGGCCATGAATTTTCATGAAAAATCACACAATACAAAAAATTAAACCCAGAAATGCAAACAAAATAAAACTAATGAGCCCGCGCACAAACTTTGGTAAAAAATCTATAATGTACGAAGGTGCCAAACTATACAATTTACTTCCAAACGACATAAAAAAAACTAAATCTATACTGAATTATAAAAAATTAATAAAAAGCTATGTCCTAAAAAATACACACTATCATAAAATATAAAACTAAATTTTTTCTATTCAGATTTAAACCTTAAGAAAGATATAATATAAAGTTTAATAGAAAATAATAAAAGAAAAATATAAACAATTTGTAAAATTAATATAGATTTATTATGATTAGGTAAACAAAATTAAACAGCATAAAACTTTTATTACTATTTAATTTTTAATATGTACCTATTGCATACATAATGTACAGATGAATACATATATAATACATAAAAAAGAGAAAAACTATATTAGGTAATATTAATAAAATATAATAGATATGTCTATAAAAAGGTATACTTTAAGGTACACCAAATTATATATATTCTATTTAGTATTTAATTTACATAATATTTAATTTCAAGTCAGTACCAACATATAAAAGTCACAAAAATGTAAACATATGACAACTAATTAACAATCATGTTTGTCACTTCCAGTGCCACATATTGCAGTGTATCCATAGATATCTCTTTGTCATTCAGCCCCTTTTGTAACTATTGTTTATAATTTTACAACTACCGTCATTTTTTGACACTAATAGTATTACTGTCTCGCTAAGCGCAGAAATTGTTTGCTTTTTATTTTTATTTTATTGTATATAAAATACCCTACGTTTCTCATGTAAGTGAATGTTATTCTTTTATGGGAAATAAATAATCTTAAACCAGAAATTTGTTTGGTTTTGCTCTTTATATACGTCCAAAAGCTCTTTGGGTCTCTTGAGATCGAGTCTTCAATTTTTGATATATAGGCATCAAAACAGTATTTTTCCATATGTGCAGCACGGCGACGAAGAAAAGAGAACGACTGGTGTGAAATGTGTGTTTTTCTTTACAGACTTTTATTAGGGCAGAACTAAACCAAGACGGATAGGACTTAGGGCGTACTGTATTCGCGAAGTTCGTATACACGGTCGTAGAAGAAAGTGATGGCTTGCTCAGTTGTATTATTCTTAAGAAGACTTTCCCAATTAGTACTGATGAGTTCGGATGAATATAGCCGGGTAGTAACCTTGGCTGTAAATAAATTTGGTGCTACATTCCTGTGCTAGTGAATGTATTTCAATAAATCTTGCAGTTATACAAAGGGACTGGAGATGCGAGTCCTCTTTAACAAGGGGAGCGTCACATATATTTACAGTCACATCATCGTTTGATAGGATCAGATCCAGAATCCTTTGGTTACAATTTACTATACTATTATATTGACTGAGATTGCAAATATCGAGAGCAGTGTTTTTCAATCTGTGGGTCGCGACCCCTAGGGGGTCCACGAAGCCTTACTCGGAGGGTCGCTAAGAGAAAGGCAAGGTTCTGCGCTACAATAAAAACACAACTTTTGTGGACTAGGATGGGATTGTTCATTTTTTATATTTTTTCATTTTAAGTGGAGCCATTGGTAAAATGAAATGAAATTTTCAATTATTACGAAGATTACGACACAAAGAAAAACCCAAAAACAGATCCCAATGTGCAATGTAGAGCCAACACATACACAAGAAAATGATTTAAGATTTAGTTTCGAATCAAAAATTGTAAACGAACACAGTCCGCCCTGCACTTGATAGCATAGATATTTAAAAATTGTAGCAAATTCACTAAAGACAAGTTTAGCAAGTCTAGTCTTCACAATCAATATCACCAGAGCCAATAAATTCAGGAACAAAAGCAAAACAAAAATAAAATTAATAAGAGCACAAAATGAGTCCCAGATTTTTTTGAAGAAAAGAAAGTGATAACATAAACTTCCATCTAAGCGAATTGAAGTTGAAATAGGACATATCAATGAAACTAAAATGATATATATTAATATAATTAATGAATATAATAATGTAATCATTGTGATATTTAGACAGTTCAGCACATAACTACTTTCACAAAGTTGAAAAGAAGTAGTAAAAATAATTTAAAAATAGTGTTTTAATATAAAATTTAAACGGAATAAAATATTAAAAAAGCAATTATCTACACAAGACAGATGATACAGTAAGTAACTTTATTTTAGCATTGATACAACATACGAATCTGTCATACCGAAAAATAACACATGCAATACGATTGGCTAAAAATATAAAACGTTTTTAAATACATTACTGATGCAGCCTTCTCCATAAAATGAGTAGACTATGATTAAAATGTGCGTGAATAGAGACACACATTGTAATGGCTTTATCCAGCAAATTAGTAGATAAGACAAATCAGATTTTATGAGCAATAGAGAGCAACTAATACGAACGATACGAGTGATATTTAAACTATTTTTCCTAAATATTTTTCTGTTGTTATCTGAAAAACCGGTGATACTGAATTTTTACTAGCATATATTTTACAATGCTTCACCCACACGAACTGAAATCCCTTTTCTCTTGCCAGTTTCTATGTTGAAGACAGTAGAGCCTTGTTGGAGTTCTATCTAGGAGATAGATCTTGTGAGCTCCGGGAAAACCGGGAAAACCCCAGTTGGCACTAGCGGCGTGGGTTTAAGTGACGATTTGGCGGCAGAAATAAAATCTTCTTTAACATATTTATTATTGAAGCAGGCAATAATAGGCTTTATCTTATTTTATTCCTTTGACTGAACCCTCGTTACAAAGTCTATCTGGGATTTATTTATGGGGTAGCCTAACCTCTCCCCAACCTTACACAGCATATCTAGTAAGTTTTCACCCTTAGAGTCCGGTACGCATTTGAACTCTATATTTTTCGATCTAGCCCACTGTTCTTTAAGATTGTTTTCGACCTGCACTTCGATCGAGAGATCATCTTTTTTTTTGTTATCTAGGATAGTAAGCTTTTATTCTTGGCCGTCTTATTTTTTAGTTAGGAAACTGATAGACTTCTCAATCTCACGGTTTGACTCTTGAATTTTAGAGTTTTGAGACTTTACATCTGCAATATCTTCCACAATTCTACGTAGGATAGAGTCCTGTTCAGCTTTCCACTTCATCAACGTCTTCATCATGGACTCCTGGCTCTCATCTGATCTGGGACGTCTTTGTCTCCGATGGCTAATAAATTTGGGATTAAGAGCTTTCTCATTGTGCTCGTCACAGGTTGTACTGGTTTCAGAAGTACCCAATGACGGTGTTGTAGAGGTCGAAGGTGTTGGCGTGTCCTTTGCGTGTTGGTATTTTTAGAGTTGTTTAAAAATAAAACAATTTGAATGAACCGCCCTCTTGTGACACGTAGTTATACTAAATTTAAAACAGCGTACTCTTGCGTTCAATACTTGTAATGATATTAACTTAATAGTAGGAAGTAGCTAATATCAGAGTAAGAATAATTAAATATATGTTTTTTACAGATGCTTTTTTACAGTTTTGCTTCGTAACGTTTCATATAGTTAAGGTTATTAAATATCTGTTTCACATAGGTTAGTTTGATTCTCGCTCCGATTGCCGCCCGGTACGGACGTTCCAACAGCACTCTGATTGATCGGTCCCTTCCCGATATTCAGTGGCGCTCAGTTTACTGACGTCACAGTATAGCGTGTTGTTTCCGTGATACGGTTTTTCTGGGGTTTCTTACTCCCTCCGAGCTCTGTCGAAGTGATTATTTTTCTTCGCGACTAAGTCTCTTAGGTTTCGAAGTGTTGTACTGAGCTGTGCTTGTGCTGAGTGCTGTGTGTGCCCAGCGTAAAGTATTCTGGTTTTAGTAATAATAATAATAATAATAATAATTTTTTATTTCATAGCCAAACAAAGCCATGGTACATTTTTTTTTTACTTAATAACGCAGAGTTTCTTTCAATTAGGCTCATATTTATTCTTTAAATAGATACTAGGCTGTAATTATAGCAACAAAATTTGTGTTCCCTAATTCTCAAGACCTGTATTATGAGAAATTGTGGTCACGCTCCAAATTCAAAGCTACATAAGTACCTACTTTAATACAGTTTACTTTAATACAATTTAAAAATATTAAGCGCATATGTTCATTTGTGGAAAAGTGCCTACTGTAATGAGCCCATATGAGTATGAAAAGGGTGTGTGTATGAGTGAGTGAGTTAATGTTGTGAGTAAGAGTGAAAATGTGTGAAAGCGAGTGCAAGTAGTATGTGAAAACATACTTAAATATAGTTTACATAGTTATTTCATAGTCAGATATTAGGTTAAAATGGATTCAGTGTCTTCATAATTAAGAGAAAGGAGCCATATTTTTATTTTGTCTTTGGATTGGTGTTTAGTTAAAGATCGAAGGTTAAGTAGATTATGGATTAGGTTGTATATTTTAGCACTTCGGTGGTGGAATTGTTTTTTAGCAAAGGTGGTGCGGGCTGATAGTTGATCAATCGCAGGTCTAGGTCGCCTACGGAGAATATTCCTACTTGGGATGGGTACACTTGTGTGCCGTCGGAGTGTAGAACGTAAAATATACAGTTGTCTCACCGTCAAGATTGAATGCTCGCCGTACAGTTGTTTAGTGGGGTATCTAAAAGGTTTACGGAAAATGACCTTGAGCAATGCTCTTTTTGATCTTACCAGATTGATGAAACGGGTCTTAGATGCTCCACCCCAAGCCGGAATACAATACATCAAAATGGATTCATAGAGCGCTTTGTAGACTATTTTAAGAGTTTCAGGGTCTACCGAATTCCTGAGATCCTTGAAAATAAACATGAGTTTTCTTGTACGGGACATTAAGCTATCTAGATATGCATACCAATTTAAACAATCATCAATCAAAATTCCCAAGTACCTGACACAATTAACTCTAGCGAGTGCACGACAAGAACATTTCGTCGTCATAGGAAAACAGCTGTGAGCACGAACTGTTATATCAGAAGGATGGTCACGTGGTCTTATGGCAAAGGTGAGATATTTAGTTTTAACAATATTAAGCGTCAGGAGGTTATCAGAGAGCCAGCCCATGACTAAGGCAAGAGCGGACTCTGCATTTGATATAGTTTCATTCCAACTATCACCACTCACAAGAATAGCCGTATCATCCGCATATGAGAAAATACTACTTTTGATGGATGTAATGTTGCATAGCTCGTTGACATATATCAGGAAGAGGGTTGGCCCCAAGATGCTTCCTTGTGGAATGCCATAATTCAGCGAAAGTTCCTCACTGGAGTGAAAATCAATCTTCACGAATTGCGTCCTCTCCGATAAGTAGTCTGTCAGGAGGGCCAAGGTGATACCCCTGACTCCGGCTTTTTCAAGTTTGTTTATCAAGAGTGGGACAGAGATGGTGTCAAATGCCTTAGACAAATCAAGGAATATTCCGAGGCACCTGCGCTTGTTGTCGATATTTTCAACAATATAGTCTGTGAGAGATATTACTGCATCTTCTGTGGAAAGTCCTTTTCTAAATCCATATTGATTCTTAAATAAAATGTTGTTAGCTTCCAAAAATCGCACTAGTGCAGTATTTATTACCCTCTCTAGTATTTTGGACAAAGCTGGCAGTATAGATATAGGCCTGTAATTACTGACTAGGTCTCTGTCACCATTCTTGTAAATAGGGAGTACCATTGCTTTTTTTAATGCTTTGGGAAATTTGCCAGTTCTTATTGCTAGGTTGCAGATGAAGGTTATAACTGGTGTCAGTTCTTTGTTTGCGAAAATAAGAACCTTGGGAAATATTCCATCCCAACCAGCAGATGCATCACTCCGAAGTTTCCGTATACAAGTATTTATATCATCCTCAGTGACCTCGAGAAGAACAAAGGAGTTAGGTGGAGAAACGTTTCCGCTAGTTACAGACGGAGCTATGAAATTCTGGCTAGGGATCACACTACTTGCCAGCTCTCTTCCGATGTTAGCAAAATAAGCATTGACTTTATTCACTGAGATACTGGGATCGTGACTCATGTTAAGTAAGTCTAGGGGGGGGTGTAATTGTACGAGTAGTGTCAGTAACTTTCTTAATGACTTCCCAAGTCTTTTTCGGATTATTACGAGCTTTTACAAATTCTGATCTTTCATACTCTATTTTAAGTTTGCGAAGTAGTGTGTTGCAATAGTTTCTGTATCGTTTATAAGTTAATCTAAGTATGAAATTATCAGGTTGTTTGTTAAGCTTTTTATGCATATTGTCTCGATTTTTTATACACCTTAATAAACCAGCAGTAATCCATGGCTTCAATATTCTTTGCTTAGATGGTATTGTAACAGTCCTAGTGTGAAGTTTGATTACAGATGTGATCATGTTAATTAATAAATTTGTAGCCTGGTCAACATCATCCATTGAGAATATAGCTGAAAAATATATAAAATATAGTCTTTGCTATGTCCTCTGTAACTTTGGAATGATTTACACGAGTCACAGATTGCATTTTGTGACGTTTAATGGTCTTTAAATCGAGGCATAACAAAGTCGGAGAATGATCTGTTACTGTGGCTTCTAGTACTATAGTTGTAGCAGCATAAGATGATTTCAATAGTACATGATCAAGGCAATTTTGGCCTCTGGTTGGGAAGCGGTGCGTAGGCTGAAGGCCGTGGAAGGATGTGAGGTTTAGATAGTTGTTTGAACGCTGGTCATCAAATCCCACCTTGATGTCTAATTTAATATCACCAACCAAGATTAAATTTTTAAAAGAAGCTAGATCAGGTAAAATATTATTCAAGCTCTCCAAGTATCTGTCAGTTTTTCTAAATGATGGTGATCTGTATGATGCTATAATAGCAGTGTGAGAATCAAGTTTACATATTAAGCAGTCGGAATCATCTACAATTGGCTCGAGTATCGAGTAATTATTCAGGGTACTTTTGACATATATGACAATCCCAGAATTTTGATTGCTGTTTCTTGAGGAAAAATAACTTTTATATCCTTCGATAACTGGTAGGTTGCCCGCTTTGGCTAACCAGCACTTGGTCAGAATAACAAAATCGCACTTGATTTCTAGAGAATAAAGCAGTAACCTAAATTACTCAAAGTTTTTTGTTATGCTTCTTATATTCATGTGTATAATGGATAATGTATTTTCAGAGATATTTAGTAGCTTATGACATTCGTCATATGTGGTCACAAATTCTCTAGACACTGTGGGGTCTTATGTGGAGAAGTAAGTAAAAATCACTTACAGGGTTATAAATGTCCATATATTGTTCACACACAGTAATAGAAGTTGAAGGCACAAACGAAGATAGTTTATAGATAATAACGGTCACAGGAAGTAGGAAAGCACAAGCACAATATATATATTAAGCGTCCAAGCATAGAAATTCAGAAGTAGTACGGAAATCGTAAGCAGCGGCAAGCGAGAGCGCGGCACGGGTATCACGTCTAAGCGTAGGATTCCGACTAACTCGCCGTGGAATGCGATGCGCGTGCGTCGCTCCGGTAGCGCGCGGTCGAAGCGACCGGTCCGTTATGCTATCACGACGGGGGAGCGTGATGTTATTTTACGCGTTTCCATTG
The DNA here is from genome assembly GCA_923062675.1 of Marasmarcha lunaedactyla. NCBI lineage: Eukaryota > Metazoa > Arthropoda > Insecta > Lepidoptera > Pterophoridae > Marasmarcha > Marasmarcha lunaedactyla. The sequence goes on from OV281366.1 coordinate 11,883,608, forward strand.
TACTCGGCAACAGATGATAGTACCGTGTATGAATGTGATCTCATATTATAATAAATACGCATATTAATAGTGCTAGCGTAATATAATAAATAAATAGTGTTTATGTAAACACAATAAATATTAATAATTAATAAATATATATTTGTATGTATGTATGTGAAGTGTAAGTACTAGTATATGTAAATTAGGTATAATAACATATTATTAAATACATACGATAGATATATTAATAAGTGGGTTCCCCACAACACTAATAAATCATCAAGCTCTGGTTGAATATTATTATTTATATTAGCCATTTAAATCAGTAATTGATACATTGTTAGTTGGCGCATACTTTTGATATAAGTAGATAATAAAAAGCATGTTCTTAATCCATTTTCCATAAATTAGCTCTTTATAGAATTTCTTGTAATTATGTTTAAGAGATAAGTGTATGTGTGTGATATTTTTGTGTTTAATAGGGCTATATAGAGTATGAATAATGTTTTTGAGTGTTCGATATTTGTGTGTGTAAGTTGTAATAAGAGCGTAATCTAATATAAAAGAAATAAATAGAGTGATGTTATACACCCAAAACTTAAAAAAGACAATTTTGTAAAACTGAAAATAATAAAAATAAGTACTATAAATTGAAACTACAAATAGGGGGCATTTCAATATCAAGAGTAAAGTATACCCTAGTCATTTTTGCAAACGTAGATCTTGTAAACATTTCTCTGAAAGGACTATAATTTTTTTCGTCCTGGTACTCTGCGTAAAAATATATTGCCGTTTGATGACCAACAATAGGCATATTTATACTCCTTAGCGAACTCCCGTGCTAGAAATAGTAGTCGTTTTGAACTTGCAGAGAGGAATTCTGCGACATACACCGGCTGGCGGGCCCCTGGGAGTCCAATTGTTTCAGTATTGAGCTTATCTGCGATTGGTTTTTGTCTATTGAAAAGTCTTGTTGACGTTAAAAACCGATTCTTTGTATCTACCTGAACTAATTCAACCACAATGGGTCTGGTAGTCCCAGGTTTCCAGGCAGTCGTCGGATGTCTCTTATGACTGATGCTGTTATATCGCAGCCTATAGCGCGGCTAATGCTAGAGACGGATTTAATCATATCCGTGTGGGTTTCTCGATCCTTGATTGGTATGTATCTTACTTCAACACTTGAGTGCCGAGAGCCAAGTTGAATATCTTTAATTTTATTCTCTAGTGTTTTTGTACAGTCATTTAGCTCGGAGCGTTCTCTTTACAAAGCGTTCTCTTTTCTAGTACAAAGGGTACTTAACGGTGACAGCTGAATTTGTCCTGATCCAGTCCTTTTATTAATATATTTTTCCTTTCTACTATTTTATTTATTTACTCTTCTATTTTCATATTTATCTTTATCATATTTGTATCTCTCCGTGTACATTTGCCCTTTTTGTCGGTAAAAGTTGACCCTAACGAGGTCAACTCTTTACCTGCGTACCCTTTTTAGGATTCTAGGTAACAGCCTTCGGCGAACTACGGCTAGTTTTAAGTTATTTTCTCCAGCCCCCCGCCGCTGGTAGGGAGGTTAGCCGCTAGGGTTCGCTAGGTTATTAGGAATTCTAGGCATCATTTATATATTTATAGTCCTAACCCTCCCTTATGGATTCGCAAAGTTTAGTAAGCTTTGCGAGCTTTGAATTATTAAAATTCAAGTCACGACTATCGAAGACTTCCGCGCGTTTACTACACTCTTATCGGTTAGACAAATAGCGTTTCACACCTACGCCCTCCCGGAGGAGCGTAAGATCCGCGAAGTACTACGGGGCGTCCCGTTCAAACTCGGTAACGACGACATTCTCGAGTACCTTAAGTCCCAGGGCTTCCTGGCTGAAGCCATTCATAAAATGCATTCCAACCGCAGCTGACGTTTCCCGCTCGCTCTAGTAATCCTATCCAACACTCCCGGCTTCGGCGGCACAGCTATCTACTACAAAAGAGGTTTCCATTGCGCTCCTCTCCCTACCCCTCCTCTCCTCAACATGGAAGCCACTGTGTTGGCTATGACTGGTCATCCGACCATCATCATAGCTTCAATCTACATACCTAGTGGCACCAGACCTATCCGTAGCGTGTTTGCGGCCATTCTCGCCCTCGCCCGCGCGGTCATTATATTCGGAGACTTCAACTCCAAACATACCGACGTGCCTGTCGACCAACATCAGTGGCATCGGTCTCCTTGGCATCACTGAGCAACTCGACTTAGATGTCATCTCTCCCACTCACTATCCCGACTACCCGGACAACTCCTCCGACATCTTCGACTTTGCAGTAGTAAAGCATGTCAACCTTGAACTCAGGTCTATCGAACTGCTCGATAACCTAGGTCAGTCTGATCACCGCCCCTCGTGCTAGGACCGCCTTACGATAACGTCACCTCTCCTAAGACCTTTACCAACTGGAAAGGCTTTGAAAATACGTTAGTCTTAGCTTTAGAGGCCCCGAACTCTCCGCTCTTGATCTCGCCCGACTAATTAGATAGCCCGGATAAAATAGATTCATTAGTAAATTCCCTCACTGATGATATCAACTCAGCCATCAGAGATAACGAAAAGGTTGCTAAGCAAGGCAAACCCACGCTTCGCAAGGCAAGAACGCGGCTCTCCAGATAGCCAAGCTCTACCCCACGCCCGCCTAAGGATCAGCTGGGAATCAGCTACAACGTACAGTGAGGTCTTTTCTCGCGGAACTCCGAGACGCTCATATTAACGATCTCATGGAGTATATCTCCCTGTCCCACCAAGGGTATTTTAGTATGGCCTCACGTTCCTCCTCTCACTCGTCCCGATGGCACTACTGCCTTCGAAGTTGATGAGAAAGCCGAATGCTTCGCTGACAGCATTGCCTAACAATGCTCGCCCAGCACGCAACCCACGGATCCCACCCACATCCATCCGCAGGGGCTTTCTCCCCATCACCGCCGACCCCGTCACAGTCTTCAATAATAATCCCCAGACAAACACACCAACTGTATGACCCCAAAGTAAGCAGAGCTTGTGTTATGGATGACCATACAGCGAACTGGGGGGGAACCCAGAATAAACATACATATATGTTATACAACAACCATGACCCGAGAACAAACATCTGAGTTCATCACACAAATGAAAGCCCCGGCCGGGACTTGAACCTGGGGCCTCCGGCGTATGAGACAGGGCTACTGACCACTACGCTACTCGGCCGTCAATGATGAAATCTCGCTTCTCATTAGAAGTCAAAAGTCCAAAAAGGCTCCGGGTGCGGATGGAATTTCCAACCACGCACTTAAACACCTGCCTCAACAGGTGCTTACCTTGTTAGCTATTATTTTCAATGCCTGCTTCGACCTCAGCTACTTCCCGAAAGCTTGGAAAGAAGCGACAGTCGAAGGCATTCCCAAGCCGGGTAAACCTCTGGGCCGGGTCTATGATTAGAGTGATTAGGAATTACCCGGCTAGTCACAGACCCGGCTCATCAGCCTCCTCAAGGCTATGGCTAAACTTCTCAAGAGAGTCATACTCTCTCGAATGCGGAACCATCTGTTTCCAACGGACGGCGATCCCCTCATCATTCTCCATCAGTTCAGCTTCCGCGCTAAACACTCCTGCCCTCAGCAAGTCCATCGCATCGTCGAGTACATACTCGACGGCTTTTATCCGTGGCGTTTTAAAACGGTCCCAGTTTTCTTTGACGCAGCCAAGGCTTTCGATAAAGTCTGGCACAGCGGTCTCGTCTATAAACTCTACAAAATAGGCTTACCGCATCGCTTCGTTAGGATAATCGTGTCGTTTCGTTTTAAACATGGAGGCACGCTTTCCGCGCCTCGTTCCATAAAGGCTGGAGTCCCTCAAGGCTCGGTCCTCGCCCTCTGTTGTACACCGTGTACACCGACGACTTTCCCGTCCCTCCGAAAGGCGTCGAACTCGCCCTCTTTGCCGACGACACCGTCCTTTACACTAAAGGCCTCAGTGTCCCGGGTCTCAACACCAGATGCCAAAAGGCCGTAAACGCCCTCGGTGTATGGTTTCAAAAATAGCGTATCGATGTGAATCCAGACCAAAATTCTGCGGTTTACTTCGATTTCAAACGCTGTCACATCGCCGACCATCTCCACGTTCGAATGTTAGGTATTCCCAACCCCTGGAAGTGTAGTACTAAATAATTAAGCGTCACCCTAGACAAGACGCTTTCTTTCAAGCCACTCGTCGATAGAGTAACGAAACTCGCCCGTTTTTACTTAGGCCACCTATATAGTATGTTAGGTAGCAAAGTAAAATGTCTTTCAGAAACAAACGTACGCTTTATAAGACCTGCGTTAGACCCCCGCCAATCTTTGCCCAAGCCAAACTCTCCATCCTCCACAAACTGCAGGTAGTTCAAAATCTCTTCTGCCGGCCACAAACGCACCTTGGTACGTGCGTAACGCGGACCTGCACAGAGATCTTGAACTACCTACAGTGCAACAGCACCTCAAAACACTCTCGGAAGCGTTCTTCAAACGCTAGAAACCCTACCCAGTCCTCTAGTTCGAGATTCAGTCTCGTATAATGTCATAGATTCGAAGTTCAAAGTCGCTAGACCGAGAAACGCGCACACAAACGCAACTAATAGCCACGCAACTAACACAAGATCTCGAAGCTCTTCAGGCTGCAACTTCTAATTCTAATGTAAATTCCAATTAATTTGATTTAATTTTTTATTTTGAGCACCTTCAGTGCTATGAATTCACCTTCGGTGCTTCAGTGCTATGTAATTCCCAGCGGGTGACCCCTTCTGGGCCCCGCTAGCGCGGCCTTTTTTTCTCCAATTGGTCGTCGCTCAGAAGGCTGTGAGGCAAACAAATTGCACGAGTCATTCAAGGGGTTTTTTGTGGGTAGAGTCTGGTAGGCTCGGAGCGAGTCCCAAATACCTCGATCGCGCGCGAGAGGTATGCGTAAGAGCATTTTTTAGTTTGTTTTTTTTTTATTATTATAATTGCAGGCGTTTGTTTGTTTCCTTTTGGAGGGGAAATAAAAAAAAAGTTCTGAGTACGTACTTAGTTGTCCTTTGCGAAATAATACGACGTTTCGATGGTATTTTGATAGAAAAATCACACCAGGTTGATATTTAATTGTTTTCCACTGAATGTTTACACTGTACATTATGATTGAAGTATTGGCTGTTACACTTGCGTATTTCATACACATTCACAATAATTTTGCAGATCTTCACATATGACGATAATTTAAACTCACAATTAGTTAAAATATTAGTTATTTGTATTTTGAAAATCTAAGAATCACGGAGACCATATTAACGGTAATTGGTGGCACCCCCATGCCCTCATACTATGCGACAAAATATGTTTAGGAGTAAATACTGGTGTAATTTGATCATGAAATGGAATTGAGAAACAGAATTTTATCCATTATAAAATCGTTTCATTATTTGTTATTCAATAATCGTAAAAGTAACGGAATCGACCTGCGTGTACCTGAATTATGTTTGATTCGGTGCACGAGTCCCGGACTGGTTGAATTTTGCATTGAACGCCGAATTCAAATGTGGACGCCGAAGTGAAGGCACTTTCTCCCCCCCCCCCCCCGTTGGACGGGTAACGAGGAGGTCCCATCCAGTTTCCCGACTGGCTTGATCGGTTGCCTGTCGATGTTTGGGGAGTACTTACTTACTTTACTTACTTTTTTATTATTATAATAATAATAATAATAATAATAATTCATTTATTTGAGAGATTGTGTGTAAATACAATAAGTTCTTTAATATTCTGAACTAAATAGTTCTGAACAGACGTACAAATATTAACAATTTTTATGTCATTATACAAACTAAAAAATAAAAATACTAACGTTTAACATTCTAAAACCAAAAAATTATTAATCTAGTCTTAGTAATAAATTACAAATCACATTACAATTTTACAAATATCAATCAAACATTAAATTAAATACAAAAATGTCAAAAGGCAAGATAAGTTAAATAGAAGTCAAGTACAACATTAATTAAGTTGCTACTGTCATTAAGTCATTGATTTCAGATAATCCTCTATTTTATAATAAAATTTCTCCATCAATAGCCTGAACACCTTATGTTTAAACTCCGCAAAGCTCATTTTTTTATAGCAGTCAGGAAGATGGTTATATATAGCGATTGCCATACAGTACGCATTTCTAGAGAAAATCTGTCGACGTCGTTGTGGCACGTATAATTTGTTATCAAACTTTATTTTATTTCTTGTTCTGTAACTGTAGAAATCTTTCTGTAATTTAAAGAAGTACATATTTTTTTTCACGAATATTAATACTTCGAGTATGTAGAGACTGGGCAAAGGAAGAATTTTGTTTGCTCTAAATAATGCTACACAACTGTCCGTAAAATCTGCTCCACATATTGCCCGGACACATTTTTTTTGAGCTATAAAAGCCCTGTGGACATCTACAGAGTTGCCCCACAGTACCAGACCATATCTTAGCAAAGACGACACATAGCCATTGTAGGCTAATTTCGCTGTATGTATTTTGTGCGAGTCGTCGTAGGACATATATAAAACTATCAATTTTTCTACACAGTTTTGTAATATGAGATTTCCAGTCACAATGTTCATCAATTATAAAACCAAGAAATTTTGTGTCTATAGTATTGTCAATTTTAAAATTATCATAATTTACGTTTAAGTCATCGTTTTTAGTTAAGCTACATGTTTTAAAATGAATTAATTTGGTTTTGGTCATGTTGATTTTCAAATTATTCCCCTGAAGCCAGAGGATTGCTGACTGCAATGCTTTATTTGCTTCAGACTCAAGGGTGGTAATATCGTCACTTACTACAACAAGAGTTACGTCGTCGGCAAAGAGAATTGAATCATGTTTAGTAACCGTTGGGAAATCATTTATAAATGCAATGAACAATAGAGGCCCGAGCACGCTGCCTTGAGGGATTCCGTACGAGTTCTGGGATTGAAATTTCGATTTAAAGATTTTTTTATGGTTCTTACATATACTTGATAGTTCTACCCTTTGTTTCCTATTTTTTAAATAACTTTCAATCCATTTGAGTGCATTACCTCTAATTCCTAATTTTTCTAGTTTGTTCAGTAGAGTTCTATGACACACCAGGTCAAATGCTTTACTCATATCTAGAAAGATAGATGCTACATGTTTTTTTGCATTTATTGCCTCTGTGACCTTTTTTATAAGAGTAAACACCGCTAACGTAGTGCGGTTTTCTTTTCTAAAACCAAACTGATTCGGTTGTAATAGGTTGAACCGCGTTAAAAAGTTATAAAGTTTTCCATACATTACATTTTCAAAGATTTTCGACAGTACGGGTATCAGTGTTATCGGCCTATAATTATTTATGCCTTCTTCGTGCATTGGTTTCACTATAGAGAACTTTAGAGCAGCAGGAAAGATTCCTTCTCTAAGTGATAGATTTATTATGTGTGCTAGAGGACTTGCAAGATACTCTGCACTTTCTTTCAAAATATTTGTACTGATGCCGTCATAACCCACAGAACAAGTATTCTTTAGGGATTTTATAATTTTGTATACATCCTGAGGGTGTACGGGATTTAAAAATATGCTTTGCTAAACTTTAGAATTCTTAAGATTGTATATAGTTTTATCTTTGTTATTTAAATTAGTGCTTATATTTATGAAATAATTATTGAATATGTTGGCAATTTTAATTGGATCATTTATATGTACATTATTATCTATCAGACTTTTGATTGATTTGGAAGGTCCATTTTTAGCAATATTTTGATTTATAATATTCCAGGCCGCTTTACATCGATTTTTAGCGTTATTAATATATATTAAATTGCTTTTTGCTTGTGAAAGGGAAATACATTTTTTTAAAATTTTTTGAGTATTTTAAGTACTGTGATTTATTTATAAATTTATTTGAAGGATCATGTTTATACTTAAGATATAAATACCTTTTTCTTTTACAGCTACGCCTTAAACCATTTGTTAACCATTTATTCTTGATAGGCTTATTTACAATTTTTATTGTTATGGTAGGAAAACAAAGCTCATTGAATAAAGTTAAGTACTCATGAAATTTATCAAACGCTTTATTGGTGTTGCTTTTATTATAAATATCTGCGAAACTCAGAGCAGACATACATTTTTTAAATTTTTTTATGTTATCTGCGAATAATCCCTACGTTGCTCAAATAAAAAAGGGTAAGTCTTGACATATTTGTTTCTTTTTTTAATTTAAAAGAAATCATTTGGGCGGTTTCGTTGTCTGAAAGTCCTAAATGTAGTATTTTCGACTCTACCCCTGTAATGTTACTAGATATCAGATCTAAACATGACTTGTGTCTTGTTGGTTTAAGAATATGATTTTCTAAATTATAGTTTGATAATATTGATTTCAATTGTTTCGTGACTTTGTTATCTTTTAAAAAGTCAATGTTCCAGTCACCACTAATTACGAGATTTTTCTGTTTATTTCCTTTTGTTATTTTATGTAATAAGGTATCCAAGCTCTTGAGAAAAATGTTAACGTCAGATTTGGGAGTTCGGTAGAGACATATCACAATCAAATTTAGTTCAGGTAAATGGGTACAACAGTATTCAAAATGTAAATCTATGGGTTTCACAAATTCACTATAGTCTAGAGTTATATAGTCTATATTATTTTTAATCAAAATACATGTTCCACCTCGGAGTTGGCCTAAGCGAGTGTATGATGTCGCTAATTTATAGTTTTTATGTATAATATTTGATTCTGAGCCCCTTTTAATAAATATTTCTGACAAGCATACAATATCTATAATTAAATTATTTTCATACAATTCTTGTAGTGCAAATTCAAGGGAGTCAATTTTTTCACAAAACCAGCTATATTTTGATTAAGTAGGTGTATTTTAGTGTCAGTTTCGAAAGGAATAGTTTGTCTCCTTGAACGAGTTATTATTTTCTTTATTTTTTTGTGGTTTCATGTAATCGAGTATTGACCTTTGTTTAAGTATTTTCCATGTCTATTGGTCTATAAATACAATTTTTAAAACCAGTAATATACATACTTTCATACTTAATGCTGTCTATTTGTACATTTATATTCAAGGCTATTATTTCATTTATTGTATTTCTGTCAATTGCAGGTGACTTTAAGTGTATAAATTTACAGTTTTTATAATTTTTGGTAAGAAGCATAATTTCATGATTTAATTTATCTACATTTAAATACATATTTTGTGAAATTGCCACTACGAACACTAAGTTATTTTTTATTTGCGAAAGAAAATTACATATCCCAGTATAGACTTTATAGGGATTTTTTTCGTTTGAGCCTACACTAATTATAAAAATGTCTTCTTCTGTAATATTATTCTTAAAGTTATCAGAAATATTCAATACATCAAAAGCTAAGGCGTTAGGTTTAATTAGACTGTTTATAGTATATATATCATTCCATTTATTTTCCCTCGAGTGGTACAGCATAGGAGACAATCCTCGTAGATTCTGGTCACCAAGCATAATTATCTTCTTGTTTGTTGTAGAGTTTTTGTTCTCACACTTTGAAGTGACATTTATATTATTACATAGAATTTCGTCCATTGTTGGTGAATTATTTGTATAAAAGAGTCTACGTTTTGTTTGATTTGCTAATATTAATTGCTGTGATAAATCTTCATTAAATCTGCTATTTATGGCCGTTTTTCTTGTATTTTGTAGTGTCAATGAAGGAGTTTTTGTAGAACTGTGGATATTCATATGTACAATTTTACTTTTTATTGATTTTTGATTTCTTTTTTGGGAATTTGTTGGAGTAATTCCTACTGATTCGGACATTTTTCTAAGTAGATTAATACTTTTGTCTTTTTCTATCATCTCATGTTTTAAATTTGTAATTTCCGAGGTAAGATTTGCTATCTCATTTTGTGCACTTTGCACGTAATTCTTCATTTTGGTTTTTTAGTTCTAAAGTTTCAGTGGAATCCAGTGATTGTACATTTTGACAACTTTGTGTTGTTATGTCTAACATAGTTGAATTCAAAAGAGAGTTTTCACTAGACATATTTATTAAAGAGGATTCTGATATGGTTCTTTTTGATTTTCTTCTCTGTGTTATATTTTCCATGTTTATAAAATTAATGTTTTCATAAATTGATTAGAAGTGTTCTCTAGTAGTCAGAAGCGGAAACTAATTTGTAATTCATTTATTTTTGAAGATAAAGACATCTGACGGTCAGTTGCAGAACTAGTAAATCCGTAATCAATTTGCGATATTTTTTTTACAGTGCCACCTAGTGATCAATACTAGAATTGATTTGTTGTCAATCGATTGTATGCAGTTTTTCTTATTTAGTATAAGATAGCGTTACTAGTATGGAATAAAGTAATAAATCTGCCGTTACTAGTATTTTTGAAATTTGATTCTTAATTTTCATAATATTCATCAGTCTTTCAGCATTCTTTAGCATGCAGTATAATTAGGAGTAAATGAGTAATTGTTTATCTTCTTATATTTTACGATTTAGTTTGAAATAATAGAAAAATCTTACTGTTTTAACTTCATATGTTGTCGACACAATATTTTAATAGTCATTGAATATTTTTTTGAGATAACATTTACACAACTACACTGTCACTTGTTCTATACATTTATTTATATTTAAACGCTTAAGCACAACAATTTTGTATTTTCACAACGTAAATAATTTTTTCAACAAGTAAATTCATCCCCTATTTATAGCGGTTCAAATCCACAGCAGCTTTTTTTGCTGAGCCCCAGCCTCTTATCACAAGAAATTGTTATTACTATTTCTTTTTTTTTTTCTGTTTCATCATTTAATTTTGTGTTATTAATGTAGTTACTTAACTCGTTTTGTGATATGTAGTTTAATGTTTATCTGACATTTTTCGGTGTTTCGACCTAACAAATAAAAAATTTACAATTTTTTCGTTAGAATTTCAAGTTTATCCTTAACACTCACCCCCGTTTTTTTTTTTTTTTATTCATTTTTAGAGTTTGAGCAGATAGGTGACAGTAATAACAATAAAATAAAATAAACAGAATGAGAAACAAACTCAAAACAACCAAAATATTTCAAAAATAGAGCAACAAGTCGGCCATTTCTGCAAAAAAAAAGAAATGGCAGTAAAAAAATCTCTTGTCGATATACCTCTCAACTAATGTTTTTATCGATAATTTTATGTAACTAATCAACCCACTTTGGCCGGTCACCTCTTCCTAGGACACAAGGTATAGCATTTATCGGAATAAGAAACATGAGGTAGAAGACTATCAGGAATTAACGCAGATAACGTGATATATCTAGTATAGATTACACATATTTTCTGCATCTTTTCGACAAAGCGAAATTATAGTTTATAATAATAAACATCAGGTAGAAGACTACCAGTAATTAGTGGGGATAACGTGATATATCTATTATAGATAACACGTATTTTCTGCATCTTTTCGACAAAGCGAAATTATAGTTTATAATAATAAACATCAGGTAGAAGACTACCAGTAATTAGTGGGGATAACGTGATATATCTATTATAGATAACACGTATTTTCTGCATCTTTTCGACAAAGCGAAATTATAGTTTATAATAATAAACATCAGGTAGAAGACTACCAGTAATTAGTGGGGATAACGTGATATATCTATTATAGATAACACGTATTTTCTGCATCTTTTCGACAAAGCGAAATTATAGTTTATAATAATAAACATCAGGTAGAAGACTACCAGTAATTAGTGGGGATAACGTGATATATCTATTATAGATAACACGTATTTTCTGCATCTTTTCGACAAAGCGAAATTATAGTTTATAATAATAAACATCAGGTAGAAGACTACCAGTAATTAGTGGGGATAACGTGATATATCTAGTATAGATTACACATATTTTCTGCATCTTTTCGACAAAGCGAAATTATAGTTTATAATAATAAACATCAGGTAGAAGACTACCAGTAATTAGTGGGGATAACGTGATATATCTATTATAGATTACACATATTTTCTGCATCTTTTCGACAAAGCGAAATTATAGTTTATAATAATAAACATCAGGTAGAAGACTACCAGTAATTAGTGGGGATAACGTGATATATCTATTATAGATAACACGTATTTTCTGCATCTTTTCGACAAAGCGAAATTATAGTTTATAATAATAAACATCAGGTAGAAGACTACCAGTAATTAGTGGGGATAACGTGATATATCTATTATAGATAACACGTATTTTCTGCATCTTTTCGACAAAGCGAAATTATAGTTTATAATAATAAACATCAGGTAGAAGACTACCAGTAATTAGTGGGGATAACGTGATATATCTAGTATAGATTACACATATTTTCTGCATCTTTTCGACAAAGCGAAATCATAGTTTATAATAATAAACATCAGGTAGAAGACTACCAGTAATTAGTGGGGATAACGTGATATATCTATTATAGATAACACGTATTTTCTGCATCTTTTCGACAAAGCGAAATTATAGTTTATAATAATAAACACGAAAGCTTTATGAACTTCAGAAAACATTGAATCGGACAAAGTTTTTTACAAAAAAGTTTTCTTACCTACAAAACCCCGTGAACAATATATTATAAAAGTATCCTTTGTAAACATTAAAATCTTTTCTCCATCATTGTTGAAATATAAACATTAGTCTGTACTTATCTCTATATTATGTCTTATTGTTCCTAATTGTATGTAAGCAATTAAACATACTATCTTATTCATAAGTCGCACTTACTTATGTTCTCATAGAGGGAGATAAAAACTAGAGTGTACATTCGGTCGCACAGTTATGTTTGCCTCGGGAGGAGTACCTTGAATGCCTCACTGCGTTCCGGGTTCTAAGTTTGAATCCCTGGCATCCTTTACTATCTTCGAGATTCAAAATAGATTCCTATCCTTTTAAATATCAGTTTGCTCTCTTGTGATACAATGATAGTACATTGTATCATAATCCTTTCGTTATGTATAATCAATAAAATTGGCAGATCAACGTCTGCCGGGTCAGTTAGTAGTTAAATAAAACTAACATAATGTATTTACATTTGAACTAAGCAACCAAACTTTAATGAGTGAGAATCAAACTATACAATATGTTTTTACCGTGAAAAAATTGTTAATGATTGAATTAATGTTGCAATATTTCTTTGAATAGGTTTCTTCATAATATTATAGTTGAGGTAGGAAATTCAAACTGATCCGAGGTGAAAGACAATTGAGGTGCTCGTAAAAAACTCACACTTCAAATATAAACAACTAAATTAGCTACCCCTGAATGAGGCAGCCTGAAATCCCATTGGAGATTAAAGTTACGACCGCTGCGAGAAGGTATTCATCTTCTTCCACCTTGCTAGTATATAGATTTTGTTTTTTGTTTTCAAATCGATTCATTGTCCACTCCATGTCTTTAACAATTTGTTAAAATTCTTCGTAGTATTACAAAAAAGCCTGCGCATATTAAAGTGGACAGGTTCCTTCTCACTAAATGACGTTATCGTCTGAACTGAACTGCATGTACATTGTGCTGGTGCAGATTAGCTCTCACGTCAACTTGTCACACGTTGTTGGTCTTGCTGTTGTGGGTCAGCGGTACTTTACCTTTCGCAAAGAACCCTACAGCTATACTTGCACTCATTGCGTATGTAAATATTTGAATTCTTTTTCTGCCAAAATGGGTAAATCATTTTCACAATGGTGCTAGTTATGGTATTCAAGAAACAAATTCACCTTACTCTGCAGTTACGTGACTTCTTACCCAAGCAAGATACGGACTGACTGGAGTATACATGCCCGCGATATTTTGCCTCTCGTCGTCACAATCATAGCCATATGAAGCAACACCAATAATACCAGATTTGTGAATGAGGGGCCCTCCGGAATCGCCAGGACAAGCCCCCCTATGAGTGTGTCTGTCACAACTCACTCCAGTGCATATTCCGGGGTATACCCAATCGAAGTCACATGAAACTACAACAACATTAAGTATCATACGATGTCGGGCTCCTAAAATAAGCTGACCGTTTTCATTCGTGAAATTTCGATCCAATCCTTTCAAACCGTATCCAACAGCTAGGGCCGCCAAACCGTATAAAGAAGAGTATGTCATGCCACTCAATTTACCGTACTCCTTTAACAGGATATCGACATGATTTATGAGTGCAATGTCATTAAAAAAAGTTGTACGTTTGCTGTACACTAGTTCTATGCTACTGAGATTGCTATACAAATAACTCTGATGACAAACACCTTTTTGAATTTTAACAAATTGGTCTCCATTTAAAACGAGAAACTTTGGGACAAGATCTATAAATGTTGCTAGACAATGCGCGGCTGTGAGGGTCCATCTCCGTGTAATTACAGAAGCGCTACACATACCCAGGAATCGCATTATCGTCGCATTATTTAGATCATCGGAGAATAAGACGCCGAAACTTACTACGTAGGGTAGTTGCCCTTCCTTGGCTTGGGTTCCTCCTATTATACGAACATTAGAATGTGCTGAAATATTATTTCCAAACATTAAAACTTCCAAAACGAAACTAATGAAAACATCTAATACAATGTGTACAAACTGCATTTTAAAACTTAAAATAATCTTAAATATATTCAGGTAACCAATTTATATTTCAGTTACGGTTTGCTCACATCAAATGTTGAATAAAATGAAGTGGTTGTAAATAGTTATATGCAATAACAATATCCTGTTTCAGTTTTAATACTGTAGCTATAAAAAACAATGCATATCATATAATCGTACGATATTCGGATCTACCAGTGTGGGGATTCTTGACTGCAAATTCAAATCCATACGCCAGAGGTCCCAGGTTCAAGTCCCGGCCGGGGCATTCGTTTGCGTGATGAATATAGATGTTTATTCTCCGGTTGTCGTTGTTGATATTTATATATGTAAGTTTATTCTGGGTGCTCCTCCAGTTGGGGGAGTACAGTTGGTGTGTTTGTCGGGGGATTTATTGATTTAATTAAAAAGAAAATATTAAAAACATATTATAACCACCATTGAAACATAGTGTCATAGATCACTTGTACAATAGAAAGATAAATAAACCCCTCGGCACTCTCTTATGATAGAGTGTAGAATACACGTGATGGAAGGTATACAATGTGACATTCGCAGAAGTCCAGCTCGGAGATCAAGGCGTTTTTCAATTAAAGGATGAGACACTGCGAAGGCGACTATTCGTCGCTGCCAATTGAGTTTGTCAAATTGAAAGCTTTGTCCGCACATTCATGACAAACACTCAAAGCTAAATTGACTTCCTGGCTAGTGGAGACTATGGATAAGACTCTTAACCATAGTCTACTACATATGTATAGTTAACTGTGTATAAGTGAAACAAAGAATGAAAATATATAATAAAGTGTTAGTCCCATGACTATCAATACAAGTCACAAAAAACATAACGGAACCAAGTGGTTTGGGTTGAAATAAAACTAAATGAAATTTTAAAGTACCTACAAAAGAGATAGCTAAAAATGAACTTTCATTGCTGTATTTAATTTATATATCTGCACAATCTAAGCCTTCATATAGAACCAAACCAAAGTATTTTCTTTTTCTTAATGTGTTATTCGGTTGTAATGAAATGGAATATACATAATGTTCTCCTTTCATTTCATATCATAAGTTTACACGCGTTTTTGAATTGCCTTATGTAAAATAATATTTGTTTTTTGAAAGCTTTTTTCTGTAAAGCCTAGTGTCAGAGCATATGACGATAGCAAAATGCAACACATCTTATATTGCAACTGCTTAAAACAATAACAACCCTAATATCCTAATCCAAAGTTAAACATGATTAACTTTGGATACTTGGGGGGAGGGAGACTTGCCGAGCTAACAGATGCAGAAAAGAATAATTTTGTATAGACATAAAGAGACTCTGTAAATTTATTTTGAAAAAAAAAAATATACCCGTGAAGTTTCTTGCCAGTTCTTCTTCACGAAGGTTTTTTTTCGAACTGGTGGTAGAATCATGTTTTATTTGACGTCAATAAGAACAAGTAATTGTCAATGTTGAGAAATAAATATTTGAATTTGAATTTGAATTTGAACTAAATGGAAAAAACGAACAAGAATTTAAATAAACTAGATTCCAAATGTCCTAGTACAAAAATATACAGCCTTACAACAAACCATTGCTGAAACACTTGTTCAATACTTGTGTACAATAAACAGTGATCCATATTTTAAATTGAAAGCTTCTAGTTTTAGTTACCACAAAGATGTGTTTTTGTAGACCTATTTAAAAATAATAATAATAAAAACTTTATTTTCAGACAGTTAGTCCATAGATGTGTTAGTAACAATGATCTTAATAACTACGAGTTAGTAAAATTAAAATAATTACATAACACTTAATACGGTGAAACCGCGTGAAGCTGCATCCATCGGCGCAACATTGGCGAGTCCCACCTTGCAGCGAACACGCTGAGGAAGGTGTTGGAGCTGCGGCGGAGGCGATCGAGTAGGGAGGCACAGCGTTTGCGCATGATTGCTCCTCCGCGAACATTCCCGACGCACTACACCGCCACGGCAGCCCCAACAGCACCCTCAATGCGTTGTTATATTGCACGCGCAGGTCGCTGTATTCATTTTTCCTGAAATAGACCCACAGACTGCATGTATAAAAAGATTGGCAGTAAACCTTAAAAAGCGTTATTTTTACCTGTTTAGAACACCTGGCAAATCTGCGGGCAAGCATATTGGCTCGTGGAACAAGCGACCTGCGCTCCCTCTGTATATCATATCCATCCTTAAGATGGATTATTATTATTTATTTAAACCAATCAGTTCTTTCCCCTTAAATCATAATCAAAATTCGAGGGCCGGCGTGCACTGCTACAACTTCTGAAACGAACTTCATCACGTGCAATCGATCGTTTCTACCTCTAAATCACGCTTTAATTTGACATCGTTTTGTAGTTAGATTTGTATAAAACAATTATTCAACACAGGCTTATTTCATTTGTGGTAAGGCCATTAGGTTTTACTTTGTGTTGCCAGTATCAATATTCCTAAATATAAAATATAATAAAACTCAGCGTTTTTGCATCAAAATTCAGGCAAGCAGCAGAAAACGTCATTATTTTAACTGATAAAAAAATGATGTTGACGAATTCTTTTAAAGTTTTCCAGGTTTCGATTTGAAATTATAGTAAAATATATTAAGTAGAGGAAGTCGATGCATAGAACAGTACTAATTTGTATTGAATGATGGTAGAGTAACTTTATAAAGCTATATATAAGCTGTTTGCAGATCTACAAAACACAATAACAGTGTTGCAGGTGTATTTCAGATAATGTGCGCGTTCTTCAAGAGTGTATTTAAAGCGATGGAAGATGTTTTCGTTACCCTCGGTCTCATCCTCACGCTCATCTCGTAGGAAGCGTACCGCTCCCGGGACCGATTCAGACTCCGCCGCGTCCGAAGCTTCGTCGGTCGCCGCCACCCTAACCGGCTCTCCTGAGCCTGCGTTCCAGTTAGTTGCCAAACGCTCTAAGAAGCGTTCGAAAAAAGCAGCAGTGTCTTCAACACCCGAGCCAACTCCGGTGTCTTCTACACCCGCCCCCGCGCCGCTCATGTTACTCGAAGTGACCGCGTCTCCATCGGTCCCTTCGAAGCCAGCGTCGCGCTGCGCTCCCGTCCCACCGAAGCCTCAGCTCCCTCCGCCCGTCTTCCTCCGCGAAAAAGCGCGATGGACCGCGGTTTCTAACTTGTGCAAAGAGCACAAAATTAATTACTTAAAAGCCGCCAACGCTGGCGAATCAATCAAAATTCAGGTCGCGACCATCGACGACTTCCGGTCTTTCTCTAGGCTTCTGTCGATCAAACAAATCGCGTACCACACCTACGCCCTCCCGGAGGAGCGTAAGATCCGCGCAGTGCTACGGGGCGTCCCGTTTGAACTCAGTAATGAAGACATTCTCGAGGACCTTAAGTCTCAGGGCTTCCCGGCTGAAGCAGTGCACAAGATGCACTCTAACCGCGGTAGGCGCTTTCCGTTAGCTTTAGTTATCTTGTCTAATACTCCCAACTCGAGGGAGATCTTCAGAGAGGCTCGCACAATCTGCGGACTCTCGAATATCTCCGTCAAGCGTCCCAACCCCCGTGGTCACCCTGGGCAGTGCCACCACTGCCAGCTCTACGGCCACGCAGCGGCTAACTGCTCAGCTCCTCCCAGGTGCGTCAAGTGCCTGGACCCTCACATAACAAAGGAGTGCACTCGCACTCCCGAATCCACATTCCCCCCCTGCCTGTGTGCTGTGCGGCCAGACTGGCTAACTACAGGGGTTGCCCGCGCGCTCCACGCTCCTCAGCCAAGAGGGCCGCGCCTAAACCGGCGCCGCTGCTCACTCCCGCTAACTTCCCGCCGCTGCGCAACCGGGGTCCCTCGGAAGCAAAGCCCGTTCAGCCGACGCCTACTTCGGCTCTGTCTTGGAGGCTGCGTCCGGCCGTACCAACTGCACCTTCCCTTCCTATCCCAGCTCCCGTAGCTCCCGTAGGGCCGCGTCCTGCTCCGTCAACTTCACCTCAGTCATCGTTGGCTGAGGACATGAAGACCGTGTTCGACGTCATTCAAAACGTCGACATTACGGAAATTTCCGTTCTCGCACGCAAACGTTCGTTATAAATTTTATTTTTTGTATAAATTCGTAAATAAATAAATTATAATGTCTAGACCCGCAAATCCCGCGTCCGGTCGTATTTAACCAAAGGGCTTATCCCTAGTATCTTTTAACGCTCATAGCCTTAGCACCAACCTTCCTGAGCTCAAACTGTTCCTTCAGAACAAAGAGCCAGACTTATTGCTTCTCCAGGAGACATGGCTTACTCAAAACCGCACCAGGGGATTCGCTGTTCCCAATTACGTGTTCCTTCGTAACGATAGGCCCGACGGTTACGGCGGCACAGCTATTTATCACAAAAGAGGTTTCCACTGCACTCCTCTCCCTACCCCTCCTCTCCTCAACATGGAGGCCACTGTGTGTAGATTGGCTATGACTGGTCATCCGACCGTCATCATAGCTTCAGTCTACATACCTAGTGACATCCATCGTACCAGACCTATCCTTAGCGACTTCGAGGCCATTCTCTCCGTCGGCCATTCAGTCATTATGTTTGGAGATTTTAACTCCAAACGCCCACGCCAAACCCTCCCTCCTGCACAAACTGCAGGTAGTTCAAAACCTCTTTTGCCGCAGGGCCACAAACGCACCGTGGTACGTGCGTAACGCGGACTTGCATAGAGATCTTAAACTGCCTACAGTACAACAACACCTCAAAACACTCTCTGAAGCGTTCTTCAAACGCTCCGAAACCCATCCCAATCCTCTAGTTCGTGACTCAGTCTCATATACTACTCCTGTCTTAGATTCGAAGTTCAAAGTCGCTAGGCCTAGGAATGCGCAAGCGTACTCTTCCACCAGACTGTCAGCCGATCTCGAAGCCCTTCCGGCCGCAAATTCTAATTCTAACGTAAATCCTAATTCTAACGTAAATCCGAATTAATTCAATTTTATTTTGGAATTTTTAATTTTTTTTTTTTATTATTTACTTTTTATTTTGAGCACCTTCAGTGCTATGTATTCACGTTCAGTGCTTTGAGCACCTTCAGTGCTATGTAATCCCAGCGGGTGACCCCTTCTGGGCCCCGCTAGCGCGGCCTCTTTCTCCAATTGGCCGGCGCTCAGATGAAGGCTGAGTGGCAAAAAATTGCACGAGCCGACATTGGTTTTTTTAGTGGGTAGTGCTCATTCGGAGCTAGTCCCGGATGCCTTGTAACGCGTGCGAGAGGCATGCGGAAATGAATTTATTGCCTCCTGCCCAAACGGGGAACAAAAACATTTTCGTTACGGCACTGATTTTTAGTATTTTTGTATATGTGGAATGAAATGCGGATAGTCTTGTTAGTAAATCGCTTCCACTTATTATCTTTTAAAAGATTATCCTTACTTATTGTTCGAATATATGCTTATAAAAAGCATACCGCGGTGAAGATTTTCGTTATCTATTTTATATAGTAATTATATGCTTATGCATATCCCAACAAAAGTCTTGTTAAAACTCAAGCCTATGTCAATCATACAAAGGCCCTGACAAAACTGACTTGGCCGTTTCATAGAACAGTTGTAGGTTGTGTAGGCGTTGAAATACTAGTACTTGAGTAGTGCAATCTCGAGTGGCCCGATGAATTTGCGGCCGGTTTTTAATCGTTTGTGTAGTGCTGAAAGAGATACTTGATACAATTTCTTGCTCAAACACTTATCAAGGTTATGATATCAAAGGTGACTCCCAATCGAATGAATTTGTCTGTGGTCACAATTTGTAAATATTTGTTACTATACTAAGTAGTGGAATATATTTTTAATAATGCTTATTATAAGTTGTATTAAATGTCATAAAAATATATCAACGCCTTTAAAATTAATGACAGACCAAATATTAAACATTCTCACTAAAGAGATGCTACCAATATTTCGTAATTTATTCTGAGCAAAAAAAGCTATCAGTCGATTTAACCTAACCTAACCTAACCTAACGACTCCGCTACTGAACTTCAAATTAGCGATGTATTTAAGTTCAAAAGTATAGAAGTACGATTTACATTAGTTCGAAAGTTCACTATATCGAAGTGTGGAATTCCGATGATTGTGTCTTTTTTTTTGTTTTGAACCAAAAACGATTCTGCGAAAACCTGGGAATGGTACTTAATTTGGTGCTGGACTTCGCCGGGTGCCGCAGCACCACGCTCGCTTCGCTCGCTCGGCTCGCGCGTGTATTACCTACATACAAACCTAGCCTACCCCAATTGGCCGTCGCTACAGTGAACTTTCGAACTAATATGTGATAAGTGACACCGTTAAACTATTTTCTATGCTTGAGCGCCATGTTGCTAGTAAATGACATTAAAAATAGTAATGGCAATATCTTGGACTTAGCTTTCGTTGGATCAGTGAGTCGTGTAACTACGACACCAGCTTCTGAGCTTTGGGGTATTGATAAATATCGCCCTTTCTTTGAGTTTAGCCGTCACAATATAAAAAACAATTCCCTTAAACCAAATCCATAAAATCTTACATTTAAGTTTCGAAAGGCAGGTTATGAAAGGGGCAATAAATTAAATGAATGAAATAAACTGGAAGGATTATATGGATCTTTCTTGCGACGAGTTCGTTCAGGAGTTTTACAACAAGTTATGGACGGTAATAGAAAAAATAACACCTAAGAGCAAATCGAAGAATACTCAATATCCTGTTTTGTTCTTTTGGAGGTGGTGACGCAATAAAACCAAAAACCTTTTAAATTCACTCAGTCTATTATTTTCAAACACTTAAACGTAGTTACATAAGTCAGTATAATAAGTCCTTATCTTATGTAATACAAGTTGACCTAGCGAGGCGGTGTTGCGCAGACGACTGACTGCCTAGAACACGCGGCAGTCCAGTCTGGGGTTTTGCTGACTTTACTAACAATGTATAGCCGCTACATCACACCCCTTCTTTTTTAAAAAAATTTTTATAAAACTAACTTTACCAAAAAATTTATACAATTCAACAAACAAACATCCTGTATCTCGTAAGTGCTATTGCATTTTAATTATACCTTGGAGAGAACAAAAACAAAACAAAAAATTTTTACCAGTTTTTAAAAATATGACTCCATAATATTACCTTACACTAAACTTATTACAGAAGTGTACCAGATGACGTCGATTCGACATGATTGCTGAATCTGTGTTTACATTACGGGTTACTAGGTCTGATATCGCATTCCAAAGCTCAATGCTCTTTTGTTTCTTACAATCTATTTATAGAACAAAATATGTTAAGGCGATGCTTCGTAACAAAATATGTTAAGGCGATGTTTCATACACAATGTACCTGTAATTGAATTATTTTACAAAAATTTGAAATAAGAAATTAGCAACAATAATTATTTATAAGTTGTTTGAAATGGGTACAAAATTAATTACACGTAATTTAAAAAAAATCACTTATACAACAATAAAAAAATTTTTGCGGATACCTATTTTTCAAGGGCCGACTTGATGTAGGTACTTGACCTAATAATAATCATTAAAATATTAAGGGTATATTGCCCGAGAGGCCGGTCTGCAATATAAAAAAAAACGTCCCTTAGGACTCACCTTGCCTCCTCTCGCGACAATAGCCAAAAAAAAAAAACTCCCTCATCGGCCGACCTGTATCGGCTTATACCGTGCCGCTTGCGTCACTAGCTGCTTTCCACATGGCTCTTACTCTGTTATCCATCCAGCTTCGAGTGTTTTTACGACATTTTTGAATGCAATAGTACACGAAAATTAATACCATCATTATGAATACTGCAAATACAATTGCTCCGAAAAGCTTAACGTGCGTTATTATTTCATTAGTACTGGCGTTATTTGCACCATTTTGTGCTATGATTATTTCTTGTTCTTTACTATACGATTTACCCATTTTTGGATTGAACAAAATGTTATATACGAGTTACTACGTTAAATTCTTTTGCAATTAGAATAATGTATGATTAATAACTATGTGAACTCATCTATTTTATTTCATCCAACATCAGCAAATCGCACCGGCTGCTTAACTGCGCGGCCACTGCGCGTGGTTAAAGGTTTAGGCGGTAGCGATTTTTGCACCTGTGGAACATCATTAAAAAAATTTTTACTATTTGAGAACATAGAATTTCTATTTCCATCATTGGGATCTGCTTCATATAAGCAGTAAGCGGGTTTCACTCTATCTATGGAAACGGTTGTTCGACGGCCCCCTATTTCAATGGTCATACTCTTTGGTGATCTATTTATCACAAGATACGGTCCACTATAACTAGGCATCAATGGCCTTTGCACTAAATCATTTCGTACGAAAACATGACTACATGATTTTAAATCTTTATGAACGAAAATTGTACCAGAATCGCTATTTTCTCGTGTCTGGGGCCGGAGACTTTGTATAATATTGCGTAATTTACCTACGTATTTTTCTTGCGACGTTTCTGCGTTCGCGCAATCGACATAAAAATCGCCAGGCAAGCGTAACGTGTGCCCTAATACCATTTCAGCTGCGCTGACGCCGCTGTCGCTACGACATGCTGCACGTAGCCCCAGCATGACCGTTGGCAGTTCATCAACCCATGACCCATTTTTATTCTGTAATAAACGTGCTTTCAAAGCGACCTTCAGAGAACGATGTAATCTTTCTACCTTGCCGTTACTTTGGGGATGGTACGCTGTGGTTCGGAATTTATTAATGCCTAATACTTTCATAAGTTTATTAAATAATTCACTTTCAAATTGCCTCCCCTGATCGCTAGTTAACCTACTTGGGCATCCAAAACGGCAAATCCAGTTTTCATATATTATTTTAGCGACGGTCTCGGCTGTTATATCGCTGACCGGAACGGCTTCCGGCCAGTTTGTAAATCTATCTATCATCGTAACTAAGTACCTATGCCCTTCCTGCGTGGTCGGCAGGGGGCCCACGATGTCTACGTGTAAATGCTCGAACCGTTCTGCTAGTGTAAAAGTACCTAATTTAGAATGTGTGTGCCTATGCGTTTTTACCTTTTGACATTGTATGCACGCTCGGGCCCATACACTGATATCTTTATTCATACCCGGCCAGTAATATTTATTCGTAATCATTTTACGCGTTGTTCTAATTCCGGGATGGTTATTACTATGTACGACATTGAAAGCCACATTTCTGAACTGCTGAGGCAGGTAGGGTCTCACACGGTTCTCTGAAGTTTCGCAATAGATCGCACTATTACACAGTGGTGATTGTAATTTTTTAAGCACTATATTACCTTGAGATTCCGTCAGCATTTCTGCAAGTTCATCGTCTGTTTCCTGTGCCCGGGCGACTTCGTCGAAATCTAAAACGGTCGGACAAACAATGGTCTCTATAACTCGGGACAACGCGTCAGCAACTGCGTTTTCGTTACCTTTGACGTATTGTATATCGCTCGTAAATTCGCTTATATACAATAGTTGTCGTGCTCGCCTGGGCGTCTCTTTATTATCTGAACCTATTTTAGAAAAAACGTGTGTTAATGGCTTATGATCCGTCATTATGGTGAGCTGCCGGCCTTCTACCATGCTGCGAAAATGTACTATGGCCAAGTATACTGCCAATAGCTCTCTGTCGTACGTGCTATATTTCTTTTGAGCCTCCGACAATCTTTTGGAAAAATACCCCAGCGGCTTCCAGATTCCTTTAACCTTATGTTGGAGGACTGCGCCGACGCACGAGTTTGACGCGTCACACATTAAATACAGCGCACCTTCGTCTCCCGGATGTGACAAGGTCACCGCGTTTTCTAAAGCTAACTTACATTGCTCGAAGGCGGCTATCGACTTATCCGTCCATTTAATCTTTGATTTATCCTTCTTTTTGGCGCCATGCAGGAAGATGTTCAAGTCGGCCTGTTGATCTGCCGCACGCTCTAAGTGATTCCTGTAAAAGTTAACCATACCTAAAAAACGGCGGAGCTGCTCGATTGTTTCAGGTCTGGGGAATTCTTTGATAGCTTCCACCTTGCTCTTCATGGGTTTGACACCTTCCGCGCTCACTTCGTAACCTAAAAACTCTATATTACACTTACCGAGACTACACTTCGCCAGATTAATGGTTATGCCGAACTCTTGAAACCTGGCAAAGACCTGTTTAAGGTGCTCTCTATGTACGTCATGATTCGTACTAGCTACGATGACGTCATCAATGTAGGAAAATAAATTAGAGCTCTCACGCACTTTGTTATTTGTACTCTTACCCTCATCCCCAAGGGTGCAGGTTTCGATTCCCTGCAGCACGCTATTATTCATGAATCTCTGGAACGTTTGGGCCGCATTCCGCAAGCCGAATGTCATTCTTGGAAATTCGAAAAGACCAAACGGCGTTATAATGGCGGTTTTCTCTACGTCTTCCGGTGCAATGCTAATATTATGGAACGCTCTGTTAATATCTAACCGGGAAAAAACACACTTACCTGCCAATCCATATGTGAAGTCCTGAATTCTCGGAATCGGGTAGCGGTCTGGCTTCGTGATCGCGTTGAGTGCACGATAGTCTCCGCAAGGCCTGATCTGGCCGTCCTTCTTTGGTACTACATGCAACGGGCTTGCCCATGGACTCTTTGATGGCCTGCAAATACCTAATTCTTGCATTAACCTAAACTCGTCCCTAGCGATTTTATATCTTTGCGGCGGTAATGGTCTTACTTTAGCAAAAACCGGGGGGCCAGTAGTCTCTATATAATGTACGATACCGTGTTTACTGGGCTCCTTAAAAGAAATTGGTTTCGTTATTTCTGAGTATCGTTCTAGAAGCTCGCGATATGGGTTGTCATTTTGAATACTCGTTATCGCGGGCTCGTTATACAAAACTAATATACCTTGCGTATCTAATTTAGTGCGGCCGTCCAACAACCGTCTATTGTATAAATCAACTACTAATTCGTGTGCCTTTAAAAAATCTGCCCCAATTATGGGTTGTTTTACGTCAGCTATAATAAAATTCCATCTAAAACTACGGCGTAAACCAAGATTAATTTCTAACGATATTACACCATAAGTTTTTATTTCCGTATTGTTCGCAGCATACAGTTTATACGGGCATTCGCTTGCCTTTCTTTTGTCCGGCACTTTATTCACTGGAATCACTGACACGTTAGCCCCGGTATCGACCAGGTACACTAAGCCGGTTTTCTGTTCTCGGACGCATAATCGGTGATTGCCCGCAGCACAGTCGCTCACCGTCGCTGACTGTACTGCAACTAGTTCTTCCCGATGTCGTGACGCTGTCCTGCTCCTGGGTCGCGATCTCCGCCGACCTCCGTCATAGCTTCTGTCCTGCGGTCGTCCGTAGCTCCCTCCTCGCGACCGGATCTCTTCTATCTCCCCGCGGAGTTCCTTTAACTCTAGGGACATGTTGCGCAGGAATTTGATCATTTCCGACTCCATGTCGGTAGCTGCAGGCGCGACGCTTTAATATTCACTTTTTATTTATTAATAAACAATATGCACTCTCGCTAGGTTCGCGCGTCACCGTGAGTCGTCTTCTTGATCACGTCGGGGTCACCAATTTGGAGGTGGTGACGCAATAAAACCAAAAACCTTTTAAATTCACTCAGTCTATTATTTTCAAACACTTAAACGTAGTTACATAAGTCAGTATAATAAGTCCTTATCTTATGTAATACAAGTTGACCTAGCGAGGCGGTGTTGCGCAGACGACTGACTGCCTAGAACACGCGGCAGTCCAGTCTGGGGTTTTGCTGACTTTACTAACAATGTATAGCCGCTACATTCTCAACAAGCTTAATAAAAATTATTAGAGAAAAAAATAAAATGCGCAATGAATTCCGCAAATCTAATCATTCCCGGGATTATGACGAATTTTCCATTCTTCGTCAAAGAACAAAAAAATACATGAAGGAATGCTTTAGAAGCTATATGAGTCATATTGAGAATAATTTAAATAATAATTTAAATTTTGGCAGTACGCAAAATCAAAAAATAACAATACAAATATGCCAAAATAAATCAATTTTCATAATAAATCTGCTGATGACGGACCTGAGATAGCTAATTTGTTCGATGAATATTTATTTTCTGTCTATGCCAGTAGTTGTTACATCACTCACTCTCTCTGAAAGCAATTAAAGTATACATCGAATTGACATTGATGAAAGTGAAGTTCTTAAAACTATGAAATCTCTTGATACAACTAAAGGCTGAGGATGTGATTGTATTTCTGCATATTTTATTAAGAATTGTGCAAATTTATTAGCGAAACCGCTTGCAATATTGTTTAATAAGTCACTATATCAAGGTGTATTTCCTAGCTTATGGAAATTAACAAAAATATTAAATATTCATAAAAAAAGGTGACAAATCTGACGTACTCAACTATAGGCCCATAAGCATACTGAGCACTTTTTCAAAAATATTCGAAAGTCTAGTTTATTCTCACCTACACAATAGTTGTTTGCACATACTCAGCCCGAGACAACATGGTTTTACCAAAAACAGACCCACACTCTCTAATATTTTATATTACACTAACAAATTGTTGTATTCATTTCAAAATAAATTACAAACTCATGCCATTTACACTGACTTTGCTAAAACATTTAATCGAGTCGACCACTATTTTTACTTTTAAAGTTAGGAATTTAGGAGATTTTGAAGTCACTTAGGAATTCATAGCTCATTATTGCGTTGGCTTTGGTCATATCTATTTCAAAGTTCTCAGTTGGTTAGTATCTACTAATATTATTCGACACCATTTTTAGCGTTATCGGGAGTGTCACAAGGGTCAAACTTGGGCCCCGTCTTTTTCTGTACTTTATCAATGATTTAATTGACAAAATTGACAGCAATTGTCTGGCATACGCAAATGACATTAAAATTTTTAAAGTCATAAACTCTATTAACGATTGTGAGCTTTTACAGAGGGATTTAACTGTGATCAACGAATGGTGTGATTTGAACTCGATGCAGCTTTGTGCCACAAAATGTCAGGTAATATCGTTTACTGAGAAAAAATCTTTAATGAAATACCCATACAAAATAAAAAGTGTCCCCTTACATAGAGTATATACTATTAAGGATTTAGGAGTAACCCTAGATAGTGAACTGCCGTTTCGCATTCATTATAACCAGATTGTGTCAAAAGCAAATAAATTGCTAGGATTTATTATTAGAACAACAATCCCGTTTAGAAACTCCTAAGCCTAAAAAAAATACTTTTTACGTCACTAGTGTTCATAAAGATCGCATTGAATCAATTCAAATGAAGTTTGCCAGGCACCTTTGTATGAAATTATATGAAATTATATTTACTGAGACTTGGCTGTGTGATGGCATACTGAACGCTGAATTATGTAATGGAAAATACGATGTGGTCCGTGGCGACCGTGGCTCGCTCGGCGGCGGAGTGATGGCACTCTGCGGAGCGCGGCTGCAGGCGCTCGCCCGGCCCGAGTTGACGCGACCTGACCTTGAATCTGTCTGGCTCACGGTGCCTGCGCGCTGTCTTAACTCCACACAGAGTTTACATATAGGTTTAGTATACATTCCTCCTAATTCTAGCATACCTAAGCCCACCCGGATGATTTCTTCTTATTAGTAGGAGATTTTAATTTACCGTGGACATCATGTGAGCCTTTATATTTAAAGAAGGGTAGTGTCGACTTACAAGTCGCAAGTCAGAATTTTATAAGTGATCTCTTATTTTTGGGTTTGAACCCATATAATACTGTGGTTAACTCTCACGGTAATACTTTAGACTTAGTTTTCTCAAATTTTCCGTTATTAGTGAACCAAAGCAAAGTCCCCTTCGTTAAAGAGGACCAGTATCACCCTACTCTTGAAATAAATGTCTCGGTAATTAATATATTACCGATTAAAACTAAATCAACTATAAAATATTTGTTCAGAAAGGCTAATTATGAGGAGATCAATCAGTATTTAAACACTTATGACTGGCATACATTATTCACGTACGTAAATAATAGGTCTTTACCTATGAAACTGCCGTTTTGCCGTACTGGCCATTTCAAATGAAAATATTTTTTTTTGACTGATAATTCTAATTTCAAATTAATTTCATTTGACAAACATGGAATTCTTTTTCTAAAATCGTCATTTGTTTAATAGTTAGTGTTTTGTTTTCAACGCATTCGAACATTTTTCGTCATCATGGATAAGTTAAAAATTCGAGTAATTATGGAGTATGAGTACCGTCGTGGCAGCAAAGCGGCACAAGCGGCACGCAACATCAACGACCTTTACGGAGCGAACACTACAAACGAACGCATCACCCGTTATTGTTTTACCCGCTTCCGTTCTGGAAATTTTGACCTGAAAAATGAACCCCGTGGTCGTCCGAAAACTTTGGTCGACAATGACGAATTAAAGGCAATTGTGGAAGCTGATGAAACTCAATCCACGGCTGAATTAGCAGCAGCTTTCGACGTTAGCATCAAAACAATATTGGTCCATTTGCGTCAAATTGGCAAAGTAAAAAAGCTTGACAAATGGGTACCCCACGAACTTAATGACCGCCAGCGCGAAGTACGCGTGGAGACGTGCCTTGCACTGCTCAGCAGGCATACAAATGAAGGAATTCTGAACCGCGTTGTTACTTGTGACGACAAATGGATCCTGTTTGACAATCGTAAGCGCTCAGCAAGTTGGTTGGACCCTGGTTCAGCACCCAAACAATGCCCTAAACGAAAACTTACCCCTAGAAAAGTGATGGTCACTGTTTGGTGGTCTAACGCGGGTGTAATTCATCACAGCTCCTTGCCAAACGGGACAAGCATTACTGCAGATGTGTACTGTGAAGAACTGAACACAATGATGGAGAAGCTCGCACGTCTCCAACCAGCTTTGGTCAATCGTTCGGCTCCACTGCTCCTGCACGACAACGCGCGACCTCATACTGCACAGCAGACGGTCTCCAAGCTACAAGAGTTGGGGTTGGAAGTTCTCCGTCATCCACCGTACTCACCAGACCTTGCGCCTACAGACTTCTACTTTTTCCAGAATTTGGATAACTTCTTGGCGGGAAAAAAATTCAATAACCGAGAGGCAGTACAAAATGCCTTTGAAGAATTTTTTGCCTCCCGTCCAGCTGATTTCTTCAAGAAAGGCATCAATAAGCTACCAATGCGTTGGCAAAGATGCATTGATTGCATGGGTGATTATTTTGATTAATAGAAATAAAAAATATATAAAAAAATTACGCTTCATTTATTTCGTGAAAAACGGCAATTTCATAGGTAAAGACCTAATATTGAATTCATGATTAATAGTTTTTACGATATTTTAAAAACAGTAATTCACAAGTTTGTTCCTCAAGTATTATCGTCGGGTTCCGATAATTTTCCTGTATGGTATAATAGGTCCCTAATTAATATTATAAAAGATAAGGCAAAAAAGCATCGCCATTGGAAAAAGCACGGGAATCCTTCCGACTATGCATCATTTGCTTTGCTACAGTGAGTACAGAAGTCAGTGGAGAAACAATGTTACGTTTCCTATTTGCACTGGTCACAAGAAAACATTAAAAAAGAACCAAAATTGTTTTGGTCGTATGTTAAATCCCGGGAAAAAAGTGGCGCTAGCTATCCAAATAGTATGAAATATGGAGATAGGAACTTGAATGACGGACCTGGAATCTGCGCTACTTTTAGTGACTTTTTCCATAAAAATTTTAGTAAGCCCAGTAACACACCATTGCCAACTGCTAACGCAACTTTTGGTTCGGTTTCCTGCCTGACTGGCATACTTGTAACCGAAGACGAAGTTTTTAAACTGCTTACTACATTGGATAAGTCAAAGGGTGCAGGCAGCGATAACATACCACCTTTATTTTTTAGTAAATGTGCCAATGCTCTTCGTTTTCCTCTTACCTGTATTTTTAATAGGTGTTTTGAGGAAGGTTATATGCCACCAATCTGGAAAATAGCTCTTATTGTACCTGTGCATAAAAAAGGACTTAAATCATCTATTGAAAACTACAGACCCATATTAAAATTAAACACTCTTAGCAAAGCGATGGAAAGAATTGTCCATAATCGTTTGTACCACACTATTGCACGCTCTATTCCAACTCAACAACACGGATTCATGAAGGGTCGTTCGACATATACTAACTTGGCAAAATTCACCAACGATATTCTAACTGAAATGGACGGCCGTGATCAAGTGGATGTTGTGTATACCGATTTCGAGAAGGCTTTTTATCGAGTGGATCACATAATATTATTGAGAAAGCTTCAGGAATTAGGTGTACATGGCAACCTACTTAGATGGTTTGAATGCTACCTGCACAGGAGGAGTCAGGCGGTAGTGGTGGGAGGGTACAAATCGGATTTCATTACAATTACTTCTGGAGTCCCGCAGGGGTCAATTCTTGGACCTTTGCTATATGTGGCATACTTGTATGACATAGACAAGTATTTTGGGTTTTCTAAGTATCTAATGTACGCCGGATTGCTTAAACCTACAAGAAGACCTTAAACCGTGTACTATACTGATAACCGCATATCTATAAATGTTGAAAAATGCGTGATTGTAACATTCACCCGAAAGAAAAAGAAAATTATCCTTGATTACAAGCTAAATAACGCGATTCTTAGTAGGGTGGAGACGTGAGGGACCTTGGACTTCTTGATTCGAAGTTGCTTTTCACTGATCACATTGATAATATGGTACATAAAGCATATACAAGTTTAGGTTTCATTTTGAGAGTGACTAGGCCATTTTCTGATATTTACTGTATAAAAGTTTTATATTATGCATATGTTCGTAGTATCCTTGATACTAGGATGTTTACTTGGTTAATATAGAGGCAATCCAACGTAAGTTTATCAAACATTTAAATTTTCGCACAATGGCCACTGACAATGGTTACACCGAATCATGTAAGCAACATAACGTCCTATCTCTTGAAAATCGACGCACTTTGCTTAATATGACATTTTTACATGGAATTTGCAATAACACCTTAGACTCTATAGAATTAACCACATTGACCCTATGTAGACATACACCTAGTAAGCGCACTAGACATACGCAACTTTTTCACATTCCAGCAGTCCACACTAATTACGCTATAAATTCTGTCATATGCCGAATCCATAATAAATATAATAAGCATTTTACTTCTGCTGATATTTTTAGTAGCAGCAAGCAACGTTTCAAAAACCAAATTATGAAACATTTTCACTAAACTACTGCTATACATACACACACACACACACACACTCCTATTTGACGCACATATTATGGCTTCTTTATATAATTTTTTTAAATATGTTTGTTTTTATTTTTTGATCGAAATGGGTAAGAATGTTTGATCTGTACAGTCGGCCGCAAAAGTAGCTTAACAGAAGCAAAAGTGCAAAACAACTGAACACCCAACGAACCATAAGTCTTTGTCGTGACAAGGGCGCAGAATAAACTCAACTTACAGTTTGAGGGTGTTCGTCGTTTGGATACTTGGGGGGAGGGAGACTTGCCGAGCTAACAGATGCAGAAAAGAATAATTTTGTATAGACATAAAGAGACTCTGTAAATTTATTTTGAAAAAAAATATACCCGTGAAGTTTCTTGCCAGTTCTTCTTCACGAAGGTTTTTTTCGAACTGGTGGTAGAATCATGTTTTATTTGACGTCAATAAGAACAAGTAATTGTCAATGTTGAGAAATAAATATTTCATTTCATTTCATTTCATTTCATTTCATTTCATTTCATTTCATTTCATTTCATTTCATTTCATTTCATTTCATTACACACGTTCATAATAAGCATAACACAACTGTTTCATAAGTCGCTAAACGCTTTCATTACAAAAGTCGCTGAACACCATCAAGGTCGATTAACAAATTACACACATCAAAAAAGTTTAAGGAACACCTATAAATTTTGAATATTTTTAATTTTATAGATTTATTTTAAATTATTTCTTTTCTTTTTAAATTAAATGATATTTCTATGTTGTATTTGTATATTTAACTCGAGAAATTTCTTTAAAAACATATTTATTTACAAATAGAAGTTTGCTGTGGATCTGGGTACAGATCTTTGCCAAGCGTTCAATACGTGGGAATCATTTCGAGGTCTGGACACCTGTCGGGACATGGCTAGCTCCATGCACGAAAGGCTACTGGCAGTTATTGATGCATATGGCAAGTACAGTCGATTTTGATTTTTAATTGATGATTGTAAACGGACAGCGGACGAGGCTCTGGCGACCGATGAATGGCGGGATAACCATTTTGCAGGTGGTAGGTTTTGACCGCGGCTTGCAACCACCCTCTAGACAACGCCATGCCGCCAAGTGCCCTAGTCACGTTCCGGCATGATGTCTTGAGTAGCCATTGGAGGAAAATAGGTCCGAGTAATTGCGCAACGTATGAGAGCCGTTTGAACTCGAAGGGTTATGATGCACCGGGTGGCTCATTCTGGAGGGCAGCGGGATCCAAAGAAACGGTGCACCGCTGGCTGACCGCAGGTTTTAGGGGGCCCAACTAGCGTTCTAGCCAATCGTGAAAGGGTGCCCCACCACTTGTGTAAAATCCCGGGATTGCTCCATCGTGCCGGTTGGCGGCCGGATGGAGAGGGCCCGATGGCGATCCCCGGGGGGTTTTGGGCGTCCCCGCGGTCTCCATATGAGTCTCCCACAATGGGTCTGACCACTTGAGTTGCTTGGTTCTAAACGTTGCGCTTCACTCAACTTCTATTACTCTCCTCTATTCACCCTACCAACAACATAATGGAAAAGTCCAAAAAGAAAAAGAAGTGCCGACAGCGGATGCACTTCCTCTCCCTAAAAGTACACTTCTCTACCATCCAAGGAGTGCACTCAAATCTCCACGATGTCCACCACCACCTTGAGACAGAGAGGCCGCACTTATTCTTTCTGACAAAGACGCAGATCTGTGATCGTTCGGATCTGGCATACCTGAATTACCCAGGCTATATCCTGGAGACCAAATTTCACCCCAATGCGGGCGTGTGCGTGTATGTCAGAGACGAGATCTGTTGTCGGCATCTTCGATACTTGGAAGTTCCGGATTTTTCTGTTTTATGGGTCTATGTAGATACTGGCTTGGACCGAATTGTATACGCCAGTATTTACCGATCACACACGGGAGCTCAGGAGACAACTCGACTTATTGAATATCTCAGTGATACAGCAGATAAGGTCCAACGAAGCTATCCCTCTGCGCAGTTGGTGTTCCTTGGGGACTTTAATGCCCACCATGGAGAGTGGCTGTACCCGTTCAAGGACACAGACCACGCTGGCAGAGAAACCTATCGGTTCGCAGTAACTCATGGTCTCTCCCAGTTCGTCCACGAACCTACGCGCATTCCTGACGTTGTTGACCATACTGCGTATTGCTTGGATCTTCTGCTGACAAGCGATCCAGACAGATACTCGGTGTTCGTATCTCGGCCATTAGGGACATCCGACCACTGTCTGGTGAAATCTGTGTCGCAATAGTCGCCAACCGATACCAGCCCAAAAGGCAATAGGCGAGTATGGCGGTTCAAGTCAGCAGTTGGGATGGGATGCGTCACTTTTTCGCCTCTTATCCTTGGCTAGCTTGCTTTACTTCCGGTGATCCATCATGCTGTGCTGAAGCTGTTTCCAGCGTGATATGTCAGGGTATGGAGTACTTTATACCGTTCTCTGATGTATCCCTGGAGTCCAAAGCCCGCCCATGGTTTAATGCTGATTGCCTCCTAGCTGAAAAGCGTAAGCATGCAGCATACCAAGCCTGGGCTAGCGCTCGCAGAAGCAAAGCTATGGCTCTCCCAGCTAAGAAGCAGGCGTACAGTGCTGCTGCCAAGTCCTGCAAAAAGGTGATCAGAAGCGCTCGTTTCGACCACATTGGCCGTAAATTTTAAAACTACAGCTTTTGCTCACGCGTTATTGTCGGAAAGGTCCGACTAGTTTTGGACTCGTACGGAGTTCATCATCAGGGCCGAGTACAGTCGCGGCTGTGCCGTAGTGTAGCGGCATGCTGAGCTCACGGTATCATTGGAGAGCGGTGTCAGGTTGGCCGTATCGGGGACAAGTAAGCATCCTATCCCACGGGGAGTAAAGCTTTCTGGTCCCTTGCCAAGTCGGTTTAGATGAACTTCTGTCGCCCATTACTGCCACCACTGCAAAGGCCTGACGAGTCTTTGGCCCACAGCGCAAAAGAGATGGCAGACTTGTTCGCAAATCTCTTCGCGGAATGTTCACGTCTAGATTCCAAAGGTAAAAGCCCACCCACGTTACCCCCATTCAGCCCCAAGATGGAGGCCGTCCAAATTCACCAGAAACAGGTACTCAAATGCTTACTAAATCTAGACGTGAACAAAGCCAGTGGTCCGGATGGCATTCCCGCAGTGGTTCTAAAGCACTGTGCAGCCGAGTTGTCTACTGTTTTGACACGCCTATATCTACTCTCTCTAAGCAATGGAAAAGTTCCAAAATCATGGAAGTTTGCAAACGTACAGCCCGTACCAAAAAAGGACAGTCGAGCCGACCCAGTCAACTATAGACCTATTGCAATTACTTCCATAATTTGCAAAATTATGGAACGTGTATTGAACCATCGTCTCCTGACGTACCTAGAGACCAAAGAGCTCCACAGTGACAACCAATATGGTTTCCACGGAGGACGCTCAACAGGAGACTTTCTAGTGTACGTCACGCATCTATGGAGCATGGCTTTGGAAGGGCACGGAGAGGCAATAGCCGTATCCTTAGATATCACCAAGGCCTTTGACCGGGTATGGCACGAAGCCCTCTTGAGCAAGCTTCCTGCGTATGGCATACCATCTGGACTCTGCGACTGGATTTCTGATTTCCTGAGGGAACGGTCAATTCGAGTTGTCGTCGATGGCTTCTCATCGGACCTAATGGCAATCAACGCCGGCGTAACTCAGGGATCTGTTCTCTCTGCAACATTATTCCTGTTGCACATTAATGACCTTCTTTTATCGGAAGGCATTATTGGTTACGCTGATGACAGCACTGTTGTAGAGAGATGTGTCCAATGCGCGAGCGAGTCCAAACGAGATCCAATTTCAGAGAGAGTCGATGATCGAACGGGTTGATTTGACACTATGTAGGGTTTCCAATTGGGGTGAAGCCAATCTTGTCAAGTTCAACCCTTCCAAAACCCAGGCGTGTCTCTTCTCCAGTAAAAAGAGCACATTCAACTTGACGCCCATTTTCCAAGGTGTCTCTGTACCGATCACAAACCATCTAGGGCTTCTAGGCATGACCATCACGTCGAAACTTAATTTCGGTCAACAGATTGAAACCATGGCACAGTCAGCTTCCAAAAAATTGGGAGTCATCGCAAAGGTCCGGCGGTACTTCAACTCCGAACAGTTGCTCAACCTGTACACAGCCCAGGTTCGATCCTGTATGGAGTACTGCAGCCATCTTTGGCATGATTCCGCTAAGTACCATCTTGAAGCGTTGGATTCTGTCGACCGAAGGGCCCGTAGGCTCATAAGTGACGACAAACTTACTTCTTCTAGACTGCAAAGTCTCGAACATCATCGAAAAGTTGCTAGGCTATCGGTTTTTTACAGATTGCACTTTGGAAAGTGTGCGAATGCTCTTTTTCTGCTAATCGAACCTTCCCCCTTTCTCCACCGATCAACCAGACGCAGACAGAAGTTTCACCCGTTTGTGGTTAGCGTGCCGAAGAGCCGAACTAAACGGTTCGATAGCTCATTTTTGGTTCGTGTTGCCAAAGAGTGGAACGATTTGCCTGCGTCTGTTTTTCCAGACAAATATAACCCTGGAGCTTTCAAGTGTAGAGTGAATAGGTACCTCTTGGACAGGCGTGTATGATCCTCGTCTTCATCGTCACTTTCCATCAGGTGAGATGGAAGACAAACGCCTGCTAATTATTAATAAAAAAAAATAAAAATATAGTAATGGAAACATGTGTCGTGCAAAAACTATAAAAAAAATTTAATAACTTACTTATTGTTTTAATTGTTCATACGATTTTTCCCAAAGAAACATAATATTTGGAATACCTCAAAAACCGAGGGTAAATCCTAAAAACAACTACCTACTTTTATTATTTTTTTTTAAAGTACTAAACAGTACAAACGCAGTATATTAACACGCTGTAACATTGAATATACATAATTTGTTAATCTACCTTTGAAATTGATGGTGTTCAGCGACTTTTGTAATGAAAGCGTTTAGCGACTTATGAAACAGTTGCGTTGTGCTTATTATGAACGTGTGTAAGTTAAGTTTATTCTACGCCCTTGTCACGACAAAGACTTATGGTTCGTTGGGTGATTTGCACTTTTAATTCTGTTAAGCGACTTTTGCGGCCGATTGTACAATACAGCTGTGCCTTATATGTTAATATATTTTAAAAAATGAAAAATTCCGTAATTGGCAATAAGTTAAGTTTTTATAAGATGAATATTATACCAATGTATGAATTATTTTTAATTTATATTGAGTGCTGTGGATTTTTGTAAATAAATAAAATAAAAAAAATAAATCTAGACTTCGTAACGCGCTCCCAGAATATACTGACAGAATTAAGCATTCCACCTCGACGCCCATTATCTTCTTTGACAACACTATACAAAATTGTGAATTATAAAATAGATGGAAACTTAATCCAGAGCCCTAGTTTCAGAAACTTAGGAATAAGTCTGTGAGACATCACATTTTGTTTGCAGTACCATCTGCTAGTGATGTGATTTGTTTAATGATTCTTTATTATCCTTTAAGAATTACATCTCGATAACGTCAGCTGACTAGTTATATATAGTATTTGGTGACCATTTATCCATTTTGAGTAGCAAAAAGAATATTCGTGCAAACGTGCAATTATTCTGTTGTGTGGTTATTTTTGTTGGGCCATGATATCCGTTTAAATTATACCCAATTCGAGACATTCAATTCGGTGTAAAGATCCTGCTCCTAAGTTTGCGATTCCGACCACACTCTAATTTTTATTCAAAAAATTTATTAGATTGTCTATATTACCACATAAGGTGCAAAAATCAAAACATAATCTCAGAGCTGCAACCAAACTAGTTCTGGAAAGGCAGTCATTGTCCAACCATGAATTTAGATGTAGCTTTCATTGAGTTGTTCTATACCTTGAGCATTCAGCAAAATCCACCCTCCATTTCGTGAAACAAATCTGCCTCACGGATTAAAACGCTTGTAAATAAGGTTTGCAAGGCACACTCCGATCATCACAAACTGCCTATTTAGCCAGGTCATCTGCGGTTAAGTTTCCCTTTGATCCAATATGCAAGAACACCGACTCATACAACTTCACATCAGGGTAAGGATTCACGGGATCATATCGGACACAAGGTGGTGGCGATACCACCTGGAGGAAAAGTACTCTAAATACTGGAAATATACGATTTACTCTAATGAAATATTCCTTTATATTTAAAAAGAAAAAACTGCGTTCATATGTATTTTGAAATAAGCTTGCCACGCTCAGGGATCAAACCAATTAAATTAAAGTTTTTTTTAAATTTAAATCACCATGTTTTTACAGAGGTGTGAACCTTACGACGTACTCTCTATTTATTGTAGGCTATGAAACTACATGGTGTTATTTTTTCGTGTGGTTTGGCTTTGGACTTAGCAAGCTTGTTTTCAAGTATATTTGAATACAGTTTTGTGTCTTAAAAAAAAATGTTTCCTATCTCCAGAATTTAAAGTACTTTCCATCTAGGTGCTTCGCAAAATCCCACCCTGTATAGCCATGTGAAACATCCAGTAAAAATTCATCATTTATATTATAGTATAGAAGGATAGGTAAAGGACGATGGAATGAAACTACCATGGCAAGTGACTCGAGAATGACAGAAACAATATCATATATTACTATTGGTACTCAATAACTCGCTTTTAACTACTATAAGGTACAATGTTTGTAATTAGAATAAAAAACTCAACAAAGCTTAAGTACATACTCGTTGATCAAAAACTGCTTAAACATAATAAAAAGAATCTGATTAATAATTTTGTTGTTTGTATAATAATTTGATTACAGTTTTGTTATTGATTAATAACACAACAATATATAATAAAAACAATAACAATAATATTACAGTTTTCGATCAACCTGTACAAAATATTTTTCTGATATAATTCTGTATTCCATTTTACGATAGATATATAATGTTTTTTTATAATTATTATTATTTTATTTGTTCATTAATATTTGTTTTCTCTTTTCATTATGTTCAGGTAATGTGTAAAAATACTTAATATTTTTATAACAAATCAATATTTTATTTGTAATATAAAATAAATTTTATCTCATTGAAAACAAGAGTTTTAAAAAATTTTACTATATAATATATATGTATAATGATTGTTATACCCGTAGACTTAGTAGGTACCTTTATGTATAAAATAGAAGCTCTTTTAAAGAAATCATCTGATTTAAAAACAAAGGTTAACAAATAATTATTAAATTATTAAAACTATTTATAAAACGCTTTGGTTCGCACGCAAACACACATTTTCCCAGATAACCTTGCTTTTTCCAAAATTCATTATCACTAATCATTATGTGTCCAAATCTATAATAACTTTAGTGAAAATTTTTGCAAAACATAGTACAAAAGTTTTTAGAAATACGTACTAAAACTACCCAGCAATTAAAACTCTTTACCCTATATCTATCACTATCGCTCTACTACTCTGCTCGTATGCTCGAGTGAGACAGACATTATATTGTTATGTCTTCCTTACATTTGCACCAATCACAAGTCTACAAATTTATGACGTGGACACATTAAAAGGGTATTTTCAGATTCACCTTTATTGTAGGACCTTTATGTTTAGTTTTAGAAACCATTTTGAAGTTAAAATATTGTTTAATTAATTAATTTCCCTGAGATTGCTTCAAGATTATTTTTTTGTCCATTATTATCTGTGAAACAGATCTGTCGATATTTATTTTATGAATAAGAAAAAGTTTACTCTTTTTGGAACATTCCAAACTAAGATTGTAAAGTTATACTTTTGCCCCAAAAAGAGTCGTCCAATAAAGAAATAATTATGAAAACTTTAAGTGAATATGCATGGCCGAACTTTCTGACGAACCAGTTTTGGTACTTTGTAACATTAATTAGTTATTATTTTTAAATGTTTTCTTCGCTCTCCGTTAAAGGCGTCAACAGTATTTTTCTTCAGTCTTAGTGCTCTAAAACATTGAAATTACCAAATCTTATACGTAGTGTATAACAATAAGAAATGAACAATTTAATTTAAATAAAATATTTAAAAATATATCTTGAAATTTTCCAAAGGATACAAATTTTTGTAGTACTTTTTTACATGACAAAGATTTTTTTTAATGTTTTGTAAAAAAGACAGCTAAGAGACATTGGCTTCTCAGAAAGCCAAATAAACCACACTTAGTTATATTCTAAGTGACAGTACGCAAAATTATCTTCGAATGGACCAACTTAATTGGAATCTCCTGTTTATGGTTTCTGTACGATCTATTTACTCTTACTTAGTAATTTATAGTAATTCTATTATTATTGCATCAAAAAAATCGACTGTTTCCTTTTTCCTAATAGGTTAATTTGATATTAAAAGGTTTATATTTGATGAATACGGAATTTAAATACATGTAACTGCATGAACCTTAGTAATGTGCATACAAACTATATTTGAACCTTTAAGAACAAAGGTTTTATATTTTGCCCTAAAAAATGGAACGCAAAATGAAAATAAAAATAAAACAAAAAAATAGACAATAACAGATTGCTTTATTTAACAAAAAATATATAATATATAGAAAGAAAAAAAAACAACATTTTTCACATTATATTACCAAGATGCACTTTCTCATCACCTCGTGTGGAAAACTTGTTTTTAAATATTATATTTTTTTAAAGAATGTAAAATTAAAAAATAACCCATCGAACCTTATAATGATATTTAATATAAAATACATATATGATTATTAGCTATTTACAAATACGAGTTAAGAATTATACTTTTTTAACATTAATATAAACCAGTCTATAGTAAAGGCTATTTGACAAAACTTATCGTGTTAGAAAAACTGATTGTTAATCGTAACCCTAATTAAATATATAGCAGGCAATTTGTTTAAAGGAGAAAAGGGAAATAAATCTTCATAAAAAAAGTCAAAAGCTTAGGTTTAAACAAAGTGTATAACAGTCTCTAACATTTACGTATTAACTCTCAAAATCGTGTACTTTTTTCGATACAACAGTAAAATTACAAATATTATGCATTGTTCTTGTGAATTGTAGAAGTAATTATTATGCAGATATTCCGAAAAATGGCACCCAAGCTCAGAGAAGTGCAAAAATGAGATCAATTTCTTACAAGACGCGAAATTGTAAATTGCCTGCTAATAAATTAAAATAATACAATACACATATTTTGTCCCTCTACAGTGTTTTAACAAATACTTCGGTCTTACATTTGTTCTACGCACCGGACACAAAATAACTTAAAAAATAATTTATACGTTAACGTAATTTTTTCTTCAAAAGTTCAGTTGATGTCATCAACGTCAAAGAAAAAAATAATATAAAAAATTGGGCAGTATCGTTTAGCTCCTATATTACATACAACTTAATCAAGATTCTACAATGCAAGGGAAAAGTACATAATAATCCTTTGAAATAAATAACAAGTTACATTTTATTTTAAAAAAAATATTAAAAATAATTAAAAACCTAGGTTTAATAAAAAAAGATGTTCCAAGACAGAAACTCTTTGTGTGAATTTTACTTCGCTAAATTTATAACTCTTTTAATTATTTCTTAGTAAAAACTATAGATCTATTATTATTTATATATATATATATAAATTTATGTCATAATTATTACTTCACCGTCAAAGTTAAATACAATTACAATGTATTTTTCTATACAAAATATACAACAAAATAGTATTTTCTTTAACATTGTATTGTATATTTTATAAAGTTCCATTAATCAGATTTCACGTATTCCGATAAAAACGAAAAAAACTTATAAAACGAAAAACAAAATTTTATACATAAAATAATTATTAAAATTATAAATCATTAATTATAAGTTAAAACATAAACATAATTAAATACAAGTTCCAGGGTACAAAATAAAAACATATACAAGACCATTATAAGATTAGAAAATAAACATTATTTTTTTATTTTCAGTATTTTTTTATTATTATATATAAAAACGCATTACGTAAGTCACGTAAACTCTATAACAATCTCCGAGGTTTATACATATAATTATAAATAGTTTAACAAACGGTGTGTATATGTCTTTATTTTTCTTTAATTAAATATTTATTTTGGGACGAAAATATAGCTGTCAAGTCTTTAATGAAGAATTACTCAAATGGGCCTTATTTCGTAGGGCTTAAGTGAGTGTTTGCTTTAACAAAAGTATCGAAATTGGAGTAAAATGTGGGTAGTTTTATCCGTGGGTGTAGTCTAGGACACTCTCTAAAGAGAACAGTTCTTTGTAAAGAGCGGGGAACACGTGATGCGGATGGGCTGTCTTGAAGCGGCAAAGTGCCTCCAGATGCATCAAGGATAGCTCTCTGGAAGTAAATGAAAAAAGAAATCGTGAACAGGGACCTCAGCATTTCATTAATTCAAGTATTCACAGATCCAATGTCTTAATTTAAAACTGTTTTATATGTTTGCTTTATCAAAAGCACAATATATATTTTTTAGTTATATTTTCAAGTTTTTTTTATGTATCATGATTCAAGCTGTACAAGGCGATATCATGTAAAGAACTACTGTTGTATACTAAATATAGTCTTATGATTTGATAATTACTGTACGTTAACCATCCTGACGTATTCATCACTATCCACCAAGTTAAAAGAAACCAATCCTGACATTTATATAAATAATAAAGAGACTCTGTTTATTCGCCTACGCAATCGCTTATCAAATTTAATACACGTTACCAAGTTTCCCGAAAAAAATAAAGCTTAACTAAAAGAAAATATGAATTTAGAATTTGACGTAAACGAAGCTTCAGGCAACACTTTATATCTGTAAAAATTTAAGAATAATACAGATATAAATTTATGTGATCATTCCTTACCTGAAATTAGGTATCTTGGCCAGTAAAGTGTCCAATACGGTGACATCTCCTTTAATGGGCGCGTGATTGGTTTCAATCTCGTGCCGCATAGCCGCCATCGACATGTTGAACAAGCATTGGATGTCCGCGTTGCCTCGCACGCCGTGTCGTTCTGCGAGTAGGGTCAATTATTATTATTAGAAAAAATAAAAACTACATACAATTTTATTAAAATAAACTTTAATTAGATTGATTTTGTCTTTAATTAATTATGTTATGAAAGAATAAGTGTTTTTTAATAATGGACATTAATTATTTCTTTGAATATAAGTGTTAGGTTTTTGTCAGGTTTGTTACACGTTCCAATAGTTATTCCAAATGTAATAATCGGAGATAAATTTAACTCATCCGAATATAAAATGATATGGTTTTTATAAAAATATTTAATTTACGAGCTTCATATGAAACACGAAATAAATAATTAAATAAGAATCAAATAGAAAATTTCATAATTTATACTTTACGCTGTGGTAAGATTAAATAAATAAATAAATATAAAATCTTCGAACTGAATAACTGGAGTCACTTACCTGGCCACAGAAGCACGAGAGACTGGTATAAAGCCAGTTCAGTCTCAGTCAACTTGAGGCGAGCGATGGCCTTCGCCGCGTCGAAGATTCCCGACACTAGCGCCACGTCGCGAGGATCTCTGCAATTAAATGTTATTAATATGAAAAGTAGATTATTATTCCAAAAATATGTTTTATATAAAGTCGAAAGCATACTATTCGTTTAGACTCTTCTTTAAATCATTGCACCTCATTTTATGTTAGGTATTACAATTTATTAGATAGATACCTATGTTACGATATAATGAGCTTAATTTGTGTTATTTTATAGTAATTAACAAGAAGTGTTTTTTAACAAAACATGCAGTGTAAAAAAAAACTATATCTAACACTGTAGTTGAAAAAAGAAATTTATAATAATAATAAATAATAAATCCCCAAACAATCACACCAACTATATGGCCCCGAAGTAAGCAGAGCTTGTGTTATGGATGACCATACAGCGAACTGGAGAGATTCAGAATAAACATGCAAATCACTTTTCCTAAACAAAACTTTTATAAAGAAACATATAATTTAAACAAAACAAAGGGTTGTATGTTAGGATGCACGCTATCCGGCTTATGTTGCTGAATGGATTTTAATAACAAATATTGTTATCTACTACTATACAGGGTGTTCACAAAAGTATTTTACAAAAAAAATACTTCAGATTGAGTTAGTCTTTGCCATTCGACTACAAAAAACGGTCTTTTTATTAGTACTTATAGTCTTTCCATAAAAAAATCATTTAGAGTAAAAGCGTGCGGCCAAACACTTATCCAGATAACGCGCGGACCTTGCGATCAGCTGGGAGGTAATTACACAACAGAAAAAACGTAAACTTAGATACATAGATACCTTGTTACTTACTTGCGTAAACAGCTTTCTTACATTTCCAGTCCAGTAGGACTTCTAATAAGAATCGAATAAAAAT
Source organism: Marasmarcha lunaedactyla (assembly GCA_923062675.1). Classification (NCBI taxonomy): domain Eukaryota; kingdom Metazoa; phylum Arthropoda; class Insecta; order Lepidoptera; family Pterophoridae; genus Marasmarcha; species Marasmarcha lunaedactyla. The sequence continues at coordinate 11,927,817 of OV281366.1, forward strand.
GGTATTGAAGCAAGTACTTACCAGTGTTTGTTATTATCTATTGGTTTGTGTGTGTAATACGTGACTGTCTGTTGATCGCACAATGCTTGATTGCAAATTGGGTAAAAAGACTGTGTATGCAAGTAAGTAGGAAGGTGTCTAATTATATACGTTCACGTTTTTTCTATTGTGCAACGACCTGCCAGCTGATCACAAGGTCCGCGCGTTATCTGGATAGGTGTGTAGCCGCGCGCTCTAAGTCTAAATAAAAAGACCATAAGTCCAAATGAAAAACGGTTTTTGTAGTCGAATGGTAGAAACTTACTCAATCTGGAATATTTTATTGTAGTATACTTTTTTAAACACTACGGGTAATAAATAATTAAAATATGATTACTTACCGAGCTCTAACACAGTCTCTGATAGGGATGACAACGTCTCCATACAACACTTGCTCCCTGTTGATGTCGATGAGTCGCGACAAACGCACTATTGCTAGCTCGAACGAACCTGAAAGTAATTATTATTTTTATAGTAATTAGTTTTAGCTTTAATTAGTTTTATAATAAAAATTAATTATAATAAACTTATTGTTGTTATTATTAAATAATATAACTTAAGCGCTTAGATATGTGATTAAATAGATTTTCTTTATTATGTATGTACCATAATTTTCTTTACACAATACAGATCCGTCAAGAAACCCTTTCAATAAAGAAAAATGGTTTGCAGAACAATATTATCCAGAGTTGCACTATCCGCCTTTAAATATGACTAACGTTTTAGCAACTGTTAAATCACATTTTTTTTAAATAACTTAAAGCCATTAATTCGTTGTTTACCATGAAAGTTAAATAGTGCAACGCAGGCTTAATTAGACGAAAGAAACAGTAAAAAAAATATTTTAGTCAAATCTAAGGTCAATTATTCTAATTAATTTACAAAGGATTTTTAAGATAAAAAGAAGTTAATGTTATCAATTCTATTATTATGAAGGAGAAATGTTTGTTTCTCTGTTTACTTTACATTATTATTGCTAAATTCTTAAACTTAACCATTTTTTAAAATTATTTTATCATAAGAAATGTTCTTTATCCCTACTCACTAATTCAACAGTTAGGGGCCCTACCCACATATTCGGCCAGCATTAAATGGTACTGCCGAGCGGCAATTCCGAATACGAACGAATGAACCTTCGCGAAAATTGCCACTAGGCCCAATGACATATTACATGTAAACAATTCATACCCAAACATTACCGCAAAAAAAAACGGCGTCAACGTAACTATAGATATATACAGTAATATAATTTGTGGGAAATGGAAAGAATAATACGGTTTACTTGTAAGAAAGAGATATCTATATTTCGTGACGTTGCTTCGCATTTATTGGGAATAATAACACAGAATAGGAATAACTTTTGTTTGACGTTTAGCCGTGACACTGGGTTGCACAAGACTTAGTGAAATGGTGGGCAATTGCCTTGCATTTGCGTTGCCATTATTGAGAGCGGACAACTTGTCTATATGTAATATGGTGCTGCTTGCTGATCTGCTCGGACTTGTTCGGACCTGCATATAGGCCGGATGGACTGCTCGATCTGCACGAACCGAAAAAGTTCGGCCGACAACAAGTACTGCCCTTACGCAGATGAAACTCAGGGTCGTCCATTGTTCTACAAAACGTAAAAATATAGTTTTTGTTTACTTACCAGACTTAAGCAACAATATCTGATGATCCTGCGTCAGCTTCATGAATCCAGGGATGAGTTTAGCAAACTCGATGATGTTCTGGATCATTCCTGTGAGCTTGTCTGCGCAGTCCAACCACATCTCCTCGTAGGTCATCGAACTGTAGAACAGTAGTCTGGGAAAGAGACAAATAAGTTAGAACAGTTACAAAAGATTTTTATGTTAGTCAATGAAAATCTCGTAGCTTTAACCTGCGATAGGGATGAGTGTGTTGAACAAAAATTTGTGATGTTTTCCATTCTTGGATATTTTATATGTAAGAATTTCGATGGCTTGACATGATTTATATCATCTTATTGGCTGCCAATTACCATCAATTCAACTGATGGTAATTGGCAGCCATTAATGGTAGATATTAAACTGTTTAGTTATTTTATATATTTTTTATATTAATTGGATGTGTTTTTATTAAAAAGACCCATCCCACACACAGTAACTTTCGAGATATTGAAGTTTTAAACTTAGAACTGGAAAGATTAAGCATAGAAAATGTATTTCGGCATAAGGAACCTAGTGGCTTGGAATGTTTTAGATACGAAATTTTGTTTGTTCTTTTTATAGAAATTCATTTATTTTATAATAATTCATTTAGCTTGGAGTGTTATCAGTAAATAAAAGAAATACCCAGTCTAAAAAGTGGGATGGCACCCTGTTTAGATAAAAACAGTTTACCTTTACATGATTTACAGCTGGCTTCATGATATGAAATGTTGGGTATACTTAAGTGATTTTGGAAAAAAATTTAGGTTGAATCCTTTTCATGGATAGAAGTCCAACGCTTTTCATTCTACGATTAAAAATAAAAAAATAGTTCTTTTTTTAACATTAGATGGCGCTGATCAAAACTCAAGAGTCAAAAAAAGTATGACATGACAGCAATGACTGAGTGAGTGATAGACAAAAAAAGATATGCGCCCGAAAGTGCTTCTTTTTAATATGAATCATTCGTCACTGGTTCTTGCTATGTGTACGGGTGCAAGGTGAAGGAGCCATAGGTATCAATTTCAGTATACTTTACGTAAAGAAAAACGCGAATAAAATAACTTGATCTACCTCAAGGAACACTATATTATTAATCTTTTATAAGATGACAGTCAACAAACAAAGAGATTGACATTGACTCTTGAGTTTTGTTCAACGCCATCTAGTTTCGAATGAAATATCTTTAAAAAAAAAGAAACGAAAAGCTCTCATTATGAGAAATAAAATCAACTTACTTAGACACATCTGGCGGTTTCCTGAACATCTCGTGAATGTATTCCAACTTAGGGTTCGTATTCGCGTGGGCCTCAGCCAGTGACTTGACCAGAACTTTGCTGATGTCTCCTTCCGCTGTGGAATAGGTATCTATTACTATCTATATATATAACATTTATAAAAATAAAGGCATTTATATGTATAATATATAAGACAAAGTTAAAGTGTAGTTTTTTTTTTGTAAAGAAGCAAGAATTGTTTGTTTGTGATGTGTTACAGTCTTAAACAACTGGACCAATATTGTTAATTGTTTCTCTTTAAGAAAGCATCATCTTCACTTAAAGCGCTTAGCGAATCTCTAAAATTATCTCCAGTGGCTCTAAGTCTAGAAATGCTGAGCAAGATCTATAATTAAGAGAGCCTTACTTAATCATTTGACTCCGAGTAATATCCAGCTTTTCTAAGACGTTCTTCTATTGAACTTTTCCTATCGTCCTATATCCTTTCAAAAATAGGTAGGTAGATTATCAGAGAAGACTTTCTAAATGTGTTACTAGACTTAGCTGGTGGGTTCGAGTCCTGGTGGGTGGTGATCTTTGTTTTTTTTTAGAGTGCTGTTATTAAGTTCATCCATCACATTGCTGCTTGTACTTTGGGGCGATAGAGGCGGTGTACTTGTAGAAGTGTTATCGTTATTGTTAATTATAAATTAATTAAACAAATATCTAATAATTAAAAATAATTGCCCCATGATCTTTTGTTCGTGTAATGTGAAAAATATTAGGCGGCCGAGTGGCGTAGTGGGTGCCTTATACACCGCAGCTCTCGAGTCCTGGTCGGGGCATTCATTTGAGTGATAAAAGATGTTTGGGCTCGGATCATGGTTGTTTGTATATTGATACAAACATTTTTTTATATATATACAACACGTTTTTGTATATGATGGTTTATTCTTGGTTCCCCCAAGTTCGCCATAACACAAGCTCTGCTTAATATAAGGACATACAGTTGGTGTATTTTATAATATATTTAAACGCAATAGGTGTTATATTATCCCAGGTATTGCTCAGGAACCGAACCTAGCTACACGAAGGGGTGCAGATTTTGACAGAGTGTCATATAAAATAAATATGTGTATAAATATGATATTTCTAATACTGTACATGATGAAATAAGCTAGATTGATTGGCGTTCACTATAAGTCGCCCCCCTCTCCTTTTTTGGTGTACGCATCGCAGCGTGACCAAAAAAGTAGGAAGGGGCGTCTTCGCGGACGACACTCACAATAAAGGTACAAAAAAATATATAAATAATGATCAAACTATAACAAAACATTCAGCATCTGCATTGTAATGAAAAGTAGCACAAAAATATGTCTCATAAAACTTGACAATATGCGAAAATAATATAATGAAAAGTTTTATACAAACTACGAACTAATAAGACACAAATAACTCTCATCTCGAATTTAAAATAAGAAGTTTTAGGTGTAAATTATTGTAACTACTAAGTACCAAGCAAATAAATTTTATAAGTTTTTCAACGTTTAAATACCACCTTAACATTTCAGAACCCTAAAATTCGAACAATTCGATGACAAGAAAAGTGTCCTTCAAAAAATGTCAAACAACCTTTTGAGGTTGACAACTAGGTTGACATTTGTTAAAATTGACAATCGCAGAGCGAAAGAAATCCGCACAAAAAATCATGTAAACAAATCGTATGTTATAATAGAGCTAAATGTTTATAATGATTTTAGTTTAAGAAATGTTAGGATAGTAAATAAAAATGATAAAAAAATGTTCGAGCCGCTCACTGCTTGTTTATTAGCGACGTGCTTCTTTACTTGGCGTAAGTTCAAATATTGTATTTTTGTTTTATTTTGGATGTTTTCTTTGGCATAAAATAGCCATATTACCAACCTTCATACATGGTTTATGGTTGACTAAAAATCATGTGAAACTTCGAGACTAAAGCATAAATAGATATGTGTCTATGTATTTTATTTATTTAAAAAATAATTAAAGTATAAAAATTAGTTACTAAATAATGTACAAAGATACTAAATCTCTTCCAACCTGAGACTAGAGAGTGTGAATAATAGCAAATTTAGTGTGTACTAAATTATATGTGTCTATGTAGTTCGTTTTAGAAATAGTTGAAAAAAAGATTTTTTTTCGTGTACACATTATTTTAGGCTTCGGTGGATGTTTTATATTTTTAGTTCTGATATTTATGGTTACGAAGACTCGCCTCACAAATTTTTTGATCAGTAGAACTTGCTTTGCGACCAATCGTTGCTGACCCTAGAACCTAAAAGTACGAACCAGGTCTTCGTGTATGGGACTCACTATTCTGTATATTAAGTCGTCAACAAATAAATTTTTTTTTCTAGTTCCTTATTTCCCAAATTTTGTTATTTAAGCGTTTCTACTACCGTGTTGTCTATTGCTGCCACAGCCTCCCATACAAGTGGTAATGGTGGAGGGCGACGGCCTCCTCACGAAGGAAAATATCACAAGAAATACTTTTAGGGTATAGTACATTTACTTAATTTTTTTATATATCAAATATCTACCAACTTAATCCAGTAGTCACTCGGTTATCGGTTGTTTCCTAGTTTTCTTTCTGGAGTTCAAAACATTTATCTTTTTTTTTCAGTTCTTCGGCAATCATAAATTTTTAAAAAGAGTACAGTTATTGAAAAATTATTGATATAAAAATAAATCTATTATTGTAAAGTATGTTATGTTTTAATTTTAACTTCCATAAAAAATAAATAACATATTGAATATAAAATCTATGAAATACAAAAGACACGAACTCAAATTAAAAATAGCGTCATCTACGTGAGCAACCAAAAAACTTAAAAGGAGCACCACACTACACGCAACCAAAAGGAAACTGTAAACTACGCCATCTATCCACTTACACGGCAAATCTTCGCTGCTAGAACTATGACTCGAGCCTTGGTGTCTTCTGTTGGTCACTGCGTTGGGGTTGACCATTCCCATGCCAGTCATATTCATATTCAGAGGGTCAATTAGCCTCGCGTGGCCACTGCTTGAAGTCAAATCATCTGGACTTAGTTCCTCACTCGTTAAAGAGATGGAGCTTTGTCCACTTACTAAAACTGAATTTTGCATGTCCATAGGGCTCTGAATGTTTGAAGGGCTGTGTAAGAAGGTTGTTGAATCCACATAGCTGGCTACTAAGTTATCAACGCCCATTGACGTTTCGGGTTTTATTTCTTGTTTTATGTTGATAACACCACTGGATATGGAGGCGGGTGATTGTATTCTGTCTTGTTCGTATCTGTCAAAGTCATTGGGCAGTCTTCTGGTAACATCAGTGACAGTTGACTGTCGCAGCGTGGTGGTGCTGGTGGTACCTGTGGTGGTGGACGTGGAGGCCCTCACGATGTTGGAAGATTTTTGGTCGTCTAGAGAAACGGAGGGCGAAGTCAATTTGGGATGGTTTTCTTAGTTTAAGACTAAGTTATTCTAATATTTTTTAATAATTTATTAACTAAATATTTATGACGTTTCAGACCCTTAAATTTTTCGTTTTAAGTATTAGCTGATCTAAATAAATATTCTTCAATACCTACTTATTCATTAACGCCAACTATACCTGAATAAGTTTATCTTTTTCAAATAATATAAGCCTAGTTTAAGACATTAAGTATTCGGTCGCTCCCAAGTAGGATTTAATTTAATTGACTACTTTGAACTTGATTGTTTCGTTGTTACACGGTGTTAGTCTTACATCAGGGGCAAATTAAGTTATTCATCAAAGTAATATAAAAATCGTTTAGTTTTTAAAACACATCTTTTATTCTCTCATTGCCAAATCATGAACATTTACAAACACCAACCAACAACCAAAAAAAAAAACAATCAATCACCACTTACCATGTCCTATAAAATCTGTGTCCAAGAAGCCGGCGCTTGCGGGCTTCGGCTCATAGGTGGTGCTGTCGACAAAGTCATAGGGTTGTTGTGTCGGTTGCTCGCCCATGGACGCGTTCATAGCGGGCGCGTTGTTGTAGTACGGTGGCGTGAGGGGCGACCCGTAGCCGGGGTAGCTGTGGAAAAGATAAATGGAGATTAGATTTAGTCATATATTGATGATCATATGTACAAGACGACCAATTCTGCTTCATTTTTAATGTTTTACTACTCATCATCAAACAAGCGCTTCTAACGCTTGACAGCCGAGTAGTGTAGTGGGTAGTAGCCCTGCCTTACACGCCCGAGGTCCCAGGTTCGAGTCCCGGCCGGGGCTTTCATTTGTGTGATGAACTCAGATGTTTTGTTCTCGGGTCATGGTTGTTGATATTTATATATGTATATTTATTCTGGGTTCCGCCCCAGTTTGCTGTATGGCCATCCATAACACAAGCTCTGCTTATTTTGGGGCCATACAGTCGGTGTGTACGTCTGGGGATTTATTATTGTTATCATTTAAATGCCGCTCAATATTTAGGTAAATGAGTCAGATAGGTTTTGGCGTGAAAAAATCCACGTCTAGTCGTGTGGCACCAACATATTTGTCTCTGCTGGGATTCGAACTATTATAATCTATGTGTATAAAAATATAAATCTATTGATGTTGTTAACTGCAAGAAATGCCTGTCAACTGTCTATAACCCGTTTTAACGGTACGGCACAACATGGCATGCTGAAGTCATAAAGCATAGAACAATAAAAAATGTTCCCTGAAACAACACCCAATAACACTTAAAATAATAACATAAACAAAAAAGGTGGATTGAACTATTTTTGTGTTGTAACTTTTGAAAGATATAAACTTTGAATCCTAACAAAATTTTGGTCGACTCTCAAAAACTTTTAAGGTTCAGTCTTATATGAAAACCCCATTGTGTGACTACGTAGCTACGTACGCCCAGACAAACACACAAATAGCAACAGAAGAAGCACACAATCATGCAAAACTGAAAAATAATTAAAAACTAATAAAATTTTTAATTACTTTTAACAAGAAAATAATAAATATTAATTACTTTTTCAAGTTGAGAGCCGACCAGACGTTTTTTGAATCCCGTAGGCCTTCTACCATGGAGCTATCGGGGGGTCTGTACGGAAAAAATAATACAAGCTAAAATCTAGATCAGTTATAAAATAGAAGATCAATAAATCACATCGCTGGTTGGCTTTAAATCGTTAAATAGGTTTGTTGCTAGCATAAACAAACTTTTACCAATAAATTATCAGCTTAGTAACTAGACTAATTTAAATACAGAATACTATGTCGGTTAAAAATGGTTTCTAAATTTCATCAACGTATAAACAATAGGAAGTCAACTCTCATATACGCTCTCCTAGCATCTAGTCCTCAAGAAATCCATCAAGTACCTCATGAAATACAAAACACAATACGCACTTAAAATCTCAAATACAATAAATCGTTTAAAAAATAATCCAATACGCACCGTTACCTATTACTTTGAATCTCATAAGAAACCGCAAGCAATTCTTAAAAGCGCCACCTATCATCGTTAATAAGAACCTCGGAGTACCGCTACTCGATAAGAGGTGGCGTTATTTAGCATTTACCGTTAGTCTTTCAAACTAAGCTGTCACGATGTTTTACCGTTGTTTGCGACTGATGACTCGATCTGACATAGAGTAATGGAATTAAATGGTAAGTTCTGCTGACTAGTATGGCTTTACCGGTGGTCTTGACGTTTCTTTTAACGTACTGAATATTTTCTTACTACATTCAATGTAAAACAGATGATGCAGCTCATTTTATTGATTTATTTGGTATTGTATGTAATTGAAAGCAATAAACTTAAATATCTTCGACTTGGTTTAGAATAATGTCCGAATGTGGCTTATGTGAACTTAGCAGCCGACTTTTGTTTGCAGAAAGGCTCTCATGATGGTTTTTTTGAACGATATTGGTTAGTAGTAGATAGTAGTGAAGTTATTTTCGTTTGTAGTAGAGCCAAAAAAACTTTGCAGAAGAAAAATATATTCACCTCTAGAAAACTAAAAAAATGTTATATTGCAAGAGCTGAATAATTTTTTGTTCTGTAAAACTTTTTTGGCTCTACTACAAATGAAAATAACTTCACTACTATCCACTACTAACCAATGTCTTTCAGAAAAACCAACCCATTTTGCAAAAGTCGGGTGCTAAGTTCACATAGCCTCCGAATGTCAGGTCATTAATATATCTAGTTGAACAAATTTCATTGTAAATCAACATAAAACGTAAGCTTAGCGTTTTAACTGTTTCCCTTCCCGTTTTTTTTTTTTTAAGTTATACCTTTAACAGTTCCCGACTTAATATAATATTCCCGTTAAAACTTTCACATCGGTACCATATACTAAAGGTAACGGAAAAAACGTCACAAGTGACAATTAAATCACATAACGTTATTCAGCGTTTTTGCCGCTGTTGCGTAAGTTGATATGCTGTTATATGCTGTTAGTTTCTCATGATATTAAGCTGGTAAGTAAATTTACCGGTAAAACTGTTTATAGAAGAGACAGCGTTGCTTGATTTCTTTTATACATGTATTTTTACAAAGATGCCAACATGGTAAGTGTATATGACTTCTGAGTAATGGCGGTATCCAAGACATTTACCTAAACGTGGATTTATGTGGCAAAAATAATACTTTAACCAAAGACCTCCCCTTTTAATTTAACCCTTAAGTTTAATCGCCGGTACAGCGAAAACAAGGTAATATTTTCTGTTATTATTTTTATTATTAAGACTCTTAAGAGACATTAACTTGTGTATGTGGCGATCAATTATAACAATCTATGATAAGGTTCTGTGAGTTTTACACATCATTATTATATATGAATATTTACTTCTCCCGAGGTCGCTGTCGACCAACTCTGTCATCTTCGTTAATATGTTGCATTGACCAAATTTAGCCACGCGTTTAAGTTCAAAATATGACTCGATAGATTTAAAAGAAAGATAAACAGTATAGAAGTTAATAATTTATACACTTATGAAATATAATATATAACACGCATTGTGTTTTTGTTAGCTTTTAATGATTAATTATAACTAAAATGTTATTTATATACGCGATTTGTGATATAGGAATATTAGCAGTACATGAAATACTAAATCTGTATCCTATATGAAATATCAAGTTACTTTTTGGACTGTTTTAAACGCGTCTCTAGCCAAGTTTGATATAGTTAATATCAAAGACGTGTAATTATCTTAGCCATAACTAACCACTACTGTTCATTATAAGTAATTAGATATAATAGGGCTGGTAAAACCATAAAGTACTATATGAACTAAAATGAATATGATCTACCCTATTAACACTATCTAGATGTGTAACAAATATGTACAGTCACATTAAACCGAAGGCTGAACGGATTTTTAGAGAACATGGAAATATTATGTAGATTTACTTTTATTCCAAAATATTAAAGCAAACAGCAATTTCCAACGAAGTAATCAAGCCTAACCGCTAATAACATAAAATGTCAAATATTTCAATGTAATCAAAGTCCAGGCATCTAGATGACATATCCAGTGGGATAACTGGAATTAATAAAGCCTTTATTCAGCCCTTCAGCCTTTTCAGCCTTTTAACCACGACGATGATGACAAATGATCAATCTCTGTTTCAATGTGAAAGAATGATGATGACTTAGTTCATAATTGAGATGTTACGGTTAAAAAAGGCTTTAACTTACTTATTATAATGTCCTCCCGGCACATGGAACTGGTCACTCGAGCTGGGAGTCTCCAAGGTGTCATACATGGAATCTGGTGCAGGATCTGTCTGGGCTCGCATCTGCGCTCGGTGATACCTCACCTCGTCTTCCACCTTCTCACGCTGCTTTTTGGACATGCGGCCGAATTTCACGGCTGAAGAAAAAATGGACATTGTTGAAGTTAGAATTGGTTTTGGCAGTTTATAAAGGAGTTGGAAGAGAGATAAATGTGAAATGTGTCTTATTGGGTATTAGACGAGCGTCTGGTTTCCATCTCACTTGGTGAAAAGTGATGATGAGATTATTACACGGCTATCCAACAAGTGCCTATTCACTCTAAAGAAGATTCACTTTCCAAATTTTAAACAAAAAACAAAACGGGGCACGCTCGGGGCATACGCTATTGTGGCTCAGTGAACTAAGGGTTAAAACCAAATTTCGAAAACGTGCGTGATTAAATTCTTTGCGTAAACTCCTGTTACCAAATAAGTTATATTTCTTTATGGAAAAAAAAAAAAAAATAATCGGTTAATATATTTTATCATAAATAATGATGCAAAATTTTGGTATTGACCTAAGTATACCGAATTTAAATCTACCGTCACAATGATTCGTAGGTCGTAACTTTGTGTTAAGTGAAGGTTAAGTTTTATAATAGATGTAGTTGTGTTGCAATTATGCGATACTTTTAATTATACAGTCGTAGTAGTAATAGAAAATTCTCATTGTGAACTTTGCCTACTTAAAAGTTCCTCTACTCGCCACTGCAGGCGCTAGTATCACAAATGTGTTATCTAACACAGGGAATCATAGTATTCTGCCTTTCCCATGTAAACGATCAATAGTTACACGAAAAAACCAAATCGGTAAGGCCTCTTTACAATACAGTAATTAAAAAATGCATGACACATCTTTCATAATACACACACACATAAACCTAACACTTGTGTAGGTTCAATGAATCGTACACTCATAAGTGTGCGTAATTTGTAAAGATTCTGCATTGGTGAGCGTAGTAAGTAAAGGTTTATTGAAATGTGCGTGAATTATTATGTCGCGGGTTTGCTTGTGTGCGTGCGGTACGCTCAGTTCATTGGCACACTGCCTAGTGGAACAACGTACTGCCAACCTCTGACGATATAATATGACGTATAATGGTAGAAGTAATACCGTTGGCGTATAACCCGACCAAACGGAGAAGCTCGCTCTAAAATTAGTCTTCTGTGGAATGTTGCTGCGTTTCTAATTCGTACGCTTTATCGAACGAAATTAAAGTTTATTTTTCGGCTATCGCTTGCCTAGTTGTATGAATTCTTTGTTTGAAAGGTCGATGACCCGATTAGATGACCAATTTGTATTGACCCGCGTTATTGTTTAGAATCTATACAAACAAAGGTCTTTATTGTTTGGGGATATAAAATGTTTTTGACAAACGCCTAGTTTAGCGTCCTAGTAAAATAGTTTTAGTATAAAAGAAGTTTTGTATTGTATTCGTTTATTTTCCATTTTAACAATAGAGTTTCTTGTTTTAGTCTAGCCAAGGTTTAAGGAATTAGAATTTTGTATAAAAAAGTATGAAGTATGAAGTTTGAAGTGTCTTTAAGTGTTTGTTTATTTAGAAACAGTGTAAAAATTTATTGAAACTGGCTCTATTTTGTATTGTCATACATAATTAAAACCTAACCAAATATCAATACTCAATAGTTACTTTTTAAATCGCATTTCACAAAACTATACGAGTAGGTACAACGCACAAACACGTTTCCTATCATATTTCGATCTATATGGATAGTGTCAGTAATAAAAAAACCAGCATTAATAATGAAGCACGCCGTATTATTACGTGAACGTTATAAAATATGCGTCTATCTGTATTATGTAGGTGAGCGCTCCACGACACATTGCACAAGTACTAGTGATGTACCGCAGTCGATAAACTTATCATTATCGACAATAAGTTTGTAAGTTTCCTTAAAAGTCATAAAATAAAATAAAATAAAATAATTAGAGATTTACTCTGATGAAAGCATTTGTTTGTTTTAAAAGCGTAAATACACGGATTAACAATTACATTTATCATATTCATATATAAAATAGCAGTTGTAAAGCCTATTATTTGTAAGGAAATCAGCAAAATTTAGTTTTGTAAAACTTCTCAAACTTTTAAAAAATGTATATCCTTGACAATATTTTAAGCATGAAAAGCATGCGGTTAGTAAACAGATTTAACATTCGCTGTTTTGATGAAGATTTATGATTCCAATTTAGTATTCAAATTAAATTGAAGAGAAATGATTCCCAAAACCTCCCACATGTAACTTTCTTCCAGCACCTAATTTTCCAATTCCCAGAATTCAAAATCAATTTATATTTAAGACGATTCTTAGTAAACAAATGTGCTTCTATTCTGGCTGTAGCGACCCAGTATTTTCATATTGTTAATAGCTTTTGGAAATTAGTACGCGGAATAATAAATCATCTGCAGTTTAGCTTAGTTAACATATTAATAAATGTAGGCCGCAGTTAGAACGTGAAATGTTACCATTTCATACTATAGGAGTTGATTATATGTTTTGCTTCTAAAAATACGTTTATGCTAATTATTTAAATATGGATAATACTAATTGTAGTGAGGTCTCCAATCTATTATCTTTTAAATTTTTTTACCTAATACCATTTGATGAATTATTATTTCTTTTTGTTTCTATTAATCACTTTCTTGTGATTAAATATTGAATTAAAAGAAAAATACACACAAGCCATATATAATTTCACTCCAATCCACAACTGTCAAAAATATCGTATATAAAATTGCACACTCTCTCCAAAAAACACATAAACTGCATCGTGCAAAAACATCGATACCCAACATGCGGAACAACACTAGGTTGTCACGCGATGCAGTATTACGTAACGGTCACGTCACCGCTGGTAACGCGCTGACAATTATACAAGTACACTCCGACCAACTTATCTATTCAGTAAAAGATGGCGCCCGATCTAAATGTAAATGAAGTTTTACATTTATTCGGTAGCATATATTTAGTTCCAGTTTTTGTTACTGAACAGTTTGGTAGTAGATTATATTGATTGGGATAGGAAGTGTGTTCGGTAATCGGTGATGGCAACGTTAATATGACTTTGCGGGTTAGTGAGTTCTGTGGTCTCGATTTACCATTTTTGTCTATTAAAGGGTGGTCAAAACTTAATTTATTACTAAATAAATTACTTTAATTAATGATTTTAAGATTGATGCTTCTGCTTTGCAGTACTAAATATCTAATTTAAATCAGTTTCTATTCGATATGCAACACGTATTTAACGTTATATTTTGATACAATTTTATTTGGATCTATTTACGCTGGTATTCGCGCGGGTTTTCTTAAATTTTTGGTGAAAGTATTGCCTTCAAATTGAAATTCCTTTACTGCTTATCACATAACATTTAAGATCTTAATTAGGTACAGTTGTAGTTCTTGTGATACCCCGTAGGGGCGCTGCAACATGTGAGGTGATATTACATTACGCTTATTACTAATTACTAAAAATACAAATACTATACATATTTCTTTTAAAGCTTACCTAATAATAATTTCTATTTTTACATTATTTTATTATTATTACATTATTATATCATTATTTTAGATTATATATTTTTGTAAGCTACGCATTATATAATGTTATTAGTAAGTAACGTTTTATCTTTAATAATTATTACAGCCTTACTTCTGTAAAGTGTAGTTATCTACTTGAAAGCATTTAAACAAAATCGGTTCCGTAGTTTCGGAGTTTATCGATAACGAACAGACAAACAAATATGTTCTCTTTACTACATTACTTGACATACGAAGACTCAGGGGTAGGTAATTTATTTATTTATGTAACGGCTGTACTAAAACACTCTTAATTATTGATTTTGCTTAGCAAACATACACTTAGATAAAGTATAAATTAACTAATAAAACTATACTAAACGTTTTCCGTCTGTGAGTGCGACCGTTAGACTTCGATAAGGTCGATACTTTCATAACGCATAATTTAAATTAAATCTGAGTAAGAATAACAAATAGCATTAAATCTAGAAACTATTTCAATCGAAAACATTTACGATATTTTCGTTCCAGTTCATTATTTCTGTAATCGAATCCACCGTAGCGACACGTATAAGGAAGTTCCTGAGGGGTGAATGACCGCTTATCACCGGTTGATAAGAATACGTGTATACAACGAACTACCTTTGAAGAAAATATTGTTTTATGCCATCGTTTTTGTTTTATGTTTGTTAGTCGATGGAAGACTAAGTTGTGTTTCTTGTGCGTAAAGAAAAATAATGAAAATTTGATGTTTTTTTTAGAAAAAAAGTTCGTTTTTGTGGATCAGAAATAGATTGTTGCAACGTTTTATGGTCTATTCGCCACGAACCCTGGATAGACCATGCCGACATGAGTAGAAACGAGTTAGTAGTAAGCTTGAGACTTCGTTCTGGACACATCCCATTAAATAAATTTGCCTTTATGATGCAAAAAGTTGAATCTCCCAATTGCAGCTTGTGTGGAGTTGTAGAAGACGCGCAACATATAATGATGGAATGTGTACGGAACGAACAGGAAAGAAGCGCAGCTTTAAATTCTAAGTCTTTTAATATAGGTGAGTGTAATAGTATACTTTCTGAACCGCTATCAAAAAAAGCAAGAATGTTGTATAGAGTCGTGATACTAGGTATAAATAGAAAATAAGATTAAATCTCGTGTTTAAAAAATATTAAGTTCAATAAGTAATTACTTTTAAGTTGTTATAAATCTCACTGAATTGTACTTCATGGGAGTGACATAGTCCAAAGGGCTAAAACTCTCTAAATTATTAAAGAATAAAAAAAAAAAAAAAAAAAAAAAACGTTTTATGGTCACCGCTTATATTTTTCCGAAGGTTTTGGGTTAACGCTTATATTTTTAGAAGAATTTGCTTAATGCTTATATTTTTAAGGTATTTTTGTACGAATTGTTTTGGTGTTTGAATGAAAAGCACTTTATACTGTATGTAAAAGTTAACGGGTATATTTTATAGGGTAATGTTTTAGAGTAAGGAAACTGAATGCTGTGTGAGTGCTGGTCATTCTTAGAGGCCTTACAGAAAATGTTAGACAAAAATTACTGTCTATACGACTAACTAATTATCATGACTATACCGCACTTAAAATTGTAGCAAAAAATACAAAACAACATAAGTTTAAACTTTACAAATTCAACATTTAAGTTCATAGACAGAAAGTTAAAATCTTCTTAGCGCAAATAAAGTTTAATTTTAACTGTAAAATGAAAGAACTCTATGATGTGAAAAAGTGTGAATTTGGTTTCAGATATATAAATTTTTTGCTAATCAGCTACGTATCATGCCATATATAGGTTACCCTATTTTCACTGACAAGACAACCTGTTCTGAGCTTTAATTTAGGCTCTCCCGCTCAATGTACGGCCATTCCAGCTGAATTTACTATTGAGTAGAGTGGTTAGTAGCCCTGCCTCATACGCCGGAGGTCCCAGGTTCGAGTCCTGGCCGGGGCATTCATTTGTGTGATGAACATAAATGTTTGTTCTCAGGTCATGGTTGTTTATATTTATATATGTTTGTTTATTATGGGTTCCCCCCAGTTCGCTGTATGTTCATCGATAACACAAGCTCTGCTTACTTTGGGGCCATACAGTTGGTGGGTTTGTCTAGGGATTTATTTATTTATTAAAAATGATTTGTTTATTTCAGATTAAATGCAGTACAATAGAGACTTTAAAAATGTATAACTTATGAACTACCATTAATACAATACTGATTTCACTACTCCCTACGAAAGGGCAGAGCCCTGTGGTGGCCATAGGATAAGTAGTATATAAATAACTATTATTATTTTACTATTATTATATATATATATATTAATCAGTAATTGCCTATGAATTTTGCCTCACAAAATGTTCCCTCAAAATAGCAATCAAAACACGACCATACTTACCATCGCGACTCATGCCCAGCTTCAGACACTTCTGGAGTCTGCAGTACTGGCACCGGTTCCTATTGACCCTGTCTACCACGCAGGCTTTGTTTCTGGGGCACTGGTAATTCACCACTGAAATAAATATACTGTGTAAATATATTGTTAAGTATTAAACTTGGTGGTAGGGGCGCGTTCGTTATGTTCAGGTCTCGTCTCCTTCATATTTTAACCGTCATAATAACCATCCTACGGCCTGTTTGGTGTGGAGGTAAGTACCCTTGCCTTCCATGCCAGAGGTTCGAATCCTGGTAGAGCCAGATATTTCAATATATTTGCTTTCTAGTCATGGATGTGTATGTATGTTTCTTTAAGTTTATTTCTAATATTTATATATGAAACAAATATATCTATTTGTGCTTATTTATTTCTTAAGTTTATTATCCGTTATCTAGTATCCATAACACAAGTTCTGAATAATACTTAATTTGGGCTAGATAATGTGGTGTGATTGTTAGAAATATTTATTATTTATTTATTATTATCCTAAGTATTTAGGTATTTGACAATATTTAAAAATTCAAGGTTTATCATTTATTTATAAAATAGAAGTCATTTTGATCCAAAATTTAAAAAAAAAGTTTTGAATTTAATATCGAACTTTAAAAAGGAGCAAAAAAACTTATTATAAAATATGTTAATTTTACTGAAATTAAGTATTTTTGTTGTAGCAGTACGCATGTAAACGCATTGTCGCCATACAGTTTTTAGTAGATCCACACGTTGTGACGTCACAACTAGGTAACGTTTTGTGTGGAGCGTTTTTAGGCTCAGCTCCTCAAACACAACGCAGTTAACAATATATACACTTTCAAAGTAACGGTACGCAGTTAGTTGGTAACGGTTGAAAGACGTAACATGGTCTATTATTGAGCTTGATAACGTCAGCAAAAATTTCATTCGCCCAGTCAAATAAAACATACGTAGATGATGTTTTGTTTTGCAAAATTCTGGCTTTTATCTCCCATCTCACCTGATAGAAACTGAAGATGAAGAGCATATCACACGCCTGTCCAAGAACCTGTTCACTCTATTTCGACGACCGAATGGCAGTATCCCTGTCTCTTACGCTGCAGGTTCGAGTCCGGGCAGGAATTCATTTGTGTGGTGAACACAGATGTTTGTTCTCGGGTCATGGTTTTTGGTATTTATATATGTATGTTTAAACTTGGGACCTCCGCTACTCATGCCATGATTTATTTCTTCTTACACATATTGACGTATACGAAAAAATATGATTAGATAATATAACATATCAAGCTCATTTACTATTGAAATGAAACTTCATTATTTAAACAGGTAATACCAAAATTACTGGAATAAGAATTATGCAGTATTGAGAGGTTTATTTTAAGTATGAAGCGTCGTTATATGTGTTTTGCATAGTCAAGATAGTTCAGACATTCAGAGTCCAATGTCCACCAGTGGATGGCACACTGTAGAACATGATAATAACTATTTTGTATAGAATAGTCATATTTCACTATGACGTCATAACACGAGATCAGAAAATTAGTATTATAAATACAACAAAGGTGATGATTAATTTAAATACAAGGTACTTTTGTTATTTAGATTGGCAATTCTTAATTATTTACTATTTAAAGTTGAGAAATTGTTCTACGAATCTCTGAAGTTTTCTAACATTTCTGGCCACATTGATAGAAAAAACTGCTAATATAGTTATGAATGACTACTTTGAATTACATGCGTTCTCACTCTATGACAAAACAAAACCATTTAAAACCTCTTTGGTTAAGAAAGTAAAATAAAATCGAATACCAACATGTTGTGACAGTCCGACCAACTTATCTATTCGGTAAAGTGTGGCGCTCGTTCGACGCGTAACTTAAGTTTGACATTCTGTTACTTTTCAAATCCTTTAGTTCCAGTTTTAGCTACCGAACAAAAAAGTTTGTAGTATGTTCCATTACCAACTGAAATAAAAAATAAATCAATTTAAAATTCGAAGCCGACCTGTGCTCTGCGACCGCCGGAAGAAGCCCTTGCATCCCTCGCACGTGATCACGCCGTAGTGCACGCCCGAGGATTTATCGCCGCACACCTTGCACGGGATTATCTCGATTTGTGCTGCGGACAAAAAAGAAAAAAAAGGTTACGATTTGGCGGGAGTGCAAATGTAGGTTAGGATTTTTATTTTTTACTAGATTCTTGTTGTAAGTCATGAAGAAATAGATGTATTTGGTATAAAACTTTTTGGTAGTAAATGTAATTGTAATTAGTGAATTACAATTACATTTACTACCAGCATTAATGTAGCTATTATTTGGAGTTTGTCCTAAATATTACTTGAAATATAATATGTTTTTAAATAGGTTGGTAGGTACTAATTATATGTAATTTAAATGTAATAAAAACGTAACCGGCTACTAAAAGCTTATTTTCAAATTGAAAATACCGTTACATTAAACTTCAAATCTTACCATATAATAAAGATAATTATGTCTATTTCCTTTAAAATTAATCACAATTAGTATAATTTCGTAAAAATTTTAATATCCGAGATTAATTAAAAAGCTATAAATACAGAGATAACAAGATAAACAAACGCCGTATGTAAATGCACTCTTAAATAATACGGCATGCATTCCTTGGCCGTTTTTGGTTAAAGTTCATTGAACCGCAGACAAGGTCGCGTCGCTGTCGTTGACCTCCCCACGTGGTGGTGTGAGTATTAACGCAAGTATTTGTCTGTGTACGTGCAAATAAACACATCGTTACATGTGAAGTTGACAATTTGAATGTATAAATTGAAAAGTAAAAAAAATATGTTTTTGTAATGGGAGATCGAAAATGTGTTTTTTTCAAATTGCGACTAAGACACATTAATAAATCGACGAAAGAATAATATGCTTAGTTTGAAATGTTTTTAATGTAAACTTAAAGTATGTATGCAAGTATTATGCACGATAAAATGAAATTCCATAATGTGATTAAAAACTTTAGGTAAACTATATTTGCCAATAATTATGACAGGTAAAGTAAACGACATACATTTGATTCAATTTCCATTAAAATTAGTGAAGAATATAAACACCAAATCTACAAGTATACATGTTCTTCCATATTGTTTTATTCAGTAGGTATTTTATTTAAATACAAATTTGAATACCCGTAATAGCTTCATATTGACTCAAGCCAACAGCTACCAGAATAATTAATTTCATCATTAAATAGACATTACCTTCGTGTGTTGTGACCTCTCATTAAAGCTTGTCTATAAAGATCATAAAAATAAATAACGTTTTATTGACTGTATGTTTCTATAACTGTTTCCTTTCTCAAGATTAACATAAAGATGGTGATTTGAAGATTACATCATATGAACCAAATATATATTTCCTATGATTTCTATGACACAGGCCCACAAACTTTTTGTCCAATCTTTTCCATGATGACGATTTTTGTAACAAAACCTTTTTTTACAATCAACTAAATTTGTATTCAATGTAAATTAAGATATATAGCTAGAAAACTTATAGATCGTTTAAATAAGTTATATAGTTAGTCAAGGAAAATACAATTTGTCTAACAAAGATAGATTCAATTGAAAACTTGATAAAAAAATATGATTAGGCATTAGGGCTATTGCAATCGCTTAGGCTATTATCGCAATCTGTGTAGTTTTTCAGCAGACATGTCAAACTAAATGATTTATACCAAGATGTCTGCGAATATTTGTTGAAGCTGGGCTGTCTTCTGGAGATTTGCTTGCTTTGGTCTCTATAGCTTTTCCGAAATGAGTATACAGTTTAATAAAATGGCAACATTTAAAAGATAGTAGCGAGCGACGCTTTTCCGTTTACAGATAGCTTGGTCGGAGTTTACATAGTTTCAGAATATTTCAGTCGTTCACAACCAAAACTCAACACTGTACTACCAACTCTACATTCATACAAAACATTTCAATTACAAAATAGGATATCCTCTCTTGTAACTGTACAATAGTTATTTAAAACGACAATGTAGCAAACAAAAGTGCGCTGCGAATGCCTTGCAAAATGTCTGCCTTAAAACCTTTGCTGTTGCATGGAGTAACATCCTTTTAAAATGTATTGTATTAAAAAAAATGGAACGCCTTTTTTTTAAGTTAATTGTTATTATAAAGTCCTTTCGGTTACGATAATGCATAATTTTTGATATTTTTTTTTTTGTGGTAAATAAATATTTATAAAAGTAAGTTGAAATCAAAGCCTTGCATATTTTGGACCGTTCTGTTGGTTATATTCAGTTTTGTACGATTATGTTATTATTATACTTTTTGTAAATTAACTCTTTTTATTTTTTATTTATATTCGAATTTTACGTACTTTCATTGCAATTCCTGTTACAGATATTATTACTTATAAGTAACTTTTTCAATGCATACTACTCATCACTTCAATGCACCTTCACCCCGCGTAAAACACAATCATACAAAAAATACCTTTAACGATCATAGCTTAAATATAACTTCATACTAAAAATAAATATTATAAAAAAAATATAGTGCACTCAATATCAGTGTTATCAAACATATTGTATACTTAAAACGCTGCACCGTAACATTGTCGTCAGCTGATCGTGACGTCACGGGTCGACGAACTGCAGTTCCATCGGATTTTGAACTGATGCGTTCGAAAATTGAATCACGTGTAGGTACGTCGTGACGTAGCAGGTTGAGTAATTTTGAATTTGGAAGCTGAGTTAACTTTTTATTCTTTGAAGTTTTGAGGTTGTCTTTTTTAAACATTTTGTGAAACTTGGTTTGTATACCTCATTTATTTTTATTTATTTACACGATAGAAAAAGAAATATACAGATTTTTTTATTACTATCTCAAAATTATATCTTATAATAATTTGCAAAGTTAGAGGAACGATTTTATCTTCAATATTTGTCATTAATTTCGTGTTTTGATAGATTTTTCTAGTCTTGTGCTATTAAAAAAAAGATAAAGTGCATAACATTTAGAATAAACACATTTTAAGCTTTCCAATTATTTTAATTAAATCAATATATATATACGTAGTGATTATGAATATTTAAATAATATTCATATATACGAGTACACGCCCACAAGCACAAGTTCGTTCAACTATTGAAACAAAATGTAAGTGCCACAAAGTACATTTAAATAAAATGCTTTTAACAAACTATAATTATTATAGCCGTATTTCTTTTTAAATACCTCTACAAACACACTAGCTGTATGACCGTAAAATCTCCGGCCAGAACTCGAACCTGCGACGTATGAGGCAGGCGGCTACTAACCACATATGCTAGTTGGCCGTTATATCGTTCACGTTCAAGTTTTACTTTTTATTTTGGCATATACAATAGAAACTATTTTGAATAAATAACTTCTAAGGAAGTTACTGACAATCAAATGACTGAATTATGACTGACAAAAAAAAGGAACAAAGTTTTTCGCACGTTAAATCCACTCCATATTCAAACTTTACCGCCAATTAAAAAAACTAAATTTAGAATAAACTTCATTCCATTTTTAAAAGACAATAGTAAAAAGCCGTTCCTAGTTCGATGACCTCCGCAATATTCGCATACAGCTGATCGCGAGCCAAAACTGTGTTTTTGGGTATAATGATACGTATAAATGGATGGACTGAAACTGATGAAATGGACATTTAATTGACGCAGTATTGAGGAAAATCTATTTTGAGTTTTATAGATTTATTAATATATTTTTAAAATTATTAAAATTATAAAATTATGCAATAAATTAACTAAAATTTGTATTAAATAGATACTTAAATCCCCAGAAAATCACATCACCTGTATGACTCCAAAGTAAGAGAGCTTGTGTTATGGATGACCATACAGCAAACTGGGGGGAACCCGGAATAAACTTATATATGTAAATATCAACAACTATGGCCCGAGAACAAACATCAGCTGTGTTCATCATACAAATGAATGCCCCGGCCAGGACTCGAAGCTTGGACCTCCGGCGTATGAGGCAGGGCTACGAACCACTACCCTACTTGGTCGTTCTAAAATTATAGTAGTAGATAATAAATAGCTCCATAGAAACCTACCATCAGGATGGCACCTAAGCTAAAATAGGGATAACTATCCAGAGATCTTGAGAGAGAGATAGAGAAAACCAAAAAACTCACTTATAAATAGTGAAGAGCTATTGCCTTAAAAACAAACATTAACGTTTGTCATCTCCAGGTTTCGAACCTTTATCCTCTAGGATTAAAAAACTTCAAGAAATCAGCATGAAACTAACACAAAATGCCAATTTTCTCAATTAATTTTTAATCTTGAAATCTTTACAATAGAGGTGAAAATCTATTGAAAAAATTTTATATTTTGTAGAAGATTGAGAAGCTGGTTGACTGTACTTAAAAATGGTTTTCTTAAATTAGAATAAAAATAAGTATACAATTACGACACATGTGGTCAAAGTTATTGTACGATAAAAAAATATACGATATCAGTCAAATGAGTGCAACATTGACCGATTTGCGTCGGGGCTTAGCCGATAATGTTCTTTGGCATAAAAAAAATTATCTTTTTTGTGTGACGCCGCGTGGACGCAGCAACAATCTCGTCTATGAGGCTATCTCTCATTGCCCCCTAGTTTCGACAAAATGAAATGGCTTCTCCGATAGGGTTTTGATTAAAGCAGAGGTTTTCACAGCAGAGTGGAGTGGTGGGTGGGCCATGCCTCTAATTCAAATATCCGAATTCAAATATTTATTTCTCAACATTTACAATTACTTGTTCTTATTGACGTCAAATAAAGCATGAGTCTACCACCAGTTTGGTAAAATCTACGTGAAGAATAGCTGGCATACACTTATAAGTAATAAATTAACAAAGTGTCTTTATGTCTGTTAAAAATTATTCTTATCTGCATCTGTTAGTTCGGCAAGTCTCCCTCCTCCCAAGTATCCAAACGACGAACACCTTCAAACGGCACCCGTTCACGAGTTAACGCGGGATCTAGCTATCGGTTTCCTCAACCATATTAGAGGGAAGTGAGCGACCCGTCACCCGACGCTACCGTAAGACGTACTCATACGAAACGTCCCAGATACGAGTCCTGGTCGGGGTATACATATGTGTGATGAACACAGATGTATGTTCTCGGGTCATAGTTGTTTATATTTATATAAGCATGTTTATTCTGAGTTTCCCACAAGATCGCTGTCTGGTAATTCATAACACAAGCTCTGCTTACTGTTGGTGTTTGTCTGTATTTTAAAATGCTCTCTCTGAGCACACGACGCATACTGTCAGACCTTTTATTCCTACATAAGTTACTCAATAATCACATTGACTGCTCAAGTCTACTGATCAAAGTAACTTTTAAAGTCCCGCGTAGAATACCGCGTCATCAATGTGCTCTTCTGAGACCGCCAAGATACCGCACTAATCTAGGAAAACACTCCACCATTGCAAGACTTAGTAACCTTTACAATAGCATATCCAGGGACTCGGAGGATATAGACATTTTTTGTAACAACTTGCATAAATTCAAGCAGAACATCTTGACTAAGTTACAGGCTGGTTCCTAGACCTTTATATAAGTTCTGTATTTGCTGAACTTTGCTTTTAGATTATATTTTTACCTTAATTTTTTTTAAATTTTAAATTGTATTAACTTTGAGTAGTCGTATTTTGTTTTAACTTCAAATGTTTATTGTTTTTGCACGCTGTGGTTTCTTGTAACTGGAAAAGCACACGACTCAACACTGCAGCTATATTATTTAATTTGTAATGTGTATTTTTCGTTAGAAACCCAAATAAATAAACAAATGCTTTTGTTCTAGTTTTTGCTACTACAAGATAAGTGGCACTGTAAAATAAAAGTGACATTCGTGCGTGACGTCAGCTCGTCATGACGTCACAGGTCTGTGACCCGTCCTCGCGCATTCCATATTTGAAACTTTTAAAATGATTATGATATTACATGCTAGGCTGTATGGAGATGAAAGATTATCTTTTTTATAACAATAGACATGTGAGCTGAGTTTTTGAGTTTTTTTTGTTCAATGGGTGTTTGTTCAATGTAATAAGGTTCTTTGTCAAAGATTTAGGTAGGTATTTAGTTTAAAGTGTATGTTTCAAACTAGCATTAAAGTACAGAAAATTACTGATTAATGATGATTATGAACTCTTTAACAACGAAATAATCTAAAATTATTATATTGAGGAAAAATATTGGATTATTGTAATTCTCAGATTTTCACATCAAAATTTCATGAAATAGGTACTTAACACTAGAAACGAAATTAGTTTAGCAAATCATTCTGAGGCGGTATAACGAGACATATTAACAGTTCGTAAGTCCATACTGGAACGAGAATACTTTTTTCTAG
Source organism: Marasmarcha lunaedactyla (assembly GCA_923062675.1). Taxonomy (NCBI): domain Eukaryota; kingdom Metazoa; phylum Arthropoda; class Insecta; order Lepidoptera; family Pterophoridae; genus Marasmarcha; species Marasmarcha lunaedactyla. Next base: position 11,952,865 of record OV281366.1, read on the forward strand.
CTCATTACGAATGATATATTTAATATTACAAAATTTTAAATTTTTTAAGAAAAGTTTTTTTACAAGAACTACAGCCAGAATAGAAATAAACGATATTGCCAACAGTCTATTTATATATATTTTTATGCCCCCAAAGTAAGTAGAACTCGTGTTATGGTGGACAATACAGAGAACTGGGGGGAGGAACTCAAAATGATCATACATATAAACAATCAGGACCCGAGAACAAACATCGTGTTAATCACACAAATGAATGCCCTGACCAGGACTCGAAACTGGGACCTCTGTCGTATGAGGCAGGCCTACTAGCCACTACGCCACTCGGATATATGTTTTATCATTTAAAAAACCCGGTTTATAACTCTTAGCCAAAATAAAGTAATGACAAAAATGCATCCCGCTTAACTTTCCAATATGCTTTTCTTTGTGTCAGCAAGCAAAGGACCTAAAGACATACAGCCTATTCAGCCAGCAGTTCTCATAGCGCGGAGTGCCGTACAGTTTTGTTCAAAGTTTAAAAAAAGAAGTCAAAGTGCAAAGGCAGGCAGTATGTCAAGTGCATTCACCCTGTCCAAAAACTTACACGTGCATTGCGCTTACAGAATTTAAACGTCATAAAAGCAGACTAACCATACTGAAGTATAACTTTTATTTTGAGGTATTTAAGGTTCATACTCAAATAGCAAGATAACTTATTATAGTTATGCAACATATGAAATTTAACAAACCCCGTGTATGCCAAATAAGTATTTTTTTTGTTTGTGAATATTTATTTATTATATGTTTTGATTTTTATGTCTCACTGGTATCATGTAACGCAATTGCAAATGGCTGCGATGCATCTTAGCTTAACCTAAATTTTTCAATATAATTAACACACATTTTAAACAAAGAAAAAAATTTGCCTAATGGAGGTAAAACAAATATGTGGGACATCAACATTTAAATGCAATTCGGGTCGTCGAAGATAATGTAGAGTAAAATACAATCAGTTCTTAGTAACCAATGACATAGTAAACTATATTGTCATACTTAGAAAATTTACAGTAAAATGAAATAGATGAACTCTTCAGACTAGACAAAATCTCTTTGCACCAATTCAAAAAATGAACTATTCCTTAAAAAGTTAATCTGTTTATCCAGTCACATGCGAACTCTATCCTAATTATTCTGTGAGCGGCCAGTCAGTTCGATGTCGAACTTTGAATTTAAATATCGAACGAGTTGACTATTAATAGTTTGTTTGGAATCGCAATCAGAAGCAAATAATGTACTTAACGTTAGTACATGACGATCTAATAACGATAGCAGTACATTATGTTATCTTTCCTATTTCATATTTTTACTTATTTGGCTAATTGTCTTAAAAAGAAATAAAGTAAGTTTTGCTTGTTAACCTACTTCAAAAAAAGAGTCATCTGTCTGACTGTTTTTATTGTGTTTATTACTTGATTTGCCCTTATCGTCAACAAATCCCATTTATTATTTTTTTCCATTCAAGATGAAAATTTTTAATAAAGACCATCTTAAACGTAAAAAAGGGAAAGAAATTTCACATACCCTTAGTCATTTCTTGTTAAAAATAAATTTAAACTTAAATTACTTTTAAAACTTATAACTAAAAAGTACCTCGAATAGAGTTAGCAGCTTTCTTATCCATGAACATGGAAGTCATAGAGGACTCAAACATCCTCTCGCTGTTTCCAGGCGGCGGCGAGGTGCTGTCCGCCACCGAGCCCGAGGTGATGTCCATCCCCATCATGTTATGGGACACCCCCTGGGCATCAGGCTCGCGCTTCAGCTGCATCACCTGCGGCATGCTCCCCTGGTGCATCATGGACGACGAGGGCCCATGTTGATCGGGCGGCCACTGCGACCCGAATAACTCTTGAAACTGATTATTGTTCATCGTTCGTTCTCTTTTCAAAAGTTCAACTTTTTAAAAAGTACGCGTTCTTTTTTAAGTTATTTTCGACCAGATATTGGAGCTGGCGAATCCAATTCGCATTTCTGCTCTTATGCTAGTATCACTGTGTTTTTTTTTGTATCTTGATCGACTTTGTCGGCTTTAAGGCAACGGATGATAGTTATACCATAGAAGAAGTTTTCTTGGAGAAATTCTTTATGGCACACACGAAAAACTGTTTTTTGTGAAATTTTTGTTCAACTTTGTTGATTTTCCGTGTAGCGGGGTTTAGCTTATCAGCATATTCCGACCGAGGGGAGATTTCAGGTTTCTTTTTGCAAAGTTTATCTCGGGTATTAACTTTTTAAACAGCAATAGGTTTTTTGGCATTTTGTCTCCGTGGTAGGATTTTATGTCCGCTCTTTACGTCTTAAATTAATATCTTTCATCAAGGCACTTTTGTATTATTGTTTTATCACTTGTTCCCGATCACTGTTATATTAAGAAAAAGAAATCCTGTAAGGAAAAGTAAGAGCAGAAAGGATTTGTTTTGTTTGAAGATGAAAAAATAAATAAGACAGAAAATAATTTGCCTTAAAAAATTCCGAGTCAATTTTAGCTAATCGAACTCAAAGTTCAATTATCTAAAATCCAAATCCAAAAAATTACGTCCGACACGAAACTGGAAAAACGTTCGTAATTTAAAATCGGGATATCCAAGGGTCACTTTGCACTGTCAGGTATATGCACTGTCACTTATTTTTAATTGTAGGTTACACCTCACTGTTTAAAAAACGAAAAATTTGTACGTAACAATTTTGTACTATAGGTTGCCAAAGACCAAGTCCAGAGATGTAGTCGCGTCGACGGCTCAGACCAGACTGACGGCCGGCGAATCTTCGCCCAGGCCCACGAAAAAATATAATATATTTTCATTCGAACACCGAATAATCAACTTTGCTAGTGATAGTTCACTAGCCTCTCTGCGAAAACGCTCCTTCAAAACTAAGCTTTAATTGAAATTTCCACAAGGAACACCCATTCCTGTCGGAAAAATTAATGTAAGAAACCTCTCTAGGAATTATATTCTTTATTTTCTTGCTGATAAGATTTAAAATCGTTAGTTAACGTTCGAGAATGGAACACCCAGTCCTGTTGGAAAACTCTATACAACAAAATGTTTTGAAGGAAAATGGTTTTTATGTATTGACTGGTAAGACGCACAATGCTGAGTCATGAAATGGTTTATATGTGTGCGTAAAGTTCGCACACAGTGAAGCCGGCGTCACAAAGGGCAATGGCCCCAGGACCCAAACAAAGTAGATTTCGGTGAAATGCTGTTGAACTCTAGTTTGAATGTGGAATCGACTCGATTACGTTGATACTAGCTGCAAAATTTTTGGCAATTTATTTTAAGAAAAAAAAAACTTTATTTTTTTATTTTGAAACGTCACTTTTTGACATATTAGTTGTTTTTTATATAAAATTTTTAATGAACTTTTGGTAGTGGGTTCATTGACCTTAGGAAGTGGTGTTGTCAACCGCAGGGTTCTTTGCTGTACGTTTGTCTGCTGTTACGATAAATAAAAATAAATAATTACTAACAATGTTTACTGATAGCTATCGTCAACATAATAATGATTAATTTTTTTTTCTTCTTATTTATGTTAGAATAGGAAGAACATTTTGATTAATTTAATTAATTATACTCCAGCACATTGCACGAAACTAAAACTGAAATCCTAAGCTTATGTCCAAAGGAATTTTGTATACCATCTGCCAAATCACAGTATAATATAAGTAACTTCTAGAAGAAACCTATTAAATGTGGATAAAAATTGTAAGCCATAATCTACAGGAAAACTATTTCAGTCTATCAATAAATAACTGATTAACGAACTATTTTTCCATTTTCAAAAAAATCTTTAACCGTAAACGCGGAAGAAGCCGCTGACCTTGCGAGAGAAAGAGACGGAGGGTGTGTCCGTGACGTCACAGATTCTATCTCGCTCCCTCATATCGGATATTGACCTATCGATTTGGGCAAAGGACCACGTGCTATACAGCCTGTGATAACGGAAAGGAGCAAAGATTCGCCTATAGAGCCATTTTTTTCTGGCTTTATAGTTTTGCATTTAATATGTACAGTATGGGCTATTTTTGGGCTTTGGCGTCCAACCAAATAATGTTAAAAATAAATATATTTATTATTTTATTATGAGAAGAATACAAACTTTTTCAAATTGTTTCGAGAATTTTCGGGTTTTTTAATTGATACACCGAAATAAAAATTATTTTATGGTTTGAGTAAAATTATATGAATAAAAAACTTAAAACTTTTCCGATACATAAAAGTACTTGGATTGAACGGAATGAACGGAGTCGGAACGGAACATTAGCTAGTGTCCTTTGGATTTATAATGGGAAAATGAACTTTAACTTTCTATACATCTAGACAAATCCTTGTTTATATTATCAACTAGAAAAACACGCAGGTCCGTTTCTTTCTTCCTATGGTAGCTATCAAACTTGTTAATTTCTCAAAGTATCTGCCACTAAAAGTCTCTTAAATTCGCTACCAGTTTATAAAAAAAGCTAGCCCCATGCTTAATCAAGATTAATCCATAATTTATCAAAATTATCGTACATTAAAATAAGAAATACCTTATTAAAATAAACGTATTTCGCGGCCTAGCCGTTAAATTTAGCATCATATACATTTATTTATTTCCTAGTTTCATGTCATAAAAGTTTGTATAGGTATTCGTTCCAGTCTGCGGGTTCGAAGAGGTCGTTTTTTATGTGTGTCTGTGTCAGAGCTGTGTTTGACACCATTTTGACATGCTATCTATTTCGCTAAAATATAATTGTAACTTAAATTAAATCTTTCCTCAATTTCCTGAACTTAAACGTGTATTTATTGTAGATTTAAAAAAGTAACGATACTTTTGTAAAGCCATAGCTTAGAACCAAAAAGAAAATACAAAAAGACTTTGCACTTGCTCTATACAATCTTACTTAATCATGGCAACTTATAAATTGACACGTAAAGCTAAAAAAACGTATTTTTGCATCAAACCTAGGACTAAAAAGTCTGTACTGAAAAAAAAACAGAACGTTCTATTCTCAAACGATTAAAACTTGAATTTTGTATTTGGAATCGTTCAGTTTGATATTGAATTTCAAATTTCGGCTCAGTGCCGGTTCAGTCGTCGAACTATGAACTTAGAATGACCCCCCGTAGTAGTATTTGAAGAACATTAATAGCAATAAAACTTCACTTATTATAAACAAATCTAATTTAGATTTGTACTGTACTGTTGAACTATGGTAGAAGTATAATGGTTAGGTGATTATTTTTTAAAAGTCAACTTTTATGGCAACTATAATTTTATTAGATGAAATAAATATTCTTATGAATGATTTGTTGCATTACTAAATAAGTAATTTGAATTATTAATAATAAAAATAATAAAGTTATTCGCCTAAATAACTTCATCAAAATAAAAATGCAATTAAGTATGTAACTTTGATCTCCTAAGTTATCATAAACAATAAGTGCTGTGCAATAGGATTTACTTTATATTTAAATTTTATTTTGAATGAAGCCCGGAATCGAATACTGGAAATATTTGAACATTAGGAGCTATTGAAGGCAAAGCATAAACGAATTTTTAGTTTGCTTTTAACATTTTAGATGATGTACATGAATATAATTCTACCTATATACTTCTTTAAATAACGAAAATTGTAGTATATCGCATTGGCTCAGATCGGAATAACAAACACTTAATTTTAAAAAAGGAAAAATGAAATGCCTATTATATGAGCATTTCAGTTATTTTCATTTTGGAATTCCCCTTTCAAATTCAAATCCAAGACGTAGAATTTCAAACCAGCCAGTGTTCGACATCTGCGAATATCGTAGACATAGGTTATGTTCTTTTTCTTTTTAATCTTTGAAATCTGAAATGACATGAAATCTCGCCTTAGGGGGTAAAGGCACATACTTCATCCACCAATAAGCGTGTTCCTATAGAGCAGTAAACTAAATTTCTACTCCGCCCCTATTGATCAAATATTAACTAGTAGAAACTGTTAGCAAAAACTACAGCATTCGTAACGTGACTCAATGTCAAACTTCATTTAGGCGTAGAATGCAGCGCCACCCTTAACTGAACAGATACATTTGTGCCACTGTGTAGGATATTTTTATCACGTGACGCTGTCTACATTGTATTAGTGCAAATATGATTATTTATAGCTGATTTTGTTTATTGCTCTAAAGAATATGCGCTTAATGTAAGTGACCAACTAGATAAGTCAATGAACTGTCTAAATAATTGTGGGAGTTCGTTGTTCCTTGGTGTAATCGAAGTATTGTTTGGTTTGTTCTGTGCTATGGTACTTATGACGAAGTTGCATTCATTATTTGAAGTAAATTTTATGATAGCTGTCTTATGATATCGATGTTAATAGTTATCGTAAAATGTATGTCAACCATTAATTAAATTTCAATAATAAAAACACTTTCTAAATTATTGAAATAAATTTAACACACAGATGAATTCACATTTTACGTAAATGATCAATATCAATCAATAGTAAATATATTAAATATATAGTAAATATATTTCTTTTTTTTTGCATGCGCATCACGAAATAGTTTTCCAGCAAAAATTTATAATAATATAGACATACCAAGTTATCCCTGAAATAGCAAAAAATCTGTTAAAACGCGGTGTCATCTTGAAATATGCTTGTAGTTTTTATAATTATTATAAATTAATATAAATTATAGATTTTCCTAAATTAGTAAACATTTTAACAAAATGGCAACCTTAAAACTTTACTGACACAGATAACTTTGCAGGTCTATAGAATGTAACATGTAAAGAGGTTTGTTACCGAAGCCATGTGGACTCAGCTAATCTTGTTAAGTTGGCAGCATCTATTTATTTACTGGGCAGTATAGCTCTATTGCTATGCACAATGCCTACGTTTATGCACTTCATCGTAAAATACGTGATTTTCTTTCATTATTACGGATTTAAAAGGTACCAAAATTAACATCAACTTAAAAGAAAGAGAACTGGAAATGAAAAGTAACGTCAACAATTTTTAAAAAGTTACTTTACGTACAACAATACTACTTATAACTTAAATCAAACAATTATAAATTGGAAGATTTTCATTCTAGTTTTTCATATTAAGTACCTACCTGATTCCTTAAACATCTTTATCTTGGTAAAATAAAATAATTTAGTGAATACCTATGAAATAAATCTAACCTGACGTTTTATTTATCTTTTTATTTGGTTTTCAAGGAAAACATACAGAATATAGTTCTTAAAACTAATATGACAATCCTTGCACAAATACCAATATAGTTTCCGCAATTATTTAGTACATTACATGACTACGTAATAAGAAACCTTAAGATTTTACTATAGTAACGAACTCTAAATACATTAAACATTAATTTTTTTTTAAAGTTAAATTATAAATTAAAAATACATTAAATTACATCAGACGTTCTTGGTGTTTCTTGAATATACAAAACCCAAATAAAGTCTCCTTTGAGTATATTTCTCTACACATATTTAAGTAAGCTAAAGGTGGCATTTTCAGAAATCACAGCCTAAATACAAAAAATCCCCGGAACCTACATCTGTACGAAACCTTAAATCAATTAGTTTCCCTCGGGCAGTTTAATCTTATGTTAAAACAATATGAACCTAATAAACGACTGGCCCAGTTAACTAGTTCAACAAACTGGGTTTTATGTTGTATGTTTCACCAGCCTCAGTTCGATACGTTTCGGCCGGATCGTAAGCGATGCTGTAGGATCTTGCTGAAGAGAGTGACGGGGAATCGGGACAGGAAGACATGTGAAATTTTGCTTTATTTCGGGTTTGGTTAGGCAAGACTGGGCAGATGTTTGAAGATTTTTTGCTTGTAAAAAATGTGTTGAATTAGTTTTTTATTACTGGTTGATAATTTTTATAAACAGATACAGAAGGTTACAGAGTATATAAATTACAAAATATCTCATCTTTCTAATGCGTAACAAACTGTCAAAGAATACCTAAATATTATTATTATTTTGACGGCCGAGTAGCGTAGTGGTCAGTAGCCATGTGTCATACGCCGTAGGTCCCAGGTTCGAGTCCTGGCCAGGCATTCATTTGTGTGATGAACACAGATGTTTTTTCTCGGGTCATGGTTGTTTGTGTTTATATTTGTATATTCATTCTGGGATCCCACCCCCCAGTTCGCTGTATGGTCCTCCATAACACAAGCTCTGCTTACTTTGCGTTCATAAAGTTTGTCTGGGGATTAAAAAAAAATTTTGTATGTTCTTTTATTTTGGACCTCTGCATCGCATTTTACTAAAGAACTTAGTTCTCTGTATAACATAGCATCAATAAGACTAACCAGAATTTTATCGCCTATTTTATCGTAAAACTTTTTTTATAAAACCAAGAGCATTAAAGCTGTATAAAAAATATTCTATACTATCAAAACGTCCAAAAAAGGTTTGGAAAGAAAAAAAAAACCAAAAGTAACTAACCTAATATGAAAAAAACATACACACAACACATTCGCGGGCTGTCAAATGACACCACGATTGAACGTCAAGAATTTGAAAAAAAGGCGCGCGAAAAGCCGATACTACTTAGTAAAGAAGCAACCGGGAAGCTGCGATAAACTCGTCTACCCACGTGGTGGTGGGGTCAACGGCTGCCCCACTAGCGGCAGAGTTCGCTGAACGAACGCACACTACTCGTACCAACATTAAAACACTTAAGATGGCGGTTATACTGACGTTTCATGTGTATTGAAGGAAAATGTAATTTATATGACGAGTATACATTTTTTCTTTGTGCATTATTTTTGAAGTGTTTTTTTTATCATGTTCAGTCTTTTTGTCCTCTAATTCGATGGAGCTAGTTTATATGTAGCCATTGCCAAGTATGACAATGGGAATGGATTAAAGACACTTACATTTTTTTGTGCATGTGAATATAATATATAAACATCCAAATTTATCGTCTCCCTTTCGTATAACATTTAACTTATAATACCTACACGGACAGCATTTTTAAATCCATTTTAATAATCTATCATTGTAATATCGAAGGCGCTTACCTATTATTCAGAATATAATTTACAGCCATTTCCTTCCTTCCTTCGATTTTCAAAACCAATATCTAGACTAGCCAGCATCTTAACTTGGCATACCGATGTAGTAGAGTTGCACGTACCAACATACAACACTCAAACTCTTCGTAAGGGTGCACTCACACAGTCATCACCGTTGACGTATAAGGGTATAGTCACACGATCAGTTTTATTGAACCTTTGAACGATATAGCAGTTCAATAACTCTACCTGCAAGGTTGTTGATATTTTATTTATTTATTTATACATTTCATTAACCTACGAGTCTTTTATAATGAAATAACTGTTCCGACGACTACAAATTTTTCCTTAAAAACTCTTTTCTTTCAACATTCTCACACTGTGTTATGTGCCAGTAACTTACGAGTATAAGGTCCGTCCGTACATAAAAAAGAACAATTTAATAAGTTATACATTATTCAAAATCATAATTTGTCCAAAGTATTGGGCGTAACATATGAGTGAGTAATTGTCCAATATCGTTTTTTAATGTGTAGGTGTCCAATCAATAAGTGAAAGAGGATATACTGTATTTGAAAGCACTTATAAGGCGCTACATAAGATCGAAATTTACACCCCATGTTTAACTTAACTAACACTTTACTGTACACAATTTTTGCCAATGAATAACTTTACCAAACCTTTTTACTTGTACCCATTAAGTATATCGTATTAAGGTTCAATTTAACATATCATGTTTAGTACAGTAAAATACACATGAATTTTCTAATTTGAACTTCGTGGCTTTTTTATGACGGATATACATAAGGTCGCTTTTTCCTTAGATTATATGAGCTTAAAATGGTTTCACATGTAATTTTCATGTTAATGCTATTTTACAAGTCAATATATAATTGATTGTCGAGTGGTGAGATATTTATCATCTTTTCTTTGAATAATTATGATTAATGCGTTTTGAAATTTGGGTGTGTTGTCGGTAGGTCTCTTTATATTTATGAGTCGATAAACTTAACAGTTCTGATGGTGTATTTTGGAATAAGTCAATATATTCAATCATGTTATTACGAGCATTAATAGCTCTAAAAGTAGTGCAAAGAATCTCGTATACCCACTGCTAGCAGAAGCCAATGACAATGGAGACTTATGTTAGGACGCCAACAAGCGCATTGCGACAAAATGTACCATTTATGTGCCGCTGGGGGTTCCTACGCGGTTCAGAACTGAAAGTCCTGATCAGCTGGGAGTTTGGAAATAATATTTTACTTCCGGACAATGTCTTACTATTGGTGAACATTTTTTCAATCCAATCCTATCAGCTCAGTAGTTGAGAATGTCTATCGATTACATATTATCAAACAAACAAATATTTCCTCTTTAAACCAATTGTATAGACAAATAATATTTCAGAAACATACCAAATAAATATTTAACTAGAAAGCGATTCCTTTTGATTCCAAATTCAAAACTAATTTATTTATTATCTACAATCTTCTGATCAAAAAAGTATTGATCTTGACTCACTTATAAACAAAAAAATTAAAGTGACATCACCGATGTTGTCAAATTCAAATTTAGAATTCGATACGGCAGAAACGTTGGCGCGGATATTTTGGGTGGGAAAGCGTGGGAGAAAGACGAAGAAATTTTCAAGTGCTTAAAAAAGGAACTCAGAACCTATTTTGTGTTATAGATTTTAGATAAACCTGAAGTTTTTTGTCTAAATATTTATGAAATACTATGTAAATACTACTTACTTAGTTACAAATCTTATAAATGTGTTACAAATGTTATAAAACTTAAAACTGTAAACAGTAAGTCTAATTCAAAACAGATTTTTGCTAAAAACCCACTTAAAAAACCCACTTCCTAATCTGAAACGTTTTCGTACATAAGTTCTGATAAGATTACCAACTTAAAAAAACGAACATTCATGGCCGTACAGCTATAAACCCTTGCCAAATTCTCCAAGAACAAATTGGAAAAAAAAACAGGCTAACCTAAAAGACAAGTTTCACTTGGATACTACGAAAGACAAATTTGTTATGGGTAGAAATAAATTCTGTTGGCCCTTAGTGGGGTAACAACCTAGGTGCGTTGGGCGTCGCCCTAGGGAGGTCGTTTGTTCACCCTTACCAAACGTCGAATAGGTCTAATGACTCCTTGGCCTGTTCGAGTTTTTTGGGACAGTTTTCACGATAGAAAAAAAAGGATTAACTTTTTTGCCTATTGCAGATTTTTTATTTATTAGTTATCGTACTGAAAAGAGACTTTGAAATCGGTTAAGGAAATAATTTTTCTTGTGTTAAAGTAAAGGTTATTTACTTGTAGGTACATCAGTGTCTAGGAATTATGAAACATCAAAATACATTATGCCAAATATCAGCTTAAATCGGCTTTCACTGACATTCTAAACGTTTTTTCATGTTAAATAACGAAAACTCTTATCAACTGTCTTTTATAAAGTAACTAGCGACCCGCCCCGGCTTCGCACGGGTCTATGTCCCTGCATTTTAAATCTGTAATATCTTCGAAAATATTCATGTAAATTACACGCTGTAAAGGGCCATATTGATCTATATTACATGCACAATGTATTTAAGGTACTTAATTGGACAAGGATTAATGCTGTATTGCTTAAATTGCTTCGTAAATAAGCCATTATTTCTCGTAAAAAGTAAAGGATAAAAAATTGTTATTTTGGGTTATGCCTAACAGATAGACGTATACCACCGCGGACTTTTATGTAGATCTTTTTAATGTGTACAATACTGTAGAACATTATTTGACCTATCTCGTAGGGTTCAGTCAGCGTTTGCAATGTAAGCGCAAAAAAAATGTGTTTATTTACGACATCACAATAGAAACCTCTAAGATTATCAGTGTTTCTCTACTATATTGTGTATGTATCATACATATAAACACTCTATCTATTCAAAAAAACCACATCAAAATCCGTTGCGTAGTTTTAAAGGTCGGGAAGCAACTTTGTTTTATACTATGTAGTGATACCTACCCCTTTTCCCAGGCGAATTACGCGATAAAAATTGTCCTACGTGCGATTTCATGATATAATAATATCTACCCTGAAAAAAAACCGTTTTCCACGATTAGGAATCAAAAATTGTTACATTTTACGTAGTCTCAAAAATCATGCATTCTAGGATAGGAATTAGGAACATAAGGTAGTGTGACGTCACTGCAACACGCCTCGACAAGCCAAGGCCCCACTGGCTCAGCGGTTGAAGGACCTGCCTAGTACACAAAAATTCGGCCAACGTTCGACCTAACAACGCGTAGTTCGATAAACTCGGACGACCTATACTTTTTGTTCGTCTGGCCGTTTGATTGGGGAAATGAATAAATTTTTGTTACTGCACGATTTTTTATGTTTTGGGTAGTTTATTTAGATTCTAAATTTGTGGGTAAAAATTAATTGTCATAATTAAAATATTAAGACAGCCATAACGTTGGGTGAGATCGATATTCATAACTGTTTTAATTTGTTCATTCCGTCAAATTTACCCTTAAATAGACGACCGAGTGGGGTAGTGGTTAATAACCCTGCCTCACTTGCCAGAGGTCCCAGGTTCATTTGTTTGATGAATATAGATGTTTGTGGTTGGGTCATGATTGTTTATACTGCCGCATTACCCTGTAATGATAGTTCTAAGGTGTTTGTGATAAATAAATAAATATTTATATATGTAGTTCTCTGTGTGGTCACCCATAACACAAGCTCTGCTCACTTTGGGGCCATACAGTTGGTGTGTATATCTAGGGGTTTATAACCATTACTATAATTTGCGTTGGCGGTTTTTATGATTCTGTAAGTAAGTGGGTAACGCAAATATCAATTAATTCATGAGAATAAAAATATCCACCGTTAGATATTCGTATTACACCAGGGCATACAGTTATTTCTCATGTTTTATATCCGGACAAAATCATATCCGTATGTATATATATCAAAGGACGAACCAAATTAATCTTTATGCAGTCGAAGGTTTTACGCACTCTTCGTATACGTTCAAGTTTTTGCATAAAAGTTACTTTTCACTAAAACTATACACTGTAAAGGAAAATACATGAATTACTCTCGTTAGGTTAATGAAATCCCCGTACGGATGTCTTGCCAATGAAGCGACTACGTATCACAGAATGATGTTCGGAAGCCGTAGTAATGTTTCAACTATCGTAAGCAACGAATTTTGGCAATTTTCCGCAGTTCATTGACCCTTTCATGTCAATGCACGACCTTAGAGTTAGTACCCAACGAAATGTGCGTTGTAGAGTTTTCAGGTAAATAAATGTTGGCGGTTGTTCTATTGTGACCTTGTACAGTAAATGCGCTAAAATTCTATATTGCAGAGGTTTGGAATGGACCCTAGTATGAATTTCTGTGTAACGGATGTCATGGAGGTTATATGTAGGTAAGTAATATATTCTTACCATGATTTTCGATTTTGATTTCGCGCGTCCGATATTGCGATACTGTTGCAAAAATCATGATCGCGGACTGGCAGATGTAGGTAGGTGGCGATGACAAAGTGAAAGTTATAAAAAGAAAATTATTAGAGTTAGTAATTTGTTAAGTATTCTATTATACTGAATAATAAAACTATTTAACAAATGTTTTGTTTAATTTGTCTTAACCTATTGTGACAACCCTACCAAAATAGGTAACAATTTTTCACGTCCTTAAGAAGCTTTGTCTCTGTTCCGTTTATCTACTCATGTGCTGTGAGCGTGTATCGCAAAAACGACAATAATGTGAGTTCCAGTAGTAGCAGATCAAAACGGACGAGAAAGAGGTTAGATCGATTTATCTGCCTCTAACTGTCATCGCCACCTACCTACATCTGCCAGCCCGCGATCACGGTGCTTGCATCAGCATCGAAATATCGGGCGCGCGGAATAAAAATCGAAAATCGTGGTAAGAATCCCGTAAATTCATTAAATTACAGTAAAAAAAACCGCGACAGTTTAAACAGTTAGTAATATACAAATTATAAGATTCTTAAGTCTATTGTTAATATGGGATGACATAGGGGCACTGCGCAGTTTGGCATCGCCGGGCGAAAGATCGAATATGTGTAGAGATGACGGTTCGGCACATGCCGCCTGGCCAAAGATTGGTTTTGGCGAGACGTAAGCTCGTCTGAGCAGACCTGTATAAAGCCCGAATCCCGATCGGCACTTGCCATATATGTGTAGCAGTGGATTCGGGCCGCCAATGCCGACCTTAATCCTTAATCTATTATCTATATCATATTATATATCTTACTTCTTAATCTATTGAAAATTTATTTAAAATTTGCACACATTATATTGTACCGGGTGGCTTAATGCCAAAAGGCATTCTCTCGTCACATGTTAATGGGCGGGGAGGGTATCACCGGAGTGTGACATAGTGTGACAAGGGGCAGGGGGGGTCATCACATGTTAAAATTCAAAATCCATATTATGATTACGCGAAATTAATATGTGAATAAAAAGTTTTAAAAATTTACAAAATTGATCTATATTTATTAATCATTTAGCATTCTCTTTATGTTGTTTTTATTAAAGAATATATGTATAATAAAAGTAAGAAAAAAATAAAAAAATTACTGTTTTCTTTTGATTATTTTAAAACACATACATAAATCTGACGTCACATCTGAGGAGAGGGCGTTCTGAAAATGCGAAAACCTGTGACATGGACGGGAGGGGTTAAAAAGTCCTAAAATTCGTGTGACGTAATTTATGGCGATGGCTGCAGTTGGAATTGTCTTAGTTCCAGTAATGACACGTGCTGCTCCTTCCCTTTGACCGGTTCAGGACCACGTAAACCTGGTGATAACAGCTGTTAAGAGAAGGACTGCAGTACCAACCCAGGCGAGATCTTAACAAATAACAAAGATACCCTTGTGCAAAAAATCTATCCTCTCTATCATAAAAGTAAATCAATTAAAACAGTAAGCAAAAACCTAAACGTTATTTTTACGTAACCGTTGTGCTCAATAGGCATGTAGTGCATTGAATGAACGCGCCTGTACACGGCCTTGGTCTCGGGTTCGCGTCTCGGCCGTGCAAGGTGATTCACCGGTTCAATGACAGATGTGTATATATTTTTAATGAAAGAATTTTTGGCTGACGTATTTTTAAGGTATTCGGTGTAGTTAATATTTACTTAAGGCGTTGTATGTCGGTTTGTAGGTAATAAATGAAATATGGTACGTACTAGGGAATGCAATCCCGAACTCGCGGGATCTCGTGTAATTTTTCGGGATCAAACTCAAAGCATAATATGACGAGACCCCATTCGAGATCGACGGGATTGGGCGGCAGTGGTCAGCGACGCTACACACTGGCTTGGATTTATTTGAGTGTGGAGGATCAAGGGGGAGAACTTAGTCACGCTGTAGCCAACCAGTGTTGAGTCGGAGAGGGCGTTCTCAGCAGCTGGGTACATCGCAACTGACATTAGATGCCGTGCAGCAGATAGCACTCTTAATACACTTTATTTTTCAAGAAGTTACTTTCAAAATCACCCGTAACTACTTTCTAATCTCCTTGAGTTATACTTTTTGTTTTGATTATGTTAATTTCCAAAAAAACTGTTAATTATTTAGTTAGTAATACTAAAGAATAATCTTTTTTGTTTTCTTTCAAATAATATTTTATTTTAATTATCCTTACTATCACAAAAAAAGCAGTGTTCATCGTTCTCAGTCATCCGAATTTCACATTTTTTTTAAACTAGACGAGATCCCGCAAGTTCCGGGATCTCGCGGGATTGATATTCCTAATCCCGCGGTATCTCGAATTTGCGATCTCGAGTCGGGATTGCATTCCTTAATACGTATTTCTTATCGTGTGAAGATGAAGTTGATCAACCCCAACAGCCTCTAACATGGCTTAAAAAGTACAAAACTAAATAATCAATGCTAAATCATTACCTAAATCATCAATTAAATTTTTTCGGTTGAGTATTTTTTAAACGATTTTCAACCCTGAAGTAGGCAAGATGAAATAAGTACTTTTCTTTCAAATGACATGTATTTCGATTTTATACGAGTCTTATTTGGTTACTTAAAAGCTTTAAAAAGCGTTCTCATTGACTTAGACTTAGATGTAGTTTAGATCAAGTATATGAAAGTTCCGTCACTATTACTTAGTAAATATTTCTAACTGACACACCACATTATTTAGCCCAAATTAAGTATCATTAAGAGCTTGTGTTATGGATACTAGATAACGGTAAAAGATAAACCCAAGAAATATATAAACACACATAGATATTTTTTTTGAGTATATATATATTAGAAATAAACTTGAATAAACATACATACACATCCATGACTAGAAAGCGAACATGATAAAATATCTGCCCCTACCAGGATTCGAACCCGGGACCCCTGGCATGGAAGGCAAGGCTACTTACCTCCACACCAAACAGGCCGTCGTACTTAGTAATTAACTTTTACCTAAATGTTCCTATAGGAATAAAGATTCCCGGTATCTATCAGTAGATACCGCACCTATCGAAGGATATGTAGGTACGAACAATAATTTATGAACCTCTTCTTCATCCCCTACCTGAAGAAACGTTACCCCATGCAGAAAAAAACTCAGTCAACAACAGAAAAACAACCTGAATGAAATAAAAAGCAAAATCACGGGTCAATGAACGGGTTCGAGTTGAACGTGCCAAAATAATGTGATCCTATGTACAGTGCGACCAGACAACCTGTTCATTGAAGTGCGGCGCTACGTTCTACGCGTAAATGAAACTTCACATTTAGTCACGTCACAAATGGTTTAGTTCTGGTTTTTGCTAATGAAGAGATAAGTTGGTGGTAGTGTAAGTTGATCGGCGTTTTAAAATGGCCGCCAGCGTTGTCTTGTTGGTATAGGTTATTATTGACGTACCTAGTGGTGTAGTGCAAGGACATTTCAGAATTCTGGGTTCATAACTGTTTAGGTACGTATGTTTTTTTTTGGTATAGGTTTCTAGATCACATAGCGATAGTTGACATCATCGCTAGGATGATAAATATGTGTGTCGTATGAGAAAATATATTTTCTTACTATTATGTTAAGCAAGGTTTAAACAAAAACTAATTAGGTTCCAATGTAAAAATGTATTGGAAAAAAGTTAACTAGCTTACTTGTTCAGTAACTGAAGGGTATCCTAAAAAACTTGAATATTTTTTAAGAGTAGTCAAGTTTTGAAACATAGTCTAATCTTTATACTATCGACGGGAAATTCCGATCACTTTCTACCTTGTATTTAGGCAATGTTTGTTAAGTTTAGGCAAATACACCAATCGCTAAAACGATAATTCATTAATATAATATTCAATGCTTATTGTATTGCATAAAAATGTTAATAAAGAAAATCTATAGAAATTTGTCTACATTATTGTTTCCTAAGATAAAATAAATTTCGCAACATCACGTCAAATGTGTCACAACAACACATGAGTCAGGATTCGAATCTGGTACCCACATAATTGTTGTTTCACAATACCTGACCAGTGCACTTGTACAATCATTGTAATGTCAAAGCACTTAGTGATGGGGGTGATGAACTCGAAAATATGTATTTTTTTTATAAAGGATTTTTATTTAAAAAAATATTGATTTTATTAATTTGGAAATTATTGGCAAATACTAATCAATAAATATGGAATATTTCTTTTTATTTAGAATGAAAAAAAAACAAAAGAATATTGAAATTAAACTTTATGAATTAAAACCCACATTTACTCTTGAAATTTACGATGTTAATTAAATAATTTTAAATAATTCCGATGTCTTTACATTCCACCATCTGCTTTAACTCTCGTAAACATTGGATCTTCTGAAATAGTACAAAATATCGATATTTTTTCAAATAATATCAAAGCTAGTCCAAAAATGAAAATTAGAGTCAACTTCTCATAAAACTAAATATTTTCCTGTCCAATATGAACTAAATCAACGATTTCCCTATTATTTATAAACAATATTTTGACTATTTTGTAAATACCAATAAAACATCGCACATGCGTAATTTCACATATGAAAAAAAAAGAAAATCTTTAATTTTTCAGGCTTCAACCAAAAATTACGCCCGTAACCCCGTGCGTTCCACTCTACTCGGTCGTTCGTTGACCTGCTCACGAATTTCGGCAGTTCGATGACCTCTCTGTCCGGTATTTATATTTTTATAGGCAATGAAAGAGACAGACAGTGCGTGACGTTTTGCACTTTCTGTCCTTTTTAAATGGGTATGACTGATATGTTGAAAAGGTTAGGTTTTCTTGCTGAACTTCAGTTCTAGATTTAAAATGTTTTTTTTAGTAAGTAACGTTTCATTTATAGTAACGGAAAAATAAGTGTATAGGAGATACGACTTAGAGATTTGTGAGGAGCGTTTTTGGTTATCACAGTATGAGATTTTGGCACTTTTATCAGAATACAAGTAAAAGTTAAGCAATTGACTTAAATTTAAGGTTGTATATAAGTTATAAAGAAATTAATTTTGAAATCAAACGTTAAATATTTTCACCGTTGAGAGTTTTAGCTAATAAGGAAAACATGTTTCCCTAAGAACTTGTATAAATGTTTAGTAAGTTTACTGACATACCTACATTTATTAGGAAAAATCATTGTTGACATATAAATAACTTTCATAGAGGTAGTTCAAAGTTCACCCCCTCCAGGGGTAGTAACCTTAGCTAAGGACATTAAAAACTGGCCTCACCTACAAACAGCGAAGTCACATCGTCTTGACACGAAGACACGTGGAACTCGTGTGGTCTATGCAAGTATAAAAAGAAGAAATATGTTTTTGTTCGTATAACTGATAAACTTTGAAACTCCTAAACCGATTTTTGAAAAACTATCACAATTTGAATCTACATTGCCCAGGATTAGCATATTATAAATTTTATCTCGAAGTTCCCACGGGGTCAGTGACCTCTAGTTACTTATAATTCATTTAAACAACTATGTTCGTAGGAAATTTGTTCTTTATTGTTCTAATAAAAAATACAAATTTGAAAAAAATTGGAGCATCTTCATAGATTTGAATAAAATTTTGCATATAGGTGTATATGTGCTGAATTCATACATCTATCTATTTACCCAAAATTCTCAAATCGAAAAGAGGTTTTATGCAGCCTCGCACACAAAAGTTGGTGTGCAAACTTTTGACAAATCATGACATTTTCCTTATAACAGAGGGAAATAATTCTGATTAATATTTTTCCAATGAAATGTGAATCAAATTATGAATAAATAAATCTTGCTTCTGTGGGTCGTTCACCCAATATAGGTCAGATCCCAGCCGGGTCGACGACCTAGTTCGGGTGGCATTGACTTTTGCACAATTTTGTGAAATATTTGCGCATAATTGGGTTTCTAGTTTAATAATATATTATTTGATGATATTAGTATTTTTTTATGTGTCATATTTTTGATGGCAATTTATGGAGATATAATAAAATAAAAAATAATTCAATGAAATTTTCAGATTTGTATTTTTATAATTTGTAGGTTTGTTAGAAATATTTATGTGGTAGCAATATGAAGAAAATGTTACTATACGTTTGTCACTCTCAAGTTACAAGTATTGCGAGTGATTTTGAATTATATCAAACTTGTTATAGGTATTTTTGATTTACAATTAACTCTATAGTTTTCTCGATTCTATAAAATATCGCATATTAGATTAGGACAACGTTCTACTAAATTCGCAATCAGACAAACGCATCAAAAATCAATAACTTCAAAGTTTTCCTCAAAAGCTTCCTCATAAAAACCGTGAATTTGTCAAAAAATTCGTCACTTTTGTTTTTCAAATCTCATTTACAGACATTTTTCAAACTCAATAGTATGAGCATTAATCGATGGGAAGGGACCAATAACCTACAAGAAGAGAGCAACGCACTCCATTATGGACACATTTTTAAAACAGCGCCATCTATTGTTAAATAGCATTGTTAAACCTAATTAAGCAAAGCATTTGTTTATTTTTAACCTCAACTATGAGATGATATCGTCTCAACAATAAAATAACAATTTTATGAGTTTTAAAGCCCATATTATTTATCTGATTGGCTTTATAGATAGCAAGTTTCCAATACAGCGCCATCTGCTATGAAATAGAAAAAAACTGTTAAAATGCAGTTCGTTGAACGAGCTATTCAATCTATGATATTATGAGTACTTGATTTTATTTTTAGCAATAAACTTGTGTATTGAATATCTGTTACTAAAATTATACTTCTAGTACCATAAGGGAATTCCATTGCATTATCATATAGGCATAAAAAATTAACGTATCCGAATGTCAAATTTAGATATAAATTACCGAATTGCTATCTTTAGTACGTACCCTACATCATCAACTACCAAATTAAACCAATACTTACCAAGAATAAATAAGAAATTAATTCATCATTATAAACCAAAGACTATGAAGCTTTTATTAAATAATTACAATAGGTCCTATGTAGTATAGGCCTAGTCACTGCCATCTAATGTCGAGAAGAAGTACTAAAGGTCATCAAACTGCCGAACTCAGTTTAACGACCTCGGCCGGAGTTATCTCCAAGGAATTATTATCGCATATTATTTTGCTGTATCACTACACCGACTCCGTGACGCATAGACTTTGTTTTTTTGGCAAACGCCTGCATAATTAGTTTGTTATCAACTGTTTTGATTTTAAAATACTTAGGTATTGTGCTAAATTATTTTTAAATACCTATAAGGTATTACAATTATATTTTTGTGATTGTTTCAGCTACAAGTAAATTTATAAATTACACTAAAGCAGTTTATCACGTATTCGTAATAAGACTCAAATTAAACTTATTCAATACGATTCCATGTAATAAGTATTGTAACTATGTATGTGGGTAGGTTATGAAAATCGTTTGAGGTTTGCATTCAAGTTTCAATAACTTACCTAATAAAAATATCGAGGTTACCCCTTTAATAATAAAGTATGCAGAGACCTGCCTATTATATTACGAAAATTTATATTCAAATACTTATAGAGTATATAAATATTAATAAACCCTTATGTCGTAAAAGCTACACATTCTTGAATGAAAAATTTACGCGTTAATTGTAGTTCTGCTATCAGACAATAGATGTCTCACGTTTTAACTTCTTAATTCTGTTGAAATATTAATATTATCGGTTTAAAATTAGTATATGAAGCAAATAATAAAAGAATTGTTTTATTTATATTCATTTAAAAAATGTTAGTTAAAAAATAATAAACTGTAATATGAATACATTAAATGAACACAACGAGGATCCCTATTCAAGATTTCCCCTTATGCAAAATCCAAGGACGAATTTTTTGAATCGTACTCGCTTATTAAATTCTTTGTGAAACTTCTCTTGAATTACAAATAGGTACATTTGCAAGTTCTTTTAGAAATTAAAAAGCAGTTTTAATTAATAACATATATTGATAAGGCTTAGCTAGCCAGAGTATGTACCGCAACGTTGCCAAGTTTCGGCAACTTATCATTACTTAACAACAAAGGTAAAACCACGTTTAGCCATGTCCATGACACGTTTCCATAAAATAGGCGTAAAAATGAAATGTTACTAAGATTACAACCGCTCTTTTACCATTTAAATACAAAACCAATCCGACCTAGCCTAAATCGCAGGATCCTAGTGACCTCAAAATCGGGACCCAGATTCAAGGTCAAAGAGGTCAGAAGAGGCCCCAAACCTGGCTTCATGACCTGGACGATATGACCCACATTCTGCTGGGGTCATGTTGTGATTACATCAAGTAATTGTGGGTCATTCACATATTTTGTTGCGACGTATTTATATCAATTCAAATGCAGTATTCACCGTTTGATTATTTTTGGACATTCTTACTTTATGAAATTCAGTAATATTCAGATACAATTAACTAGCTTGGTATACCTTATTAACTCCTAACGTTTGCTCTGAAAATAATTTATGTCTTCGATACAAATATACTGAAAAATCCCGTACACAATTTTTTGGCATCTCCATGGAGACTGCAAGTCAGAAATCAAAGCATTAATCCTTTGTGAACTAACGCTTATAGAGTAAAAAACCGCAAACCGTTACCTCTATGCATGTAATTTATTGATTAATTTAGTACACGTACATAAGTTTTCGAAAAAGGAAACTTACTACAGAATTCTTTCTAAAAAAGGATCTCATAAAAATAAGACCAAAAGCTCGCAAAGTACAGCTTAAAGCTCATGATAAAAGGGCCAAGGTCTCTACGAAAGCTAGATCTAGAACTTGCAGTGTTTCGACCTTTGTTGGTGAAACTACATTATCCTTGGAACCCTTTCTTCAAGGATGTTCTAGGATATATAATTTTAAATATAGAATAAAATGTGTTTGTGAGATGCACATTTGTCTCCAGATAGACTTAAAGTTTGTTCCAAATTCTTTATTTAAAGGTATTTGTGAGGAATACTAAGAACAATCTATTAGATCTGTATCTATGACCAAAGGCCAAATTGACACGTTTAGAATCACTATTTCTTTATGCATTTTAAGTACGGATTTGAAAAATAAGAAAACAAATTAAAATCAGAGAACGATCAATTATTTTCGAGAAATAAATAGGTTGGTAAGAACGTTTTTCTTGCTTCTTATATATTTCGTACAACATTATTAAAAAATATATATCTATTGAAAAGGCATTTGTTATGTACGTAGCTTATATCTGTTTAGAAGATACTGGCTTTTCATTAATTCAAAATGTTTTATTTCATCATCGGATAAATATTACAATGGTTGGACGTCTGCTTTTTCTTCAGGTTCATCGAGATTGCGTAAATATACCTTGACTTCGGATTTGAAAAGGTATTATAGGTGGAATGAGAGGGAATAAGCAAAGAATCGAGTATAACCAATCATTTAAACTACCGACAGATCTAATTATGAGAAGACATGCTGACAAAGTAATTTAGCTTAAATAAATATATCTAAAATATATTGACGTAAACATAGAACATAACAAAATTCGACTCACAAGGGAGATCAACGTTTTTTTATGTTACTTTGCATTCATTTTTAAAAATGATAGCATGGCCAAAAGCAGGTTAACAGTTTAATATTACGACTGTCAAAGGCAGGAAATTGGGATTGAACCTTAGACCTGTAGGTTAATAGCTACTTAAACCTGTTTATAGTTCAACTCTAAATCCATTTTAACTGTGACAGTTCGCTGACAATTCAGATCAAAAAGTTCATTATTTGTTTTTATTTTTGCGGCAAACTACTAATAGTTGTATTGCATCAGGTAGTATACTTCCGGAGCACTGAAATACGTGGAATAGATTCCTGCTAATCAAAAATGTAAGTAATTTTAAGTATAATTTTCAGGAATTGTTCCGTACTAATGTAAATAAATATGATGGAGCAATTGCTAATCTTACTAAATTACCCGTACAATGAAGAAACTACGGAACTAAACAAGAGCTAGGCCTGCGGCTCTTCTTGCGAAAAAATGTTATTTTTCTTAATTTTTTAAGCCAAGGTCTTTAATTTGCCTAAATACGTATTTGTATATATGCTACAAGAACTAGCCACTTAGAACTACAGGGGTTTATGCTATAACTAGCTATGGTTTTTGTTTATTATAAACTACACCTTTCTCTATCCTACCAGTAATATCATTAACTCGAACTAAAAAGGACTTACGTATTCTCAGAACGAATTGAAACCTCATTTACGATTTTTACCGAATGACCCTTTGCATGAAAACTATTTAAAACCCCTTTTTTAACAAGTACTTCTACTAGTTAACATATGTAGGTACCAGTCCTTTCAACACGTGGCTTTTTAGAAAATAGGCCATCTTTTGTGCCTTCTGACAGCTGTTTCCGTCCCTTTCTAGCGTTCATAGAAGTAGAAAGGAGTGAAAGAGATAGGACGTGTCTTGTAATTTTCTGAGTGTTCCCCTCGTGAAAAGTACATTTAAAATTTTTGGGGGAATTTCAGGGCGTTTTTAAACGTGATAGCCTTGCATTAGTTTTGGTTTTAAAGGGCTCTGTTAGTAAGCGCTGTTATCACTACGTTATAATTTCGTGTCTCAAAACAATTGAAATATACCTACATGATAGAATTTCTTAGGACGTTGTATTTAGAAGTAACACATTCTAAGTACATAATTTTAACTCAGGAGTATCTACTAATGGTTTAAATGAAATAAATAATTAGTACCTATTCCGAATGAAAGACTGGATAAAGCTTAGAATTATTACCCAAAAAAACAATTGACAGATGAACTAAAACCAATAGTTAACTCTTTTAACTGTACCTACCTAATGGCAATTCTCAAATTATGTGTTATGATTTGTTAAAGTTGCCAGAACAAATAATATTTTTTTACGCATCTTGGTACTTTTGTTATCAATAACGGTGAAAACCAAGATATAATACTGTTATCATTATGTCAATTTTTGCGGTTCTTTTATTGTAAATTCTATTGAATCCATTGAAAAAAATATATATTATTTCTAAAGTTGTGTAGGTACTTTTAAAAATAATCATGTTGACGAACATTTAAAAAAGCTTTTAATTATTTATTTGTTTAACTAGCCATTTTAATGAGCATCTGCTCATTAAACTGAGGCGACTGCCTACTTATTGTGTATAAAAAATTGTTAAACCCACATTCAAAATGATTGTGTATGTGTAATGAATAATGAGAATAATTAATTAATTAATTAACAAGATAAAGAAAGTTTTTTCTCATACATAACGTTACGTTATCTACATTCATTATATTAAATTAAGTAACAGAAGTTTTATTTTTTACAAGGCAGAATAAAGATTTGCCGATTATTATTTTAAAATTTCTAATTAGTAACAACCTATAGTACAAAAAGTTTTATCCAAACCTCGAAACATCCCAATATGAGAATAAAATAAGGCACTTTACACGTCACAAATCGTTAAAAAAAAACACTCAACTTCCTAACTGGCAACTCATAAAAATTCACATACTGGCCACTTTAAAAAAGTTCTCACACGTAATAAGTAAACATTCGAAATTCGAATTACGCGCCGAGTTTAGACCCGCTTACAAAGAGTAGTTGCAAGCGGGCCGTCAGGGAAGCTACTAGGAAACGAAACGAATACGGGCCTGTGCACAACACAGGGGAACATTACACACACGAACGCAACTTTGCCTGTTCAATGCCTATTTACATGTACATTGTGTGACGGTGCAGTGCGTTCCGACAAGCACATGTTCTATTTATTTATAGACATGCGTATGAATATAACGTGACACGTTGCAAAATTTCAGCAACAGATATTTGGCTATCAGTCAAAAATAAAACGTTTGATTATCTCTGTGCAAAAAAGATCCCTAATACATTTTACAGCCAACCTATCTTGATATTAAGGTCTACATTTCCAAAAAATTAAAACCTGAGCGTGGTTTCTACCATACTGCAGTATTTTTCTAGCGCGCAGTCCAAATAGCGGTTCTAAAAGAAAAATGTTACGGAGCTAAATCACTGGCACCGTTATTGCATAACAGTCCGGCAGACAGAGATGCAATGATGATCTTGTCCATGTTGGATAGAGACAGCGATAGATTGTGTAACTTACACAGAGAAAGCTCTTCACATATACTTTCTTTATACATAATAGTTGGCTTTCATAGTGTGGGAGGCTTCAATGTGTGCTCTTTATGCTTCTTCAAATTACTAATTGCAGATAGATACCCTTAATAATTTCCTGCTGAAACTGTATTTTTTTTAAACTAAATAAAGATACAAATGAGGCTTTAAATAAAAAGAAAATCAGCAGAGATTCTATGTTTAAACAGAATGCTTTTATGATCATGTTGGGTTTATCAAGTGAAGCTTAATTTATTGTGAATTATGTTTTCAGAGAAAAATATCTAGGACACCAAATCAGTTTCAATTAAATAAAATTCAAACAATTAAATTTCATCACAAATTTGCTTAATGATTTTCCGAGTACGAGGATAGAGCATTTAGTTTTATTAACTTTACACTTTAACTATGTAAGTTATATGTAGTAACTTTGTTTGTGGTCTTAAATGAGATTAGTCATATTATTATTTAATCTTTCTTATCTTTACATAGGTAGCGAATGAAATTGGTGAACTATTTGTAAAATGGCAAGAAAAGGTTAATATATTGTTAAATAATAATAAAATTAATTATATAAAAACCAAGTTTTATTTCCAACAATGAAAACCTCTGTAGAATCATCTGAAAACTATCGCATTTGCTGTTTAACTTCATATTGCATCACATCGCAAAGGAAGTGAAATAACAAGTCATAATATTTGTATAGCCATCTCGTTTTACTGCTATGGCGTCATCTCTGTCACACTTGGTGATGCGTCCGTAAGAATCGCGATAGCGTGTGACGTATGTCCGTCCCATTCACACCTCAGGTTGACTGCATAATGTTGTACCTTTCTAGCAAGGCAACGGAGTGCATTGACCTGTCCTTGTTGTGTCTGTGTGCAGCCTTGCTTTACAGTTATTTATACGTATTTTGCTTGTGTGCGTAAACGTGCATCATAAGGGTGGCTGCAGATTGCAATTTTTTTCTGTTATGTGTTCGCGTACATTATGTAGTTGCATTATGATAATAACTTAATTTTATATATTAAAATATTTTGTTTGTACAAACCTGACAGTAAAGGCACCATTGTTGAAATATTGATTGGATGTAGTATTTCGCTTACCTGTAGACAAAAATAAATAAAACGTTAATATAATATAATAAAATTAATTAATTAGTTAGAGTATCACTTAAAAATATTTAAAATATACCTAGATATTACAATCTCATCTTAATTTAGGTGTCAGCGTTTTCTATCAATAAGTTTCAAAATCAAAGACCTTGTTTTTTTTTAAACCCGTAAAAAGGCTGTAATGAAACCCGCCTAGTACTAGTACGTATGAAAAAATAGTTGCGTCAGAGCCCATAAAAAATGTCTGAGAGGCGTCAACGCATTACATCACGGTTCTGTTAACTTACGCCTGTATGCGTTGACGACACACACAAGGAACCACGTCACATGTGTACACACGTGGTAGCTCACATGTCGGCATTGCATGTGTGTGTGTGCAGCCTAATCTTTTGTGGAATGCGGTTTCATACCTTAATGAGTGCTTTTTTAAAAAGCGTTGAAAAGGGAAATTCTTCAGTACGGTGCGCCTTTCAGAGAACGTTTTTCATGCGGTTACTTTTTATGTTTAAAAGTGGTTTCTAATGACATGGAACGTTTGAGACGGGTGGGTAGTTTGGGTAGTAATTTTATTTCAAGGTTTTTTAAGCACAGATATGATAAGTATGATTATAAGATATATCTGGTACTTTCGTTTGCTAGTTCTTTTTTATTTCATTATATTATCGTAATTGAGTGATTTGTGACGATAATTTTAAAAATTAAATTGCGTAAAACTATTGTGAAATAAGTAAAGGCGTAAACAGAAATAGGCTTCAAATAAATTGCAAATCCTGACCTACATTAACACATTCTTAGGTATTATATTCAAAACTATCTACACATACAAAGTATATGTCGGCTCTCAAAATAGGAAAGAACTTGTTGTTATTGTGATAATAATAATAAATGGTAAAATAATCAAAAGTAAATGGCACAGATCTAAATTTTACACTGACTTAATCACAGATTTTCGATACTAGCAGTTTCTCAAAGTTATATTCCTTAAGAATATCTTGACAAAATATAGAGTCTGACCTTTTCCATTAATGGAGTTACCAAATGAAATTATTTTTTATATTTCTGCTAGTTCAAGGGTATTGCGCCCTCAAACAAACCCATATCCTCTATATAAAGGTGCATGGGGTAACATATGTTCATTGATAGTTAATATCACTTATACTCATTTTTAAAAGATTTTTATTAATTATTTAAAAACAGTATATTCATTTTTAACTAATCATAACAAATATTATAAGTAAAACGAAGTTTTAATAAGAAACTAAAAGGGATTACAAGAACCTTAAATCCTAAGTACATAAAAAAGCATAATCATAAAGTCAACACTATTATATTATCCAATTATGTACGTGCGCCGGCGCAAGTAGCAGCTCGATGCTACAGCAAGGACGACTAGGACCACTTACAAAATAAAATTAAGTACTTATCAAACCATCAGGTTTTAGGTTATAAAGTGCAATTGGGATATTTATTTGAAGTTGGAAGTATAGTATAGTTAAAATTATGTAAGTATATTAAACCTAAAAATTATTTGTTATTTTTAATTTTAGATCCCGTGTGTGGTCCTAAGTTCAAGCTTATTTCATGTATGACCTTAAAGCGTTGTGGGAATACGAAGAGTAATCAAAAAAATATTTATGATTAGAAAACAGAAACATAAATGTTTAGAATATGTATATTCTTGTGTATAGAGCAGAGTCTTCGATACCGATACCACGAGGCCATCAACCTGTACCGGGGGTACGACCACCGATGATGCCGTGATACAAAAATTTACTATCTTATTACAAAGAGGATAAATTTTTATTTCGTAAATGTATAATAAATAAACTTTCAAGCTTTAAATAATTTTCACCTCTTTCTATCAGAGCCTAAGTTAACATAGACAGAACAATAAAACGTCTTCTCAGAAAAATCACTGGCTACGTAGGTGAAACCTAATGAAACTACTTACACGTTTCTATTTATAGTAAAGGTTCCTCATGACACTTGAAACACAACCATTGCTGGATAAAGGCCGTTGATTGATCAATAACAATGTTATATAATTTACCTTATTGTCTAACTTACAATTGTAAAGGAAAATCTTTACGTGAATACAATTAACTGGCGTTATTAAAAACCTCTAATGGCTTTTTACAGACACAAAAACAGTGAACTCAAAGCTTTTAGATTTTTTAAGAAATTTTTATTTGAGTTTGGTTGTTTACTTTATGTTATAACTGTTCTTCATTAATAGGAAGGACTTATTTAATTTATTTCTATTTAAAAATAATTTTACAGAAAATTTATTACAGATAGACCTTGTACAAAAATTTACATGGGTAAAAATAAAAACGTAAAATAGTAAAAAAGAATTTAATAATATTAAAAAGTTGTGTGAGTTAAGTGAACAAAAAAAAAGGAGTATTATATTTACTCACAACTAAATTAAATGCCCAAACTATCATTAGTTACTTAAACAAAAACTCAACAAAACCTTTCAAACACACCAAACAAAGAACGATCTAGAACCAAATGACATAAACATCAAAACGAAATTTTCCTACCAGCCTACAGCGCGCGAACCAATGGTCTCCGTTACATAAGTAAAGGGCCTTCGGTCTAGTCATGCACTTACATACATCTTGCCAAACAACTATTTATCCAAGCGATTGTCGATTCTAAATTTACATTCAACACATCACAGCCTAGCTGAACCTTACAGAATAAATTAGTGCTTTAGGACACCTAACACTTGATGTTTTATTAAAATTGGTCAATGTCGTATTTTAATAATTGCCTCCATGTTACTTATTAATAATGGATAGAAGAATATCATTAGTAGTTGGTAGTGTGTGTTTAAAGGGTTTTTGTTTAAGTAAGTTTATTTATATGGCGATTAGGTTTAATTTAGTTTATTATGTTATTTAAGATTGGTTAGATGCAAGTTTTAATGGATTCTGTTGTATATCTATTTTGAAATCTATTTCTATTTGCTGCTAATGAAAAACTCATAATTGGTAAATTTAGCTTTAGAAAACAACAAAACTGTTTAAACATATTTAATCGCCTTTTTGTCATGAAAATTATTCGTTCCACGTAATTTGATTACAGATTAGAAGCACGAAATCATTTGTCAGTACTTTTTCTATTTCAAAGGCAAAAAGCCTAAACAGCTTGAAAGTTTTTCGTTAAAATATAACAAAAAGTTTCAGAAATACAAAGAAACATTTCCTTACATAACCATTTTAATTACAAAACACGAAACTTATAAGTGTATAATAAACACATAACCTAAAGAACAATAACAAATCACTTGACAACATGTGATTCACTAACGACACGACACCGTTAATAATAACGCATTAAAATCGATATCGCACGCGAAAATCGTCCACTGTGTCAACATGTCAGCAAAAGGAGAAAAAAGCGCGGTTTAATCACGAGACGCGCCGTGCAGTGCAGTGTGCGCCAAGCCTAACGTATCTACATGTGTGCGTGTGACCTACTTACGAACGGCGCTCGGCAAAGTTCGGGTAACTCCGGCTACCATTATGCGCCATCTTTACTTATTGTTGTCCAGCGATGCTTGATCTCTGTGCTAGAAGTTATAAGTTAGGTATTCGCGTCAAGAAGATTTGGTTATTACGCAAATCTTACTAATGTTTACAAGATGCTTTTTTATATTTTTACGGGGTTTGTTTTGTAATGCAAGATAAGATGTTGTTGATTAGTGAATAATTAAAGATTTACAATATACCTACATTGAGGTATTACATAGGTACAATGGAAGTAGCGTTCTAAGAATCTGTGAAACACATCCTTTTTATGATTAACTTGTACAGCGCACGTGGTCGTGCGTGGCAACAAAAATTATATTTTAAGTGTCAACCTACCTATGTACCTATGTAAAAGTTTGATGTAATTTAAAAAGTTTGTATAGTACCTCGCGCAAACGCAAATACTTGAAATTGGCAGAAATAGTCGTTGTGTATCAATAGCTGATTGCCATAAAACGCAAAAGTGAATTGAATGAAAAAAATACACATATCCTATTTGGCTCCAAATTAGAGGTTGGATTTCAAATTCATCTTACCGAGTACATACGACGAATACAGAAAGTACATACATATATTTATAAATAGAAAACAAGTTATGATTATTCAAGGTAAAAAAATCGAAGGTATCTAAACTTAACAAAAGAAAGATGATGACTGAAAAAAAGCTTAAGATCCTTTTATCCTCAAGCAGTAGGCATTAGTTAGTGCATCCCCAGCGCGCCTAACTAACATCGCAAAAGCCCAAGGAAAGTAAACTCGCATGACACCATAGACGAACCACAGTATAAAAATTATTTGCAGTTGGACCACTGCACTGCTACGAAGGAGTTCGTAAATTAGTACATTTATTGGTATGAAGTAATGTTATCGTAAGTTGTACATGTATGTTTAGGTGGAGTTATTTATAAAAACGAAGTAAGGCAAAAATGCATATCTTTCAAAAAATTCCAACAAAGATCATAAAAGTTCTATTCTATATTGACAATCAATAACTCTTTTTTTTCAATTCAACTCGTTACAATGGTTATACAGGAAAATACAATATGGCACTGCAAAAATTCTACGTGTTTTGATTATGGACTAAAAAAGAGCCAAAAATACCGCATATTTGCCGAAGTTGATTTGTACATATAATGGACAAGTTACAGATATCCTTGTTAATTGTAATTATCAAATTAAAATTTTGGAGCAAGGGACACTAACGTTTTACAGCACTGCGATAACTTTGT
Organism: Marasmarcha lunaedactyla; assembly: GCA_923062675.1. Lineage (NCBI taxonomy): Eukaryota > Metazoa > Arthropoda > Insecta > Lepidoptera > Pterophoridae > Marasmarcha > Marasmarcha lunaedactyla. The sequence goes on from OV281366.1 coordinate 11,984,428, forward strand.
TACAGTGCCACGAGCCTTGAAATTCCTGATAACATATTGTTACGTATCGTCTTCTTTTCAAAATCGCATTATCTCAGAACTTCCGTGTCTGAGGAAAAAGTGCAGGAATATTATTTCTAGACAGTTTTATGATGAACAACTTTGTTCAACCTATTTATATTGAAATAAACTTATGGCTTGTCAGAAAACTTGATACTTTTCAAATTTGAATAACTTTTATAGAACACGTGGGATCGTTTGGACTTTTAGTATTGTATTTGTAATAATGCCTGAGCTCTACGCGAATTAATTAAAGTTGAGGTATCTGTTTTGACCGGACTACCAGAGGTTGCAACAATATTGAAGTTAACTTTTTCAATACAATTTTAATATGACCATGCAATTGTGCCAAAAAAAAATAATTATAGTACTAACTTTATTATCCGCTATGAAACACTAGGTATCCTTGTGTGGCATTGGACTGATTTGAGAATACTTATTATTTTTTGAGATTTTATTAGTTACAAATATATCTGTCGTAACCATTACTGTCATCTGTAAAATACATTTTTAACGTTGAAGTCTGAATTTCTACTTTCCGAAAAAATCTTTTTTTATGTGATTTTGTAATTCTTTAATAAAAATTCTTTATTGCAATGTCATACTGAACTAGAAAGATAAAATTAATACTAATAGAACGCCGAGCAAACAGTACTAAAACTCTACGATTAATAATAAGCATCTATGCTAAAAGAATTTTTCATCTGTCAACTTTAAAAAAAGGTTTAGTAACTTGGAGTAAAAGGTCCAATCAATTTCATTTCATAATAACACACAAAAGTGGAGATTTGTCAATAGTGAAACGCTCTGGAAGTTTTGAGAAAAAGAAAATGTTCTATAAGTTATATTTTTAATTACACCTTTCCAAAGATTTCTTCACCGGCGACTAAACAAAGTTTTATGCGTCTGAACCAATTTTCAAAGCACATTTTCCAGTCTGCAATCGGCACGTCCTCAAGGTAATAATCGTCTTGATCGCGGTGTGTGCGGCGCGTTGTCGTGATGAAGCAAAAGGCTGCGGAGTCCCATGTTCGGTTGCTTGTTGCTCGCAGCAGTAAAAACTTCTGGCAAACATTTGGTAGCGTACCACTCTGCATTGATGCTACTTCGGTTTCATACTAAATGCCCCGTTAAGGAGAAAACACTGACCTTCAAAACTTTTTGCGCTTCTCGATCACTTCACTTTCGTAGGCGTTGGTTCGTTTTGAAATTGCCATACTGTTGACTGGCGGTTTGTTTCTGGATCATATCGATAAATCCAAGGTTCGTCACCTGTTGTGATATCGTAAACACGGCGGGAAGAACCTGCTTTGAACTTATCAATCATATTATAGCACGATTCCCCACGCGCCTGTTTCTGAACATCGGTGAGGTTTTGGGGTACCCAGCGACAAACAATCCTTCTTACGCAAAGGTGGTAGAGGAGACTATCATGGACACTTCCTGATCTAATCTGCAGATTGTGCTGAATCTTCGTATTTGATTAGCCGGTTTTGTTGAATAAAATTTTTCACTTCATCATTCAAATTTAACCGACCGCACTTAAACTAGTCATACCCGCGGTACACAGTTGCTCTACAAGGCACCTGTTCATAAAAGCAATTGAACTTGATTAAACTATTCATCAGGTTTCAAGTTGGACTTATAGTCGTAAAAATTATTGCACGAAAATGTTCCCAACGTAGACAAATTTTTCTATGACAAACAATAGATTTAAAATGCTAGTGAAAAAAATTAGAGGGAAATTTAAATTTGGAACAAATATATTCTTACTTTTAAGTAATTGAATTTCCAAAATCAAAAAATACTCGCCAGCGTTCATCATTTTTTTCTGTAAATTAAAACAATATGGAGTTTTCAGTGAATCTATATTACCAACTTGTTTCCCGAATTAGGCAAAAATTTCGTCATGACAAACTTTTTTACATATATTTCTTTCATATGATTATTATTTCATAATATTATTATTATGATTTATTCCACAGGACCGAAATAGGTATTCTTATCCTTGCTTATCCTTATCTGGCCAGTCTACATTGGTTTTATTTTTTTAAATATTAAAGTGCTGCTTTTTATTTTTGAGGTTTTCAAAAGTTATTTATAAAATATATTTAGTTGGTAACTGCATTTACAGTAGTAAACATAGTTCATCAGATTCCAATGCAGAAATGCCAGCTGTAATGGGGTGTAGAAAAATTCTATTTCCGGTGTATGTGAACAGTTCTCAAGAGTCTGATTTCGTTGTGAATAAACCTTTTGCAGTCGAACGAACAGTGAATAAAAATAGTACTTAAAATTTTATTGCAAGCGGTCATACTGTTATGTCCCTATACTATGTACACGTTTCACAATATTTGTCAACGTTGCCATGGTTACGGCATGGTTACAACGCAAGACCTAACTTTTCAACGCCTGAACGGCGACTGACGTGAGCCTCGATCGCAACACCATAATATCAACCTGTTTGATTGCGATATCTAAAAATATTACAAATCAATCAACAATACTAAACATACTTGATTTAGTAGTATAATTTCTATAATAATCTATGCTTTGGGGTCAAATTAAAACTGAAAAAAGAATGTGAAAAGACCTGAGTTCAGATAATTTTTCTATCAAGGACAGTTTAATCTATCGTTTTTTCATCGGCAGTTTCGTTTAGAAAGTATCCTTGGCTTTGTTTTATAATTTTCTTGGACTTAGAAAATATAATTTCAGTCTGTAAATTTTATTAAAAAATTGTAAATCGAGGATAACCAAGCCTACTGACGCATTCGAAAATTGACAGTCGCAAGTGAAAGTTTTTCAAATCAATATTACGACACGTGTTTGAAATAACCCAAAGATATATCTTTAGATTTGATGCTTTATCTATAAATAGACAGGTAAAAATGTGAAAGTATTATTTTTTTTTAAATTTCGAATCCGATCAACGAGCACGCGACCCAAGGTTTTATGGACATTATTAAACTTATTTGTTTTATTAATTTTTTTTTTTTTTTTTTTTTTTTTTATTAATAATTAGCAGGCGTTTGTCTTCCATCTCACCTGATGGAAAGTGACGATGAAGACGAGGATCGTACACGCCTGTCTAAGAGGTACCTATTCACTCTACACTTGAAAGCTCCAGGGTTATATTTGTCTGGAAAAACAGAATAATAATTGATATAATTGGTTATAATTGATAGTAACTGTGATTATTATCAGTATTAACGGTGGGTTGCGGACCATAGGCCTCACTTGGGGTTGCCATTGTTCTTCCCTTTCACGGAATCACAACCACGTAAACGAGATAATTACGGCGGTCAGAATAGGAAGGACAGTAGCGCCGCCTCGGACAAGATCTTGACACAAGAATTCTACTACGACTATTTAAATTTAATAATATGATCGACTTTTTTATTTATTTTTAACCCGTTAACCCGTGAACGGGTGCCGTTTGAGGGTGTTCGTCGTTTGGATACTTGGTGGGAGGGAGATTTGCCGAGCTAACAGATGCAGATAAGAATAATTTTGTATAGGCATAAAGAGACACTGTAAATTGATTTTGAAAAAAATATACCCGTGAAGTTTCTTGACAATTCTTCTTGACGAAGGTTTTTTCGAACTGGTGGTAGAGTCATGCTTTATTTGACGTCAATAAGAACAAGTAATTATCAATGTTGAGAAATAAATATATGAATTTGAATTTTTTGTTGATAAATTATAACTTGCTAAGAAACTTTACGTGAAACAAGTCGCGGAATAAGCTAGTATATAATAAACAGACGTACTGGGTAAACCCCGAGCACACATTCATAGGTTTACATACGTAAGTGACTCAGACACACACACACTTCAAATTTAAATTGGTGAAGATTCATGTTTGTTTGTGCCTCGAAAATAACTGCACTGCATTGCTTATTCATATTGGCGAAAAAAAGCTTTTTCGTTATTTGGTTTGCTAAGATTGGATCTTAATAAATTTGTGAGCACGTCTATTTCTTGTGTCAAATAAATCAATAAACTGGGATCTAAAACTGGGGGTAGGTAAGTTTTTTTTTTCAACACTGACACATTAATGCTTATTATGTTTTAGTCTTTTGTATCCATTCGCTATAGTAATTTTCCTATTTCGTTGCGCTGCAAGCCGTATTTATAAGATTTACTTTGATTATCCTGTTTCGTACCTCTGTGCCCAAAATATACCCCTAGACAGCCCATGTAAATAAATATCCTTATCTTTTATAGCATTGAGTACAAATATTTCCTTCTTTATTTAAACCAAGAAACTAATTCAAGTTTTGGATAAAAAAAGCATGGAATACTGTTCTTGTACTAAAAAGAACATAATTTGTTATGCAGAAATTTGACACATGCACGCACACATGCAAGAAAAGCTTTCCTAAGTTAAACTATTTTACGTTAACACAATGTTTGTTGAACGTTGTTCATAATAACAGAGCATTAATTTCAAGATAAGCAATTTAATTTAACCCATAATTTCTATGTGTTCCCACGAGAAAAGCCACAGAAATCACATTTTATGCGTGTACTATCAATCTCGAAATCCCAACACAGGAAATAACCAAAACACGAACTTATATAAATACGTCTTTTATTACAATTATGTCTAGTTAAAATAACAAATAAATTATTATTTAACTTTCTTAAACTAACACATCCATTATTTACAAGAAAATAAGTATAATTGAAAACAAAAAAACATCTACATCCTGCGTTCGAAATTCGACTTCAAAATGCACACAAAAACATTTTCGCGGCAACTTTCACTGATTCGAAAGTTGAATTTTTGGCCAAGCACGCTTACGCATACGTTATTTTTGATTGAGATAACTATTATATCCGTTATAATGTTATGTAGGGATTGAATAACTAAGTTTTTGAATATTTATGATGGATAAACGAAATGTTTTCAAATGAAACAATGTTAATTAAATTGTTTTTATTGCTTTATACAGTTTTATACGTTGTTTCGGTTTAGAAATAAGATTATTTAGTTTAATTGATAGCTTTTGCTAAGTACACTCAAGTAACTAGAAAAAAAATCTTGGTTATGAGATCGGGATCTGTTTTAATATCACTGTTACGTAATTTTGTATGATATCTTACTAAATCCATACAATTCCAAAAATGTCTAACATATTTTTAGACACCACATTTTTAAAAACAAAACAGAACCACACGCCATAAAATTAATGTCATTCATTATTAAAATTACAATACCAGCACACTATCACTATTTACGATTAATTACGAACATTAACAAAAAAAAAACATAAATATGTACAGTCCGACTAACTAATCTGCTTGGTAAAGGGTGACGCTGTATTCTATGCGTAAATAAAGCCACGTGGCAGAAGTTTTAGTTCCTATTTTTGCTACTAAACGGATAGCTGGTGATACTCTACGCAAAATGCAAGTTAAAAATAATAGACGCACTCTATCACCTTCAGAGCCACGCCTCGATATAACCCGTCCGTTATCTAACAACAAGGAGAAAGTTTTTTAAAGATCGACTGTCAAAATGGCTTGCAGACTTTCGTAGCAAAGATTAACTGACTAAAATTTTATAGTCGAAGGCTGTTTTTAGGTAACGTTTTATTATATAAAAACGCTATAAGGACGATGTTTGGGTACTTAGTAGTCAAAATAATTTAGCAATATATGTCTCTTATAACAGGAAAGTCTGATCTTTCCAATGTCTTACACTTTTTTACAACCGTTTAAAATAAATAAGTTTTGTAGTTAAACTAACTGTCTATAATAGCTACTCAAATGCTTGCTCACTAAAATTAAGGTAGGAAATATTTACTGCTAGCAGTTCCTTTTTAAACAAGGTTCAGTGAGACTCTTCGCTCATAATTACCCGATAATTACTTTATAAGGTTGCTTGTAAAATTGTTAAGTGGAAAAACAATGTTATTGGTTCTGAAAATCTAATTTAGGCGTTTTGACTAGAGCTTTCATAAACATATCCTTATTGATGATTATTAATGTTTGTCGTATGTACCTATAATCCTGAATTGTGAGGAAACTTAAGGCAGCGAAGTTCCTGCTCCCCTAAATTTAAGACGAATGAAGGCCCCTTGTCTGACGTAAGCGAAGCCTCGACAAATAATAATAAACGATTTCGAAACTTCCCGTTTAAAAATCGGACCCATTAAATGAACTGAAAAATGCGCCATCTATAATCAAAACCCCGAACTAACAAAAAAATACACAGATTTTAACAATCGCGTATTAAATTAAAATATTTAAACTTTATAATCACAGATGATTGCCGTAGGTAGGTACCGAAAATGAGTCCTAATGTTAGAACATACGTTTTAGTAATTGCCTTGTGTAGGTACTAGAACAACCTTCACCCTGTTTTAAGACTACACGCGAACTTTAAGTATGATTTTAATTATAATTTACTGTAGAGTTAGCAAAAAATGTTTTATGTGACAGCGTATGCATGTTAGTTATTAATAAAAAGTTTGTGTGTTTGTCTGTATTTTAAAGTAAGTCTATGCAAGGCAATTGCTAAATGCGTAAAAAAAAAGTTATTGTAAGATTTTTAAACTACACCTAAAGATAACTCGGTACTTTTTTGAAATAAGTCGAAGGAGGTGCTTATTACCTGCCAATATAGATAACTTCAACATAACGTTATCAAAATTGAAATTAATTATATCTCTGATTTTAAATTATTCTGATTACTGACTTGAAAATAAGAAGAAGAGTTACATTAGTCCCAAAAAAGTGATACTACACCTTTGCACCTTCATCTACAAAATGGACCAACTTAACACAGGATCTCTTGCTTTGTCATATCATGGGCATTTTATTGTATTCATTTTAAAAGGAACGGTTTTCCCCAGATATGCAGACCTACGGCATTAGACATACAAACATAAAAACATTGGGTTAACATGATATGAATCGGAGACACTGACTTCTTACTTAAAAGTAATCAACAAAAAAATATGACCTTCGAAAACTTCTATCTTTTACCTCTACGTCAATTTTGCTGGTTTTTTAATTGATGCCTTTTCTTATATAAAACTCTACAAAAGCCCAATTTTCCCTATACAGGCGCAATAGAAATTACAAGTCAAATTCCAGGAAAAGTTTTAAAACTTTTTGAACGATAAATCACGATAAGGACTTGAAGATATATGTTCTACAATTACATGCGGCAAGGATAAACATTTCTTATTTCGTGAAATAATCCATAAAATTCTTGTCAAATATTGAATTGTACTGTAACATGTACAACGCAAACCAAGAACTCAAGATATTACTTCCTTTTTAATTTAAAAATGTACAATACTGACAGCAAATATTAGACGCTAATACACCTATTATAATAGAATTCAGAAAAAAATATTGTCTTCGGTTCTCAGTGTTGCTCATCGGATATTCATATTTTTTAAACATAATCTACCAAGGTTTGAAAAGCACGCAACCTTTTTACGCAGTCACTGGCAGGTTATTGTTTTATATAATTTTTTTGTTTTTACGTGGGGTTTTCGCTAATGAATGGACTTCAGTAATTTATTTTTAGCTTTATACAATAACGATACAAAAAAAGGTAAAGGAAAGTTATGAATTTACAGGCTTCAGTTAGGGAAATATTTTGCAAGAAATATTTTTTCAAGCTCAAAATACTTTATTTATTCTTCTGGTACAGCTGTTTTCCGGCTGCCCCAAATGATATCCAAAGTATGTTGACAGCTTTTGACGTGATACCTTGACGTAACCAACTCGTTTACCTAAAATGGCTACCGTACCTTCCGTAACTACGGAACTCTAAGATTAGGATTCGTCATAGGCACTTTCCTATGAAAATTGTGTTGCAATAAGGAAAATATATGTGCGTGTACCTTCTGTGTGTATTTATTTGTTGTTAGGTAAGGTGTGCAAAAAAATTTTCATAAAAATTTGTGAATAGGTATGTGCGATTTTCCGTGTAGTTTAGAGAAATAAACAGTTATCCAAGTGACAGTTTGTTCTAACTTTACAGGTAATTCATTGAAAAGGACTTAATATGTATTTATTTATTCGACATATGAAATCGCACATGATCTCACCATTAACAAATCAAAATTAAACAAATCAAGAATGTGATTCATGTAAACATAAAATTATATTAGCCTACTAAATCAAACATATGTATCGGTTTTTTTAAACTAGCAAAAGAAAAAGTCTAACGTAGCAAAAGACGGCATTTGTTATACAATTGTATAACCTGTTTAGTAACTTTAATGATTCTGCTGCCGGTACATAAGAAGGACAGTCAAGCCCTTCTGTGTTACGCAACTTAAAGATTTTCGTACACGACCACGAAAACATTTTGTTATCTCTACACAGTAAATGTGTTTGTGAAACTAGTGTTGTGTTCATAAGTTAACACACTATTGGTAGACCGTTTGTTTCAATGTAATCGACAAACTTTGCAACAAATCACAGAAACTATAATAGAGAAAGAGAAATGTCTGATTAAAAGAATTGTCACAACCTGGGCTAGGTCTTTGTACACCATCTAAAAAAATTAACAAATAAATGGTAATTATAGGTAAAATACAAATAATATGATTTAATTTGTAATTAGATGGTAACAAAGTAAAAAAGTTTACAACATTTGTGTTCGTTTTAGCGGGCAACATTGACAATGAGTCTTTTCTATGGCGGAAGTTGTCAAGTGAAGTTAGTTCACTAAGCAGAGGGGACAGCCACCTCACTCACAGCACACTTCACTCACATCACATTGATAGTTTCTGTCTGTGTGTTTGATTGTTCGTTGCGCTTCAGCTCTTTCTTTCGTTCTTTGGCAACCAGCCATCGATGCTACTCGATACACAAAACTAAAAGATGTTTGTAAACCTTAGCTGTTAAAATGACATATTTTTCGCCATGTTATTTGTTGTTTGTGTTGCACACCAATAATGCACAATTTAATTTCCTACCAATAAACAAATTGTTTTAATAACAATTTAACAATCAAAAAGTGTTCTAATCATCTTAAACCATTTTTTGATACAGTGTACATAGACCTGGCCCAGACTCCTTGCATTTTGGGACATTTCTTTTACTTGCAGTGCTACCGATGTCACATTGCTCCCTACTTCCTGCCAATAGCTATCGCGCAAATAATTTCAACCAATCACAGCATTTTTAACACGTGCGCCACGCCGTACGCTGGAGGACGATTCGTTGTGTAAATCGAGTATAAGGCCTATAGGACCTATGATTGGCTCGTGCTACCAGCTCGTATACCATTTATAATTCTCTTTATTAGATGTTTTTTGTGTTTAACCGATTTAAAAAGGCTATATTTTCTTTCTGAATTCCCACGGGATCATCAGTTACGCAGGTAAAACTGTAAAGTGAATTCTAGTTAATCCTTTTTCTCTTTCTCTCCTGCAACCCTTGCCACCAATGGTGAGGTCTCTTCCAAATATCTCCACTTTGGACGGTTGAGAGTTTTTGTGAGCCACTTTGACCAGGTCGTTGGTCCATCTAGCCGAGCACCACTCCTCTTCTTTCCATCCATACTATTAACTTTCTCCCGCATTACCATCTGTTCTGTAAATTATTAAATAATTTTATATTCTCCAGGACAGATAAGGTAAGTGAGTTCATTGAGACTTTATTTAGAAAGTGCTTGAAAACTTAAGATGTACCTTGTTCGAGGCACTTGTTGACAAGAGAGACAGACGCCATCTTGAAAGCTCAAAGTCATCTGCCGCGATCTTCTCTTGTCTTCTCATTTAATAAATGAATGCGAAGCTATAAGGCTGAAATATCTAAACTAAGACTTCTCAGTTATATGGTCAGTTAAATGCCACTTTAATTTTAATTGGATAGGATGCATATTCTGAAAACACGTGACAGCAGTTTTGTCAAAAATGTTTACCGAGATTTCATCACTATCCAGTGTACAAGAAAGTCGCTTTTTATTTGAACTCTGTGTTATGAAAAGTCTCAGATCACTCCAGTTATTGTAGAAAGAAAGAATAGGATATTGATTATAACCACGAAGCTTATAGGATGTAAAAGCATTTGCGGTATAAACTCAGAACAACTTTACTAATTTAGGTAAAGGGCGATCTAAGTTAATTCCTAAGGTTATCTAGTCATTGCTTCGGTATGTAAGTTAGTTCCTGTCGTCTAGGATGCCACAAAATACCTGGAAGTTACTCTTTATTACTTAAAAAATAAGGTACATAATTTAATATACCAAAATTTACTCTATACTACTGTGTTGAAAATATCGAAGATTTTTGTTGTCGTACCTAATGGTTTTTTTATTAAATTCTCTAGCCCAAAATATTGCCATATGTAACTTTTATTCAGCGATAATCTTTACTCATTGTTTACTAATTTAGATAGATCATTCACGAAATTTATGTATTATTCTAAAACATCCTAAGGACTTAGCATATTATGTTCGCGTCTTTTTTCTACTGCCAGTCAAAATTCGCCTTAGTTTTTTACCAAACCGATTGGCATAGGGAACCACATTTCATTATTATTCTTTACATGTCTTGTCTGTTACAAATAATTTGTTGTATATTATATGCAAAATAATGAATACGATATCACACATTGTTGTGAGATTGTCATTTTTAATATCCCGTAAAAACATCGTACAAACAATACACAGAATAAATAATATGAACTAAATGGCGATCGATTTCTATTTTGAAAAAATCAATCAACATTTCTTTCTTTTTCTTTCCACAGAATACGCGGGAAAGGTGCATTTACAATAATTACTTTTGACTTATTGTCGAAAAAAAACAAGTCATCGCTAATACGGGGACACGTTCGTTTTTCAAATGCGTACTCATAGATAGAGAAGCCCGGCCTTGTGTTGGCTGTTCAACTCGTGACACACTTTTGACTTGGCTATAAGCCGTCATGAAACACGATTAAAAAACAAACCTATCTCATTAACAACAAAGTTCATATTATCTTGCAAGCTCTAAGAAAATATAGCCATCATAAAGTTCGATCTAAACTCTTCTTTGCTGCACTAGCTTCAAAGTTCAATATTCCTTGTCGGTTTTAAGAAAATAATTTTAATAGAGACAACGCGCGAGCGTCCTGTCATTTGTTTCGAAATTAAAATTCGCGACTTTTTTTGGAATGTGACGTTTCAAACACAAGAGCCTTTATTTTGAATTGATACCCTAATTAAAATTAAAACGTTTACGTCATGAAGATTGCGTCATTATTAAAATAAGAGACTAAAGTCCATTTAAGTTCATATGTTTATTTCATTAAAATATTCTGCTTACTTATAACATTTTAAGTAATTTATGTGAAAGAATTATGAAACTTTACGTTTAAGAAGTACATTTTGTTCTATTGCATTTTTGTATTCTACAGGAGCTGCATAGATAAAACGGCCTTTAAAAGTAGACAAACTATTTAATGACAACGTTTTCCTGCCACCAACCGCACCGACTGCATAGCGCACGAATCGTGCCTGTGTATCGATTTAAAACGACAAAACAAAATGGCGTAGGCACAGGATTTTGTCACTGCACGTTTCCCGCCCTAACAATTAGTTATTTGCTTGGTACTTAGCCGGCTATTATTATAAAAAAGTGAAATTCAACCTTCAGGTTTCGTCACCCGTAAACTTATCGGCTAGTGCCCGCTTTTTAAATTTTTCGCAACTTCCCCCAAGGTTACGGTTAGTGGTCCGTTTTTTTATAAGAAACCGTGACAAATGGCGGGAAACTTATGTTTGACTTAGAACTAATTTCCATTCTTTATTTGAATGGAAAACTGAATTTGTTTTATTACATTTTGATTGATATTGATAGATAAGTACCTAGCGTATTTTGTGTATTTTTTATTGATAAAAGCCTGATTCAAAATAAATTGGGGGACATTGTGACAGAAGAATAATGATTGAGTTTAGGTTTATTCAAAAGAACAATTGGATTATCTAAGTATAAAAATAATTATGTACATTGCCTGAATATCTTTTAAAATTAAAACGTTTACCTCCCATAATAGTATATACGCAATTTGTTTCAAAAAAGTTTTGACTAATAAAAAGTTTCTACGATTGCTTAAAGTAGGTATCCTTAATTAATTTAACCTAAAATCGCTACATCAGAAGGCTACATCAAAAGATTTACATTCATTTCACACCATGTTAAATTTAACCATAGGTTCCATAACAAAAAAAATTATAAGCACCCTAAACTTCTGTTATAAATATTGTACTGTCTTTTGTAAGGCAGCTTTTTTAAACTCTGGCAAGAAAAATATTAAATCAATCCAAACCTTCTTCCAAATATTCAAAATTCAAATCCTACTCAACTATAGGTTCGAAACCAAATCAAATTTAGAACACCAATATTCTATCATAACTATATCTTTGACACTTCTATTACCAGCCAGTATCTAGAGTCAGTACTCCCCGACCAACCTGTCTGTTCAGTAAATTGTGGCGCAGCGTTCTACGCGGAAAATGAAGTTGGGCATTTAGTTACGTTGCAAATAATTTAGTTTCAGTCTTTGCTACTGCATACATATGTTTGTGGCACAGTACGTAACTCGGAGTGGTGTCGTGTAGAGCGCGAGTGACGTAATCATACACGTTATGATTGCGTCTAGTCTAGTCACTGTGGTTGTGCTGTGTTTGTATGGTCAAGTTACTAGATGCATCTATTGTTAGACAATACTTTAAAAAAACGCGCATAGTTGAAAATTGTAAATACAAAAAGCCTGCATTTTAGTTTGCTCTCAATTTTATTAATTATATTCAGAAATCTTGTTTAATCAAAATTGGCACCTGCTCGATATAAAATAGTATCTAATTCTACGTAATTTTATGACCGAAACGGAATCTCATTCAATGAAACAAAAAGCATTAATTGAAAACTAAGATTGTATAAAACGTAAATACAATTCATCAAATTAATACCAAATAAAGATATTTTCAACTATCACCTGTCATCTCTCAACTGTCACTTTCCCTCTGTCAAACTCTCCCAAAAACCCGCAATAGTAAACGCAGCACAATACAGAGTTATGAACAAAACAACTACAGCGCCACCAATTTGTGTGTTAAGTAGAAAAAGGTGGAACTAAAGCATTCGTCGCGTGACTTAATAATAAACTTCATTTACGCGTAGAACGCAGCACCACCATTCGCTGAATAGACAATTTGGTCGGACTGTACAGGCTAATATTATTATATTAATATAAACTCAGTACCTGAACGCATGAGCGTCGTACGCGCATAATATAAATAAGTGTAGTGCGCACGAGTGTGGTTGATACTTGAGAAAATATTTTTGTAGCCAGCCTGAGCTGCGTGAGATTTTGATGACTCGATAACTGGATTTAGGCTTATTTATAGTTATTCCTAAGTTTAATTGTATGTGTTTGAAGATGCTTGGACATAGATCTCAGTCTATAATAAATGGGTCAATATTACTAATGTCTTCTTTATTTCGAAACCATAACAACAAGGTGTGGTACGAATGAAGTACACCCTTAATTGATAAGCATTTTTTGTGGAATGGTTGAACCCAATCATTAGTTTTACTTTGATTCATTAAATATGATAAGTTTCAAGGGTAAATCGTTCCAAATTACAATAACAAATAAGAAGTACCAAAAAATATGTAACAGATCCCTATTTACGGTTTTTATATATAAGTGGAAACAAACAATAGCGCTGAGTATTTATTACTAAATAACATATAATAATAATAATAATAATAAAATTTATTTATTTCACACTCAGTAAAAACTTAACAAGTATGTAGTAAACATAAAGATATAAAAGGTCTTAAGTCTTAGTGTCACTTGTATCTAAACTAGGCTGAGCCTGTGTCTTAGATACAAGTCCCTACCCGTGGTTACCATTACATTTATTTTCATGTGTTTCTTACTACTTAAAGATAAGAATTACATTGATCTTATACAAGTTTTAAAGGTTACAGATTTTAATAATATTTGCCAAACTATCTTATTATGGTAAACAAATCCTCAGTTTGTACATAATCTAACGTTTTAAGCCAAGAACTTAATAGTTTTTTACATGCATTGGTATTTGAGCTGTACAAATTTAAAATCTTATTTAATTTATTATAAAAGAATGGGCCGAGAAACATTTGGAATCTATTAATAAAAGAGGTCTTAAAGTTAGTAGTTGGGCAAACTTTGTTCCTTCTTCGAAGTTCTAACAGTTTGGGATCAAAAGTAAGCTTTTTGTGCTGAAGCATGACAGTATCCCGGATGAATAGTTGTCTCACTGTCATAATGTCGCAATCAGAGTAAAGTTGTTTCGTTGGATACCTGAGGGGTTTAAATAGCATCACCTTAAGCAGAGCTCTCTGCGCCTTTTCTAATTTTAATAAATGTGTTTTATTCGTTCCACCCCAAGACGTGGTACAGTATGTTAATAAAGACCTAGCCATAGCATAATATAACGTAATTAATAGTTTGTGATCAGCAACATGACGAAGAGTTTTAAATACATATATAAGCTTTCTTATTCTTCCCGATAGCAAGTCAATGTGAGGTTAAGTGAAATATAGAGTGTTATATAAAGTGAAAGATATCAAATAATTAAAAACATTGATGAGTAAGCAGTTTTATTACTATGGCATAAATGTTGAGTCTTTACTCTTGTCCTGCAATAGGTTCGATCTGCTAAGAGAGAAAGAGCTCGCTTTTATTTGAATTGCCTAATAAAAAATATACATAATAAAAAATAACCCATTTAAGTGAAAAAAAAAACTTTTTGATTCTAAGCACAAGTATCAAGACCGTTCAAGCTAAGTACTTTATGTCGCTATATGGGTCTTGGCCAGTCAACTTTTTCTCGCGTACTTTGATACTAACGTTCAACTTGTCACATGGTTTTGCTATCCTAGTACTTTTAGGGTTTTAGAGCTGAATTTTGTTTGAATTTTGTTATTTTCATATAATAATTAATAAAAATCAAACCTCCAAACAATTTGGAATTTTCACCATTTAATTGGAATGAGAACCCAAAAACGTGAAACACAGCCTTAAAAAATCAAGTTATTAATTATTTGGATATTTATAACATTTTGTACTTTTTTTTCTACAAATATAATATGTTCAATGTGTCATACAATTTCAAAACAGACACCGGATTTTAGTAGAATTTTTTTTCCAAAAGCATACATATATTGTTTTATCTTTTTAAATCTCATGCATTAAATACTTAAATAAGCATGTGTACAATGATAACGATATGCGGGATTTGAAAAGGACATAAGGTACTTTCAAAGACATTGAAACAATAATACGCTCAAAATGAAATATAGTAGGTACTTTTTGGATTGCTTGCTGACACTTAACTCCCTCGTTGTTTTGTATGCACATTCCTGTAATAAAGTGAACTAAAACACACACTTCAAATACTTTAAAGCTATCATTGTTACTTTAACTTAGTGTCTTCACTGAAACTCGATCTATTTACTTATATAGCAAACTAAAAAATATTTTCTATATAACTAGGTATGATTAAATATGAGTAAATATTTTTTAGTTTGCACTATGATATGAGGTTTCCATTTACTGGATGGAAAAGAATCATACAAGTCGGCGCCGTAGTAACAAGGATTATAATATTAGTAAAGAATTATAGAAGGCACCGCTGTTATTGCTTAAAAAATCGAGGCGAGAGTGGCAGCAAAATAATTAGTGTAAGAACAGAGTAATTATAACCTTACGGTCACAATCAAAGGCGTCAAATGGTCACTGAATACGCCCCACCTAGATTTTGTTAAGCGAATTTATACTTTATCAAAGTCTATGTTTGCTTAAAATCTATAATTAAGGGATCCTTAAGGATCCGTTTGGCGTCTCTGATCACCGCCGTAGAACTCGTAAAACATCTTTAATTACAAGCTCTCCACATTTTTCTTATCGTAATTTTATCTAATTCAGAAAGCATTACAGAAATTTCCAAACAGTACCAAGGTAACCGAGTAGGTACAGCACAATGCACGCTTGTAATTTACATTCTTATATTACTTAAGCAATATTTACACGGCGTTAAAACTAAAGGACAGTGTAATAAAAATTGTAAAATAAATAAATAACTGTTTAGTAAAATTACTGTTAAGCAGTAAATTTGAAAGTCTGTTTCAAAGTTTGACTTTAAGAAGTATATACTTACGTTAGTAATAAAAGTGTTGATGATAACAAATCTTTGTGAGAATCACGATAACACTTTATATTCAAAGTAAGCAAGTGTTTCGTAAGAGTTTACCTTAAGGTAAACCTAATAATCAAAGTGAGAAAGATTAAAATACTGTAAAATAACTTAGCATTCCCGTCAGACTCGACTATACTGATATTATAAAGAGAAAATACTTGATTAAACTTAACTTAATAAAAGACACGATAATTAAAAACCAATTTTTTATATCTTCAAAAGAGGATCTTCTTCAGAAGTAGCAAAGAGTAAGTCCTACGGTTCCTTCAGAAGCATTTCAAGTGATCAGGAAAAATATTAAAAATTTAATCGTTTCTTAATTTGTATTTTTTTTGCTGTTTCTATAGGCGGCAAACTTCATGGTAAGTGACATCTACATCTATCATTAGCAGTAGGTATTTTATTGATTATAATTGAATGTGATTATTACCTCGACTAGTTAGGGTTTGCCGAGCGTAGTCTTCAGGCGGAATTGCCTTTGTTCCAGTTATTGCACTGAATGTTCCTTCCCTTAGAGCAGAACACAACCGCGTAAGCTTGATTATTATGGCGGTTAATATTGGAAGGACCCCAGACGAGATCCTAACAAAAGAAACTCTTCTACCACTAAAATAAACTTCGCAACCACAGAACCGATTTTTAAGATTCCTCAACTTTTTTTTAAATTAATAATTGGCAGGCGTTTGTCTTCCATCTCACCTGATGGAAAGTGACGATGTAGACGAGATCATACACGCCTGTCCAAGAGGTACCTATTCACTCTACACTTGATAGCTCCAGGGTTATATTTGTCTGGAAAAACAGACGCAGGCAAATCGTTCCACTCTTTGGCAACACGAACCAAAATTGAGCTATCGAACCGTTTAGTTCGGCTCATCGGCACGCTAACCACAAACGGGTGACACTTCTGTCTGCATCTGAAAACGAGCATTCGCACACTCTATTTGCATCTATGGCACTACTCTACAACTATTTGAGACATACATTATCTTAAGTTAACGTAGACTTTATTCTATCCCGAAACTCCCACAGGATCAGAGTTAAACGAGGCAGACTACAGACCGGGACCCCAAGTCGTTAAGGAAACATTAAATGTTATCCAACTTTTTAGCTTATTCATCTTGTCCACTGTGTTTATTTAAACTTAAAACTAAGGCAAATATGCAATTGAAGCAAAGACGTATTGTTTGTCGTCAATAAGTGTAATGCACAATTTGCTTAATATATGGAATTTACCAAGTTATAATAAACAGCTGAAAGTATCAAATTACTTCATATCCACAAAATATATTAAATGATTACGCAAAATATAAAGTGATTGTTATCATTTTATATTTGAATGTAAATTTTTTAAATTTAAGTGTAAGAATATGAATGTTAAGGGTTCTTACCCATATACTCACATCACAAAAAATATACCTAACAAAAGTCTTATTTTTCTTCATCGTGATCATCTATTCATCTTCAAAGCGAAAATACACCTTAAACTTTTAATTTGCATTTATAATTACGCAAATTTTAAATTACGTTATTATTTAATTGTTCTATTTCTTTGTAGGTTTTGTCCAACATACTGTTAATTTTTTTGATGAAATTGATAGTTTAGAAATAATATATCTCGCAAGAATATGACTACACCTAACACTGACAAGCGACGCAGACGCCATCTTGGCGGTTTAATGTCATGTCCCGCGAGCTTCTATTGTCAAGACCATATCTCTTCTTTTCAACAAAAAAAATGATGCCTTTACAAGCTGCTGAATTGGACAAAATAAAAAAAAGTTTCCTAAAGTAATTTGTAAAGAACATGGAATGGGTTTTTTTTTCTGATTTTTCTGATGATGGTTACCATCAATCCTATTGTTCCGTTTTGTCTTGACGTTGAATTTCGGGACACCTTGTATATTATAGCTCACTCTCATAACTAAGATGAATCTAATGTTGATATTCGTTCGGTTTAGGCTTTAAAGCGTATCAAAGAAAAATACATACAAACTTACACAAGGTATAAAAAACCTAACCTTTTCGATCTTTTGAGAGACCGTCAGAAAGGAGGCAGGACATAGTATCTTAAGTCATCATACATGCAAGGACTACAAGAACAATTCAAATTAGTACCGTTACAAAATAGCAAACTCGACAAAAGTAATTAAATACCTATATACTATTTTCCAAGCTAATCACTTTCTAGTCAGACGGCTCAATAATAACAGCTTGAAACTTGTTAATCTTGATTTGGTTAAAACAAGTCTCGTGTTAAATCATCCTCTGTAGACTAGATGCTTATTGGATCGCAACCGATGCTAAACTTGTATTGCAATAAAAAATATATTTTCAGTTAAAGGAAAACCTCAGGAAAAATTTCATCAAAATTATTAATCATGTGAAAGTGTATGTTTATTGATCCATTCTAAATACGGCAACGAAGGCAGAAAGTAACGTGATATTTTTGTGACATAGGCTATCGAATGCGAAAATTTCTCATATATACAAAAAATGTATACACCGTTTGAATTGTTAAGAAATTTTACTAATGTTTTCTGTACGTAATGAGATGACTACCTATACATTTTTTCGTGTAAAGATAATGCCTTAAATCGGTTAATGTTACATTGTTTTACGGTATGTAAACGTATGTATGTACGACACCATTTAAAGAAGAATGATTATATTTATTGGGATTCGATGTACCTACCGAAACCATTTATACAACTTTTTTAACATTAAACAATCATATAATCCAAAGATAGGTTATTTAAAAAAAATAATACCCCACGGGATCAGTATCAACACAGCGCGTAAAACCGCATAAAACGGCTTGTTTGAATAAAATAGCATATTATAGTGCCATTGAGCCAGCTAAGCACAAAAGATTATTATTTACTTATATTTTGTAGTATAAGGTATAATAATGAACATATCTATGAAATTCACGAAGGTATAAAATGCATGTTTACTACACTACACTTTATGTAGACAATCTTAGGGTTGAGATCGGAGGTACTAATATTTTAATACCTTAGAATACTCGTACTAAATACTCGTACTTACATACATATTTCACAAAATTATATAGTTTTCAATAAAGGCCAAATCATAGGTTACGTTCACATTAAAACACAACAATACAAACAAGTTAACAGTTATTTCCAGCCAGCTACGTTACGCAACTACAACGAGTTTAAAAAGAAACCAGAATTTGACGGGCTTTCTTAAAAAGTTGGTGCGAAAATATTCCAATGAAAAAAGTCCTTTATTAAAAAATAAGATTGTCGAACGTGCATTCGACTTTTGGATTGTGTATTTTGAAAAGTTTTTAGTATTTTTAGCTAAAGTTTGTTTATTATGTAAAAGTACTATTTTATGTTTATTTAATGAATAGTTGAATGCCTACTAAATTCTGATTTATTATCGTTTAAACTCTATCTTATTATATGCATAACTCAGACCTTTTGACCACGTTACCCCATGTACGTATCAATATAGTCATTGTATTTTATATTTAAATAATTTTCTTTGCATGTTTTTCTTTTTCAAATAACATTTACCAATTAACAAAATTTGTAATTTAATTATGCTCTAGGTGATGAGGAATGCGTACCTATTTATTGTTTCAAACGGGTAAAATCTTATTTTATTTACAATAATTTCTCTATAAAACTACCACGTGAAATCTTGAGTCTGAATCATCAAATACATTACAAACACAGGGATTTTTTATTTCAAATATACATTTTAATTCTTACGTATAGTGTGAATGAAAACAATATTTCTTGCTTCAAAGCGTGTTAATTTAATTATCCAAATTCCGAGTGTTATGCAAAGAATTGCCAAAAACTGTGTGTGACAGAATCACCTGTTACTAACTTTTAATTGCCACTTTCTTAACGTTACTTTCCATTGCGTAACGTGATATGAGAAAGACTAAAAACAATTATGTCATATATTATAATAAAGTCGTGAGGAAGTGTTTTTGATACTTTCTAGTAACAGTTTCTGTCTTTATATGGTCAGTGCACGATTTTTGGTAGCTTTTAGCTTTTAATATTTAATATTTTAAAGAAATTTTTTTGAAACTTGAATATTAATTGAGAGATCTTGGTTCATTATTTAAATCTGGATGATTAATTATAACAGTCAGTAGATATGTATTTTATTAATTTGAAATACCTTTATAAGTTTGATAAATCTTAAGTTATACCTTATATAAAAACAGTAGATCTTTCAGCGTCTTCAAATTCAATGTTCCGTTCTTAAATAAATAACTATTTAATAGAATTTAACGAGAAAAAGTTTAGAAAGGTCTCTACCGAATCTAACTAAACACGAAACTAAGTAATTGCTAAGTCTCAAATTGTCTACGGACAAAGGTCATTTTGAAAGTGTTTTTATAATTTTGAGTGAAAAGAATCCTTATACTTGGGGCCTAGTAACACGAGAGATATAAGTAACCATGTTAAACTACTAATTATTTTTAAAGACAATTTGAGGTAGACAATATCAGGCACAAAAATTAATTTTTTATGAATTTAACTTTGTGGACAAATAAGTAGCATGACGTGATTTAGTTTTTGACTCTGTTTTACAAACGGCCCAGTATTTTATTTTACATGTTAGACTTAAAGGATTCTTTTCAAAACTACCGACACCGTAATTAGAAAGAAATTACCTTTAATGCTCCCACCTGAGGTGTGTGGTTGTTGACTCTGCACATTGGTCTGAGCTTCCAATTTCGTGTTCACCGAATTCCACATGTCAAACATGTTGAGCATCTTGGTCCCCAAGTTTCGGGACACAGCACTTCACACCTCTACTTCCATGCTACACGAGCACTCGTCAAACCTATCAACGTCAATTGTAAATGTCACACTGAATAGTCAAATTTTATATCTCAAGTGTCAAGACTGTTCGTCCGTCGTATAAAAACTTAAGGCTACAGCACTGATCCCGGGTTTGTATTTTATTTATTTGTATTTTTTTTGTATTTATTTATAAATTATTTGTTTTTTTTATATATTTTAATATATATATTTAAATAGTTAATTATAAACTTTGTCAAATGGTCAACTAATGTAAATACACTATCTTTGCTACTATTCGAATTTTAAATATCAGTCTAAAATTTTCGTTCTTAAGGTTTGGGTTTATTTGCTTTGGGAATGAATATTAAACATTTGTGGTTTTTGTTATTAATATTATTAATAATAATAACTTATTATTATTTGTGAATAATTATTAATTAATTACGATTTACTATTATTTGTGATTAAATATTGCGTATAAACTTTTTATATATTAAACTGTGATAAGTTATAAATGCGTTCGGAAAAAGGTATTTAATGTTATATTGTCGGGTTTATCTTCTAGTTTTATACGAAACTGTCGTTTATTCTGTGATCTTGTATGTATTTATGGAGCAACGTTATGAAAATGCGTTTTTTTCTCTTCATAGTTCGTTTGAAGGTTGATGTTTTAATATCGCCCCCGCTTGCAGATCTTCAGAACGTGCACGAACCACAGAACATATTTGAAAAAGGAACGTATTTCACTGACTTTGGCGCGAAGCACATTCAACGGTTTTGAAATTTTTGGGCCAAAAAGTTTGCACTCCTTGCTCAGAGCTATAGCGTAGCTTTTTTTGTTTGATATTTTTGAAGGTTTTCTGGCCGAGTTCTCTTATGCACTGAAGTGCAGTTGCAGTGGGTCTTCAGCTTCAGTGTGAGGGGGGCGGGGGCCGGAACTTCAGCGCGTATTGCGCATGCCCGCCATCGATCCCGCGTGGCCAGCGAGGTATCCCAACTATGTTTTAGTACTACTTTTCTCTCTGCATGCTATGCTGTATGTATGGAAATGACAGTTATGCTTATGTAGTCTGTGCTTTTCAAGATGGCGTCAGCTCTCTATTATGTCATTCACTTTGATGTTTCCCTGTGTACTTAGATACTAGGTTGTGTAGGTGTTTTGTCCGTACGCTATTGTCTGTTATTTTACTGTTATGGTGAATAAGGAATATTGAATAAATCGTCCTGTGTATTATTTTTATTTAGTATGAACGTAGTGAGCGTGTTATAATACAATAGTTTTTTCGTTCTCACATTTTCTGTATAACCGTATTCGAAATATTTTTAACTTGCACAATAATGAAGTCTTGAGAAATTTAATTACCTTCAATGCCTTTAGCCGTAATGCTTATAAATAAGTTTAACTTTCGAATAATAAAATAAAGTTCGTGTGAGTTATGATGTTGACTTTTTGTAGTAGAATTAACTTATTTATAAAAAGACGCTGATTCACTCCATCTACTATAAATAAGTAACCCAAAAGTAAAAACTTTAAAAGCTTTAATTACAATTAAGACATGCTGACAAAAATTTAGTTAGCGACAACAAAATAAAATAATTTCAAACACATCCAAAAAATCATTTCAAGCACAAAAGAATATCCGCATCCGAAAGTGAAATTAAAAATAAAAATCCAGTCAAAATTATTAATCAAGATACAATGCCGCAAACTTATCTATTCAGTAGCAAAAACTGTAACTAAAACATTTTTTACGCGACTAAATGCCCAACTTCGTTTACGCGTAGAACGAACGCCAACCTTTACTGAACATATAAGTTTGTCTGACTGTAGAGTATTCGAAATTTGAATGCACAAGTTGGCGGGTGACAGTGTGGCCATTACGCAATTCTTGCGTTACGCGGCACGCACGCACACTTGTGTGTGTATTGATAGTTTTGGCTAACGTGTTTCTATTTTATAAGAGGTAGCGGTAGCGATTTAAGATAATTTTTCTATTTCGGTTTATTTTTTTAAAGGGCTTGTCTATGAGATAAGTTTGAACCTTTGTAATATTTGGCTACTATACTGGCACGTAACTAGAATGTATGGTAGTTTTATAGGGTAACATATTTTTGGAAGATTCCTCCTTTTGGATGACGTGATGGTTAATATCTAACTATTCACAAACGCCTTTTATTTACAAAGTCCTGGCTCAGTTACATTGCTAGAGTACATGCAGTTTCTGTTAATGAGAATTATATAATACATACAACTTATTTATACCAGAAATGACAGCTATCGCACATACAAGACCTCATCTGAAAACATTTATTTTTATAATTGGTTTGTCCAAGACGATAGTCACCTTGGATTTGGGTTTCAGTACAGTAAGTAAAATTGATGTGTCCACATTTTTCCAATTCTAGTTCCGTTTGTATAAATTAAAATAATTTTACTTAGTATTGTTTCGGGAATGTTTTAGTTTCAGCCAATAATTCCTCTATTACTTAGTCTTTAAAAAAAGGTCAACCTAGGTAGGGAAGAATTAATTTTTGTTTTGTAATTCCGAAAAGAGTCTTAAAATGACCCCAAATTTTTCATAACCCATAATTCATAACCCCAAAATTGTTCCAGACCATCAATAACTTTTTAAACATTTTCTCAGCGGCCAGTTACGTCGTAAGGCGCCAAACACACTATGAAACAAAGTGAAAGTGTTCTGCCAAAATTCCACGTGAAAGTGAGCGAGAGCGCGATCGATGCCATAATTATTATTAACCATTATACGAGATATGCTAAAAGCAAAAGGCGGATGTGGATATCCATAAAAATATATATGTCGAGATGGTTACGTCAAGTGCAACGTTCGGTTTTTGAAATGTCCTTTTCGAATTTTTCAACTTTTTGTTGTCACAGGTTTTTTTTATAACTGTATTCATGTTCTATATAGAAAGGCTTACTCTATTTCATGGTAAGACTAGGTATCAATGAACGATATGATTAGTTGCATGTAATAAAAATGGTTGTACTTAAATAATTAAAATTCGATATTTATATAACATCGAATAGAAATCAGATAGGTATATGTTATATTAGATCTATATATTGTATAGATAACTACTGAATTATCAATATGATTGAAGAAATGTTCGAAGCTGGATTGAACAAATATCGAATTAATGTTCCTGTGCCCTCGAAATTCGAAACTATAGTAAATTAATGTTTCAAGTTCCAACTGCATATTCAGCAATATACGGTAAAATATTTGACGGTAATTGTTTTACACCCATCTTAACTAAAATAAAAACCATAAATATAATTCTCGCAAAAAAAAAATTGTTACCTGTAAAATAGATACCTAAAAAACGTCCTTCGCTCCTGAATTTAGAAAAAAGTGTTTCCCAAGAGTTTCCTAACGTCAATCTTCTCGCTCTAACCCAAGGTCGTTTTTATAGCGGTCCCGCTCACACAGTATGCAACTCGAGATCTCATGCAACTCAGACCTTGATAAATTGCAAGTTTCGTGCGATAGATATTAATTGGTATACGGGTAATTATTATACAGCCTATTTGAAATTAAGTAAAAAAAACAAACTGTGTTGTAGCCTTAAATTGTCAGTCAATACAGTTAAACGGTTAAATTTTAATATAGCAAAGATTCCATCAGATCCAAAATTAAAGTAGTCGTTTTAGTATCAAAAATGAATTACAAACTTGTTTGTAAAAAAGCTTCGGAATTTTTTTTTAAACTTCAATTAATAAATGTTAATTAATAAAAAAGTGACAGACGAACAATCTCTTAAAAAAATACAACTCTTCATACTCACACTGACATCCAATGCAACGCATTTAAAACAATCCAAAATTTAACACAACACCTTAAAGTTTTCAAAAAAAGTCCAAATTGAAAAAAGGTTTAACACTGGCAGTTAAGAGACAGAAAAAAATAACTGTCAAATTACTGGCGCGCGTTCGAGCGAAATTTGAATTTAGAGTTCAGTTTAGGCGCGCCCCGCGGCCGGTCGCCTGCGATATGCAAGACAAACTGAATTTTGTGAGCGCTAACGCATTTGGCATTACGAGAGCTACGGCATGAACCATTGGCGAAGGTACCAGATCGGAGGTAGGCATTTTATTTCGATGTGTTGCTACTGCCAATGTGGACGTGTCAAACTTAGCAGAATACAAATGAAACAAATAATTGCAAATTAACGTATTTTTCTACCAGTGTATAAAAGGAGGCAATAAGTAACAAATAAAATAAATCATGAATCGAAAATTGCAATTTTACAAAATGTTTCTTACATGCTTGTTAAGACAAGTACTAAAAAGGATATGAAAAACTAACCCCCGATGCGGTAAAATAAGAAGTTGAAGGTTGTAAGAAATTTCTAATGATCGGAGTTGACAACAAACGTTACACTTTACGAAATTTAAGAAAATTCAACAAAAGTTTGTATTTCTCATTGAAACAATATCAAATTTAATTATTTATCGTCTCGTTCCACCCCAAACTGACCCACATCTGAATGCATAAATAAATAATCAACCCGTTTTGCAAATTCATCCCTTTATCAACAGCCCTTTGAAAAAAACCGGACACCAAAACTCCATTGAAATAAAAAACCAGTTACGAACAGGGGAGTGACCATATGCGAAAAAACATAAAATTCATTTTAACTGTATTTGTTATTTACATACCTATCTAGCTTCTCGTAAATTCGACAAAATCACACACAAAACATTTCTGGAAAATAAAATATAAAATAAGTGTAATATAGCCAAATAACCTAAAATCCATTTAAAAGATTGCACCCTTAATAAATATCATATTTCGACCGGTAACTTGGTAAATTAATAATTATTTGACCGGTAATACCATCTGATTCAAAAAACACAATTTCCATTTTTTTCAACGTCAATCACAAAGCTAGTTTTAAAAAGTGACATTTTTAAATTTCGAACCGTTTGTTTGAAACGCGAAAAGTTCAGACTTTCAGAATTACTTTCTCTGCGTCTTTCATCTTACGACGACTTTTTGGTGTTTCTTTAAACGAAATCTATGCAAACCGTTTCTGCAAAACAATTAATCTAAATATCTAAATTTATTGTGATAGTCAAGAATATATTGATAAATATAGTACTGCCTCAGGCGATCTCTTAAAAAACTGTACAATATCCAACTTTCACATTCCTTTTAATTTTTGTTGTCTTATTGGGCGTCTTAAGCTTCATTTTGCTTTCTTACAGAGAAACTTCGCATAACTTTGTTACGTTATAGTGAGTTTGGTTCAAATAACTTACTTAGGTTTAGATTAAGATATACGATGAACTTAATAACAATATTAAAACTGCTTTACTATTGGTACAAAAAGGAAAAGGTTTTTTGCAGTCGAAAATAAAATTATATAAAAATTTATCACCGTTGTAAAATCTACAGTAATCAGAGAAACACAAGTTATATTGTCTCCAGGTTTTTTTTTATATACTTAATTAATATATATTATTTAGGATATTTTTTTTATATTAAAATAACTTCAAACTTTGCCGTGTGAAGGATGACAGTTGCATGACAGTTCTTTTGGAATATTGCGAATGGTCGAATGGCTTGACGCCGGGACACCCCGTAAATTATATTTTCAGTGATATTAGTTTATGTAGTTTTAATGTGTGGCAGTGTTCTGAATAAACAGTTTTCTTTCATTTTTATTTCCATGTGCATTAAGTAATAGTTGAAATTTTGTTGCATTGCATGCATTTTAGTAATAATTTTTTGGGGATTTTTAGAATTCAAATTCAAAATTGACAATACTTTTTTCTTATTGACGTTAAATAAAGCATAACCGTACTATCAGTTCGGAAAAACGTTCGTTCAGAAGAAACGGCAAGAAACGTCACGGGCATCATTTTCTCAAAACAAAACAATAGCTCTTATGTCTATACAAAATTGTTCTTATCTGCATCTGTTAGCTTGGCAAGTCTCCCTCCCCCAAGCATCCAAAACGACGAACCACCTCAAACGGCACCCGTTCACGAGTTAACGCGGGATCCAGCCATCGCCCTCCTCAACCATATTAGAGGCAAGTGAGCGACCCGTCACCCGACGCTTCGAAATGAGGACGACACATTCAACTGAGAAGTTGAATCCACGAACGAGAAATCTAGACCAGTGAATGGGCTTTTACCAATCATCACATTAAAAGACGGTAAAAGATTTTGAATGAATAAATGAATGGATATGATACACGATGAGAGCCTTAATAATCCGACTGCTCAAACCTCACCCAAATAAGGGAGTAGTTTTACGGCCTACTGAGGGTTGGCAGACTAAAAACATCCCTTGAACATAATTTCTAAACATGTAGATTTCCTCAGGACGTTTTCCTTTCCTCTGCTCTATGTTGTCAAAACTCAGTGGTACATTTATTCACCGGGATCAAACCCGAGGCCTTAAAATCGGAAAGCCAGTGCCTCAACCTCGCGCTAATCACCGCTATCCGTCATTTAAGTCCTCTTCGAATTCTGAAGTCTCTGTATTTGCTAAGTACCTACATTTCGTATTGTCAAATATTTTTTCGCTGCTAAATAATTTCGGCAGTATCGGGCGTTGACCGCCCTGTCTGTCGCGTGCTGTTATCAGTGCTTATCACTGAAAATTAGGTTAGTGTGTACTTCTTACTATTGTTTAGATTCGTTCAAATTCAAATTCAAATATTTATTTCCTAACATTGACAATTAAGTACTTGTTCTTATTGACGTCAAATAAAACATGACTCTACCACCAGTTCGGGAAAACCTTCGTGAAGAAGAACTGGCAAGAAACTTCACTGCTATCGTTTTTTTTCAAAATAAATGTACAGTGTCTCTTTATGTCTATACAACATTATTGTTATCTGCATCTGTTAGCTCAGTAAGTCTCCCTCCCCTCCCCCCAAGTATCCAAACTACAAACACCCTCAAACGGCACCCGTTCGTGTGTCGGCGGGTTTATTAATTGGGTTAATATGGCAAGATGGATTTTAATTCATTACATAAAGATAAAAGATATATACAATTCATGCCGTAAGGCTTTTGATTGGCAAATGGCGGATTATTGTATAATCCTTCTCACATTAATAATGCGAACATTTGTACTTTTGTTAATCAAAAAAAAAAAAAAACGACCTAGAATAAGCTGTGAGCTGTATATTCGTTATTACGAATCATAAGCACTTTCTGTTTGTACCGTCCTATCGTTCCACCCTGGTAGCCTGGGTCGTCCTTAGAACAAGTAGGCGTTAACGATGTCCAGGGACACGAACTTCACTTACCATCAGATGGAACGCAGCACCTTCGAAAAAATATAACTATAGTATATCCGCGATAAGAAAACAGTGAATCATCGATGCAACTACAAATATTAGCCAATGAGGGCACTGTTTTAGTAATACTTTTCCTTTTGTCGGTGACGCTATTGGCTAAAACCTAAACATGAGACGAAATGTCACGGTATTCTTAACGCGAACGAACTATAGGTATCATTTTGATGGAACATAAATCTAAAACTAACTATCTAAAAATATGTCAAATATATATTAAGAATTTACACAGCGAGATAAGATAAAACTTTCTC
Source organism: Marasmarcha lunaedactyla (assembly GCA_923062675.1). Classification (NCBI taxonomy): domain Eukaryota; kingdom Metazoa; phylum Arthropoda; class Insecta; order Lepidoptera; family Pterophoridae; genus Marasmarcha; species Marasmarcha lunaedactyla. Next base: position 12,013,077 of record OV281366.1, read on the forward strand.
CTCGTTTATTGTCAAGATTATTTTTATCACATTTTATCAAACTATTTCTTTGTTTTTTTTTTGTCATCAATATGTAGGACAACGTTCTGCTGCTTGGACTAATTGATAATTGACCTCAGTTTCAGGACACATGGTAATGTAAAGAATCTTCTATGTGGATGGCCGAATGGCGTTCTGGGGAAGAAAGAAAGAAAAGCAGGGTAGTGGCCCTGCCTTAGACGCCGGAGGTCCCAGGTTCGCGGACACAGATGTTTGTTCTCAGGTCATGGTTCTTTGTACTTATATACCTATGTATATTTATTCTGTCTTTGCTGTGTGATCCACCCCTTCAGCTCCGTGTCATCCATATCTTACGCTCTGCTTATCCCCATACAGTTGGGGTGTTTGTCTCAGGGTTTATTATTATTTGTATTATATTTTGTGTATAAAGGATGTATTAGAAAATAATATAAGAAAAAGACGGTCTTTATTAATTTTCACGTTTTAAACTTTGTCAAAGCCGGCAAACAAGCACTCGATCCACGTAATGGTAAGTAGCACCCTTGCCTGTCATCGTTAAATCAATAATCATTAATCGAAGATATTATTGATTTTCAGGTTTGACGGCCTGTTTGGTGTGGAGGTAAGTAGCCTTGACTTTCATGCCAGAGGGTTCGAATCCTGGTAGGGGCAGGTATTTTATTATATTTGCTTTCTAGTCATGGATATGTATGTATGTTTATTTAAGGTTGTTTCTAATAATTAAATATTAAAAAAATATCCATGTGTGTTTATATATATATCTTAAGTTAATTTATCCGTTATCTAGTATCCATAACACAAGTTCTTAATGATACTTAATTTGGGCTAGATAATGTGGTGTGATTGATAGAAATATTTATTATTTTATTGATTTATTCTATTGTTACATATTGATTATCAATTAATGGCGTTGCTGATCGTCGGCATTGCCTGGTTGTTTGTATCCTTTGTAAACGTGGTTGTAACGGCGGTCAGAGTAGCAACGGCTGTAGAACCGCCCAGACCAGATCCTCACAAAATAAACTCTACTGTCAATTTTTTAAATCTACTTCACTTACTAACACTATTTACTAGAAAGGCCAAGGGCTATAGCGACACAATGTACCACAGACATATAATTAGAAGCTGTCATCTTGTTTACTGACTGACAGCAAGAGCCGCGAAGAAGCGCCTTGTCCTTCCGAAGCTTCCGTCTTCTTTTTGCCGAGTCAATGTGTTGTGTGATGAGCACAGGTGTTTGTTTTCGGGGCATGGTTGTTGATATTTATATATGCATGTTTATTTATTTATTTAACATTCACAAAATCCACAGATCTTAATTTATATACGAACAGTAAGACTTTCAAATTAAATCCTACATCCAATAACGGATTTACATTATATTTAAATATCCACATAGAGAGCAATCAATGAGTTTAAAATTTTTTTTAAATTAGTTAAAGTGTACATATTGAAAGATTAAAAATTTAAGTATATATAATATGATGGGTGTGGGGTGTGTAGTGTCTGTGTCTGTGAGGTGTGTGTGTGTGTGTGTGTGTGTGTGTGTGTGTATGTATGCAAATTGTAACAGTAATCCATATATTTCCAAATTCTGGGTTCCCTCCAGTTCGCTGCATGGTCATCTATAACACAAGGTCTGCTTACTTTAGGGCCGTACAGTTTGTGTGTTTGTCTAGGGATTTTATTTATTTAAGAATGTATGTACGCACAAAATGAGTAACAAACATAGATTATAGTCAGAACGGTACGCAGGTGCAGCTTATTTCTTTAAGAAATTTCTTCCAGCCGACCCGAGACTGGAAATAGCGATGCTGAGCGTATTAGTGCGTATGCTGTGCAACTGTTTTCAAAATACACAACTACATACTTGCTTGGCTTGGCGCAGGAAACATGCATAAACGTACAACATACATATATACACATACAGATAAATATATACATACATAAACATACACATATACAAAAATATAATTTAAAGCAAGTTGGTAAAGTGTCTATTTAAGGCATTTCAGTCAAGGTCGTTTGGCCAATCACCCCCTTCCCTAATAGTGTGTCGCTACGATGAAGGCTGCTTGGCTATCCTTTGCCACAGCCGTGAAGGTGGTTTTTAGTGGGTAGGTGCCACTCTGGTGAGTCCCACATCACCCTGCAGACAGGCTGCGGGGTATGCATGACGCATTTAATACCTCCCTCCCCGCGGAAAACAAAAAAAAGATTGGAAAATTCGTATATTTTTTTGCCTGGGTGTATACAGTCTTACAAAATGTCCAGGCTTCTGCAGAGCTTCGGTTGACGAGGGAATCATGGAAGTAGCGTTCTTTGGCATCTAGACAAAGGCGGCTGCAAACATTGCGTAGCTGGCTAAAACATGCAAGATTTTGTTCGTTCGGTCTGCGTTTGAATCTTGCTGTAGCTTTGTCCCCTCGAGACATAAATATCTTAATGCAATCAACCAAGGAGCAGGGAAGTGTCTAAATTTTACCCGTGTAAATGGAGCATGATGGGCTTACAATTTCAGGTGAATGATATTGAACAAGTCGACTTTCTGGCCAATTGTGGCACTGTTCATCACTGAGGACCAACCAATTTCACTTAAAGACTTTCAAACCAAAGACATATCATGCTGAAGACACCCTAAGTCAATGTTCCCATAAGATCGGCGTAATAATTTTTTGGTTTTTAGTTTGGGAATGCAAACATGGTAGGAAAGGAATATTAAAAGATAATCTCATGATAGGAGAATGGTGCAGTGTTTTGGCCGTAGTCGACACAGTAGAGGAAGACGACGCAATAATGTGATCAACCGGGCAAATGATCGTAGCAGGGTCTAAAACAGCAATATAAGATTCAAGGGAATTTAGATAATCGATGTACATGTTAGGAATATATAAAAACGCCAACAGAATGTTGGTGTGACGCACAGTTTATTATTTACTGTAACCAAAAACCTTCCCCTTTAAAAAAAATTATGTTCACTAGTGCAGATTCAAAATGCAGTTGAATTACAAAATTGTAGAAAATAGACATTGGTAGGCACAAAAATGCACATTCCGAAAAATATATTCATATGTCAACTCGACACTTCCTGTCAAAGTAATAGAAAAACAATTGCAGTAATCTATTATAAAGTGCATCGCCGGACGACGTTCCACGTGTAATATCAAATTCTGCTTGCCTTTCAAAATGTTACCATCCGACCAATGAACTTGCGCTTAGCAACTAAACTCAATTGTTACACTTGTAGTGCACGAGCAAAAAGGTTTACGCTATGAAAAGTAAACTATTTGTTTACTTACTCTTTCGAGACAAAAATTTCTTTTTTTGCGTGCAAGCGAAGAAGTCTGGCGCTGAGCTGAAATAATCCGCAAATACTAGTTCAGTTGTAACTTAGGGCTCGTCTGGGGCGGTACTACAGTCCTCCCTATTTTCACCTCCGTAATAATCTCGATTACGTGGTTCTGTTCCGGCCAAAGGGAAGGGACAGCCAGTTAATCACTGGAACAAAGGCAATTTCAACTGAAGCCTGCGGGTGACACCGCATCATTATTCGATATAATAATCACATTCAATATTGTTAAAAAAAACCTATGGCCATTGATGTCCATGGGCGTGGACACCACTGACCATTGCCAACTAAGAAATAGTAAAAAAAGACATAAACAACAACTGCAAGGCTCCAAAGTAAGCAGAGCTTGTGTTATGGATGACCATACAGCGAACTGGAGGAACCAAAAGTACATAAAACAACCAAAGACAACATCTGCGTTTATCACACGAATGAAAACCCCGACCAGGACTCGAACCTGGGACCTCCGGCGTTCCTCGCCCAGCTTTCTCGCTGCCTTACCGCGCACGTTTTGTCACTTTGAAAACTGTGAACATAATATAATTGTAAAGGCTCTCCGTCATCAAAATAACAAAAGCCCCGTCCTTTTCTAGAGAGCAACGTGACGGAGCCACGATCTCGAACCAAAGCTCGCTGCAGACGACGGTGAGATGGTGAGCCGCCACGTGTGCTACCTGAAGCACAGCAACCGGTGGCGCTGCGTGGACCACACCAACAAGCCCACGTGCCCCGCCGTCGTCTTCGCCAAGGACGCCCTCGTCACTCAAAGGTACATCTTCAGAGCTTTCCATTCTTAAAGGAAGTAGCTTACAGTATTTGTGACAAAGTTACCAGTTAGACCTAAGAGTGGAATCCGGTGTATCCTTTATATATATTAATACATACCCAATCCAATGTCTATCTGGAACTACTAGACTTTTGATAGCATTTCTGTTTGATATGAACCCCCAGTCGCTACTTACCTGGAAAAAAAACAGCATTTTGTTAAATTTTAAAGGTACGCAATATTGAAATGTCTGTTAATATTTTTAAATACATTTAAATCTTTCTTTGCTCATATTAGATCAAAAAGAAATTTTCATTGACTTTCATTGAATTTTCATTGAGACTTAATCATTTTTTTCGGGCGCTTTCTTTACTTTCAGTGTTCTTAAATTTATTTCATGAATAGAGTTTCTTAACATTATAACTTTAATTTTTATTTTTTATTATTTTCATTAGTAAGAGAAGCGTAGGTGGACAAAGAAAAAGATGGATATAAAAGATGGATAGGGTGGATATCAAAACCGTAGCAGGAACTCAGTAGATGCAAGTTGCCTTGCACCACGAAGAATGTTTCAAGTCGGAGGAGACTTTTACCTACCAGCAAGATACTAGCAATTTATTTATATTAAATAACAATTTATAACCAATAAATAATAATAAATGCTTATAATAAACAAATCCCCAGACGAACACACCAACTTTATGGCCCCAAAGTAAGCAGAGTTTGTGTTATGGAGCGAACTGGGGGGATTAACAGAATAAACATATCTACATATATAAATATAAACAATCATGTTCAGTTCACACATGAATGTCGAACGTAGGACCTCCGGCGTATGAGGCACGATTACTAGCCACTACGCCACTCGGCCGTAATTTTTGAAGTTTGATATATTGCAAATGTGTATAAATAAAGCTTTATTATGTGAATGATAATATCATTGGTAAACCCAGATCTCGTGATGATCTTCTGGATAAACAAAGCCATTGACTTGCGGATCTATAAATGGACGAATTTTTTAATCGGTCTTAGGACAAACGATTGGGGTGTCACACCAATCGTTCGTAAGTCGATCGACGTCGACCCGTCGACGTCAATCTATGGCAGAGTTGACGAGTCGACGTCGATCCATGGCTGAGTAGACTAGTCGACGTCGATCGATGGCTGAGTAGACTAGTCGACGTCAAAATAAAACAAAGCCGCTTCCCGGTGTCTGTCCGTCCCTATGTATGCTTAGATCTTTAAACTACGCAACGGATTTTGATGCGGTTTTTTTTACTAAATAGAGTGATTCAAGAGGAAGGTTTATATGTATAATACATGCATAATATAGTAAAGGAACATTGATAATCTTAGAGGTTTCTAATGTGATGTCGTAAATAAACACATTTTTTACACTTATGTTGCAAACGCTGGCTGAACCATACTAGGTAGATCAAAATAATGTGCTACAGTATTGTACATCTTAAAAAGGTCTACAAAAAAGTCCGCGTGGTATATGTCTATCTCTTAGGGATAACCATCAATAAACATTTTTTATCCTTTACTTTTTACGCGAAATAATGGCTTATTTACGAATCGGTTTTAGACAATACAGCATTAATCCTTATCCAACTAAGTACCTTAAATACATTGTGCATGTAATATAGATAAATATTTAAAACGCAATGACATAGACCCGTGCGAAGCCGGGCCGGGTCGCTAGTAAAGAAATAAACAAACAAAGAAGCGAACAAACCTTTCCTTTATAAAGATAGAGAAGTGTCTAGCATGTGAATTGTGTTTTCTTCCAGAGCTGGAAAACAGGTGCAATGCGGCCAATTTCAACCTGTTACTACTAAACAAAACAAGAACTGTGAAAAAAGCATGTTTTAGTTTTTTTTTTGTGTTTTATAAGTAATATCTAAATACTCAACGATTTTGTAATTAAGTCAGTTATATGTACTGGCGTTAAATATCTAAATAAATAATAGCAGTGTAGCAAAATAGAGGCGTCACATTTGACAGCCGTCTCGTTGGCTTAATTTCATGTCACTAGACGTCGTCATTGTAGTAATGTCTTATTTGGCTGTCAAGTTGGCTATGTCTCCCCTATGTCTAAAGCTTCACGCTAGACATGTGTGTGCGCTTGTATTGATTGGTTGTAATGTAAACGAATGCCCAGGGATGCGCAGGCTCTGCTGCATTATTCACATTTTACATGTGAAGGGGTAAGACTGATATCTGTACTGTTGTTATTAAGAAAGATTTACTTTCCTTCCTTTCTATTTTCACCACCATAATGATCAAGTTTGCATGGCTGCGATCTGGACGACGTGGAGGAACAGCCGGTGCTATTGTGGGAATAAAAGCAGTTCCAGCAGATGCGTACGGTCGGCAACGAATCATTAATTTATAAAAAATAAATAACAACATAATTAATCCATCCATGGATGCCACTAACCATGGAACGCATGGGCGCTTACCGGCGATGACAAAGTTAAAAAATGTTTGTATATACGTAATAATGAACTAATTTTAAAATTTAATTTCGATATCTTCCAAGTACCTACATCTTCCCGGTGAAACCTGTGCAGCCGTTCCAGTTCTACTAATGTTATTAATTTAAAATTTGGATATTTGGATTTTTTTTTCGTAATCACGCAAAAACTTGTAAAAAATTTTATTAAATTTGGCATCTGCATAGGATATGACCTAGAATAAGACACAGGCTATCATTTATCCCGAAATTTACAAAACTCGAGATAAAAAACTTTTCTATTGACTGTTCACTACACACCTTTGTATAATACCAAATATGTTTAAAATCATCAAAAATACTTCACGTATTAATAATCCTGATTGTGATTCTCGATGATATCAACCTAAGGGATCAATTAGGGACACACCGGATTCTGATTGTTGCCACGATTTTGATTGTTACTTTGGACTGGCCGACGTTTCGGCAATGAGGCCAGCAACATGATTGTGGAGAGTCGAGATTTATCTCGTAGAGTCTTTAAATTCTTTAAATTGAATCCCAGATGGATAAAACATATGTATTTTTGGTACATACAGAGTTTTTCGAGAACCCAGATTAAAAAAGATATACACACTTATTATATCTAGAAAATATCCATTCTTCGTAAAACTAGCCTGTATAAACACGAACGTGTCTCCCTATATGTAAGATTTTAAAGCACGGGCAACATAGAATGAGCACAGAAGAACGACTTCTATCCAATTGAAAAGAGTTAGTTTTGAATGTCAAGAACCTGTCAAACTATTAAATTCTCGTCCGAATATAATCATAGATAGACAGATAGACACCTGCAATACAGATTTTCGAAATTATATCGAGTATAGACGGCAGGTCCACTGCGTCATTTATGTAGGTAAAAATGTAGATAATTCTAAACGTTGGAGCGGTAAATGCCGTTTCCAGGTACAATTATAGTTTATTAAATACGATTACTTTAAGCTAATCTTAAGACTTTGGATGAGTTTTTATCAAATAACCTTAATACACGCAAAAGCTTGACAACCATACTTTTTTTTTCGGGCAAAATTGTGAAAGTGAATGTATGGTATATCACTCCCGACAGGATGAAATGTCCTATCTGCTAGATCCAGTGTTTATTTGCCGTCACAGTTTAATACTTAAAACATCTGCTGACGTCACAACTGCATGCATAATCTTACGTAAGGAAAAAAGCCTTTAAAACTATTACTAAAGGTTCAATTTCACTTAGCTTCAACATATGCGTGCACAAGTTAAGCTTCATTCAAAAAGTTGTTTGCTTAAAACACTTTGCCCTTAACAGGGAATACCTTAAGACTCAGTTCACGATACTTTCTTTTAAGTTATGTAACTTAATTAATTTGAATGGAAACTTTACATACGTTGGTATGTTTGAGAGCTTTGTATTTGTGGGCATGATTCATCACTTTGTTTTTATCTAGAAATGTGTAAAGACATGCTAGATACATTGCAAGCAAGTATGTTCAAAGCCTAAATTTTATCATAAGAAGCTAGAAAATTATTTATAGCTGAATAAATAAATTTCGGCTAAAAGTCATATATGTACCCAATATCATAATGTGCCCTATACACAATGTGATTAAAAGGCGAAAGATTTATACGTTTTGAAGGGAAATCAGAGTTTCCCGTCAGCGCTAGGCCACAAAGCCCGGTGAAATTCAAAAGGCCCACAGGGCCATAAATAAACTGTCCATTTCGAAAATAAAAACACAATGTGATTAAGGCGTTGATATTTAATTTTATCTTTAATTATATGTTTGCTAGTTTTCCATTAAATATTATTGTTTGTGAATAGATCTGCTTGAATATTTATTGACACTAAGAACTGACCAAGAGCAACTTGGCTTTGAATTAAAAATCTCCTAAACTAAACAATGGTTTAACGTCATATTATTCTGGTAATAGGAAAACAATTTTCCTCGAGAAAATTTTATAAAACTAAATTTGGAAGTAATTAATTAAAAACTGTATTAAAATAAGTTTATATGCAACTGTTGACCATTATAATTACACTTTAAGTAAGACCCATAAAAAAACTATGCGTTCACTTATGGTAAATGTCATCCTGGCCTAAAGATATTCTTAATCTAAAATTGAATTATGGAACTGGCCCCACGCCAAAGGGATGCTTAAGTTTGGATAGCCATCTGTTCCTCTAATTTACTGTCCACTAAAATCCATCCCTCCTTTGGACAACAAACCTTGCTCACACATACAGTTATGGCGGATAAAATAAGAACTGGAACACCCACTCAGACTTCTCAAAAGTATTTAATTCATTCTAAGACATCAAAGATTTATTTAAAGATAAAAAATAAAGCAAATACAATGAACTCAATCCCAGTAACGAAATAATATCTTTGATTTATAATCGGTAAAGAAGGGTTGACCTCTTAACGCACACAGACGCAATATCTCGTAACCACAGCACCAGTACTCTCATCAGCTGAGCTCGAAACTGTGTCAACAGACTAGCGGTAACGCCAACGGTACTTGTGAAAAAAGTTGACACTACTCGACAATAGATGGCAGTAAGCTAAGACTTTTAACTTTTATTTTCGTTTGATAGTTTTTTTGTTATTTCATAGTCTATGAAATGATTTGTTTGATTGTGTATTCGTGTTGTTTTAATAAGAATTTATCGTCCGATGAGTCGTAAAATTAGATTGCAAAGAGTCAAAATATAGGTCATACTGATAAAAGGATATATTTAGAAGACATTTTAGTTTGTTTTGCGTCTTTGAGTAATGATTTATTTCATACTTTCCTATCTATCTCAAGCTTAGGTATTATTCCATTTAATAATTTTGAATACGTAGTCTAATAATTAAGATAAATTATAAGACAAGTTTTAGAAGAGATGGCGATATTAATTCGATGATTTGCATTTATAGTTACCAGTTTACTTTCCGATAAATTATTTTTATGACCGATAAAATGCTGGAATAGAAATGTATATAAATGACTCAAAACCCCGTTATTGTACAGGTTTTATATTCAAAGTCAGAAATTCACAGCGAAATAAGTTCTGCTATTCGACAAAAGATGGCAGAGTAGTGAATATTTTATATGAAGTGTTGGCTTTGGCAGTGGTAGTAGGTTAATAGCATGGCTTTTTTAATCTTAACTTGTATACATACTTATTCTTATTGCTATTTTACATACTATTACGGTTTAGGAGAAATACTAATTATAATAAATAAAAGTAGTTTTATTACCTATGTTAGTACGACTGACCAAAGATCTTGCTTGCGACAAAACTTTGTCTCTGAGGACAAGAACAATTCCTTAATATTAATTCCTCAAGTGCAATTTCCTTATACTTGTGTTATTTTAACAATAAACACATGTTAAGTGTTGAAAATCAAAAGGTTTCCAACTTACACGTGATTTTGTAGACGAGGATGCGATGATAATTATAAAAATCCACACATAGGTACAAACGTCAACAGTGTAATCCAAAATCAAGCAAAAGTTAAGGTTTGGATACAGAAAACTGAAGCTAGAACGAAACACACACACGTAAATAGAAAAAGATCCAGTGAATTATACCACAATTCGAACCTAGTATTTCTGGGAGTACCAAATAGTTTTAAGAAAAACAACGTGATGAAACCCAGGTAATTTAAACCAGAACACCACGCACATTTAGTTTTACCTAACACAAAAATGTAATGTTCAGTAGCGGCAAAAATTTATTATGAGGGATATTATTGCAATTACAGTAGTCACTATCCCCTTATCGAAAGTTAAACAACTAGCAAATAAATTGAGGAAAAGCTTAGGGGAATGAAAAGGGGAGCCTGTTTTATCTTATGTTATCAGGGTTGTATTTAGGGCAGAACTATAATCACTAATTACTGAATAACTGTTGCTGAATTATTAGCTGTTTTAACAAGAGATATTTTACGTGGCTAACATTAGATAGGGCATCGTAACACAAGAGAAATACAATTTTCGAATGTTTTTAACAAATCGTCTTTATAGGAATTAAGAAAATGCAAAAACATTAAATCCAAGTACGCATAATGAGTATTTTAGCAAAACCATACAAAATACGATGAGCTGTCGCGGATTGTTACCGTATATATCTATACAGAGGTAATTTATCGTCATGTAAAGTATACATTAAAAAAAATTTAAATCTTTATCGTTACCACCTTAAATATAAAAAAGTAAGTCAAAAAGCGCCCGGGAAATTGTAAAACGTGTAACCTTATCGATCCGGCATGGGGACGCGTACTGCAGGATTGTCCTGAAGGTAGGGTGACCATGCGTTTTATTTTATCTGTCGATATGAAATAAAAATGTTTAAGTTTAACCTATTCACCGCTGACGCAAGAAGTCGAACAATGTTTGGATGATTCCGCTTTTGCTTCGCATCGCGAGGGTGTAAAATGATCTTTCTGCTTCTGTTTCTTGATATATCCCTGTGACTCCTTCGTAGTTCTTGGTCAAGTATATATTGTTGATTTAAATAACATTATTTACAATCAAATCTAAGAAACGCCAAGAAGCTCTTATTTTATGCGAGCATAAAGAGTTGGTCACAACGAAAAACGGTACATTTGCTCTTAAACTAAAAAAGTACGCTTATTCAAAAGTTATCCCTTTATTTTAAGGCCTTGTCTCGTATTTAAAGTAATGTCCCATATTAAAGCTACGGTTGTGATCACCCTACTTGCAAGCAATCTTACAGGGGCTATAAGATACTTGATATTTGCCCGGCTATATGTACGTATGTATCTTTTTGTACTGAGTTTCTTGTTAAGGAAATTTCTCACTTTGAAGATTATGGAAAATTATGTTTCCAATACAGTTGACTTTCGTCGCACCAATTATTATATAAAATAGCTAGATTTATTTATTTTCACAGCATAAATAAGCTTAAAAGACTAAAGCTCACAAAAATATTAACAATTCTAGAATATACACATAAATATAATAAAATATAATGAGGATAAAAATACACTACAAATAAAAATGTACACATATACTAGAATCTATTGAAGGTAATGTAGCCAAAAGGCTGGCCGAATTACCACGCTGGATCGCAATTAAATTCTAAAATAAACCATCGAATTGTATTTGGTTCCCAAGTCAGTAAGGCTTCAGCACGGAACGGCTGAAGTTCCAATACATAACATAAAAACCACAACATAACACAAAAAAATAAAAACATTTTAGCACCCGACGCTAAAAGAAGTTTGTTATAAGTTTATTTCCTGGTTCTGTGTTATCGGTTTCTATCAATAAAGCGATGTTGATGCGGTTTTTTTTTGTTTGCGAGATGAATAAATCAAGATCATTATAAGTCTGGTTTAATAATTTATATAACTGGTTCAGAAATTCAAAAATTGCACGTTGTCTTTTTATAATTGTTTACAAATTATTAATTTTACAGGGTGACTTTTTATACTGTTCGGAAACCTGGCACATAGCGTCACACCACAGTTCTCTGCGACTCTCCCACAGACACCACATACACAAAATAACATATTCGACTTCTCGTCTTGAGTCAGCTGCCAATTTTGTACCAGGAATTATATGATTTGTGCACTCCATTGTTTTAATTGGCTATTTTTATAAAGAGTAACATTAATGGATATCTAACTAAATTCAAATATTTATTTCTCAACATTGACAATTACTTGTTCTTATTGATGTCAAATAAAGCATGACTCTACTACCAGTTCGAAAAACCTTCGTGAAGACAGGGGTTTATTTTTTGACAATCAATTTACGGTGTCTATTTATGCATAATTATTCTTATCGGCATCTGTTAGCTCGGCAAGTCTTCCTCTTCCCAACTATCCAAACGACGAACACCCTCAAACGGCTCCCGTTCACGGGCATAACGCGAGATCCAGCCATCGCCCTCCTCAAACACATTAGAGGGAAGTGAGCGACCCTACCAGCGACCCAACGCTACCATAAGAAGACGTACTTTAGTGACAATGACGCTGTAGATATTCATCAGGAGTAAGAACTCAACGAACAAACAGACACATTACATATGTTTTATAACAAATACTAGCTGAAGCCTGTAAATGAGGGGAGTATACCTTCCAAATAATCGGATAGTTAATTATAAGCTTTCTACGCTTATCATTAGCTAACATAGAGTCAAAAAATTAAAAAGATTACCTGAATGTCAGGTTTATAAAGTTCCCTTAAAATCGATGAAACCTGAAATTAATCAACCCAATTCATGAAAGCCAAACTATCCAGGAGCTCCATGGGATGGGAGTTTCGCGATACTTATAGAATGTATTTGATATTTTTATCAAAAGGTACAAAATATTGATCATAAGTTGTCAAAAATTGAATTTATTTTTTAATTTTTTTATTATTTATTATAATATAAAATTTTTTATTAATTCGACAAATAAAATCGCGCAAGCACTCTGGCTTTAATACTTCTTAGACGGCTGCTCTTCTGACCTAATGGCAATTAATGCCGGGGTACCTCAGGGATCTGTTCTCTCTGCAAAGTTATTCTTGCTGCACATTAACGACCTGCTAACCCCAGGTTTTATTGGTTACGCTGATGACAGCACCGTTGTAGAGAGATACATGTCCAATGCGCGAGCGAGTCCTCAAGAAATCCGGGTTTTGAGAGAGTCCATGATTAAGCGGGTGGATTTGGCCTTAAAGAAAGTGTCCGATTGTGGCGACTCCAACTTGGTCAAATTTAACCCGTCGAAAACACAGGCGTGTTTATTCTCCGCGAAAAAGAGCAATTTCGACCTAACGCCCACTTTCCAAAATGTTTCTGTACCCTTAACCGACCACCTAGGGCTTCTGGGCGTAACTATATCGTACCAACTAAATTTCGGGCAACAAACTGTGTCCATGGCTCAAACTGCTTCAAAGAAGTTGGGAATCATCTCGAAGGTCCGACGGTACTTCAGCCCTGAACAGCTACTTTATTTGTATACAGCTCAAGTTCGATCTTGTATGGAGCCTGTAGCCACCTTTGGGATGGTTCTGCAAAGTACCAACTAGAAGCGATGGACGCAGTTGACCGAAGAGCCCGAAGAATTATTAACAACTTGACCTTACCACCAAAAAACTGCAAAGCCTCGACCATCGTCGGAAAGTTGCCAGTTTAGCAGTCTTCTACAGATTACATTTTGGAGAGTGCGTGAATGCTCTTTTTGATCAGGTTGAACTCACACCCTTCTTGCATCGGACTACTAGACGCAGACCGACCTTCCATCCCTTTATGGTAGATATCCCAAGAAGTCGAACCAAACGCTTCGGTAGTTCCTTTTTGGTGCAGGTCGCCAAGGTGTGGAATGAACTGCCTGCTTCTGTTTTTCCAGAAAACTATAGTCCTAGTTCATTCAAGCGTCGAGTGAATAGGTATCTCGTGGATAGACGTGTAACACCTTCGTCTTCATCGTCACTCTCCATCAGGTGAATTTTCAATAATAAAAAAATACTCCGATATTTCTACATTAGCTGGGCACAACAAGAAGTTCAACCTGTTTGGGGGATCACTGACCATCTCCTCTTTAATTGCCCTCTCTCCCCAGCTTTATATGACCATCTCCCACTCCAGTTCCCTAAGCCTACAAGTATCAACACCCTGCTCTCCTCTCAAAATCCTCCTATCTGTATGGTTCTTGGAAGATTTATCCATTTAATATCAAACTATAAATATGTAATTATACACCCAATTTTTCAAAGATCTGTAAAAACTTATTTCATCCCTATGTCTCTGTATTGTTCAAGGTAACTCAATGCTCGAGATACTGCAAGTTCTGCTCAGCTGATCGCTACAAAATTATTAACCTCGTGTAGTACGTGTCTATACTAATACTTGATAGATGATGATCAAACTCAATATGGGATTTTGATCTGCTAATAGTCAGTAGTACGCATGAAAGATTAACTCATGAGTAACCTTTTCCCCCTCAAACTTCCCTAATTTTAAATCTAAAAATCTTGTAAAAAAATAATAAATAATTTGCGAAAAATCAACCATAAGTTACCATGTTGTAACATATGATGAACTTATCTTTGAATGTATCAATGTCAGTGTCAAAAAAAGTAACAAAACGATGTCGAATCAACCCACAAGTAATGGACGTTATTGGCGGATTAGTTTTGACAGTCAATCAACAATCTGTCAGTTCTTTTTTCACATGAATTACCTCGAGTGAATCCTAAAAAAACCGGGGAAAAGATATATTTCAAAAAATATCTTACAATGGTAGGAAGGACTGTATATTAGAACTAATGATTGTATGAGAATCTATATTATTATTTATCTTTAATTTGATATACTGACTATTAGTACCGATCAACTGTGGCAACTTTACCTTCAGCGAACAACTTTACGTGTCGGTACCCCGAGTAACATTTCATTAAATTATTTTTTATCTATGGCACGTAGAACATTTTTGCATTTATTCGTAGATTTCTTATAAAATGCTTGCATCCCAAACAATGTTTTACGCAGGCAACTTTAACAAATGTCCAAAAACGGCGCTTTGTGTTTACGTGTGGTCATTCGTGTTCTTGATTATTCCGGATAAAACTTGTGTAAACTAAAAAAGGAACATAGTGCACTTAAGATTCTTTTTACCATATTCTCAAATGTTTTAATTTATTTACCAATTAAATACAATTGCAATTTTTTGAGTTTCGGACGAAGTTAATGTGAGCTAAGGTTAGGTAAAATTAACAAACTTAACATAGTGGCATCTTTGCCTGTTGTTAGGGTTGTCACGTCACGCTTAAAAATTAAGATTTTTTCGTGTTGATACTGATATGATCAAATATGATTACATTTTTATTTTTTTGTTTTTAAGATAAAGTGTGTTATATTTTTCGAAAATTTATGGAAAGAGCTTATAGAAGTAGTAAGTTTGTTCTTGAGTTTTAGAAAGATTTGTATGATGTAAACTTGATTTTTAACGATTGTTATTTTTAGGCCAAAGTTATGTGCCAAAGCTTTAGATGGTAAGTTATAAATAAAAGTAGTAGGTAATAAAATAAAATAAATACCTTTAATTGAATGTTTTTTATTTGTAAAGTCTTTGGCAACCCTGGCAAAATACGTTAGTTTGATGAACATGCAAAAAAATGTGTGTTATCTTTACCTATCATCTAATACCTGCCGATAATGTCCCTTTAAAGCTAACCTTAAATACTTAACACAATACCTTACGTCTTATAAAAATAAGCATTACATCTGATGTCTTTAGGGATAAATATTTCAAAGTAAAATTGGTTAGGTAATGTAGCCAAATCTGTGTCAACTTTACCTGTCTTATATTTTTGAGCATTTTTACGTATTAATTTAACTTTTTGTAGATATAAAGCGTTGAGCATGTAGACACATGTCTTTGCTTGAGACTTTATCCAAAAAATCCTAAAAAAGTATCATAGTTATTGAGAAATCTAATATAATGTCAAAAAATATGGTATTGTTGCCAGAGTTGACGGTAGGTCATCTTTTGTACTACCTGCTTTGCAGAAATAGTTGTTGAGTAAAAATAACAGCTGATTGCCATAAAAGCAAAATTTAAACGTTTAGTTAACGTTTTAGTTTCTTTAGACTACACTGTTAGGATTTAGTCATGAAACTTAACGACAACTTATATCACTCTATGAGGGATTAACGATATGCATGACATTTTCAAATTAGTTTCAGTTTATTATTTTGGAAATATATGCGTTGTAATTTCTAAAATATTATTATGTAATGATATTTTAGGGAAACTTAAGGCAAAAAATATGAAACAAAGGTATTTTTACGGTTAAACGAAAGAATGAATTAAATTTAACAATTTTAAATTCAACGTTAGAATGTTGCCTTACCCAGAAGTACGATATCAAAGACTTTACTTTCGCAAGGAATATGGAGCTTTTATTTTAACTCCTGCCGGTTTGTATATCAAAGAATTTTATATTACAATAATAATACAACTTCATAATCTTTTACCGACATTCTAAAAAACACATATGTAAAGGGTCTCAAAGATTTTTGATCTTCACAAAAAAGAATCGTTACTGAATGCACTTCTCGATGCCCAGCGCTGTCAATATATATTTCTCTTTATAATGTATGTACACAAAGAATGATTAAGTATATTTCTAAATAAAAACCTTCGTGCAAATGAGTAATTTAGTAATTAAGTCGTAGGCTTGCGCTAGTAGTTGATAAGACATCCACAGCAAGTTTATGGCTCCCAACCTGGTTAAATTTGAAGCTAAATTTAAAAAGTATTTTTAATAGTTGTCTACTATTTAAGGCTTTCTCTATTTATGAAACAGGTAATTCCATTGTTGTGTTTAAAATATAAGAAAATTAAGACCCTGACTATCTTCAGGTTTTTATTTCTAAATGTATACTTATATTAGTGTACTTTAAGTCCGATATAACACTAAAGTTTGTGAACATAAATCATAATTCCTTTTTTTAAATCGTCCCTAAAATGTACTTATATAAGTAAAATATTTTGTTGACTCAACTAGACTCTTGTATAAAACCTTTTCAACAGTTTAACAAACGAACCTGAGGCAGTGGTAGTAGCAACCGTGGCCACGGACACACTTGTCGTGGTCGACGTGGTTTCCGAAGTCGACGCATTATTCGCCATCTCCACTATCCGATCCACCGCGATCCGATTCCCGGGCAGGACACCTGGACTCTCTGCCGGCTCCTGAGCGTCCACCTCTTCCACTGCTGGACTTCCACCACCCTGGCTTAAGTCATTGGCGACAATAACATTCACGGTCGTCAGAGATTCTAAGTCAGAATTGGCGTTGGTTACTTGCGTATTGTCAATGTATACAGCGGCTGATCTCGCTCCTAGCGTCTCCATGACGCTCTCAGCTAAGGATCTAGTTGACATTTCATCCATGTCAATGTCTTGTTTAATGTCAATAATGATCTGATGACGTTTGCTGCCAGACGCTGACTGCACCTGGTGGACGCTAACCTGAGCGTCCGACTGCGACATATGATGTTGAATTATATTATTTTCACGATTACCCGCCATTTTTATTTAATTTTTTACGATAAAACACCAACTCTACAATTAAACAAGAAATAGCTTCAGACTTTTCAAAGTTTTATCTTCATCAGTCGAGGTAATTTTAAAAATTATTGCGCATAGTTTTGTTTTAAGACTAAGTTTTAAGAAAAGGGTTATAAATATTAACACAGTAAGAGAGGTTCTTAAAACTAGTGAACACGTTTAAATTTTATCACACTTTTCTTGATGAACACACGTCCTTGGGCCCTGTTGGTTGTTAAAGCGTTCTACGCAGTGCAGAGCGCAGCTGCAGTGTAACTGGGTCAGGGGTCATTATACTCCAAATATCGGGAAATCTAGCCTTGTGCGTTGATGAACTGGCAGTGATTTAACAATATTGCAGTAAGATTGTCACATTTTCCGGGTATTTTTCATTGTTTTTGTGAGAACGGGGACAAAGGCACAGTGACCCGGTGTCCTATATACGCGGCGGGCGACTGATCGCCCGTAGTTGCGGCCAGGCCTACGGCGCTACGGAGCGCTACGGAGCGAGTGCCGTAGTCGGGACACACTTCCGTGGACAAGTCTGGGGATGTTTCTGTTGTTTGGTTTTAATATAAAATTGTCATTCAACAAAATTTTTTGCCTTTTCGAATTTACGTAAAAATATATATATTGGAGTAAAAGATGTTACAAATTTTTTCATAACACAAAAATATGTACCGTACTTTTATTTAATCACTATTTAGATATACGTTAAACAACTATTTTTATTGTAAGAATTCATTATGAAGATCTATGTAGAAATTAGTACTCATTACATTACATATATCATTTAACAAGTAACTTTCACGGCGCCTAAATACTTTGACAATTAGAAGGAAATATGAGTGGTTTCAATGTAAATTGGTAAATTTATATAGTTTACTTTTACGTTATAATTAAAAGAATAATTATTTATTACCTTAAAACTTCATCCTACGGCTCATGACGGAGTGAAACATAAAAATAGTACCTATTAAAATTACTTGAATATTAATTGACAGAACACATTTTTAAAAGCATCCCTGAAAACATAGTCACAATACAATCATATTTTTTCCTTAAAACTTTTCTCTATAAAATTCTGTTTCTCCATATGAACAAACAACAAGAAATCTCTTCAGATATATCCCCTCAAAACTCCTACCGTGTATTCCGACGCTTTTTCCAGACACGTGCTCACGCATGCGCGCATGTGGTGCTTCGTCTCTGTCGCCCGCCATACCGCCGTCTTTGTCCGTCCTCTTCGATCGCCCGAATGACGAAAAAGGTATATAATCAAATTTATGTCGGCCCCAGCCTTTATTTGGTAGCGTTGGCAAAAAAATTTTTGTTCGAAACATGAGGGGAGTTCATAAAAATATCTTGGTGAAAAATGTTATCTTTTTTGTTACCCGTGTTTTTGCTTGTATGCCTCGAAATATTGCCAAGTATGTTATAATACATCCCCAGACAAACGCACCAATTGTATGGCCCCAAAGTAAGCCGAACTCTTGTTATGGATGACCGTACGGAGAACTGGGACGGGACCCAGAACAAACATACATATATAAATATCAAATATGACCCAAGAACAAACCTCTGTGTTCATCATACGAATGAATGTCCCGATCAGGCTTGAACCTGGGACCTCCGGGCAGGGATACTACCCCTAATATCACTCTGCCAACCAATACTTTATATGAAATAATATTAAAAAGCAAAAGTATTACTTTCTCAATATGATAGTCAATGTCTAGAAATGCTATAAACACCATCATCTTTTAGGTGCAGTCGGTTAACACGCCCAGCTACGACCTATTCACACCACCGACCGATCGTTATTTAATTCTAGGAAATCAGAATTACCTTATTTTATAATCTAAATTGTAAGAAATACATTTGTTTTGTTTAATTATACTTAGTATATATGAATACTATAACTAGTGGTTCACCCTGACCTAAATATTCTAAATGTTATCATTGATGTTTAAAATTTGTTAGTGATTTATTTAGTTAGAGAAACAATCAGTTCCGTAGTGCCTACATTTCTATTAATATTTACAATTCAAATCTGGAAATTAACACAGTTTAATTTGCTATCTTTACGCTTTGTATGACATAACCATTTCAAGTATCAAATTAATATAAATAATCTTCGCCATACCTATTTTTACCCTCCTTTTTTTATTTTTACTTATGGTAATTAATTTAGTTATGACTAAAAATTGCTATGAACTCCATATGTTTAGAACAGACCGGAACTCTCTACAACCTACCACTTTTATAAAACTATTTAGTATCAATCAAATCATTTCTAATTATAACACACACTACACACAAATCAAACATTCAAATTCAAAACACCAACTGACATTCAAAAATAAATCCTTGCAACGCGACATGCCAACGTCTCGAAATAGAAAAAAGATCAATATGTATCGCTTACAAACTCAGGTTGTTGCGCCGACCGTACCTTGTTACATAACAGTAGTACGCCAGACCAAAACAAGCGAAATTGGAGCAAAACATCGGATCGTCCCAATTTTAGTTACCTTGTGACATACAAACTTACAAATCCGTCTTTTTCGACAACTATGTATTTTTTTTTTTCGTAGCTGGTAGTCGCGTCAGCGATTTACCAAGATGATGGTAAGTGCCGTCTTAGACTATGGAAATCGAAAAAATTATCGATTTATTTATTATGCGTGCCGGAGGTATACTAGGTTAGAATTGCTTTTGTTTTTGTATACGAACTGGCGGCTCCTTCTCTTCATCCGGAACGCATGTCTACGTTTTACCGTTATTACAAGAGAGCGGTAAGAGGTCTGATTAATAAGAGACTTAATGGTTACATTTTAAGCTGATTTGTGAAGATATGTTTTAATAATTGTGCATATAGAAACAGAATCCACATTATATGAATGTAAATTATAATGTAAATGGAAAGAGGTATAATGAATTATTGCAAGGGTCATTCCATGAAAAAAAATTTTTTTCATAAACGTAAATGTAGCCAATTGGTATTTTACCCCTCGCATATTTTCAAAATATACAAATAAAATTATAATATTGCGTATAGCACCATACTTTTTCAAAGTAATCTACAATGAATAAATACGTCAGTAATGGAAACAAAACAAACATGGCTGACATGTTTTACAGGACATTCTCCATTCTTCTTTGATTGTAATCCTTTTTCAAGCGTTTGAAGGTACTAAAACATCGAGAATTCTAGTTACACTATTACATTTTTATACATCTATGATCATAAATCTACGAGTCATATGTATATGATAATGTAATATACTATATGAGTCAAATCGATTTTGATCAAAGACTTCTGACATTTGCTGTTAGATTGGATCAAAGAAATAGGTTTTGCCGTATTGAATATTATATATTGAATTATTATATATTATAAATTTTTACATTTATTTTCATTTTATCTGGATACAAAATTCGTCATTTTCTAAATTGTAAAGCAGTTAATTATTGTGGCCGATAAAAAGTAAGTACAACGAGTTTTTTGCGTAAGTTCACAATATACTTAGTGCTATTCTAAAATTATTGTTGGCATCACTGCTGTATTAAAAAAAAGCAATCTGCTGCAGATCTATGATGATCCTTTCTCGGATTTCTTAATTTTCTCTAATTATTCCTCTCTTTTAATAATAAATCAACCGACTCGACCTCCACAACCACAGATGACAAAAATAGGAAAATCATAGAACTATGATAAGTAATATAATACACACAGATATGATTCTAGAGGTCGTATGAGTAGAATCAGCGGTAGGATCCTTTTCATGATCATTGAAATATATGACAGTGTAATACCCCTCTAAGTATAAGGGCAAAAATAAAGTAGTTTGAATATACTAACTAAACTGTACTTACCTGCCATATTATACTATACTTCTACTACATTCTTCAAATTCTTCACGAAGGATTTTCGAACTCTATTTAATCTTAAGACCTAAATCTGTATCTACCATATTTTTAGCAAATAAACATTTGATTTGATTGGATTTGAACTCGTGGTAGATTCATACTTCATTTAACGTCAACAAGAATAATTGTCAATGTTGAGAAATAAATATTTGAATTTAGATTTGAAATTGAATTTTACGGCTTTTTGTGTTATTATTATTATGTTGTGTTTTATGGCAATCAGCTGTTGTTGCTACAAAATAACTATTTCTGCCTATTTCATGTATTAGTAAAATAGAAGAATTAATCAAATTAAAACATTGCTTTTAAGACGTGTCCAAAGTCCACCTCGAAAGTCTTTTTGTGTTTTGAAGAGTTTTATTGGAACAATATTCTGACATAGATATTGAAGATATAATTGTAAGAGGAAAGGTTTATTCGTTTAATAATCGTAGTAACTATGATTATAAGTATTTCATAATACGTTGTTGATTGTGAAACACAAGGTTCCTTTTTTTTCTTTCGAAATAGGCTCTATGGGCCTTTTACTCCCACTCCTACATACGATACGCCTAAGGGCACCCGAGTGGGCACGGACCTCGGCTTAGGACGTCGTAAATTGAAACTACCACTGGTTCGGAAGGAGCATCTACTACCAAAGAACCAGCAAAAACATAGTAGGAATGCGTACGCCGCGCTAGCCTGGCCCACCGGTGGGTTAGGCGATTCGAATGCCGTGTTGCCCTATTTCTAACTGGAACGCCAGCGTTCCTTGTAATAGCGTCATCGAAATCTGTTAAGGCGTTACGCGGACGCCTATAAGGAACCGCCGCGTCTGGGTTGGCTGTGTAGTCAGCTGACTTATTGACCAGCGGGTTACAAAAGATTCCAAAAGCTTTGCACGTGTTTAATATTGGAAGTAAGAATCTTTTCAACTACATATTTTCAGTCTCGCAAACAGCATTCGCATTATATGAAATAGGGTTTATCTTACTATTTTTATAACCGACAAACAAGCAGGTGACCTGCCTGGGGGTAAGTGTCAACCGCGCCCACGGTCATCATTAGTCGTAGGTGTTTTGTTTAACAATATTTAATGTATTTATTATATCGGGTAAGGACGCGTTGCGGACCGCAGGCTGCAGTTGGAGTGCCTTTGTTCCAGCAATGACACTGGCTGCTCCTTTCCTTCGACCGGAACACAACCACGTAACGTGTGATCATGGCAGTCAGGATAGGTAGACGAGTAGTAAGACGACCGATTGGTGTAGTGGTAAGTAGCCTTGCCTCATACTCCGTAGGTCCCAGGTTCGAGTCCTGGCCAGGCATTCATTTGTGTGATGAACACAGATGTTTGTTCTCGGGTCATGGTTGTTTGTATTTATGTATGTATGTTTATTCTGGGATCCCCCCAGTTCGCTGTATGGTCATTTATAACACAAGCACTGCTTACTTTGGGGCCATACAGTTGGTGTGTTTGTCTGGGGATTTATAACTGCAGTACTGACCCTGACGAGATCCTTACAAAAGGAACTCTATAGATTTCTGAATATCACAGAAAACTCCGATAGCTTCCTATCAGGACCTGGAATTTTTGTATCTTATCTTCAACTATTTATTTGACCCACCTTACCCCCTCGTTGCCTAAGTAATCGTGTTTCTTTCACACAGACAGAAGATGCTCATTGCAGATTGAATAAGCGCACTTTACTTAAAATGAAACCACACAAACCGTACTCGCAACTGGGCTGGTGAGTGCACTTTCTTACAAAACCCTAGCATCCAAATCCTTGTTGAAAAGGCGAGTAAGAGATGGTAACCTTTCTCGAATTTATTAACTCGCGTTCGTGTTCTTGTAACTCCATATCGATTGTCTTATGTTCATTTAATTGTATGTAACATTTATACTTATTGTTTTTGAAATATTTACGTATATTTATGTGTATATATTATAATTTACAAATATATTAATTAACTATTAATATACTGTATTATTATTCATTTATTTTATTTACAGTATATTTATTTACTGCATTATTATACAATGTGTTACTGCGTACATTTGCTATAAATCGCACACTCCGGTCTGAGGTCTGCCGGAAGAGATGTCTTTTAGAAACAAGCACCTAATTTTCTTTACCTCTATTTAAATATGTGTGTACGTTAATTATTAATGATCGAAGCAAAAAGCTCTTTATGCAATTAAGGCCTTTATTGACACCAAATTAACCAAATGGTTAGATAATTAAAATCCACAAATATAGCAATTGCATAGATTTACATGTATGAAATTATATTAGGGTTAAAGATATTCTGTTATGAGCTAGGACTCAAATCCGGAACTTTTACGACGACTTTTTAAAAGCAATACCTGTGAGGGTGTTACCACACCAATCGATAGATGTCGGTCGACGATGGTAGAACGGAACAGTCGACTTCGATCGATCGATTAGTGTGGTAACATCCTTACCAACACGAGTGTACCCAATACCAACACTCATTAACTGATTTAAGGCCGTTCCAGTTATACGGTGGAACAGGAAAGCAGTATTTAAGCGATTTTAAAGACTTTTTTATGTATCTTTAGAAAGAAAAGCATTATGCCAATTTCATACATTTGGCAACATATTTTCTATTCTATTCTATTGTTGGAAAGCCATTTGTCTAGGCCCCCTGAAGTCATTGTTAGACTGCAGACTAGTCATATTTAAGTTGATTGTTAACGCTGATTATAAGACATTGCATAACTAAGAAATGTGCACAACAAAAGCAAAATTAATCCCTTATTTACCAAAAATATTAGCCAAGAGATATTTAACTGATCAAAAATGCATTAAAATGGCTTCTCATTTCATATATAGCAGGAAAATATTTTCAAAAGCATTTCATTGTTGATCCTATTAAGACTATCTGTGTTTTCATCGTGACCCAATTTGGGGCGGGTCTAACAAAAAAATATTTCCTCAATTCTACTTTATTTCCCATCACTAAAGTTACTGTGCCTTTCCTTTCCAAATTTACATAATTTTACTTAATTCAACAAACTTAGCTTAACAAAACGGTACTTACACGTCAAAGATACTAAAAACCGGAGAAAGCTGTAGAACTAGTCAGCGCCATCTATTACCAAATAGCGGTACCAGTCGCAAATTTTATAATTCCACCTGCGGTCACGTGTGCACTTAACGGGATACCGCCGAACAGCGTTCGTCGACCTTTAGTGGGAATGCGTATAAATTACGCAACTTTTTTATTATTACTACAGGTTCTGTCATGATTACGGTTCTTTTACTGTCTCTTTTGTTTTTCGGTGGCGCCGTGCAGTGAATTAATGAGGAACTATTTACGAATTATCGGAGCGTAATTTGTATGGATGAAGGCGTAGTTCTAGGTTGAGTTTATCTGAGTAGCCTAGAATAATTGAGGTAGCTTTGTCTAGGTCGTGCGTGAGCTTAAAGTTTAATAAGCTTTTTCTGTAGGTAGTCTTGGTACAAAGTGGAGGTTTAAGTGACTACTTGCAGTATTAGAGGGTGTACGTTCAAAAGTATGTTCTAACTTTCCCTATCCCTACTTTATGTACATCCTACTTCGATCCTGTCAAAAGGTCCAAAATTGTAAATCAGTAAATATCATATCCATGAAAATTTTAACAGTGATTTTCTTGAATTTCCTCTAAGAGATATATGAAGTAATAATTAAAGGTAAATATATTATTCCGTATCGCGCTACCAGCGATTTTGAGGCAGACTTTTTTTATAACTTCGTCATGAGTTCTCAGCACCATAACTGGCCTTTTTTGCCAAAAAAAATCTCAAAATACTTTTCATTGCCACGTTTCATTATGGAAAAATTTTATACCAAAAAGATCACGCGCCACCTTAATTTTGCTTCCTCTCATGTTCTTTATGCATAAAAAATGTCTACATTTTTGTAGTTTAATTGGGTCTGTTCTGGTTATTTTATTGTAACTCAATGAGCTTTTGTTTGCAAGCCCCCTTCTGGCTTCTGGCGTGACCTACACACTACTAACCTGCTCCTCCTCGCTACGCTCGTCGTCGCACCTAATATTATTTGTTACTTTCAAGACTCAACATAACTACGCGCCACCTTAATTTTGCTTCCTCTCATGTTCTTTCACCACGCGCATGCATGCTTTCGCCAATGCCGTCACTAAATATCATGAAAGCAATGCAGAGTGAATGCAAAGGTTTGATTTTTTTTTTCGAGAATTTGAGATTTTTTTTTTTTGGCAAAAAAGATCATGCGCCATCATAACAACACTAGTTATGGTGCTGAGAATTCATGACGAAGTCATAAAAAATAATCTGCCTCAAAATCGCTGGTGGCGCAATACGGGCTATTTACCTAGTTAAGAATTACAACAAAGTTTAACATCTTTAAAATATATCAAAAGCGCTCCAATTTTTATAGGATCTATCGACAATGCAAGAGATTAATTGAAAACACACTTTAAGTGTTTATAACCATACAAAATAAGCCATTTCAAAATAATACGATGGTGGATTGAAAAGTTCGTGGCCTAAATAAGAAAACACAGGAATAATGCAATTTTTTATATTTATTTTTCTTCATACTCTCCTCCTAGGTCACAGCACTTAGTCCAGCGGTCCTCCAAAGCCTTGATCCCATTTAAATAGAAAGTCTTGTCAAGGTCCTCAAAAAAGGCATCTACGGCCACTTTGACCCCCTCATTGGTAGAAAATTTCATCCCACCTAAGTGTTTTTTTAGTTTTGAAAATAGGTGGAAGGTAGGAATAGGAATATGGTGAATAAGGGGGACGAGGAAGCAATTCGAAACCACAATTTACTATTTGAACCATTCTGCAGATGTGTGAACACGAGCATTGTCCTGATGGAACAAAACTTTCTTGGTCAACAATCCTGGTCTTTTAGACTTCATTTCTTCGCGTAAACGACGTAATAGTGTGCAGTAGTATGCAGAATTTATAGTTTGAATTCTTTTTAAGTAATCAACCAAGATGACACCCTTCGAATCCCAGAAAACCGATGCCATTACCTCGTTCACTGAAAAACACCCCTTGGCTTTATTGGGGGTCGGAGATCCGGGTGTCTTCCATTGTTTGGATTGTTGTTTGGATTCAGGAGTATAGTGATGAACCCATGTTTCGTCTATAGTAACAAACCTTGCCAAAAGTTCGTTTGGATCAGCTTGAAAAAGCTCTAAACAGTCTCTAGAAATCGTGATCCCATCTTGCAGACACCTTGTAGAACCCTAATTCGTTAACGATCATGTTTTGTGTACGTTCATATGAAATCGCTAGAGCTTCAGCTATCTCAAATACCTTCAATCTTCCGTCTCCCATGATGAGATTACATATTTTTTCGATGTTTTTCGAAGTCGTAGCTGTAGAAGGCCGTCCAGAGTGGAGGCAACTTTCATGCTCTCTCGTCCACGTTTAAATTCAGCTGTCCACTTTCTTATCATTGTATATGAAGGAGCATTGTGCCTGAGGTAGCCACCATATCTTCAGTATTTCTTGTGGAGGTATTTAATCACGGCACGGTGCTCTGAACTATCCATTTTCAAAATTAATGAAACTTACTCGCAATTAATGTTCAATAAAATAAATCTCAGAGAAAAAACGCACAAAGACTGACATGAGGGTAGTTTTATAATAATATGACAACGCTATCTATGTTAGGCCGCGAACTTTTCAATCCACCCTCGTACATAAAACCTAAATTGCCATTCTGTACCCAAATACTCCAAATAGAAAAACATCGAGTATATTTATTTAGCTGCACCATCGCTACTAAAGTACTTTCATTTTTTTCGTTAGGTTATTGACCTCGTGGTACCCAAATTTCTTAGGTCAAGCAAACAAATCTAGATCTAAACGATATCTCGAAAGTGTCTAGACTCTAGACGCATATTTAATTTAAATTTTATTGTTTTAAAGTGTTTAATTTTTTCACTTATGTTTTGGACAACAAACATTGCGTGTTGGTTATAGTTCCAAAACTTTTATGAACATAACGTATTTTTAGCTACTTTATCATTTCAAATAAAGGGTGAAGAAACATATTCATTATTTTTTTTTTTAAGAATTATGTACATTTCTTTATAAGTACCAAAAAGTCTATTAAGAATGACTAAACCTAAAATAGTGCAGTTCATTCCAGGCCCTCAATAAGCTTTTGATTTCAGTACTTTACGCAAAAAATGACTATACCTTAAATTTTATAACATTTTATAATAATTACTAAAATGAAAGTCAGAACCAAATTATGTATTTAAATATATAAAAGACATAAAAGCAAACCAAGCAATACGTAACTGCGTGCATCTTTACCGATACAGACAGGGTTCTCGAACCATAGGTTAATGCAAAAATAAATACTTGAGGTAATCTTTATGATTTAAAATAGATGACATAGATATTCAGTTGAATAAATTACTTTAAAAAATGTCGAAATCGTAAAATATTAAATAATATCACTAAAATATATTTATGTCAGCTTTATAGTCAATATTTTATTTTTGTGCTTTTTATTTGCTTGGGTTTATGTGCGAAATTATTTTTATTTGATCGGCAACCCTCAATAAAAAAAATATTCGCTCTGTTTTTGTGCAACAAGTGAATGCAGCCTGCTTACTAATGAGATAGCAAACTAACACAATAAATAATTAACTAGTAGTTATATGTTTATTTTTCCTATTTTTTCCCTATTAAATGAAGTAACAAATATTTTTAGATTAAAGAATTTGTGGTGCAATACAATATAGTTATTATAAGTTTACTCTAATGATGGCTATTTTAACACTAAAAAATAAAAAACTAATTAGTATTTAGCTCAAGTGATTATAAAATATGGTATTAACCTTATTGATTATTATAATTAAAATAGTTATAACTGTATATTTTACTGAAACATAATTGGCCGACGACTCGAACATTTTGAACTCAACCCTTTTAATTATTTGTAATTCGCAAGTAACTTTCAGTAAAATTTCGTGTTTACTTGTATGTTATAAAACTGAAGAGTTTGGTTTTTTTAGAACTCGGTCACTATAGGAACTCAGGATACAGATTTTTGTGATCCATGGAACATCTATTGAGTAAGGCCATGTTTAATCAATAAAATCTCACTGAGCTGGCAATTATGTGTGTAAAGCCATGCCAAATAGCTAGTTTACTATATTTATGGTCCATCTGCCCTTTCATAAACTTCATCTATAGTTGGTTACCTTGCATGTAAATTGAAAACTAATAGTAGTGACCCAAACATTTAACAATGTGGGTTTGACTACGTAATAGCGCCAAAATGGACCTATCTTTACGTTGCGTTCTTGTTTTTTGTAGAATTGCGGCTCGGTTTTACCCGCTTAAGTTCTTATCCCTTAGGAATTTTTTGATAAAATATAAACTATTTTACTCCTAGATAAAGTAGCTTTTCATAGCTGGAATAATATTCGAAACCGGTTCAGTAGGTTTTGAGTTTTGTTTTTCGAAATGGACTGTTTATTTATGGCCACTGGCATTTTAAATTTCACCAGACTTTGTAGCTTAGCGCTGACGGCGCTTAGCCGGATCTTAAACTACTCCTACATACGATACGCCTAGGGGCACCCGAGAGGGCACGGACCTCGGCTTAGGACGTCGTATATTGAAACTACCACTGGTTCGGAAGGGTCGTCTACTGCCAAAGAACCAGCAAAAACTCAGTAGGAATGCGTACGCCACGTTAGCCTGGCCCACCGGTGGGTTAGGCGATTCGAATGCCGTGTTGCCCTATTTCTAACTGGAACGCCAGCGTTCCTTGTAATAGCGTCGTCAGGATCTGTTAAGACGTTACGCGGACGCCTATAATGAACCGCCGCTTCTGGGTTGGCTGTGTAGTCAGCTGACTTATTGACCAACGGATTGGGATGGTGGGGAGCATTGTCAAAGTTGTGTCTAGGGTTTATCGACTAAATATGAACAAATATTTTAGCTTTAAAAAGGTTTTATTAGATAGAGCAGTCAACGGCTCATCAATATGTCTAATTTCTTCAATTCATTTTGAAATCTTTTGTCGTAGTCTCAAGTGTCACTCAAGGTTGAAAATAGATTGAGAAAATTTTACATTTTGTGATAGGTTAATGAGTTGTTGAATGTACCCACAGAGCAGATACGAAAAAACACGGTTACCAATGTGAATTATGTTATCAGAAATAATAGAACACGTTGTGTAGAAAATAGTGCGAACGATGAATAAATGACAATAATAAACTATTTTTATTATTCTACAATTAGCCTGAATTTATTTACCAATGCTGACAATACTGATTCGCTCACTTCGAGCGGAGAGCGAATTGTGCTTTGTGATACATCTTTGGTTTTATTGATTATACTTAATTAATTTATGCTTGCCTACCGGAACCCAAGAACGCTCCTTATGATTTTACCTTCTGTTCACAGGATTTCCAATTCTGCATCTTAACATGGATCGCTGTATAATCACAAAATTTGTTGAAGTTATGATTATATTTCATATAAAAAAACACAAATTTCATGTTGTTAACACCTTGGCCCGGAAACGTATGGGATGTTACCTGTGTCCTTTCGTAGACTGTATATATACTTATTTAACTACCGTATCTTGTCTCTACGAATACTACTATTTCTAACATATTCGACATATTTTAATTTGTAAAATTAGATTAATATTCAGTTTTAGAGAAATGCAAAAAACATGGAGGTTCACTGAAAAGTTAATTTCATCGCACAATGGAGTAGTCAGGTTAATTTATTACCCTAGACAAAACAAATTTAACAGTTTCACACATACATATTTGATAGGTACAACGTGCCACTCCTATAATCTACGTTGAGCAAAATTTACGATGTTTGTATTTTTACTAATATTTTGTATTACACTAATATTATTCAAATCCACAAACATGTACATCAATTTTTGCTTTTTATATTATATTTTTATACAATATACGTTCCAAATCTAGGTAATTTCTAAATTATTCCTATTTCCAAGTAATTTCTAAACGACCATACGAGCACAAACTCGCACAGATAAAAAGGTCTGACTGATCTGTCAACAAGCAAGCAAAAGCATTTCCTTTGACAGATGCCTCGTTTTTTTTTAATTTTCCCAGCCTTTAGGCAGAGGTTCAGAGCGGGCCGGATAACGGACCGCGTGTGCAGTTACTTTGTATGTGGGTGAATCGACTCCGGCGCACCGTTAGCTACGTCACTAGGGTACGGATGTGCTTGTCGATAAGTTCGTAAGGTAAAGATGTGTGTTCATGTTTTTTGGTGATTGGAATGTGCGAATTCTGTTCCGGTTGGTTTAATGTGATTGTACTATTTATGAATCGTCATGCAATAGAACGTATACAACAATAAAGAAATCAATATGCTTTAAAATGTTAATGATTATTCGCATGTTCAGATTATCTGTTTCTTAATCCTAGTTTTTAAGTCTTAGCTCGTTATAATACGAGTTACAAAATATAGTTTTTAGCTAATCGTTACATTTGTGTAAAATTCTTAAATGTTAGTGCGATTCTTAAGAGATATCTCTACATACAAAACCAAACGACCGTAACTAATAACTGCAGTACATAGGCGCTCTTTAAAAATAAGTGAAACAGTTGCAAGTAATCCAAGTTTTCAGTAATCTAATGAACAATCATTAACCAAACAAACCTACTCACACAGAACTCAAAATCCTCAACAAAATCAACATTATCAAATTAGGTCACCAAACCGAATCTATCGACCTTTCCCTTGCCAAGCACATCACTACCTCAGTACCGCAATCGACGTCACAAAAGGGATGCCGATGACGTAACGAACGGTACTATCGACAACGGTACTCGGACCTCTTACCACTGTCGCTTTTCCCGCGTCGCGTCGCAACTACAGTTTGACCACCTTATCTATCGGTAAAGGGTGGCGCTTCGTTCTACGCATAAACGGAGTTTACCGTAACAAAATGCTTAAGTTCAGGTTTTTGCTACTGATAGATAAGTTAGTGGCATTGCAGCGCCGTCTAGCGGGACTTAAAAGTAAACATGACATTTTTTTGTGTTTTTATAGTCTGTGGCATTTTACTTGAGTACGGGACCGCGTGTGAGAAAATTTATTGTTGAAGGTATGTGGGAGTCTGTGCTTTAACGGTGGTTTCTGGAATACTGTTTGTTAGATAATGTGTTTTATTTGCTGGTTTTTTTATAATAATAATCTAGAATTAATTTTATGAGGCCGTAGAATCTTTTCTTGGCGTAGGAAGAAGTCTATAAAAATTCAAACAAATAGCGACTTTATTATCTACCGTAAAGTGATGAAAATCGCATTTGAAAAATTTTGACAAAATTCGTGTCACATGTTTCAAGAATACGTATTCTATGTAGTATAAAATAGTCGCAGTTTACTTGACCCTTTAGCTGAGATAAGTCTGAGGTAAGAATAAGCACGGGTGTATTTTTTTCATAATAATTTACAGTCTCTTTATGTCTATACAAAGTTATTCTTATCTGCATCTGTTAGCTCGGCAAGTCTCCCTCCCTCTAAGTATCCAAACGACGAACACCCTCAAACGGCACCCGTTCACGAGTTAACGCGGGATCCAGCCATCGCCCTCCTCAACCATATTAGAGGGAAGTGAGCGACCCGTCACCCGACGCTACCGGGTCCGCGGGAGGGAGACTTGCCGATCTAACGGATGCAGATAAGAATAACTTTCTATAGACATCGAGAGACTCTGTAAATTTATTTTGAAAAAAAAAAATATACCCGTGAAGTTTCTTGCTAGTTCTTCTTCACGAAGGTTTTGCCGAACTGGTGGTAGAGTAATGCTTTATTTGACGTCAATAAGAACAAGTAATTGTCAATGTTGAGAAATAAATGTTTCATTTCATTTCATTTAACGGTTTATAGATTTCAGCCAAAGTAGCCTAAATGTAAAGAAAAGTAGGCTAAAATGTTAATTTGGTGGAAAGCAATACTTTAGTCCTTCACTCTGAAAGATTTTAGTCTCTTACTGCACTGTAAACTCATGTTCAAGTCAGGTATATATCCTGTTATAATCTAGAGACTTTGGACAGAGGGATATCCCGAATTTATTTAGGTATATATTCATTTAGGGTCCATTCCATTCCATATAACTTCAACTGAACCCTCAGGTCGACATACCTTGTCGATTCATTAGTCGATCATAACAATTTACCGCGTTTGCCGCCCTTGAAAACAGTAAACGTAAAATGTCTGGTTTACCACTATCTGGAACTCTTATACAACAAGAACATGTTAAAGTAAAAATATTGAAAAATATACCTTTACATTAAGACTTTTTTGTACACCTTCGTACCCGGCTTCCTTTGCGAAATGTAAATAATTAAATTAAGAAAACTTAGCTGGAATATTAGGCGGAATAACTCAGTCTTCCATTAAGGCTTGGTTTTCCTCGATTTACAATTTTTAAATCAAATTTACAGACTCAAATGATATTTTCTACGTCCAAGAAAATTACTTACGAGTAACAAAGCCAAGGATCTATTTAAACGAAACTGCCGATGAACACACGATGGGGTAAACTTTGTCTAGATTATAATAGAAATTCTACCACTAAATAAAGTATGTTGTTTTTAATTGTTCAGAGCGGTTAATTTTTGAATTGTATTTGTGATAATTAAAAAGCAACTGAAAACAAACCGGTATTTGCGCAAATCGTAACCATGGCAACGTTGACAAATATTGTAAAACTTGTACATAGTATAGATACATAACAATATGACCGCTTGAATAGAATAAGTAACTACTGTGTGTGAAATTACTCAACCTAAAAATATACAATTATTTACTCTTAAAAACTTCGAAATTAAAGCACCGCTTCAATATTGTAAAATATTATAAACAATGTATCCGTCCAGAGTGGCAAGAAACGGCCAATTCATACCTTCCTAAAGTTGAAAAAATGCTGAAGAATACGTAAATATTTCGGTCCTGTGGATTAATACTGTGTACAAAGTGTTATAATTTCAACTTCCTGGTTCAGTAGTACATTACAATATATAATTTTTTATCAAAGAAAACAACTACAAAATCACACCAAAAACAGATTTCTTCTGAAAATTTATATTCAGATGTTAACGTCAAAAATGTATTTGACGGTTACGAAATTTATAATTGTAATTAATAAATAATAAGTATTCTAAAATTAACCCAATAACGGAATAGACATCTAGTGGTACTTCGTGGATTACTAAGTTAGTATTATAATTTTCTTAATAACCTCCTAAATATGTTAAACTAAACTAAAAAAATTAAGTTAAATATCGTCGCAACCACTGGTAGTCCGTAACTGGTATATATATATTACAGACTTCTAGGCATTATTACAAATGACATACTTAAAGTCCGATTTGATTCTATATGTTCTATGATACTTATTCAAATTTGAAAAGTAACAAGTTTTCTGACAAGCCATAAGTTTATTTCAATGTAAATAGGTTGAACAAAGTTGTCCATCATAAAACTGTCCAGAGATAAGGTTTCTGCTCTTCTTCCTTAGAAACGGAAGTTCTGAGATAATGCGATTTTGAAAAGAAGACGATACCGAAGAATACGTTATCAGAAATTTCAAGGCTCGTTGCACTTGGGGAAAATTGCAGTGCTTTAAAACGTTAGTGTTCCTAGCTCCAAAATTTTAATTTGATAATTACAATTAACAAGGGTATCTTTGACTTGAAATGAAATGAAAATACACTTTATTGCCAATCCAGTTACAATGAAAATACACAAAAAAAATTTATTAACGAACAAATAGGGAATGACAATATAGGCGGCCTTATCACTAAAAGAGTGATCTCTTCCAGGCAACCTTGGCCATTTTTCAAATTTATTCCAAGAAGAGAAAATGAAAAAACTAATATTTTTGATACGAGACCTTTGGATTGATTAGTATTTAAATAGTCCCAAAGGTCAGTACAAAATCATAGCTCTGAGCAAATTAATAATAATAATAATATTTCTAACAATCACACCACATTATCTAGCCCAAATTAAGTATCATTAAGAACTTGTGTTATGGACACTAGATAACGGATAAATAAACTTAAGAAATATATAAGCACAGATAGATATTTTTTTTTCATATGTAAATATTAGAAATAAACTTAAATAAACATACATACACATCCATGACTAGAAAGCAAATATAATAAATTATCTGCCTCTACCAGAATTCGAACCCGGGACCTGTGGCATGGTTCAATAGCTTTGATCTGACTATGAAATTCTTCCGTCTGGCATCGGTTATCCTCATTTTGAGGTATAATGCATTTCATGCAAAAACTGTGCAAAGGCGGGAAAATATTCAAGCACCTCCGTGGCAGCCGGTGGTGCAGGAGCAACGGAGAAAAGAAATAGTTATCGTGGAATTGTTATGGATTTTTAGGTAGACGGCTCACGGCGTATAACACGGGACCACTCGAATTACCAAATAAATTTGTAAAATAAAAATATCGTTTACCGTACCATGGTCTCGACCTGTTCAAAGTCGGTTAAAAAAGATTTAAAATCATTGCATTTCTGTCGTACTTCGTTATTATAAATAATTCTACCTAAACATACATGTACAACGTAAAAAACTTATAAAAAATTAATGTTTCTTAATTATGCCATAATTTATGAAAGATTAATGACAAAAGCCTTGTTGTTATGGTTAAGTTAACATGACAGTAAGTGGTATATACATCACCAATGCCCTAACTAGATTATGTAATAATAAGCTGGGGTTCGGAGGGCAGTATGACGTAAAAATAATACTATATTTACTCACTTCATACCAATAAATGTACTAATTTACCAACTCTTACCTGCGCAGTGGTCCAACTGCAAATAATTTGTAAACTGTGGTTCGCCAAAGGTGTCATGCGAGTTTACTTCCTTGAGGCATTTTCACTACCTACAAATGGCTACTGCGTGAGGACAAGAGGCACTTAAGAAAGAGTATTCCAGTAGTTTCACTGTCAATGTGAAATAAACCGCGCAAAAGGGAACCAGTCGGAAAATAACCGTGAAATTTTTCATGAAGTATTTACTCAGGTGATCTTGTAGTCTGGTAGCGCTCATCTTTTAACTCGCTCAGTTTATATCAGTGCAAGCACTTGCATTAAAATTGCCGTTGCGAGGTGAACCGTAATGGGTCCGATTCACTCGTGGGGCAAAGCGCGCGTAAATTCGTCAACCGAGGACTGAGTGAAGTAATCTTAGCTTTTATCAATCACTAGCCATATACAGGGTGATTTTTTTTACCGTTCGAATTGCGAATGTTCGAAAGCTCTGGCCACAGTGCTGAGTGACTTTAGGACATACGGAACAGCGGCCAATGTAATTTGGAGAGTAGTATTTTTTATCTTTCATTTTCGCTTTATGGTTTCTTTACTAAATTTACCCCCGTATCAATATGTAAGCAACTCTACACTTAACTTAGCCTTGAACCCCCCTCCCCCTCGACGACTTGTCCCTTATTTATAGTCAAAAATTAGTATGTACAAAATTAATTTTAAGGTATTTTTTACTATATTCACAGCCGGCAAACGAGCTCACGACCCACGTGATGGTAAGTGCCATCCGCGTCCATGGACATAATCAGTCGTTAGTGTTTTATTTGTTAATATTAAATGTGGTTATTATATAGACAAATACCAACCGGAGGTTTCACTTGGGATTCCCTTTGTTCCAGTAATGGCACTGAAAGTTCCTTCCCTGTGTCCGGAACACAACCACGTAAGCGTGATTATTATGATGGTTAAAATAGGAAGGACCGTAGAACTGACCAGGAGGAGATCTTAACGAAGAACCTCTACAACCCCTAAAATGAATTTAAAAAAAAGTAGTTTTTCAGAGCTCCCTTAAACTACATAAGAAACTGCTGTACAAAGTTTTTTTGGATGCACTGGTTCCAGAAGTGGACGTCAAATAGTTAATTAAAACTCTCGCAAGTAAAGGTTTCTGCTGAGCAAATCTGGACTTTGACGCAGTAATGTAAAGTACAGATTCTCTTAGCAAAGTCTATCCTCAATTTAGCCATAACTAACAATGTAACATCACTGAGTCCCTTATTAGTCTATCAAGTAGACAAAGTCACGGGGTACAACTAGTTTGACACCAAACTCAAAGTGAATACACAAATATTATGTTTTACTGCGAATTTACACAATATTACCTAATGTTTGAAAGTTGTTGATAAATAAAACCTTTCTTAGTCAATTGTTTTTGTATATTTCAATAGTAACTGATGAGTTTTTTTTTTGTATAACTTGGTGTAATTCATATTTTGAGTCACATGATTCATAGAATCTAGACATAAACCATATTACGTCAACCTAACACTCATAAATAATATTAAGTAATTTTTATTTTCAATAAATATTTCATCTTCAAATATTAAAAATGTTTCTTTTTTTGTCCAATATTCGACCCAATGCATAAATTTTAAAGTAGTACCGGCTACCATAGTACGCTACCAGTAGCGTAATGGTACCTTACCCCGACGTTGAAGGTACCAAGTTCAAATGCTGGGGGACAAGCATTTGTGTAAGAAACGTCAAGTGATATTAATGATTTCTGTTTGCATATGTTTATTTCATTGTGAAATTTTATTTTGGTCTCAATTCGAGCATTCTAAGTCAACCTATGAAACCACGTTAGATATGACAACTAATTGTATAAAAATATATTTCTAATTTAAGATATCTATACACTATAATTTGAGTAAAATATCAACCAAGGCACTTACGTATATTTTATAGGACTTCTTCATACCTCCATATATCACAGAAGTTGTAGTATCATAATTTTAAAACAAATACCAATTTGTTTAAAACGAATAAAATGGGTAATAACAACAAAATTTACATTTAGATACTATTTTTGAAAAAAGAACGTTGAGTAAAGTCAATCGGAAACCGAAATTTTTTTTTTAATGTTGTGAAAGTGACAGAGGTGAATATTATAAAAATGTAAAACGCAAAGATCAGATGTCGCATGAAATTTAAATTTTACCATTGTCAGTCTCGGGTTCTGTGTTGACGGAAACACAAACGAAGAGGTGGTTGACCTCTGAAGTACAACAAATATTTCTATAGAGACATACATTGCAGATTGTAGAGGCTTTCTTCAAAGGATTTGCATTTTACCGATCTATAGTCAAAAATAATTTTAGTACTTTAAATTATATTTAAAGTACTAAAACTTTAAATTGTTGCAGTCGACTAGAACGAGCAAAACTTTTTAAATACGATAGCTATTATAAATATAAAATTAACTTACCTCTTATCGTGCTAGGCATTTTGTCCAAAAATCCTTTCGGCCAGTGTCAGAACAATTACAAACACAAAAATCCAAATAATAGTCACTCTAAACAAACACCGTCTACAAAAAACAATTATTATCCAAATCCATCCATTATTTGTCCACTATTCGAAACACAAGTTCAAAATCAGAACACAGTTTACACACTTCGAAGACTGTAAAAAAAGTAAACTTTTTTCACGCATCGACCGAAACGTCACACGTCAGAAACGTCAAAATTGGCGCGCCTTGCGTCCGTAAGGCGTCCGCATACGTCCTAGTGAAATGGTGAGGCGGCTGGTAGTGCTTTTTTCGCCGCGCTGCGGAGCCGTAGCCACGGGTAACTGTAATTTTTTTCGTGCTGCGAACAGTAACGGTGTTGAGGCCGGTTGTTGAACGTCTTTTGCTGGTAAACGAGTGGTCGATGGCTTCCACGAACGCGTGGGTAAAACGATTTACTGTTCATACTTGATTGCGTACGATCAAGTTCTTTTTTACAGCAGGTTCTGGGCAATGTGTGCTGAGTTATGCAACGCAGATAATTAAATTGAATGTTACGCGTAATTTTTCAGGATCTAGAGATAATTTTCATGCTTGACCTATTTTTTTGATTTTACATAATTTTATCTCGTTTGCTGATTTTTTTAATTTTTTAATATATCTAACAATCACACCACATTATCTAGGCCCAAATTAAGTATCATTAAGAACTTGTGTTATGTATACTAGATAACGGATAAATAAACTTAAGAAGTATATAAACACACATAGATTTTTTTAATATATAAATATTAGAAATAAACTTAAATGAACATACATACACGTCCATGACTAGAAAGCAAATATAATAATATATCTGCCCCTACCAGGATTCGAACCCGGGACCTCTGACATGGAAGGCAAGGCTACTTACCTCTATACCAAACACGCCGATAATTGTCTCTGATAATTATTGTCGTTAAAAACGTTTTAGCTTTTTTAATAACTATATTATTTCATAAAATACCAAAATCAAATCCTCAAATTAGTAGGTAGGTCATTCTTTTAGAGTTAAATGAAACACTAATAATGTCACTTCTGTATGCCAAAATTAGGACATATTTATACTTATCAAATTATTTACGAAAATATAAATACTTATAGAGGTCCGTATTTAGGGATATTTTACAATAATAAGGGTTTATTATTGTAAAATATGTCCTAATTTTGGCATACAGAAGCGACATTATTAGTGTTTCATTTAACTCTAAAAGAATGACCCAGGTATATGTTTGTACAGTAGTTTTATCTGGTATTAGAGTTTCCATCTTAAGATCTGTCACGGCGGTGTGCAGTGCCGTCTTCCCTATTTTCACCGCGATAATAATCACTTTGACGTGGTTGTGTTCCAGGTAAAGGGAAGAAACAGGCAGAGCCGTTACTGGAACAAAAGCAGTTCTAACTGAAGCTTACGGCGGCAACGCATCATTAGTCGATATATCAATCACAATAACTGTCAATAAACAAAATGATTGATGATGGCCATGAGAGTGGACGCGATTCACCATCAGGTGGGATGCATGGAGTTCGCATACGTACATGAAGTTTTCATTTTGTATGTAATTTAAATCTGACTTTACACCATGATAACGACCTCTTTTGTAATAGGTATATATTTTCACTGACACCTGGCCATTTATACATATTTATTGGTTATAAAAAAATCAAAGCTTAACTGTTTATTTATTCATTTATTTAACAGTTTTTGTACACACATATGAAAACAATTTAAAATACCTTAAAGACTTAATATGTAAAAAGGTACGGCTTATTTATAAACGAAATCTCCTTTATGTTTTTTATAACTTAAGATGAAGATGTTTTTTATGAATAAGTGAAACCTATATGTTATCTCATCCTATATATCCCCATCGCCGCCGCCCCTGCAATGTAGCGAAACTCGTTAACTAAACTTACAAAAACGCATAAGTAATAATAATTAAGTAAAACGATAAAATTGCCATGAGTAGAGTTGCTACTTGGCAAATTCAAATCGCCATTATAATCTTGTTCACGTGGTCGTGTTCCGGTCAGAGGGACGGAGCGGCCAATGCCATCACTGGAACACATCGACACAACGACATCGTCGCGTCGGCTACTGTGAAAAGATCATTACGACGATGAAGTACCAATACCTAACTTAGCTCAAAATGTGTTTGTGTTCTCTAAACAGTACCACCATACCCCTGTTATGCATTAGTAATTATTAATTCACTATTTCTGTAACATGAATGATTTATTTTTTTGGTAAAATTGCATTTATTCTGATAGAAGGTATTGGTGTCTTCGTCCATCGTCGTCGATTAGATTTTTTCTGCAAGACATTCAGCCCCAACCTACTCCATGAACGGTGTAGACATCATACATAAATGTACCATCAGTTGATGAGGTACGATGTAGTTACTGTTTACGTTGTAATGTTTAATTTGTGATTGTCTTCATGGTTGTGTCCGTTGGCAGTCCTCCTCGAAGGTATGTATTCAACTTTTTCTGTGTTAACAATCGTTTTCGGTTACGGTTGAGGAGGGCGATGGCTGGATCCCGCGGTCACTCGTGAACGGGTGCCGTTTGAGGGTGTTCGTCGTTTGGATGATTGGGGGGAGGGAAACTTGCCGAGCTAATAGATGCAGATAAAATAGTTTTGTATAGACATAGAGAGACTCTGTAAATTGATTTTGAAACTATACCCGTGAAGTTTCTTACCAGTTCTTCTTCACGAAGGTTTTACCGAACTGGTGGTAGAGTCATGTTTTATTTGACGTCAATAAGGACAAGTAATTGTCAATGTTGAGAAATAAATATTTGAATTTGAATTTTCCTTGCGTCACTTAAGCTATAGTATGTAATAATAAATAGTAATAAAAAGTTAATTTTTACACCAATAAAAAAATAACATTACAAATCGGTAAACAAAATGGCATTCATATAGGTGTTAAAAAAAGACCTCTAAAAGGGCACTTTAGCACTGATTTTCAGAAGGAGCCCGAGCAATATAACATATAACTAATCAAAGCAAACAATACAAGCATAATAAAATAACACAAATAACAAAATTGTGTAATATTTGACAATATTTCGTGTCAATTTGTAAATTGCGTTGAAATGGTGTTTGATTATCATATTTAATATACAATTTCTTTGCAATAAAAAATTGACATAATGATTTTCATACGAAGAGAGGAGTTGTTGCAGGTCTCTGAAGAGCGCCCCCTGTCCGCCTGTTACAGCTGTTTCTCCGACGCCTCCTGTCCGCCTGTTACAGCTGTTTCTCCGACGACTCCTGTTTTTGGCTGTCAATCTGTTATATCCTTCGGTGTGCTAATAACTTCTTCGTTGGTGTGCTCTTCCCTGGATTTTA
This sequence comes from Marasmarcha lunaedactyla, assembly GCA_923062675.1. Taxonomy (NCBI): domain Eukaryota; kingdom Metazoa; phylum Arthropoda; class Insecta; order Lepidoptera; family Pterophoridae; genus Marasmarcha; species Marasmarcha lunaedactyla. Next base: position 12,054,419 of record OV281366.1, read on the forward strand.
CTTACTTAGGTTGATTAATATAGTTATATCCTTATACAGGGTGATTCAACGAAATGGATCATGAGTCTTATAGGATGTTTTTTTTTTCTATTTTACTAATGGACTAAATGTAATAAAGAGTGGAATCTACCAGGTAGATTCAACGCTCTCAGTAGACAGTAAGAGCATATGTTGTCACAACACAACATAGAAAAGAATCCTCTTATTTAGTATACCTGTTCTAAACCAATGGTAGAGAATTTTTGATTTTAATCCAAAAACAATGATACTTAAAACTTAATTTTTGTTAGCTGCATGATTACGAGTACTTAAAATCAGTTTTAATACAAATAAAACTAAATCTCCTTGTAAGTTGGCACGCGTTTTGTTATATTTGTAGCTCGCCCACATTTGACACCCAGAGGGCCGAGCATTCATTCGAAGGCTTATGTCAATGTCATTTGGATTTCTAACAAATTTTCTATTCTTTGTGCGAATGCCACTTCTCCAGACCCACAGGAATATCTAAATGCGAGTTCCACCTCGCCACCAACAAAGAAGAAGACGAAGGAACTCACCAAGAAGAAGATAAAACTCCACAACTTGAAGTTGAGCTTAAATTCAGATATCTAAGTTATATGAATTGAAAATCTTGAAGTTACTATTATGAAGAAGAAATAAATAAATTGTAATCAGCAAACAAAATAAGTGTAATAATTGTATAATTGACCGCCGCCTGCAAAGAATTTGCCTTTTCAATTCAAATTGTTATTTAATTTGATAACTACTCTTTAAAAGCTTTTTTTAATCTGCAGACTATTAATAACCTAAAAATGAGAACTTGTACCTATTTCTCAATTTTTGGTTTGATTGTGTTTTATAGCGAAGCAACACAAATGTGTGTCTTTTAAATGTTAGCAATTAATATTGTTGTGCATATTAATGCGAGGATTGATAACTGTAATAAATGCCTATTCAATGTTTTTTTTTAAATCTTATTTTTAAAAGAGGCTTTTATTCCATGAGAATATGTCAGCCTCATTATAACTTATACTTAAGATAAAACACAACTCTAATTATATTATAACTGAAGGATCAGTGAGAGAGGCTTGTTTTTGTAAGAATATATGAATTAGAAAGTCAAAGACATCTGAATTAGGATTTGCTAATATGGTCAAGAATATACCTACATCAAATTTATTAATATTATATTTTTGCAACAAAGATTTCCTTTCTCTCTGATACTTTACACATTTTGAAAGCATGTGCTGGACATCATCTACAATATTACAGGTTTCACAATAAGGCGATTCTAATTTTTCATTAAGTAACTAAATTTCTTAGATGGATAATGATTGGATCGAAGGCCTATTCAATGTTGTTACCATAGATTTAAATCTTTGGTTGTGACAGCTGTTGGTGTCACAGATAATAAATAAAAAAAATATTATAAACATAATATTGTAATGTAGGTAATGTGATATTTTTACACATAAACATCTCACAGGTAAGTGTTTATTTTGTTATGCTCTAACCCCGTTGTGTTACACCAACCGTCAAATTTTTTAATCATATCTCATAACGAACTACAGCAGAATATTCTTTCTGTCACTACACAATTCAACCGTTATGTGCAAATAAATCTTCAATAAAATACTCACTTCCTTTCATACATAGATACTTTCAAAGCTCATAATTTTTTTCTGAAATAACTGTACATTATGCAAATTTAAAGGCAAGGCTAAAAGTATACAGCCGTGCCTCGTTAATTTTACAACTTAATAATTTGGGAACAAGACTTTTGATGATTATGAAAAAGTACGAAATTGATACAGCATCCGAATTCTTCCGGGTTAGAGTATTTCTCCCGCGATAAGTGTCATTGACCCCAACGCAACGGTACTTAAACAACTTGTTTCATGCGTTTCGGCCGACTGCAGACACGCCCGCATGACGTAATTGTGGTTCAAGCTATTAGACGATAGGTAGCGTGGTTTTTAAAATTTTTTCTTTAGAGTGAGTTTATCTAAAATCACAGTCCTTAGGTTATTTTGTTATTTGTATTGGTTGTTATTATCTTTAGTACTTACCTACTAATGAAGTCTATGTCTGCTACAGTTTTGAAACAAACTTTATTTTCAGGTATTTTTCAGGTACCTACCCAGATAACTATCCACCTAGTGTTGCCAGGTCGCCAAACCTAATAGCCGGACAGACCAGTCAGTTTGGCCGGACATTTGGGTAGAAAGGTCGGACACCCTACGTTATTGAGGATTTTGCCTCAGTATTAATAGGTACGACAAAAATTTTTTATGTAATATCAAGCTTTTTCACAGAGCGCAGGGGGGCGATTCTCGGCGCCTGCGCTCGGCTACGCTCGGCGCTCGCTTGTTTACGAAATGTAAAAAGCCTAACAAAAGCCGGACAAGCCGGACACTGTTTATTTTGGCCGGACACGCAACCAAAAAGCCTACCTATGTCCGGCTTTATCCGGATGCCTGGCAACGCTATATCCATCGTTAAAATATTTAGTCTTGGGGATATGTTAAAGAAAATCTGGTTGGGTTTCGATAAAGTATAACATTCTATAAAATGGGATTAATGAAGGTCTGTCGGACTTTATAGTCCTTAATATCTTATGATATTTATAATAGAGTAAAGGCACTGTACGGTTTGAAAGTGAGGATATTACTGGAAAAATTAGGTAGATATAAATTATCAAAACAACAACCCGAAAAACAACCTTGATATCTTATAACTCCTTTGAGTAATGTTGTCCACCTACCGCCAAAGGAAGTATCGCTAAACGCATGCTCGTTGCCGGCAAATGCAAAAAATAAGTTAAAAATAAATGAAATAACAATAAAGATTTGCTATTTGAATTCGTTACTTAGATGTAGGTAGTTTCATGTAGCTAAAATTTAAAAAAATGTTACTAGCGGCATCTGCTGGACAGAAGTTCCTTGTAAAATCCTTTCCGGTACTAGCGACGTCTATCGGACAGTAGTTTTAGCTTATGGCGTGTGTGTAATATAGGGCAGTCTTTGAAGAGTAGGTAGTACCTAATACACATATGTTTCTACTTAGTTGCTGACAACATGTTTATTACTAAAAGGCTTTAAAGATGGTTATGCTTTTACCCAGATACATTTATCCACATCATTAACGGCCATTTCAGAGTACGATGAAGTTACAGTTTGCAAAAGCGGTTAGAATTTCTAAAATTTAATAAAACTTTAACACATTCATTCCAAATTACGTCTTATCACGAATTTTATTATATTTTGCAGTTTATGCAGGCAGGTAGGTCGGTTTCTGGTCGCCTTTTCTTACCAACACCATTCTCTTTCTCAATTTCTACCAATAACAACCTAGTGACATCTTCTGTAAATTGTAGTAATCGAACACCATTGTTAGAAAAAGATATGGATATTAGAATCGTATGGATTTGTTACACCAAACGGCTTATATAGGCACCCTAAGTGTAGGCCCTGCATACCGGTACCTAATGCACGATGTATGATGTAAATTTTTAAAATCTATTTAAGTAATTTAGCGAATCTTATGTAGGTACGTAATTAATTAAAGTTACCTATTAGAAGAAACCTATTTCTCGTTGAAACATACCTACCTTGTAAATATGGCGGACAGCGCCATCTATTCTGTATTAAAATAAGAACATTGTAATGACATCTTTCGTCAAAAGAACGAAATCAACCGCTAGTTCCATCTACAGTATTATTTTATAAACTTCTTAGTCCGTATTTCGTACACAGATGTCAGTACCAATTTCGGATCAGCATAGGTTATTTAATAAAAAAAAATTCTGTACTGACTGTTAAATCCTATTTAGGTACGTTATTTAAAACCATCTAGCTGAAGTAATTTATTAAATAAGAAGTTATCAGTAATCATATCTTCAATTAAGTACCTACATTTGTTCTACGTGGGTGGCAAAATCATAAGCTGGCCTGGTACCCCAATGAAAAAAATTTAGCAATACTACTGTACAATATGTTTACATATAAAAAATATCTCTATTATCCGATTTAAAACTAAGATTATTACGAAATGCAACAATACTTAGAATTCTTTTTCAAGAATCTTGCATAGAGTGCCATTAAAAAGTTTGTAAGTAAAGCAGAAAATTAAAATTTCATAATAAATTTTTGGATAGTGGATATAATAAAAACATGGAATTACATTCAACTCTATTCATGACATGATACATGTAGCTGCAAATGGTTGAGGTATAACATAAGTGCTGTGGTAGGATAAGATAACAATCCTCTGGTGGTTGTTATATCTTCGGGAAAAATTGATGTGTATGTGGTTATACAACTACTTACTGTCATGATACTAAAACCTTAAAATGCTCATAAGTCACAGTGATGGATCAATGGCAATGACAATTTTGAGTATAATAAACAATACCCAGACAAATACACCAACTGGTTGGCCTCAAAGTAGGTGAGCAGAGCTTGTGTCATGGATGACACAAGCGACCTGGGTGAGCCCAGAATAAACATACATATAAACAACCATAAACCGAGAACAAACATTAAGTGTTCATCGCAGAACTGAATGTTCCCCGACCAGGAATCGAGCCTGGGACCTCCAGCGTATGAGGCAAAGCCAGATAGATGGAAAACGATTTATAATGCGTTTGTGTGTTTTACTAGTGTAAATCTAAAAATAACTACGTCGCTGTTAAGCAGATTTTACACACGCAGATTAACTTAGTTTTATCTACATTGCCAACTTTTTATTATTGCTTTCTTGAATGTTTCATAAAACTTTACTTTTAATTTTACTTTAACTGTAGTAAAAAAATATTTGTGATCTGTGAAGACATTTATTAAACAAATTGTTATCATCCAAATACGCAACCCAGCTTTTTGTAGAATTTGAATTACGTTAAGTTTAATTTAGAAATATTGTATCGGTATATATTAGTCTTTTCCTTGTTTTCTGTTCTTGATTTATTAATATTGCTACATAATACATAAAGTTACATTTTAATTATGTACAAATAAATAATTTAGAGCATTTACACCAATCTATCCGTCTATAATTATTCATTTCGATCTATTTTTCACTGTCAGATCATGTTACGCGTTAAGACATAAATTAAATTTAAAATATCATACTCTTAAGATCGCAACTTTGCAAATGGGCGCTATGAAAAACTGTCGCACGAAACTTCTCGGCCGGGCTCCTGGAAAGCCATCCGCCATTTTGTTTCAAGTTACAAAGTACCTATTCCTTCCATTTGCCAATGCTCAATCAATAGACAAATATAACCTGAGACACAGACTATACAGAGAAGGATGTATAAATGTGTGTAGGTACTTATACTGAGGTGAAATATCTAGATATCATAAATATTGATTTTACGAGAGCGGGGCGGTTGACTCTAAGGTTGTCACTTAGAGAAATGTAGACATTAAATTATTTTGCGGCGAAGATAAGCGTGAACGAAATGTATTTTATAATTTATTTTAACCATGTTAAAGTAAAAAGCTAAGCAAAGCAATAATACCGATTGTACACATCCAAAGCGGTACAATAGACATACTAATACAAATAAAAATAAAAAACACCAACCTTTGTCTTCTTCTCGGCGAGTCAATGAAGCAAAACCATTTTAATAAGATTTTGTAGGATAAATACTCAGTAACTCACACAGTGTTTTTCTTTCTGTCTTATATGGGTAACATATATGTTCAATACCAGAATTCGAACCCAGGACCTTAGTGCAAGAAGCCGTGCCCGACCACTTGAACCATGAAACTACCAAATTATTAATAAACATTTTAAAAAATATTAGAAACTTTGTCACAGCCCTAATTCAAAGAGTTATGCCCAGGGATGTCACACATCTATGGGGCAGTGAGTTGTGGGAATGAGATAACAATACGAATAACTTACGTAAGAAAGAGAACACCGTATGTTTATTTAGTCACTTTAGTTGTACTTTTAACCCGTTTTATTCCATTTTGCTACATTTTACCCTTTTGTGACGGACTTGTGTAAGCAATCGAGTGATTACGTTCTACAAGCTTAGGCACCTACCTATATTTTTGACACAGTATTATTAAATGAGATTAAGATTCCCCATTCATATTAAGATAAAGTAGAAATAAACAGAATTATGTTTAACTCGTAAATGTAAGATCGTAAATGTACAATAGTTAATAATTACTAACATTAGCCTCATTCATTTTTAATTGCGCTTCGCTGAATTTTGTATTTAGTTGCGATTTTCAAATATGTATAAAAATTATACGTCATACTAATGTAGGTACAATGAGTATGACGTATATTTTTTATTTGTTCAAAGAAGTCTGGATATTACGTAACGACTTTCAAATAATAGCAGCCAAGATAACTACGCGCAACCATATTGAATTCTGGCGAGGTATAGAATTCCACCACCGGCGATTGCAGTAAGGAACGCTGGCGATTACAACTGCAGCCTACCATCGCACTGATGGAATAAATCATATGTTTACGATCTATGATGTCAATGGGCATGGATTCTACTTACTGTCGACTGGAAGGCGCTCGTGGACTGCACGCTTGGCTATGAACACTATTTTTTATGCTTAAAAGCAGGTATACCCACTTAGCGTAGACTGTTATATAGACATAAAGAGACACTGTAAATTTATTTTGAAAATGACACCCATGAAGTTTCTTTCTTCTTTGCGAAGGTTTTACCGAACTGGTGGTAGAGTCATGTTTTATTTGACGTCAATAAGAACAAGTAATTGTCAATGTTAAGAAATAAATATTAAGAAAAAAATATATTTTGTATATACAATATTAATTATATCTAAACAAACTCTATAATTCCTTATTTAAAATCGATCGCAGACTTGCCGCAGAATTATTATGCATAGACATAAGAGCTACGTTTATTTTTAAAAATGATACCTTGAGGTTGCCAGTTCTTCTTCACGAAGGTTTCTCCAAACTGGTGTAGAGTCATGCTTTATATAACTTCAACAAGAACATGGAATTGTCAATGTTGAGAAAGGAATATTTGAATTTGAATTTGCAATGTTATGAGTATATTTGCAGTGTCTCAACCCCGCTTCCACTTGATGACTTGATTTTGTTGGTTAACGTCTATTAAACAAACTTTGAACATAAATTTTTAAGTTCGTAATACCTCCCGTTACCTTGCAAACAATTTAAGTTACAGCTGTTTACGTTACGGGTAACAAAATGGGGGTAAATTAATTCATGCCTACTGTAATTTAAGTAATTGTTTTGATAAAATGTTTCCAAACACCTACAACAAAAGACATTATATACAAAACATACTAAATGGTTAAATTACTGAACAGTCACAAATTAAAACTAATCTATTTCTAATTAACAAAACTCCACAATGCAAGCACGACACAGAAAGAAACAAAATCAAGAAAAAAAGATCGGTTTTTAAACCTCGATGTCAACATGACATGACGACTGATTTCCTTCGACCATCTGTCAAATCGCTTTTGACACCCGCACGGCCATTTTGAATCCCCGTTTTCGCGGCAAACGATACCGTTTAGGGGGGGCAGGGAGTTTCTTCTGCGATGGTGAATTTACCTTACACAGTGCATCGACCTCGTGCGTGTAGACGTATGTTTCAACTGATGTGAGGATTTGCTAATGAAAACCATTATAGCCAAGTACATGTATCTTTGCCTCGATTCGAATGATTGATTTGAAAATAAAGATGGCGAACAGAGAAAATAACTCGCTTTCGTTAAAACAAAGTGCTGACGTAAGAAATAAATAAAGCTTTATTAAAACTGTTTGCAGACGTTAAAACCAAATAGCCAATTGAATTTATTTTGACAACTACAATGTATTTAAAATGTAAGCATTTGATACGTACCTAGAAATTCTAAATATGAGCAACGACGTGTTAAATCGTTGTAGAGACATATACATTTATATGCATGTAGGTAAGTATGTCATGCAAATATGATACCTACCTACTCAGTTGATCATCAATAATCCAGCCTTTTGTGTTCGGTATATACGCGACGACAACAATAGTGGGACAATCCTTGTTGCGAATTAATATCTAACTAATCTTTATTATTGATAAATTCAAATATTTATTTCTCAACATTGAAAGTTTCTTCTTCTTATTGACGTCAAATTAAGCATGACCCTACCACCAGTTCGGAGAAACCTTCGTGAAGAAGAACTGGCAAGAAACTTCACAGGTGTATTTTACACCACATAGGTGATGTGCTCGTTCCTAAAAAAAATATCGTTCAGTTTCTAGCTAGTTAATTTCAAAGTTTTATTTAATTTGGTACCGTTTTCATTTTTTGCCGTCTAAAACTGTTATAATTCATAATATTCAATGTCAATATGTAATTAGGCTAACTTGGCTAAGCCGATGTGCAATTTTATATTCGGTGAACTGTATCATCGCTTACTTACACTATAATGGTCTTCATGGCATAAGTTGTAGGTGCTCTTGCGTCAAAAGCCCTGAGATCGAATCCCGGTAGAGAAAGACAGTTTATCATGCCGACTGCAGTATTCACGAGTCATGTTTTCATTTTGTACAAATTCTCAATTGGTTTGACCTTGGGTAATTCTTAGTAGCACAGATTAAAAAAAAATCCATTTTTTTTACAATTGAATCAAAACTCCGTGGATATTAAATCGTGGCTATACACACAACGAAATGAAAATATTATTGCATTCGATACAATATCTACAGTCATAACCTTGTGCTAGTTCCAACGATTTGTAAACAATACGAGCGGAAAAATGACTAAGTTTATTAATAAAGTGTCATTTACTCCATGCCGTGATTTATTATAGTTGGCTATATTATTTGTTATAATAATATTATAAATTTAATAGTTAGTTATTCCTATATGTATAAACAAATATATCTGACTTTGAAAATTAGCCTGTAGCCCGAACCAACACATTTTTACATACTTTTAATATTTTTAAATACACATATGTATAATTTTTCAGCACACTAGGTAACGTTTAATCATGAAATTACTACTAATTACTAGAAAATGCACGGACAAAGCCTAGTAAGTGCTGTATATTATACATATTCCAACAAAGGTGACATCGAAAATTCTATATATAGAAATATTGAATATATAGTCAAAAGTCAATATTAATAGACAAAATAAGAAAGTTAAGCAAACACAAAAAGATCGTTTCATCATGAAATTACTAGAGATCATTGGGACCGATGCGGAGTCGTACGCAGATCCCTTTTTGTCGCTTCACGTCCTGCATATGTGTGTAACGCTCCAAACGCGAACTAAAAAGTTTAATATCCTAGCTGTAGTTATTTCTAATCAGATTTTCATATAGACAAATATTTTATTTCGCATTTAAAAACAATATCTAGAAGTGGGTTAGGCTCTATTTTATCGAGTAGCCGTTTCAAGCTTACACATAATTGCTGCCGATGATCGCACGCGCCAGTAAGGACAACAAAAAAAAAAACAAATCGTTCATGATTTTTTTCTGAGATTTTACCCTCATACACAGAGGGTGTTCCTTTTTACTACTCCAGTTTGTAGGTACATAGTTTGGTACAAAACTTAACGTCTTTGCTAGATCTGACTACATTGGTCACGCTTGTACGGTCCACATGTTTATTCTAAAACTGAGAATAAAATAGGTAAAAAGTTTGTCGCACCGAATACAAAAACAGCCGCCGTGTTCAATCCCTTTCTTTAACTGACCCTGTTTATGCTTTCTGGTGTGATTTTAGTTAAACTCTATGCAGATTATTATTGTGTGAACATGAAACATTGTAGGTAGCATTGAATTAAAAATAAAGCTTCTTTTGGGGACTCACTAGTCCAAATTTGTCAAATTTGTAAATAGACTTACAAATAGCTATCATGTACTAATTCCCAGTTGAGATTTAAGCCGCGAAAACACCTAGACTCATAAGGCCCTAGATTTTAAGAAATATTATAGACCTTAAAACCAATCCTACAAAATTATGCACATAACAAATATTTGCTGTCAGGCCCATACTTATTTTACCTTTTAGCCCAAAAACGAAAACTAACACATAATATTACACACACAGATAATTTTAAAAAACTAAAATCATACTTGTCACTGAGATCGAACGTGCAAAGACCAAACTGTGTTCGGCATTCCGGCTGATTAAATAAATAAAATATAGAAATAAATCGTTACAGTTCGCTCCTTTCTCTACAGGCTCACTACAAAACGTGCTCTTGATATTTACTAGAATAAACAAGATTCAACATACCTTTTCGTGGCGGTGGTTCATGGCGCCATCGTCTTAAAACGGCTTTAAATAAGTTTCTACAGTTTATCTAAAACATAAACAAATGCTGCGTTCCGTTTGCCGATTACAGCGCTCACAGCGCTCATATACCCGTTCCGATTGCCCGTGAGCGCGCTCACAGCGATATCGATACGTCATCAATGACGTCATAAACGCCGCCATCTTACCGCTCACAGTGCCAACGCTACGGAGCATGGTCGCTGTGAACGGCCTGTCAAAACTGACACATGACGTTACTTTGTTGATGTTTTTATTAGTCTATTAAAGATTTTAAAAGCTTGCTTTTTCATTTTATTTTGTAATTATATAAAAAATGGCTCCTGCTTCATTCAGGGTCAAAGATCTTAATGAAATTGTAACTTTAGACTTAAGCAACGAACAATCAGAATGTTAGCGCGATATTTACCGTTCCGATTGCAATAGCACTAATAACACTTTTAGCGCGCTCAAACGAATCGGAACGGTTTTGAGCACTTTTAGCGCTGTGAGCGCTGTAATCGGCAAACGGAACGCAGCAAAAGACGAAATCGAAAAGACTCAAACTTGCATATAGCACATTGAAATGCTATGTACAAAAAAAATTACTTTTGGCGTTAAAAATAAGGAGTCTGCTTTACAAGTATTTCACTTTATTTTGTACAAGGGTCTTAGGAGGATAGTATTATTTAAAAAAGTAATATTAATAGCAGTAGTATTATTTCAATGTTGTTTTTCTAGATAAATATTAGATTTTAAATAAATATAAAACAACACTGTAAGATATAAAAAAATATCTAAAACGAATAACAAATTAGTATTTAGGGCGGCACTTTCAAAGGATTTTTTCTCGCAAAATAATAAGACTACGAACTTAGTATTTCTTATTTTCCTATGTTGATGTTAGAAATTTTTTTCTTTATTATGTATAGTGTTTTTATTTTTTCCTTATTTTATGAATGTTTAGTGTGTAATTATTTTTTATTGTATTTCTTGTGTTTCTTGTTTTAAAATCTAAAAGTAAAAACAAATAATTGTCCTTCACAGCGTAATTTTTGTACTAATACTGTTATGTTAGCTGTAAGTTTACCGAATATAAATAAATAAATAATAATAAAAATAAATAAAATTTTTGATGCTGGTGGCCAGGATCAATCTGGAAAAAGAAGGCGAATGTAATTTCCCGTGTTTACGAGTAAGTATGTTAGGGTGTTAGTCGATCGACGTCGATCGACGGACTATCGATTGGTGTGGTAACACCCTTAGTCATAACGTTATCCCAAATCTTGGTTTGCATAAGGTTTTTCTCTGCCAATAATTATTCTCATATGATTTAATAGTACATATCTAATACTTTCTTAAGTTATCACGGTTCATTATATTGAATAAAACCCTTTTTTACCGGATTTCATCGCGTTTAATTATCATCGCGGGATAAAATAATGTTATTGTTCAAATTATTAGTATTTTTTTTCTTAATTTAAAGATTTGGTAATCGTAGTGCAACAAATTAATAAAATACAGATGCTATAAAGCAGCATATTGCAACTGCAAGGTAGGCCAGAGGACAGTGGGTTGCTGCGCACACATTGCCACAATCATTTGGTACCTTGGCTGGGCAAGGTAACGTTGTATCATCTGCCCAGTCATTAGATAATGTATTTCTCATATATGAATCAGAATAAATACATTAAAAAAACTATGTTTTATATTTATTTTCAACTTTTTAATATTCTTCAATTCCAAAAGTATTTTGAGCTTACAAAATAAAACTTTTGATTATTCCACTAAATAATTCTTAATATCATAATTCCAGTACCTCGTTTTACCTACACGACATAAAATTGTATGTGAAAGATGTTGGGCACTCTTAAGCCAGACCATGTACGGAAAGTGAAATGAAGCTTTTTAACACGATGTTTCGGTACCTTTACTTACAGACACCATGACCACGCTATAAAATCCGGTTAAAAACCTTTTTATTTAGTCCCTACCTACCTCTGGTATTATCTAGAGTTTATTTTGTTAAGAGCTCCTCTGCTGCAGACCTTCCAATGTAGAACAGCGGTGGCGCCCTGTAGCTTTTAAATAGTGATAAATTATTGAAAATGGTTTAGTAGTTACAGAATACTAGATGTATGCTTTTCATACTGTATTGCACTGAAGAGCTTAATTTATTCTAGAGTTGCCCAAATGCAAGACTAAAATGAAACTTATGCCAGTCTTGGTAGGTATGGGTTTTGCGTCGATATACCTGGTCTTTGTCTCGGTCTCGCAAGTCTTGCAATCACCTATTAGTCTATAACTATTTGTGAAACATAAAAATAATAAATGTGAGACCAAACTATAGGGCCCTTGTGCTAAGGAAACCAGAAGTTGCGAAAGCAGGTACCACAAACACCCAAACCTAGCATAATATCTGCCTCAGCAAACAAACATCATCATCTCGTAAATCATCCTCTGTTGTATGAAGAGCTCTCACCTCTCAAGGGTTAAAAGGATTTGCCGTAATCACCTCGCTTGGCAGGCGGGTTGTTGATCGCAGTAGGTGTTCACATTTAGAACAAGAAGTGATGCTGCCAACTTAGTTACCTTAGTCGACTGATATGACGCCCATGGTTGTATAGAAGAGTGGCCCTACTCTTGAGCCGGGAACTATAGAGGAAATCTAGTCATTTTTGTGGGAATCAATGCGGTCTCACGTCTCAACCTGCGCTAGACGGGTAGTCCTCATTTTGGTTTAGAACTTAAAACTGCCCCACAGAGTAGATGCATCCTGAGCTTATGTGAGCCACCAAAATTAATTACAACCAGCTTGACAATATTTTAAAGACATTAATAAGAAATACAGTGATTCAAATTCAAATATTTATTGCTCAACATTGACAATTACTTGTTCTTATTGACTTTAAATAAAACATGACTCTACCTCCAGTTCGGAAAAGCCTTCGTGAAGAATAAATGGCAAGAAACTTCACGGGTATATTTTTTTCAAAATAAAACAGAGTCTCTTTATGTCTATACAGAATTATTCTTATCTGCATCTGTTAGCTCGGCAAGTCTCCCTCCCCCGAAGTACCAAACGACGAACACCCTCAAACGGCACCCGTTCACGAGTTAACGCGGGATCCAGCCATCGCCCTCCTCAACCATAATAGAGAGAAGTGAGCGACCCGTCACCCGACGCTACCAGAAGAAGACGTCTTTAGTCGACGAAGATAGCCCTTCACCTTATTTAAAATAAAATATGTAGTTGTAAAATAAAAATAATCTATCCATTTTACAAGTTATTTAACTATAAAAAAACACAAATCAAATTACAGTTGACCAAAATCGTAATTAAGTTTTTAATCATGGACTATCTCGGTTTGTGAGTTAATAAATCGTAAATATGTAGGAAAACATTTTTAAATAATTTAATCTTAAACACCGATTTCGGTTTAACTTAAGAGTGTTACCACAACAATCGGTCGACGTCGATCGACAGTTGATCGATTGGTGTGGTAACACCCTCACTGCGTTCCGCAAGAGTCTTGCAGACCCAGTCTTGTCCTGCTCAAATCTGGTGGGGTCAGTCTAGGTCTTGGTCTTGTTACAATTAAGCGATCTTGTTCTTGGTTCTTGCAGTCTTGCAAAAACGCAACCGATTATTGGCAACACTAATTTAATCTCGACTAGCTAATCTTTAAACAGTATTTAAATAGGTATGGATAAGCAATCGTCGAAATAGTAAATAGTAGATGATCTATTTAGTTATGTTTCCGGAAAGATACCGATTAAATAATAAATCTGGTACTGAAATAAAGTACAAAAATAATTTAATCAATAAAGGTTTTTTATTTATTTGTAGATTTAAAATCCACAGCTCTTAAATTATTTAACAATTATTCAGATAGTGTACTCGTACTACAGACAGCAAGTCACGAAATCACATTTTAATTTTTCACAAAGTAGACAGCAGAAATTATAAAAAAATAAATTATAAGGAACCAACCGTTATACATATTATGTCTAAGGGTGTTACCACACCAATCGATCGACATCGATCGATGGTAGCATGGAACAGGCAACGTCGATCGACCGATTGACCGGTCGACGTCGTTCGACGGTCGATCGATTGGTGTGGTAACACCCTTAGGCGGATTGTTATAGAAATTAAAGTCTTCTAGACAAGTTTGTTTACTTATGGTTTTATAAATGTTTATTTGGTAGGTAAGTACTTCTATGTATATGGAACATAGATGTATGTTACAATCTACTACTTACCAATCACCTACTTACAATATTATATACAGCTTCCCATAGATGTACCGCCCCGATATCAAATTCCTCTTTTTAATATAAGTAGACATTTCCGTTTCTCGAGTTGGATTTCTCAGTTCAAGTTATACGGCCTCACTCAGAGACCTGAAATAGTTACTGAAGGTACTCTTAATAAAAATATTGCTTAGCAAATCTAGACTTGGATGCAGTATAGATAAAGTATAAATCCGCAAAGCAAAATCTATATTTCGAGCATCTTAACTAGCCATTTGACTTGTCTGCGGCCGATAGTGTGTTTGGTATGCCAAATCAAAGCCAAATATAAATAATTTCTCAGTTCAAATGAACTTGCGCGTTTAGTAATTTGATAATTTCGTACTTTAATTATATCCATTGGATAATAGTGATGCCGTTACATAAAAGAAATAAAACATATTGCGTTGATTCTCATAACAGCGATTGAAATACTTACGTATGTAACTACATTTTGTAGGACAGGTAGAAAATCAACATAATTTAATCATAATAATGCACTTCTTACGGCTGCAGTCAAGGTGTTAATTGGTTACTTAAGCTTTGCGAATTCATACTGTAGCGGCTATACATTGTTAGTAAAGTCAGCAAAACCCCAGACTGGACTGCCGCGTGTTCTAGGCAGTCAGTCGTCTGCGCAACACCGCCTCGCTAGGTCAACTTGTATTACATAAGATAAGGACTTATTATACTGACTTATGTAACTACGTTTAAGTGTTTGAAAATAATAGACTGAGTGAATTTAAAAGGTTTCTGGTTTTATTGCGTCACCACCTCCAAATTGGTGACCCCGACGTGATCAAGAAGACGACTCACGGTGACGCGCGAACCTAGCGAGGGTGCATATTGTTTAGTAATAAATAAAAAGTGAATATTAAAGCGTCGCGCCTGCAGCTACCGACATGGAGTCGGAAATGATCAAATTCCTGCGCAACATGTCCCTGGAGCTAAAGGAACTCCGCGGGGAGATCGAAGAGATCCGGTCGCGAGGCAGGAGCTACGGACGACCGCAGGACAGAAGCTATGACGGAGGTCGGTGGAGATCGCGACCCAGGAGCAGGACAGCGTCACGACATCGGGAAGAACTAGTTGCAGTACAGTCAGCGACGGTGAGCGACTGTGCTGCGGGCAATCACCGATTATGCGTCCGAGAACAGAAAACCGGCTTAGTGTACCTGGTCGATACCGGGGCTAACGTGTCAGTGATTCCAGTGAATAAAGTGCCGGACAAAAGAAAGGCAAGCGAATGCCCGTATAAACTGTATGCTGCGAACAATACGGAAATAAAAACTTATGGTGTAATATCGTTAGAAATTAATCTTGGTTTACGCCGTAGTTTTAGATGGAATTTTATTATAGCTGACGTAAAACAACCCATAATTGGGGCAGACTTTTTAAAGGCACACGAATTAGTAGTTGATTTATACAATAGACGGTTGTTGGACGGCCGCACTAAATTAGATACGCAAGGTATATTAGTTTTGTATAACGAGCCCGCGATAACGAGTATTCAAAATGACAACCCATATCGCGGGCTTCTAGAACAATACTCAGAAATAACGAAACCAATTTCTTTTAAGGAGCCCAGTAAACACGGTATCGTACATTATATAGAGACTACTGGCCCCCCGGTTTTTGCTAAAGTAAGACCATTACCGCCGCAAAGATATAAAATCGCTAGGGACGAGTTTAGGTTAATGCAAGAATTAGGTATTTGCAGGCCATCAAAGAGTCCATGGGCAAGCCCGTTGCATGTAGTACCAAAGAAGGACGGCCAGATCAGGCCTTGCGGAGACTATCGTGCACTCAACGCGATCACGAAGCCAGACCGCTACCCGATTCCGAGAATTCAGGACTTCACATATGGATTGGCAGGTAAGTGTGTTTTTTCCCGGTTAGATATTAACAGAGCGTTCCATAATATTAGCATTGCACCGGAAGACGTAGAGAAAACCGCCATTATAACGCCGTTTGGTCTTTTCGAATTTCCAAGAATGACATTCGGCTTGCGGAATGCGGCCCAAACGTTCCAGAGATTCATGAATAATAGCGTGCTGCAGGGAATCGAAACCTGCACCCTTGGGGATGAGGGTAAGAGTACAAATAACAAAGTGCGTGAGAGCTCTAATTTATTTTCCTACATTGATGACGTCATCGTAGCTAGTACGAATCATGACGTACATAGAGAGCACCTTAAACAGGTCTTTGCCAGGTTTCAAGAGTTCGGCATAACCATTAATCTGGCGAAGTGTAGTCTCGGTAAGTGTAATATAGAGTTTTTAGGTTACGAAGTGAGCGCGGAAGGTGTCAAACCCATGAAGAGCAAGGTGGAAGCTATCAAAGAATTCCCCAGACCTGAAACAATCGAGCAGCTCCGCCGTTTTTTAGGTATGGTTAACTTTTACAGGAATCACTTAGAGCGTGCGGCAGATCAACAGGCCGACTTGAACATCTTCCTGCATGGCGCCAAAAAGAAGGATAAATCAAAGATTAAATGGACGGATAAGTCGATAGCCGCCTTCGAGCAATGTAAGTTAGCTTTAGAAAACGCGGTGACCTTGTCACATCCGGGAGACGAAGGTGCGCTGTATTTAATGTGTGACGCGTCAAACTCGTGCGTCGGCGCAGTCCTCCAACATAAGGTTAAAGGAATCTGGAAGCCGCTGGGGTATTTTTCCAAAAGATTGTCGGAGGCTCAAAAGAAATATAGCACGTACGACAGAGAGCTATTGGCAGTATACTTGGCCATAGTACATTTTCGCAGCATGGTAGAAGGCCGGCAGCTCACCATAATGACGGATCATAAGCCATTAACACACGTTTTTTCTAAAATAGGTTCAGATAATAAAGAGACGCCCAGGCGAGCACGACAACTATTGTATATAAGCGAATTTACGAGCGATATACAATACGTCAAAGGTAACGAAAACGCAGTTGCTGACGCGTTGTCCCGAGTTATAGAGACCATTGTTTGTCCGACCGTTTTAGATTTCGACGAAGTCGCCCGGGCACAGGAAACAGACGATGAACTTGCAGAAATGCTGACGGAATCTCAAGGTAATATAGTGCTTAAAAAATTACAATCACCACTGTGTAATAGTGCGATCTATTGCGAAACTTCAGAGAACCGTGTGAGACCCTACCTGCCTCAGCAGTTCAGAAATGTGGCTTTCAATGTCGTACATAGTAATAACCATCCCGGAATTAGAACAACGCGTAAAATGATTACGAATAAATATTACTGGCCGGGTATGAATAAAGATATCAGTGTATGGGCCCGAGCGTGCATACAATGTCAAAAGGTAAAAACGCATAGGCACACACATTCTAAATTAGGTACTTTTACACTAGCAGAACGGTTCGAGCACTTACACGTAGACATCGTGGGCCCCCTGCCGACCACGCAGGAAGGGCATAGGTACTTAGTTACGATGATAGATAGATTTACAAACTGGCCGGAAGCCGTTCCGGTCAGCGATATAACAGCCGAGACCGTCGCTAAAATAATATATGAAAACTGGATTTGCCGTTTTGGATGCCCAAGTAGGTTAACTAGCGATCAGGGGAGGCAATTTGAAAGTGAATTATTTAATAAACTTATGAAAGTATTAGGCATTAATAAATTCCGAACCACAGCGTACCATCCCCAAAGTAACGGCAAGGTAGAAAGATTACATCGTTCTCTGAAGGTCGCTTTGAAAGCACGTTTATTACAGAATAAAAATGGGTCATGGGTTGATGAACTGCCAACGGTCATGCTGGGACTACGTGCAGCATGTCGTAGCGACAGCGGCGTCAGCGCAGCTGAAATGGTATTAGGGCACACGTTACGCTTGCCTGGCGATTTTTATGTCGATTGCGCGAACGCAGAAACGTCGCAAGAAAAATACGTAGGTAAATTACGCAATATTATACAAAGTCTCCGGCCCCAGACACGAGAAAATAGCGATTCTGGTACAATTTTCGTTCATAAAGATTTAAAATCATGTAGTCATGTTTTCGTACGAAATGATTTAGTGCAAAGGCCATTGATGCCTAGTTATAGTGGACCGTATCTTGTGATAAATAGATCACCAAAGAGTATGACCATTGAAATAGGGGGCCGTCGAACAACCGTTTCCATAGATAGAGTGAAACCCGCTTACTGCTTATATGAAGCAGATCCCAATGATGGAGATAGAAATTCTATGTTCTCAAATAGTAAAAAATTTATTAATGATGTTCCACAGGTGCAAAAATCGCTACCGCCTAAACCTTTAACCACGCGCAGTGGCCGCGCAGTTAAGCAGCCGGTGCGATTTGCCGATGTTGGATGAACTAAAATAGATGAGTTCACATAATTA
Organism: Marasmarcha lunaedactyla; assembly: GCA_923062675.1. Classification (NCBI taxonomy): domain Eukaryota; kingdom Metazoa; phylum Arthropoda; class Insecta; order Lepidoptera; family Pterophoridae; genus Marasmarcha; species Marasmarcha lunaedactyla. Next base: position 12,073,340 of record OV281366.1, read on the forward strand.
TTAATCATACATTATTCTAATTGCAAAAGAATTTAACGTAGTAACTCGTATATAACATTTTGTTCAATCCAAAAATGGGTAAATCGTATAGTAAAGAACAAGAAATAATCATAGCACAAAATGGTGCAAATAACGCCAGTACTAATGAAATAATAACGCACGTTAAGCTTTTCGGAGCAATTGTATTTGCAGTGTTCATAATGATGGTATTAATTTTCGTGTACTATTGCATTCAAAAATGTCGTAAAAACACTCGAAGCTGGATGGATAACAGAGTAAGAGCCATGTGGAAAGCAGCTAGTGACGCAAACGGCACGGTATAAGCCGATACAGGTCGGCCGATGAGGGAGTTTTTTTTTTGGCTATTGTCGCGAGAGGAGGCAAGGTGAGTCCTAAGGGACGTTTTTTTTTATATTGCAGACCGGCCTCTCGGGCAATATACCCTTAATATTTTAATGATTATTATTAGGTCAAGTGCCTGCATCAAGTCGGCCCTTGAAAAATAGGTATCCGCAAAATTTTTTATTGTTGTATAAGTGATCTTTTTAAATTACGTGTAATTGATTTTGTACCCATTTCAAACAACTTATAAATAATTATTGTTGCTAATTTCTTATTTCAAATTTTTGTAAAATAATTCAATTACAGGTACATTGTGTATGAAACATCGCCTTAACGTATTTTGTTACGAAGCATCGCCTTAACATATTTTGTTCTATAAATAGATTGTAAGAAACAAAAGAGCATTGAGCTTTGGAATGCGATATCAGACCTAGTAACCCGTAATGTAAACACAGATTCAGCAATCATGTCGAATCGACGTCATCTGGTACACTTCTGTAATAAGTTTAGTGTAAGGTAATATTATGGAGTCATATTTTTAAAAACTGGTAAAAATTTTTTTTGTTTTGTTTTTGTTCTCTCCAAGGTATAATTAAAATGCAATAGCACTTACGAGATACAGGATGTTTGTTTGTTGAATTGTATAAATTTTTTTGGTAAAGTTAGTTTTATAAAAAATTTTTTTAAAAAAGAAGGGGTGTGATGTAGCGGCTATACATTGTTAGTAAAGTCAGCAAAACCCCAGACTGGACTGCCGCGTGTTCTAGGCAGTCAGTCGTCTGCGCAACACCGCCTCGCTAGGTCAACTTGTATTACATAAGATAAGGACTTATTATACTGACTTATGTAACTACGTTTAAGTGTTTGAAAATAATAGACTGAGTGAATTTAAAAGGTTTCTGGTTTTATTGCGTCACCACCTCCAAAATACTTTATCTTTACTAGGTGAAACTCGAGTTTTGCTTAGGAAAATCTATAATTAGGATTTCCATTTAACATATTTGAGTGTGACCGTTACCTGCTGCCTAAAAATATCTTAAGACTGAATGTGAATAAATTAGTACCTACGGATGAATGACTTGATGCAAAAGAGTTCATTAGATGCTTGTTATACTTATCTCTACATTATTTTATGTATTAATTTACGTACACACAACATGAGTAAGAAGCTTGTAGCGTAGTTTCAATAAAACACAAAATTCTCTTCTGTGTTTATTTTTTCGGTAAAATTAAAAAATATACAAAGATGCCAACAATTTTGGCTACGCACACTCGTGAACGTAAAAAATAAATATAGGTTTCTTAAAAAGAACTTTGATTATCGATAATAAAATATCTTAACTATGTAATTTGGAATAATAAACTCGGAAAATAATAAATAAATAGATTCAAGTTGCTTTGATGGATAATTTTTCGTGACTGACTTGTCAAATCAAAACATTGCCGTTCTCCGACACTACGTAATTCCTAGTTTAAAATTACGTCGGGAACAACAAAAAAATAAAATTTACTGACAAAAAGAGGTCGAAATAGACAACCGTCACAATACCCCGGGGGCCGGGAAAAAAAAAATCTGAAAGATTTTTTTTAGTAAAATTTCAAATTCAAACCAAATCAAAATAAACCGCATATACATATCGAATTTTAATATTTAATCTGCTAAATGAAAGAACAATCAAAAAAAAAAATAATAATTAAAAGCAAAATGAAAATTAATATTAACATCCTATAGAAGAATTTTTCTGAAAAAACATCCTGTATATATGAAAAAAAAAAAAATAATACTGATATAATGCTTATCAACAAGTTATTTAATAGAAAAAGAAAACAAAACAGACGAGAGAGAGAAAAAAAAAAAAATCCTAAATAATTATCTTAAATTACATGGTTCATGAATGATAGAATTTTTAACATGTTCCTGGAATATACAATGTTAATATACATCGTTCAACTCCATCAACGTACATTATAATTACAACATACATTCTCTATCATACTAGTCTTATTCCAACTACTGGAAATAAAACGTCATGCAGTTAGAGTTGCTTATGAGGAATCGTATCCTAAATAAGTCAACTCAATAGAGTTGAACGCAACGGCAAAAGGCTTTAAAAGTTGCCATCCGCTGAAAATATTAATAGCTTATGGCTTCTTTAACGTGTCGCTAACTCCCGCACGGTGATTACTATAAACAAGTTTCAGTTAAAGACTGAAATAAATATGCCGGAAAGCATATGAAAATAATTCTCACAGGAAAGTGATTCAAGTGTATAAATAATACACATAGGTATGGTTTAGTTTAACGAGTTACCATAATAAACGCTCGTGCAGAAGGCTTAATTTTACAAGTTGCAAACCGCTTGAAAAAAAATTGAAAAAAAAAATTGATGACATTTAACAAATTATACTATAAAGTATAATACAGATATTGAAAATAAGAGTTTACACTCCTAGAATTGCAAATATTAAATAAATTACACAATAAGTTAACCTAATACTACGATGATGATAATTAATTATAAGTTTTGACCAACGTCAATGTTAATGGTATAGCCAAACGATAATGAGGTGCATAGAAAAAAAAATAAGACAAAAAGAATCGGCTTATGCTCGCCGTGAAAATTCTCTCTCTCTCTGAAAATTCTTCAGGGCTATTTTGTAAAATTTCTGTTTCAGAATCTACATTAATATTTAATAATAATGATCGTAGTTCGTCTACAGATTGCGTCGAAGAAAAATTTATATTTCTGATTTTTAATTCATAAATTATTTCAGGTTTATTTAATTGTGAAAAATTCATTGCAAAATCAAAAAAAATGTTAAAGTGAAACAAATTTGTTAATAGTCGTTATGCAGAATAGAGCCTTAAAAATATACGTATTTTCGAGTGATGAAAATGAATAGAAAATGTTATTTAAATAGTGAAATTACTGGGTTATAGAATGTTGTGTCTTCAGAAAATTTCTTCAAGGATATTATAACGAAAGAAACTAAAGAAACTTAAATGTCTGAATAATTTAGCAGTATTTTGATATATAATAGTGGATATATTATAGTAGATACATATATAAATATATTATAGTGAATGTTAATGATTGAAAATGGTAACAAATAAAGTTTTATGCCTGACCTCAATAATAATTATAAAAAAATTATTTTTAATGTTGCAATTCTTCTGTTCCTTTTGTTCCTTCTGTTGCAATTTCTCCTCTCTTCTCCATAAACTACGTTTGAATATTCGGGCGCCAGTATGTGGCGTAGTTTCAATAAAACACAAAATTCTCTTCTGTGTTTATTTTTTCGGTAAAATTAAAAAATATACAAAGATGCCAACAATTTTGGCTACGCACACTCGTGAACGTAAAAAATAAATATAGGTTTCTTAAAAAGAACTTTGATTATCGATAATAAAATATCTTAACTATGTAATTTGGAATAATAAACTCGGAAAATAATAAATAAATAGATTCAAGTTGCTTTGATGGATAATTTTTCGTGACTGACTTGTCAAATCAAAACATTGCCGTTCTCCGACACTACGTAATTCCTAGTTTAAAATTACGTCGGGAACAACAAAAAAATAAAATTTACTGACAAAAAGAGGTCGAAATAGACAACCGTCACAAGCTTATATTATGTACAGAATGGTAGATAATAATAATAATAATAAATCCCCAGACAAACACACCAACTGTATGGCCCCAAAATAAGCAGAGCTTGTGTTATGGATGACTATACAGCGAACTGGGGGGGAAACCCCAGAATAAACATACATATATAAATATCAACAACGATGACCCGAGAACAAACACCTGTGTTCATCACACAAATGAATGCCCCGGCCAGGATTCGAACCTGGGACCACCGGCGTATGAGACAGGGCTACTGACCAATACGTCACTCGGCCGTCATAGGTGCATTCATTTAATTTTAGATTGTATTTTTTATAATATCGATATTGTCTTATTGACGCTTTATATTTTAATACACCTATTTACGGTACCTGATCGATATATGAGTAATATTAAAATTGTGCAGTTATACTTTAAAAATGTTTTTTAATGAAAGTCTATTTTAGATTTTTGAAAGCCTCAAAACGTTCGTCTGTGGAGTTCATCTTTTTCTTTGAGTCAATATTTAGCACTTAACGTCAGCTGAACACACAAAGGTTTGCAACTGAAAAAACAATGGAACGATCGGTACAGTATGTGTTTCGGAATTTAGATCAGATTATGATTCAGAATTCAAGTTACGAAACGGCCCGACACCAAACGCTTCGCTAAAGCAAACCGTTTCGTTTGTGCCTGCGTGCGATTAACATCGTTTCGCTCCGTATTGTTATTTTACTGTATAAATCCACTTCTCGTCTACCTAGACATCGCATTTAAACCCGGCGCAGAGCGAGAGAGACAAAACCATTACATTTATAACGCCGACGTTTTTAGATCCGATGGCTACTTTCTTTCGTAACAGCCGTACAATCAATACAAACAAATTCAAAAATCGAACACATGACGTGTCCGCCATTTTAAAGCCGAACGATGCATGTAATCGAAAAAGTGACAACACCGTCGTGACAAACGGGAAAAATTAGCCTAAAAACGTGTGCTATACGTTTATGTAGGATGTCGTAATGACAGGACGCCACACCGTTTAGGCTTTGAGCGGTCGGCGAGGGACGCGCGAGGTAATCTGCGATCAAAATGGAAGCCGTCGGCCATCTTAGGTCCGTCGCGAGCGAGAGAGCGCGCGGTCCGCTTTAGGAATTTGGGAAATTGGTAGTTTTTTTCTGTTGTAAAGAGAGCAGTATATAAGAGGTCGGTAGGCAGAGGACAGAGGGGTGCGGGGCACTCCGCACAGGCAAAGCGGTGTGAAGGGAAAGAACTGCGGTTGGTGCCATGAGTTCTTCAATATCGCGAGATATATCTGAAGATATATCTTGCTGTACATGATGTTACTTTTGCAAATCTTCGAAACGCATTTATTGAAATGTTTTATAATGGATGATAGATAAACATATCAATGTTTAATTGGTTAAATTTGTATGTACAATTTCTAATGTATCGACTTTTTTAAACAATACAACTGGAGTTAAAGTTACTAGTTATCGTTACATATACTTTTTATCATCATAACAAGTATTTAAATGAAATCTATCTCAAATAAATCTATCTATCTAAAATTAATAAACCGGATTTTAGGAGTGCATTGAAATATTTTTCAACGTCAATCTGATTTTATTAAGTGGTGTTACGATTCTGGCTCGTTTTAACTTCGTTTGCATTTTTTATCTTACCTTCAGATAGATCTCGCGACAAGTCTGCGAGCCGCGCACTCGTGTACACCGGCCATCTATCTTTCATTGCACGTACGAGACGCGCGGGGGGCAGCCGGTCGCCGAGCGAGCGGCATACGCGACTGCGGCGGAGCCATCTTGCCAACGATCGTCCTATTGCTCGCGTCTCCGCGCTGGAAATCGCGTTTATTTCGCACTAATTACCCTAAAAAACATAAAACAATCATCAGAAACTGTGCCTAAAGTGTTGACAAACTGTGGATTGGACTTTTAGTGATAAAACATTGTTGATTTATGTGTGTTGTTGTGTTGCATTCCAACTGTCTAGGTAAGTAGTCGGCCTTTGTGCGCGACAATTATCATTTTGTGATCGATTCGCCCGAGCGGGGGTGCTGGTTGCCGGTCCGTTCCATATCTTTTGTTGTTTTGTGACGCTGCGAATCAATAATTTTAGTGGAAGCCTGCTCTGAAACGCTCGCGTCCCTTATTCAAATAGTTCTTGTTGTTTTAATGTTGTTGATTGAGTGGTATAACTGTATTTAGTAGTCATTTTGGTTCAAAATTCTGTGGATTAGGATATTTAGCGTTGCCTTCATCCTATAAACAATAAAAGCCGTGTGAAACTAGTAATATCTACTTATAAGCGTTATATAGACGAGGGATAAAAAGATTGCATAGTTGTTAAGTGTTATTGCATCGTCTACCATACACACTTAAAAGTAAGTATCTTTCTAAGCAAATAATTCCTAACTACAGTTCAGTTTCATATAAAATCTTCAATCGTATATATTTTTGTTATAGTCCGATAAGGAAACATGTAAAAATCCAAAAGTGGCAAGCGGGTGGTCACACATCTATTTATAGATATACCAGGTGTGTGAGAAACATCAAGAATACAGTATACAATAATGACACGCAACTGTAGGTGCTGTTGGAATAGTTAAATCGAGTAATGAACTATTTTATTGTGACGTGTTGTCATTCCAAGTATAAACAGCATAATTTAAATATGTGTGGCTTGTATTGTTCAATTTCGTGTCTTATTATTGGTGTAAAAATTTTCCTTAGTCTGTTTTAAACATGAAAAGTTTGAAATATTTTTACACAATAGGAATCTTTAAGTCAATTTATACATACACAATGCCTGTAACTACCTTGTACTCATAACTTAAACACAAATTAAAAAAACAACATTTCAAAACAATAGAAAATCAGGCTGCATGGGCTAGATCCCTTTGCCTTCACCTAAGGGTAAAAAATAAAAAACAATAGAAAATCGATAAACTGTCAAAAGTTTTCTACTTTCACAAATTCGAAATTTTAACTATATATTACCATACATTATATATCAACTTTTAAAAAAAGTTAAAATTACAAGCAGTCAATATTTGAATAATTCAATAACAGTTTAATAGTACCCAATCTATACAGTAAACTACATGTTGGCCATTTTATTGATACCAGTAAGTGACGTAACTGTTTATTTCGCTACAATGGAAGTTGATTGTGCAAAATTAAGCTAATCATTGTGATTACATTAATTTACGTTATAAAATGTATATTTTCAACTCTTTTAAAAACCAGCCTTGAATGCGTGGGTAGACCTAACGATGTTTAAATCGAGAACTAGCCAGTTCGAGTAATAATTCGAAAATCGGAGCCCTTTCACAATGTGCGAAAGAGATAGTTGTAATCGTTTTGTCTCTATGCATACTAGAGCGTCCTCGGTACAACTCGGAAGTTGTGTTTTAGAAAATGTTGCAAGAGTCATTTATAACTAGATATTGCTCATGATTCTTCTTTTCTAGACTTAAGCTTTATTTTTTTCAAAACGAACAGCCTTAGAGATTATTTTTTTATATCTATCTCGTTTCTATACCTAGATGTCGAATATCCAATATCTGTATTTATATTCTGTATATACCTACCTACTTTGGTTAAATAGCTTCAGCTGTGTGGTGATAAGTCAGTTTTTAGTCTCAGAAGATGTCAAATAAGATTGTTATTGATTGTCATTGTTTGTTTACAAGTTACAAAAACCTAAAATATCTGAAGGTTTGTTGCACCACAGGCTCAGTTATGGTTATAGTCAAAATTATCTTTAACAAAAATAACAGTCACGTTAGAATTCAACAGTTGCAACATGTTACTGTAAGTCTGTATTTTGACAGTTAACCTGACCAGAACTATAGCATTAACCGATCAAAACCGAGTGGTTATGGCTAGCGGTTGTTATGACGTCATTTTATCCATTGCTAAAATGGTGCAACGGTTGACTTACCCGGAGATTTGGCGGCTTTGTTATGGTAATCGTCTCATGGTGAAACCCACCCTAATTATGCTATATAATAAAATACATGAGCGCGCCAACCATCCCTTTCCTGGGGCCATCGCATCCATCCCCTCCTTGCCATCATCTTTAACTTTTCTAAGTTTTCGTACCTACCTAGGTATAATTAATTTGTTATATACTCATATTTATTATTATTACTAATGAAGTAGGTAGAGTTAGCTACAATTTGTTGTCGTTCGGTGATAACGGTAACTATACCAGAAATACTATAGAAGTGAAAGTATAGATAATATCGTTAAGAACTCGTATGAGCGGGCGAATGTTCCGTATTACATAGGTACGAAACTAACGTGGCGCCTAGTTAGATACCAGTTGCGTTTTATGGTCGAATTTAGTCAAATACGTAATTGCATATTTAGATTTTACCTAGTTTATAAGGTTGGCCTTGACGGCCGAGCGGCGTCAGTTGCCTGCCCTGCCTCATATCTTGGAGGTTCCAAGTTCGAGTCCTAGTTGAGGCATTCAATGTGTGTGGAACAGAGATGTTTGTTCTCTCATCATGATAGTTATGTTCTGATATGTAGAAGATATGTTTATACCCCCCCAGTTCGCTGTGTGGTCATCCATAACACAAGCTCTGCTTACTTTGGGTCCATACAGTTGCTGTGTACGTCTGGGGATTTATTTTTATTATAACTTGAGGTCCCCGTAGTTTCAACAGCGTAATTCTTGATCCCCTGGATAATTTAGGTTTCTAGAGGTGTGAGGATTTTTAAAAACGATTAATTTAGTTTCAGAAATTTTTCGTTTCATCTAGAAAAACCAATACCTTAGTGTCTAGATTACAAATTTATATCCTCTATGGGGCTTATATTGTAAAGAGGATTATATTATGGGACTCTTTCTGAAATTGAAGTCGTAACAAGATAGCGAACGAAATAAATTTTTCGTTTGTTAATTAATATTATTGTAAGATTTTATTTAGTTAAACAAATAGCTAATGTTCATTTGAACAGGTACGCGGCACTCACAGACTTCGAATAGTTAGGTTAAGGTGCTGGTGATTAAATATGTCACTAAGCGAATTTTATATAAGTACTTCATAAAAGTCTAGATTTGCTTAGCAACCTTTTTAACTACAAGCGCCTTGTTCAAAAATAAACACGCGCTTACCAAACTTACCTCTCAAAGAGCCTGAATTCAAACTTAGAGTGAATAGGAAGTTGCTTTTTGTATCCTATCCATCACAGCCGCTTTTTACCGGGTGAGATGAAAGATAAACGCGTCTCCATTCGTCCATAAAACGCCACTAAAAGGAAGTTTACTAAAACTTTTCCAATCTAAATAAAGAGAGAAATCCAGCCAAAATTAACGTTCCCAATTATCTCCTATTATTTAATTTCTCCAACGCCGCACGCAATCACGCAAATAAAGCATGACTCTACCACCAGTTCGGAAAAACCTTCGTGAAGAAGAACTGGCAAGAAACTTCACGGGTATCATTTTTTCAAAATAAATTTACAATGTCTCTTTATGTCTTTACAAAGTTATTCTTATCTGCATCTGCATTGATTTTGCAAACCAAATATAGACCTAGAAAAAGTATAGATATAGAGTTTTGCTAAGCACTTAACAGCACTTTAACCTACTTCTCAGTGTGGCAGTGGCGCACTAATAAAAATTAACAATATTTTAGATCTTCCAAGTAAAAACAATTCATAACCTCTGTAAGATGGAAGGTAGCCATTCAAATGAAATCAAAGCAGTAAGGGAAGTTGCAATGGAGGTCTCGTTAAGTAACACTTGTGTACACCCGCATTGTACATTAATTACTTACTTATTCATATAATTGAATTCTTTCTGCTTTGAATAAAGAACGTACTCAAGGGTATTTATTTGTGGTAAGGTTTTATTGTTCTACGCATTTTTTCTGTCGGTCATAGTTAAATCAGTTATGTAACTGAGCAAGCTTAGTCTGCAACGGCCGCAGTCATGCGCTCCTAAGTATACGGATATTGTTAAGCTAAATGTTATCTAAGTCTATCGGCCAGAATCAAAGACGTCCAATGATAACTTAAGGCATCCTTAGTATAGATTTGGCTCAGCAATTTTATAGTGTATCTATAATGCGTCAAAGTCTGTATTTTATAAGAAAAATTTGAAATCGTTTTCCAGTTCGCCCCTTTGATATCGACCTTTTTAGTAAATTTGTTGATGAGTTTAAGAAAAAACTAAAAATTAAAAAAAGAATATTTACAACATCTTACACTATTTGACGAAAAGATGTGATTTATAATTGATACGCTAACTTTAGGTACAAGAAAGAAAATAACAACTTAACTTTATATAAAGTTCTTTTCTGCATTCGTTGTCTTTGTATTAAGAAATACTATTTGTGTAATTTTTTTTCTTTATATGACTGTTGGATGCCGTGATGAATAAACAAATAAAATCTATAATTAAGAGGGTACAATTGAAAGATTTTAGGCCTTATAATGTATATGACAGCATACTAGAGGTCAATATAGGGTACCACTAATAACTTCCAGGTTCCATCAAGACAGAAGATGATCCCTTACAAATACAATAAATAAAAAATACTATTAATATAATTACGCATAAAATCATTGCTATAATCTAATACATGCGTAGTCAAAGAATTTAGAGGCGTTTTCTTAAAAAACAGCTTTTAAAATACAATAAGAAAGAAACATTTATGGCCTTTTTACCGCACAATGGCAACATTTGAAATGTTACAGGAAATACGACATAATATAAAAGATGTGTATCTTAGTACTACTTAAAATGACAATAATTTCGACTCATCCTGCTTTTAATATTTCATCCAAAACATCCATCAAATATATCTAGATAAGCTATTTTGTTCTGCATTTACAGAACTGTAAACAGTGACAAAAATTTAATTAACTTACCAAAAATTCCAACAGGAGTTTTTCTTTTCCGAATAGTCATAAAACTAAATTTTATGAGTATATGCATGGTTGTAAAGTAACTGAGCGCCCATTTTACCAACATAATTAGGGAGGGTGTATAATGCCCACATACTCTATTTTGAATAGAGATTTTTGTGTGCATATTAATACTGATAGAAAACATATCAGTATTACTTATGAATAACAGCTAACAATCTGGATAAACTTTTACTATAATATTATTGTTTTTTATTTACTAGCTTTTTAAGAAAGCGTTCTTTGGGAGTTATTTAAAATGTTGCTCCTGTTGACACCCGCCTAATCGCCGATCTAGATGTAACTGCAAAAAGAGACGCCCGAAAACAAAAATACATACAAAAATAAAATCTAGTTTCTCTTTATTAGAATTAAACTAGAAATAAACAAAAAAATCAACACTTATTTTACAAGACTCCAAACACAACTTGTTTTATATATTCTTTATTATTTTACTTTAGGCTTATTCTTTTTTTTTTATATTTTCATATCCACCTGATGGTAAATGGAATCAGCGCCCATGGACACAAGTCGTAGGTGTTTTGTTTATTAACCGTGATTGTGGTTATTATGTTGATCAGTGATGCTTTGCCGGTTTGACCCTTCCGAACCAGTGGTAGTTTCAATATACGACACCCTAAGCCGAGGTCCGTGCCCTCTCGGGTGCCCTTAGGCGTATCGTATGCAGGAGTAGTTTAAGTTCCGGCTAAGCGCCGTCAGCGCTAGGCTACAAAGTCCGGTGAAATTTGAAAGGCCCATAGGGCGGGCCATAAATAAACTGTCCATTTAAAAAAAAAAAGTTGCTTTGCCGACTGTAGGCTTTGCCTATGTTCCAGTAATGGCACTGGCTGTTCGTTCTCTTTGACCGGAACACAACCACGTGCTCGTGATTATTACGGCGGCCAAAATAGGAAGGTACCGCCCCGCCCAGATCTTAACAAAGATACTCTACTACCCCTAATACTATACATTTTATTACAAGCTATTTACGTTTCATCAATTTCAATCTGGCAACAAATACTTTGTCTCCGAGTAATCTAATACTCGCACTGCTATTTTCCTGAATGTTCTAACCCAAAAAAGAAGAAGTTTATGTATTCGTCTGAATATGTTCTTATGTAAGCGAAATTGAACCTTAACTATATTATGTAAATAAAATAAATGTTCGTACATGAACCCTAGATCTCACGCTAACAGAGCAAGTGCGCCGTCTCATATAATCAACGCGTACACAAATGAGACGAGTCTTCACTCTTTCATTTAAGTTCATTGACCTTATGTAAAAATTATACTTTGCATTCAAAGTTGTGTGCTAAAGTTAGTTGTTTTAAGACTTGAATAAGCGCCCTCCCTCAACTAAGGCTACTATACAGCCTACTTGGAATTATCAAAGCTAAATGCTCAAACGACCGAGTGGTGTAGTGGTAAGTAGCCTTGCCTCATACGCCGAAGGTCCCAGGTTCGAGTCCTGGCCGGGGCATTCATTTGTGTGCTGAACACAGATGTTTGTTCCCAGGTCATGGTTGTTTATATGTATGTTTACTCTGGGTTTCCCCCCGAGTTCGCTGTATGGTCATTCATAACACAAGCTCTGCTTACTTTGGGGCCATACAGTTGGTGTGTTTGTTTGGGAATTGATTTATTTTTATAAATAATAAGCGACCTTATTTACCTCCCTCACCTCACTTACCTCTAATATGGTGGAGGAGAGCGATGGCTGGATCCCGCGTTAACTCGTAAACGGGTGCCGTTTGGGGGTGTTCGTCGTTTGGATACTTGGGGGAGGAAGACTTGCCGAGCTAACGGATGCAGATAGAACTTTGTGTAGACATAAAGAGACTCTGTAAGTTTATTTTGAAAAAAATATACCCGTGAAGTTTCTTGCCAGTTCTTCTTCACGAAGGTTTTTCCGAACTGGTGGTAGAGTCATGTTTTATTTGACATCAGTAAGCTGAACCACGTATGCGTGATTGTTATGACGTCAAAATAGGAAGAACTGTATTACTGACCCAAACGAGGTAATTAATATTCATAGAGTATATTAATTGTCATTGTTATTATAATTTAAGATTAAATTAGGGTCTTAGAAAAAAAATTACTTTGTTAACTTATAACGTAGGACAATTTCTTTTCTTACGATAACTTTTAATTTCCGTTATGGGTTCACCATAAAAACGCTGTAATTTCCAAAAATATTTTTTTTTTAAATGGCATTGCGGGGCCAGGAGCTACACTTGTAGAACTGGTGTAAAATTAAATAAAAAATCATTTAATTTAAAACATTCAATTGTATCATACCTACACATATGAAGCAAAGTTTAAATATATTTCCTTTGAGCTCTCATTTCCTTAATGGTCGTATTCACAAAATTATATAATTAAAATATTTCAAAACAAGTTTTAAGTATGCGTAGGTATAATTCTTTTTGGCTCAAGCACCAACTTCGTATTTATTACTGTATCAAGTTCTGCTGGAGGTCTACGGAACTTTTAAATAAAAATAATATATAATATTAGCGTCATGTTCTTATTATTTAACGACTGATAAAATTTAGGCATCTTTGTTGCTTAGATTAGAGACAGAATACTTAATAATTGTTTTTTTGCCAATCAAATGTGCAAATAGTTTTACTAATGGCGAGACGTTAAGTGGCTGAGGCGCTCTAAAATATAGATTATCTAAGCAAATCTAGAACTAGAGACAAACTAATAAACCATTTGATGACCTTGGCTGCTTCTAATTTGTAATAATGGGAGGGGCGTGTACTGCTTTTATATTGTCAAGCCCTTTTGCGGGTTTACTCGTATTACAAATCATACTTATATAGGTAATGTAACAAAAATCTGTAATAAAGCCAAAATCAAAGGGAAAAATGTTAAAATGGCGATGCTCAATGTTTCATTTCGATAAAAACATTAACCTTCTCGCATATACGCACATCCTCATAAAATATTCTTTGATAAAAACATATAACCCGGCCATTTTGAACTATCATCTTTTACAAAACCCGCAATTCAAGAATCGTGCCCATCTCAAATGTGTCGCGTAGCATTCCACAAAGAAGACAAGATCATAAAGTTTTTTTTTGTGGTCAAGCAAGCAGGCAACGGCCTATTGTGTTATGCAGCCAAGACTTGAGCTCTGAATTATTTAATTGATGTTCAGTCCGACCAACTTATCTGTTCAATCAAGGTCGGCGCTGCGTTCTACGCGAAAATGAATTTTGAAGTAACGAATGCGTTAGTTCCAGTTATTGCTCCTGAACACAGTTGGTAGCACTGTACGGTTGGCAGACATGCCGATTCGAGCGATGGCGGGTGGTTAAAGAATCGTTCACAGAATTATGATTCATCGGGCTTCCTAATAACGTTAGAAGCTTCTTGCATTCCAATTGTGTAGTTACTCTAGAATCGTTAAGTAACACGTTTCCTTTTATTTAGAATAAAGAAACTGTAATTTTTTTATCTGTACTAGAAGCCGTTTCGCGAAACTTGAATTGGGATTTTGAAATTTGTTTTTACTGGCAAAATTCCACGTTGCGATAGGCGTTTCCAACGAAATTGACGTGGGCAATGTTTTTGCTTTTCTCTTTTCAAAATCGTATGTTCTTGTTTTTTTTTTCAACCGCAACGTCTTTTAACGTAATCCGACCGATTTGACGTTCCATAAGATATTTATTGCTATAGGAACCGAAGGAGATAATAAAATATCTTGATTGCTATAATAATAACCCAATGGCATTTACAAAGAATCTCGTATGAGTCAGATCTTTTTACAGCATAGGCTAAGTTTTACAATTATTTCATACTAATCGGTGTATTGTGAAATTGTAGTAAGAAAAATCCTCACTTGATACTAGTAGAAGTAAACATCTGAATTATAATATATTTTGTTATCATGTGTGTGAATTATAAAATAAAGAACAATTATTATTTTATATTAAATGATTGAAATCGCGCCTTTATTATATAAGCTTAGCAATAGCAAAATTAAATACCTTATTCGGTATTTTAAGCAAAATTAGCTATACCAAGTGAGTTTTTATGATCATCAAAAAGTCAACGGTTTTCAACTTTAAGAATGCTTTCTTCGTACCTACAGACATTTGTACAAATATTTAAGACATGTTTAACTTCAATAATATGCGTATATCATCAGTTATCAACTTTCAAACGATTGTATCTCTGTTGTAACACTGTAATACTGAAATACCGACACATTGTCTTAACTAAATGTACGTTATTATTTCAAATTCACATCAACGGTGTCTTTCTTGGAATCACACCTTGGGACTTCCGCCATTTTGTTTGTTAACATTTTACATGGAAATCACGAAGAAATTATGTTGGTTATTAGTAATTATTGAGTTGTGCAGATATTCGTTGTTAAGACTTTCGTCGTGGTTTTGCTCGCATTTTAAATAGTTGTAGATTAAAAAATAAGCATAGTATTAGTTTATTTTGTTGATATTTAATCAATCAAATCGTAAACTCCTGAAGCGATTTTGTAAATTCTTTCATTATTAGGAAGCTTCTTTATCCTGGAGTAAATGGGCGATATATTTTCATTAAATATCTTGTGAATCCAAGGACCTGTATTATTTTACATAAGACCAGAAGAGGTTCCAATGTATCTACTACGTTGTCTTTTTTCACTTGCAATAGTTTACGTAAATAAGATTTTTCATAATAAACATGGCAGAGATCACGTGTATAGGCTTCAACTCATCTTTGTTGCGTTAAGTTTGTATACATACAGCAACTATGTGTGCGTGACAACGTGTACTGATCGTACACGCACACTAAAGCGACGAGAACGCTGTTTGACAAGACGATACCTATCTTCCATACAAAATTAAGTTGCGTTTACCAGCACACGAAGATGAGTATCTAATTTATATCTCCGATATCCTATTAATACTAGTACTATAATACAGTACGTTTTCTTATGGTAGCGTCGGGTGACGGGTCGCTCACTTCCCTCTAATATGGTTGAGGAGGGCAATGGCTGGATCCCGCGTTAACTCGTGAACGGGTGTCGTTTGAGGGTGTCCGTCGTTTGAATACTTGGGGGAGGGGACTTGCCTAGATAACAGATGCAGATAAGAATAATTTTGTATAGACATAAGAAACACTGTAAATTTATGTTGAAAAAAATCTATATTCATGAAGTTCCTTGCCAGTTCCTCTTCACGAAGGTTTTTCCGAACTGGTGCTAGAGTCATGTTTTATTTGACGTCAATAAAAACAAGTAATTGTCAATGATGAGAAATAAATATTTGAATTTGGGTGGAAATTATATTAATAACAGGATAAAAGATAGACGATCAAAAAATGCACTGTTTTTTAATACTCTACTTCAATGAACAGTTATTGTGTTACAGATGCGAATAATACCATTGGCAGTTAGTTTCTGAAAGAGAAACTAGTTTGGCGTAACGGTAATCTAGGTCACAACTTGATAAGTAAAGTTACTATAAATTAAATTAGTGTTTGTATGTAACAGTCTAACTTATCTGTTTAGTAAAAGATGGCGCTGCGTTCTAAGCCTAAATAACATTTGTGATTTACGGCGCACAGATGGTTACTTAAGGCGCTGATACGTGTAGGTATTGGTTAGCCAAATTATACTTTATCTGTAGATCTAATTGCTAAAGCAAATATAGACTTATACTACTTACTAAATGAATCTAATAAAAGAGTAGAAAACGGGCAAAAAGGCTCAGAAAAACGATTAGTTGTTCGATAAATCAGCTTTAAATAAAGCGATTGCAGTGCCTTTATCGATATTTACAGGAACTATTTAGGATCTTATAAGATCTATAATAGTAACCGTTTGAAGGCTCTACGTGTAACAAATGCTGTAGTTCCAATTTTTGCTATGGACAGATAAATTGGTGGCAGTATAAGTGAATTTTTATTATGAAGAAGTTATTGGAGTTCCGGGACCTTCATGAAACAGAGAGAAGTAGAGTTTCCTTTGTTGAGATCTCCTCTGGGGTGGAGCTGATAATCACGTTTATGAGGTTGTGTTCCGGATAAAGGGAACTAAATAAGCAAATAAATATTTCCTATTTATAAATTAATAGTATGCTATAAATACTAGCGCTCATGTTCGAACGGTGGTCTCTGTCGCCTGACGATTGTCAAGTTAAGCAACGCTCGCTGCGGCAGACCTAAGATGGGGGACCGCCAGTGGCTTAACAACTTGAACTAAAATAATTATGGGATCCAATAGAAATGCGATGCGATTCCACTGTATTGAACATTGTGGCGCCTACTGCGTCACATTGCATTGTGTTGCTTTTGCATCACTTAAGAACTCCATCATAAAAACTTATGTTAAAAAATAGTTCCTTGGAAATTTTTGCCTTCACATGATCATCAAAACTGTTGGTGTAGTCTTATACCAGGTGACTTTTTTACGCTACGACTTTAAAAATGCGCTTGGGGTCCTGTCGCAATTCTTAGCAACTTCCACAGAGTCTTACGAAATTGGCAACTAACCTACCCTACCGGGATTTGTATGGGAGGTCGATTTTTTTTTACATTTTTGCTACAATGTTAGACGGCCGACTGGCGTAGCGGTAGCTGGCTCTGTCTCATACGCCCGAGGTCCCAGGTTTGGAGTCCTGGTCGGGGCTTTCATTTGCGTGGTGAATGCAAATGTTTGTTCATATTTATATATTGTACCTATGTTTATTCCGGGATCCCCGTTCGCTTTATGGTCGTCCATAACACAAGCTCTGGTTTCTTTGGGGCTATACAGTTGTAAGTATAATATCTACGATATGTATAAATACAATTATACTGTTATTTATTGATAAACGATTAATGGTCTGTGTAAAAAAATAATCAAGGATCATCAAAATTGTTGGTAGAGTTTTATATCATATAATGCACAAATTTTCGCTGAAAAAATCAAGATATGCAAAGCTATGAGTCGCAAAGGAAGCGAAACGACCACTGTACAAAATCGGCTATCCACACGTATAGTAAGGCTACTCGACATGGCCTAAATTCGAGTCATTACTTAAAATACGACTGTAGGAGCACGAGATCAGGCTAAGTGCCGTGAGATATGAGTGCGTACAGTGTAGAGTTGTATTGTGTCGTATTGTGTCGTTATATTGATTGGTCAGATGAACACAATAAAGATCAAGAAAAAGACTAAATTCATCACGACTGAAGTTCCTTGCCAGTTCTTCTTCACTAAAGTTTTCTGAACTGGTGGTAGAGTCGTGCTTTATTTGACGTCAATACGAACAAGTAATTTTCAATGTTGATAAACGTGTACTTTTTTACGTATTATGTGTTATGTTGTGATGAATTCTAAGGTTGATAATCAGAGTAATGCTGTGCGGGGAAGCTGGGCGTTTTGGGAAAAAATTGGCTAATTAGAACTGCAGTATTTATATTTTTTTTATAAGAAAGCGTAAAGGCGAAATGTAGGATTAGTGTGTTTTCGATTTGTATGTTACTTACGGCCGTAAATAAATAATCTAAGTTCTGTAGAATCAGGCTGGGGCACGATTCACCTGTCGCTCGTCTGTCTCGGCTGTATAATGAGCTCTCAAATAAGATGCCTAATCTAGATATCCATTCTCAGAGTCTACATAAGTTTTTGTCCCTAAGACTTATCTTGAAATGCAATTCATTATTTCGCCAATATTATAAAACTCATATGTATGTATAAGCTTAATTAATTTGTGTAACAATATTTCTTAACTATTAAAAAAAAAATTGCTAAGTTATTGCATACCGTGATCTCCTATAAATGTGACAGTACTTAAATCTAATTTGTATATATATATAGATTTCATTTAATTCTAACGGTAGATATATGTCATGTTGGTGATCCTTTATCTGAATAAATAAATAAGTGCTTTGCAATGACGCACGAAATCCAGTTATTTGAAAATCAACGTTTCCGTATATAGTACTGAGAATGCCTCAATCTTCGCCAGTTTTACGTTAGTCTTGACTGTTAACCTAATGCGTTTCTACCCACATATTCGGGCCTGCGAGACTCAGTTCTGCCGGGCGGCAAACTCAAGTATATGTAAATAAACGTTCTGGAAATATGTCGTTCGGGTTTTGGCAAGACCAGCCGAATGAACCGATCGATATACCGGATTAAGCTACCCGATCGAAACTTTGCCAGATATGTGTAGTAGTTGCTTCGGGCGTTTAATACTGCTATTCAAACATGTGAGTTAGCGCCCCTAATGTGTAAATATGATGAAAGGCTAAAAGCGTTGAGCGTCTTGTCAGAAACTGCCACGAACATCACAAACCTTGCAATAACCTTTGCTCATCGCGCTAATATTAGAAATGCGTAAATGAGTTTGTATGTTTGCACTGTTAATAAATTTGAAATTACGCCAATGTACTTACAGAAAAACGCTTATATTTTCTACTAGGTATAGATTCTTATGCGGTTGCATTTGTGTAACTTCTAATTCCGTGAGAGGATTGGGACATACTTATGTTCTTGTGGATAAGATGCGCTACCAACATGGTTTGGCCAGCACATTCGGGGCGGCATAATGCGCAAGTGCCGGTTCGGCTCGTCTCGCCTAAACTCGAAGGACAAGGGGCGGCATTTCTCCCGAACTTTCATCTACATATATTTGACAGATGGCCTTAGCGTACGAAAACGGTTCATAAGTTATCTGCTACAAACAAAAACTTCTTTCATGTTAATCGTAAATAACATAGATATGGACAAGTACTGAAATCACCAAAAAACAGTTACATCATAAACCGAATCATTACCTACCAACATTAAGAACAAAATGTCGCATAGCAAATTGTTAAAACACAATATGATTTGATCAATTTCGGTGTGAGCTGGCCGCGCGCCAGCCGTCGAATGCCAGCGCTTCAAGTTTGCAGCCAAGACTTTGAAACCTCGCTCCTTGTAAGGTAAAATAGGATATTATTCTGTTTTTGAATTTTTAAAAATGGAATTGTGTATTTTTGTTTTAAACGTGGTTGATTGTATTTGGAATTTCAGGCTTTATGGTGGTTGACTTGTGATGTGAATGATTTGTTAACCACAGTTTGTTTATCTCGCCCGCTGTAGCAAATCAATTCTAAAGCTGTGCGTTAAGTTACCTGAAAAATCTTTTTTTTTATAACCACCTTAACTTTTTTAACCTCACTGAACTAAGTTAGTAAGCTCCAATCAAAGAATATGCTTAGTTAAAATATCAAAATTATGCCTATGAAAACGCAAATGTCGCTAAACGCTTTTGCCGCTAGCAAAAGTTAAAAGACCAATTTCGCGCTTTCATAACGTAGAATTATAAAATTTTAAAGCTTTGAAAGATTAGATTCTTTTTCTACAAATTCTTTTAGAGCTCGCTTATAACTCGTCAACAGCGAGCCATTTCTCGGCAAACTTATGATAGACAGTGAGGCCACCGAAGTATTACCTGCATACAGTTTATATAATTAATGAATTAAGTGTTATTACTGAAACAATTACTAGGCTAAGCAGGAAATTAAAGCTGTCCGTGGGCACGTTTCGCTGAAGCCTGCAAGGTCGTGGTTTAGTTTTATAGAGTTCGTGATATTTATTTGAATAAAATATTTTAATGGTAGTAATTTGAATAAGGATTATTTATAATGATTTTTATAAATTATCGTCTAATAATTTGAATTTCTTTATAAATACATATTTGAAAGGTATCGGAAATAATTCAACACAAACAAAATTAAAAAACGTCTTATGATGTCACAAGTTCATATATGGATTTCAACCTTGGGAAATTGTCGCTCTCACGCCACAAGGGCTTAAGTCAAAATATTCACTTCGTTTATTATAAATGAGTAAAATATACAACTTTATTTTTATACAAAAAAATGTCTGACAAAATAACGTTGTTTTCAGTTGTGTAGGTATATGATATGTTAAAACAAAACTAAAACTAGTCCTTACGCCCTTTTATCGAAATACTCAGATAAAATATGGCACATGTTACACCGTAGCATGGCGCGCCAAGACAAGACTTATGTCACGGAATATATCACGATTTGGTAGATATAATCAGCATCAAATAAAACAGCCTAAGTCACAGCAACAATTTGAGAGGCGCACACCAGACCCGTGCTACCACTCATTACTCATTCCAAGACTGGCTCCGGACTTGTCTTGTTTTACCCGTGTTACTCACTGTCGTGATATCTTTATTTTCCCACTACAGGGACATCAGCCTCACCCAACTAAGGGTTGGTATCAGGCAACACAAAGTCTGCCTACTGCAGGTTGGCAGACTTCATACATACCTTCGAAATAATTAGTTAGGTATGTGGGATCCTCAGACCTTTTCTTTGTGGTAGTTAATACTTAATAAAATATCAAATTAAAAAAAAGGAACTTTTACCTGTACCTTTTATTAAACCGTTTACGCACAGGACACACCCGCCAACCGTTTGCCGAAATAAGGTTGGTCTGATAATCTTGTTTAAATATCGATATCGATACTGGTGTCTCTGTTTATTAAGTGAAAATAAATAACAATTACGAATAAACACTTTTGTCATTAAGGATTAAATATCTTCCAACTGACATAACAAAATTTTTGATTTTGTACCTAATTAGTAATTTCTAAATAATGTCTTATATAATATGTCAACCATTATTTAATCAGACTGAAAATATCGAAACAGACTGAATGCTATAAAATCTTTACGTTGGTATACCAGCTAAAAATAAAATCTTATGGCTTTTCTCGAAATCTTCATCAGCGATTACAATTATAAATTAACTTACACAAATAATGGTATTAGAGATGTATGTTATTATTAAAAAAAGGTTTTGTCCTCATTCAAGTACAAAAATAGGATTTATCGCACATGAGAGAATCGAATAATAACAATTTAATTAATTCACGTACAATACATTTTCACACACGACCTCTCAAAGAAAACAACTATTAAATTTATTCATATTTACACATCGAACATAAATTAAACATGTTTTTTCACTCGCAATAAGTCTCGAATTATAACTTAATGTAACCGTGAACAGTCTAGTTGGTTATTAACCATCGTTAAACTAGTGCTAGATAATTATAAGTCGTTATTTATTCTTGGGAATCAGTTATTGATTGGTAAGTGAATTCGTTTAGTATTCCTTATTTAACTTTTTTATTATTTATTTGTTTATTTACTCGATAAGTTTTTTGACGTAACTCTACGAAATGCTAAGGTTAATGTAATCATTCATGGCTATAAGAATCATATTTTATGTCATTTTTAACTTTGGAGTAAACAACATGCTAATGTTTATTTTGTATAGAAATAAAATATACAAGGTTGCGTTACTAAAAGGGAGTTCAACCAACAAACGGGGTTCTTTAACGATAGGTTTAATATGTCTTTCATAGATTACTATCTCCCGTGACTAAACTAAGTTTAATAAGTTTTACACACAGTATCTGCCGGGAGTTCTATTCCTTGTGACCTATAAAGTGGTGGAGGTCAAAACGCTCATTTCATATAATGTGTTCCTAGTTCGATCACCGACCGGAGCGGGCCAATGCTTAAATTTCCATTGTATTTTGAATTATTGCTCATAAACAAGCTTCTTAAAGTCTTTTTGTAATTCAGACACTGGACACAGAGCTTTTCTAACATATTAATTTAGGATTCCATGTGTATTTAGTACAATAACATTAAGTTTAATGGTTTTAGTGAAGTCCGAAATTCTGTCCCTTAACTTCATGTAATATACTGTTTACTATGTAATAACCAATAGATTGTCGGTTGATCAACTCTTATTTTTTGGTTTGTTAAAAATATTCAAAATAAGTGCTACTTACAAAAAGAAAATTCTTACCATAAGGAAATCTCCTACTATCCAAATTTACCCGTTTTCATAGCACTTTAGCAAAACTATTTTCACTGTCTATCATAAAGACTGCACATCTGTTGGAGGGCAGAAATAATCTTCATCACGTACCTAAATAAAAATAGTGATTATTAATAGGTAGTTATATGTTAAGCGAATTTGCTATCATGAATATCGATATTTCTAATAGCAGTAAACATCACTAAACAATTTAAGCTTTAGGGACCGAGTGCGAAGACATTTCTGTTTCCGGTAAAATTTGATATTTTGCTAAATTATCGTTTTGTGAATTCTATTACCATATCATTACGGTTGATATTACAATGACCAAAGTAACATAATCTATGCAAAAATAACTTTTTTTGCATTTAACTTTGCACACCTGGTATTTTTTCAAGTGTATTTTTGGGTTGGACAAAGTAAGTTTACATAGAGCAAATTGCGTAGTTCCCTTAGGCGAAAGACCCTTGGTATAATCCGTACTTATGTAGAAACGGTTTATAACTTTAGAAATGGAACGTTTTGAATCAAGACAACAACACGGGTAACATATAGAAGGCCTCAGATGACTTGTGTATTGACAAGTCGATTTTACCATTTGATGTATGGATTAAAAAAACTCCTTTCTTAGTTCTCCTCCCTCATATGGTACATGCGGAACCCTTGTACGCAGTTTCATGTTTCTGGATGCATTTCTTTAGATTGTGTATCGTCTGTTTATTCGCTTGAGCGTTTTATTAGGTAGATACAAGTATATGCTTGTCCTTATTACGAGAATAAACCAAAAAAATATACATAAAAGATCACCCAACGTTTTGGTGTCGCAAGATAACAGTCGTGCAGCCACGTCAGAGGCCTGTGGAGTTTCCTGAGGCGGCTTGATCACCTCTGACATCAGAGGTTGCTACTCCTCACACGATTAGAAGAACCCATTTTTTATACCTATGCAGATCGAGCATGCATATCACAACATATTTTAGTTATATCACTATATAGTTAATAAAAAGTTTGATTTTAGTTTTTTCGTAATCCACAGACACACACTTTTTAAGTTTCATCGCACACTTTACGGAAACAACTTGATTAAAATAACTACACATCAAAACACTAATTTCGTTAAAACTGCATGCGAATTACATTTGTATTCTCTTAAGTATAAATTAGCGTCAAACAATACTGGGGGACGTTACAAAATGGAGCCACTACAGTATTACGTAAATTAGAAAGTTATAAGAAGCGTGGTACCTGACCATAGTATTAATGGCAAAACTTATAAACTTTCTTTGATCGCGTTAACCTGTGTGGGTAGAATCAAATTATTTATAATTACGTTTGTGATCGATAAACTGTAAACCAACTGAACGAATTGAGTGATTAGTTTACGGATACTGTATATTTCATAAAATTTTTATATAGGATAATTTATGCAGCTCACTCACCTTTAGACAGAAGTTCGTTATCTCCCGTTATCTCATTTTTGTTATTTGATATTGCCTTAAGTAAAAATACAAAATTTTAATAATAATAATGAATTCTTTCTTCATTATTATTTTGGCTATTTGGTGCAATTGTTAGTAGTAATTCTTAATCAAAAACTAGGTTAGTAAAATAAAAAAATTAATTTACTTTAAATCAAAATTAGTTTCCCAAAAATAATAATATAATAATTAAGTAAAATGTTGTATTTGCTACCCCAGCTATATCGTTTTTTTTAAAGTACAGTCTAAATTTACTACATTTTTGTAAATGTTAATTTCCCGTACTGACCTTCAAGAAAAGAAAGTGGTTAATAAAACGCCCATACTTTGACCACGCGTTATAAAAACCATCAGGGTTATTCTATGAAAATTATACTCCTTCAACTTTTACATAACCGATGAATCATGAAAATAATTGTTTTGTTGTCAGCGAGAACCGGTAATATCTGGTTTTTAAAATTAATAGTGTAGTTATTGATTACACGTATAACCTGGCTTTTACTGTTGTGGGTATTAGTTAAGGTTTTTCTTTGTGTGCCGTTTTTATAATGAAAATACCAACGTAAGACCTGGCTGCGTGGACCTACTAACCTTTGCCTAATCGAATGGAATAATGAATATATAAAAATACTGCTGGCATGCGCAGACAGTTATTTATTGATATTGTTTCCAATCCCTTAATATTGTGTCGAGTTAACCTTACTTTTTTAAACGTGTGATGTCGACCATTTTGTCTACTTGCCTATTGTTTTCACCCGCTTATTACTCGTGGGAATTGCTTTTACTGTTGTGGGTATTAGTTAAGGTTTTTCTTTGTGTGCCGTTTTTATAATGAAAATACCAACGTAAGACCTGGCTGCGTGGACCTACTAACCTTTGCCTAATCGAATGGAATAATGAATATATAAAAATACTGCTGGCATGCGCAGACAGTTATTTATTGATATTGTTTCCAATCCCTTAATATTGTGTCGAGTTAACCTTACTTTTTTAAACGTGTGATGTCGACCATTTTGTCTACTTGCCTATTGTTTTCACCCGCTTATTACTCGTGGGAATTTCTTTGAAAAAGGATTTTCCTATTGACAGGTGCTTAAAATCAAGATTGCCACTGCATTATACCTACAGCTCAAAATGTGCGCATACTTTTAAAATAACTTTTCGAGCAGTCTATAATTTGCCCATAATTTTTAAAATCGTATTTATTTGCCTGTAATTTGAACAGCTTGCATTCCACCCATCTTTGTTTCTCGTGGGGGTGTCCCCTTAGTTAGGGGACAACAATGTTATTTATGGTACAACTATCAATCAATAAAGGGGGCCTTTGCTAGTTTTTGCTTTTTTACATTTTAAACGATTTTGTTTTAGATTATAATCGCGACTTTGCTTGATAAAATAAATCTCCGAACAAGCACACCAACTGTATGGTCCAAAAGGGCTTGTGTTATGGTTGACCATACAGCGAACTGTGGGTAATTCAAAATAAACAAACATATAAATTAAAAAACACCTGTCTGTTCAATACAGAAATGAACGCCCCGACCAAAACTCGAACCTGGTACCTTCGGAGTAAGAGGCAGGTCTACCACCAACTACGCCACTCGGTCGGTCCTCATAAGGAGAACAACGTACTTAAAGGTTAAATAGTTGTCTAGAATATATAAATTTATTATGAACAAAGCCAATTTTCCTCAAAAACAGTTAACATTTCAAAGAAACATTGTCTTAAGTACCGACCCAGACTACCAGGAGAACATGAAATACAAAGAAGTGTAATAACATACAAAATACCCGCAGGGCGTTACCCGGTATTAATCCACATTTTCATCTGCAACCAAGAAATTACACCTGTCCCGCTCGCGCGTAAGACCCTGACCGGTGTGCGAATGAGATAGCGAGATGGAAGGCCAGAATCAATACCACATGATACGTGTTTTATTCTGTAGGCGACATCTCTGTGTGTTTTATAGGTAAAAGCGACTGTTATAGAACTTAGCGATAGACTGTACGGTCGGCAACGATGGAGGTTCAAAGCTTTGGTAGGGAAACTTGGTTTTAGTGTGTTAATAACTGTTGATTGCTGTTCGGGTTTTGAATAATCGATTTTATGTTAAATTTGTAATTAGAACAGTTTCAAAGTTTAAAATAAGTTTTAGGTTTTGTTATATTTTATCTCAAAACAATTAATGGATGTGTTTAAGTTAATATTTCATATGACTGCCAATAAAGTTGTGTAACGTAGTGTAGAAATAGTTATAATAG
Organism: Marasmarcha lunaedactyla; assembly: GCA_923062675.1. Classification (NCBI taxonomy): domain Eukaryota; kingdom Metazoa; phylum Arthropoda; class Insecta; order Lepidoptera; family Pterophoridae; genus Marasmarcha; species Marasmarcha lunaedactyla. The sequence continues at coordinate 12,099,840 of OV281366.1, forward strand.
TTATAATTTTGCAAAATGAAATAATGTTAATAAGTGTATGTCAGTTTATGGCCTCGGTACTCCTTAACATACAAATGAACAAACTTGTAAGATGTCTTTATAATTTTGGTGCACCAATTTAAATATACTAATTGTATTTATTAATTTAAATTTCCTCAGATTTTAATCGGTAACACAAACAGCTTTAAATCCAAATGTCCTATTTGTCAAACCAACATGGTTTTCTTAAGAACGGAACCAGTTTTCAGACAGACTGATATGGGTGTGAGCGAAATCACTAAATGTAATAAGGGTGCCTAAATTGGTAATTGTAATGTCTTAGGTTAAGTATTCAGTGGAAATTATGAAAGTATTTATTTATTATTTTGTGAAATTTCGGTTTTTATGATTAATCTTTTAATGAAACTGGCAACTTGAATAAAATTTAGCGAGATTCCGACTTGGCGCGTCATTTTTATAACGGGGACAAAATTATTTTTTTATATAGGTAATACTTACCCTATTTTTGTTGTTGTTACGACGGAGATCCCAGGTTTGAACCTCGTCTGGGCGTTCATTTGTCTATGTTCATCACAGTTGTTTGTTCTTGGGTCTTGTTTCTTTATAATTATATATGTATATTTATTCTGGGATACCCCCCAGTTCGCTGTGTGGTCATCCATAACACAAGCCCTGCTTTTTTGGTGTCATAAAGTTGTGCGTCTGTCTGGGGATTTATTGTTTATTTTTTTGGATAATTAAGCATTTATATTTGTAGGTTTTCCTCGACACCGCCGATAATTGTTTAGATTTGGTGTATACGCAGCCGAACACACCAACTGTATGGCCCCAAAGTACGTAGAGCTTGTATTATGGATGACCGTACAGCGAACTGGGGGGAACCCAAAATAAACATACATATATAAATATCAATAATCATGACCCGAGAACCAATATTTGTATTAATCACACAAAGGAATGCCGCGACCAGGAATCGCACCCGAGACCTCCGGCGTATGGGGCAGGGCTACTATTAAATACGTCTCTCGGCCGTGTTCATTCAATCGCACGCAACTCTTCATATACCAGTTTGTTAGTTATTTAATTTGAAGATAGTTATTGTTGAAGAACGAAACGCCACATTTTTTTTTAATATTCACTTATATATCAAGGGAAATAAATTTGTCTACATTTTGATTGCCTGCTTACTAAAATTATAACTAATGTTACCTAGTACTAACGCTTGATAAGGTTTCAAAATCAATCAAATTATTGTATTTGATAACGGCTCATGGAAAGCAAATATAAGATATATGTAAACCACATATACAACAACCAGAAATAAGAACTGAATACATTAAAAAAACTTTGATCATAACCACAAAATAAAAGACACTTAAACGATGGCCAGTACAATCAAAAATACGATATCCCTAAACGAAACGGAACAATTTTCACACAATTCATTTTGCCTACGATTAAAGTTGGACCAACTTATAAGTGCAGTAGCAAAAACTGGAAGTAAAGCGTTTTATGTCAAACTTTATTTACGCTTAGAACGCAGCGCCACACTTTACTGCACAGATAGGTTGACGGATTGTACTTACAATGGTGTAACCACATCACGAAAGAGAGAGACGAATGTAGATATTTGAGGTGAAGTGTGAAAGAGAGGGATGTAGAGGGTGGTTAATACAATATGAGGGTAGATTTATTTTTTATTATTACCCTGTTACGGTGATTTCTTTGTTCCTTTTGTGTACGGTCAGCAATGCTGACGAGTAATTTGGTTTATTTCGGTGCAGTTTTGATGTGTATTGATTTATTTTTGCAAACGAGATTTTTTATGGAATGGAAATAGTTAAGAAATTTACTTAATAGTCAGTTGTGCGTTTTGGTATATTTTAAAATTTAAATATTTATTATTATTAGGTCTTTACCTATGAAATTGCCGTTTTTCACGAAATAAATGAAGCGTAATTTTTTTATATATTTTTTATTTCTATTAATCAAAATAATCACCCATGCAATCAATGCATCTTTGCCAACGCATTGGTAGCTTATTGATGCCTTTCTTGAAGAAATCAGCTGGACGGGAGGCAACAAATACTTCAAAGGCATTTTGTACTGCCTCTCGGGTATTGAATTTTTTTCCCGCCAAGAAGTTATCCAAATTCTGGAAAAAGTAGAAGTCTGTAGGCGCAAGGTCTGGTGAGTACGGCGGATGACGGAGAACTTCCAACCCCAACTCTTGTAGCTTGGAGACCGTCTGCTGTGCAGTATGAGGTCGCGCGTTGTCGTGCAGGAGCAGTGGAGCCTAACGATTGACCAAAGCTGGTTGGAGACGTGCGAGCTTCTCCATCATTGTGTTCAGTTCTTCACAGTACAAATCTGCAGTAATGCTTGTCCCGTTTGGCAAGAAGCTGTGATGAATTACACCCGCGTTAGACCACCAAACAGTGACCATCACTTTTCTAGGGGTGTGTTTTCGTTTAGGGCATTGTTTGGGTGCTGAACCAGGGTCCAACCAACTTGCTGAGCGCTTACGATTGTCAAACAGGATCCATTTCTCGTCACAAGTTACAATGCGGTTCAGAATTCCTTCATTTGTATGCCTGCTGAGCAGTGCAAGGCACGTCTCCACGCGTACTTCGCGCTGGCGGTCATTGAGTTCGTGAGGTACCCATTTGTCAAGCTTTTTTACCTTGCCAATTTGACGCAAATGGACCAATATTGTTTTGATGCTAACGTCGAAAGCTGCTGCTAATTCAGCCGTGGATTGAGTTTCATCAGCATCCACAATTGCCTGAAATTCGTCATTGTCGACCAAAGTTTTCGGACGACCACGGGGTTTATTTTTCAGGTCAAAATTTCCAGAACGGAAGCGGGTAAACCAATAACGGGTGGTGCGTTCGTTTGTAGTGTTCGCTCCGTAAACGTCGTTGATGTTGCGTGCCGCTTGTGACGCTTTGCTGCCACGACGGTACTCATACTCCATAATTACTCGAATTTTTAACTTATCCATGATGACAAAAAATGTTCGAATGCGTTGAAAACAAAAAACTAACTATTAAACAAATGACGATTTTAGAAAAAGAATTCCATGTTTGTTAAATAAAATTAATTTGAAATTAGAATTATCAGTAAAAAAAAAATATTTTCATTTGAAATGGCCAGTTCGGCAAAACGGCAGTTTCATAGGTAAAGACCTATTATATTGAATTGAATGAAATTGAATGAATACATACATACATTATACCTACATAATCAGGAAAAATAAACTAGAGTTATTTTACAAGTATGTAAGTAGATAGTAGATAGATTATGTACTTAGATGATTCAAATAAGATGATCTTAACCTAATAACAAGATGCTGATATTGACAAATTCAAAAAGCCGTATAATTATTATTACTAATTAAAACCGTATTTTCCCTTGTAATTCCTGTTCCCATGGGAATTCTGGGAAAGCATAACCATATGCCACTCCTGTAATGTCAGAAATGTATGTCTGCTAAAGAAATATTGTAAACATACACTTTAAAAACATACCACTCTTTTTGAGTCAGGTAAAAATTCTACCTTTAGTATATCCGTCGAGTTCTTACTCCCCTTCTATTATATCTAAGCTTTATAGCCTCTCACATATTCATATAATGTTTCAATTGTTTCAGGTTCAAATACCCGGCGACTGCGAAAATGTGTGTATCATGAATTGTTTGAGTGCTAATAAAAGTGAAAGTGACGTGCCGTGCCGAAAGTGATGGAATATTGTTGAAGTGACCTCGGGGGTATGTGTGCACTTGGGAACCCTGTTCCTGGATGCTAGCGAACATTGAAGGTTGGTACTTTCGTTTGTTATTTACTCTCTCTCCCAACATTGAAAAATAATAAATAAATCCCCAGACAAACACACCGACTGTAAGTCCCCAAAGTAAGCAGAGCTTGTGTTACGGATGATCATGCAGCGAACTGGGGGGGACCCAGAATGAACATACATATATAAATACAAACAACCATGACCCGAGAAGAAACATCTGTGTTATCAAGCAAATTAATGCCAAAACTCGAACCTGGGACCGTCGGCGTAGGAGGCAGGGCTACTTACCACTACACCACTCGGTCGGTTTGGAAATGGAACAAAAAGGAACTCTCTTTGCATTTTACTGGATAGTTATTTAGTTTTATATTTATATATATATTTTCCTATGTATTGTGTGACCGTGTTTCCCGTTAAAGTGTATAATTTTTGGTATGCTAACTTTACTGGTCTCTGTATATATCATATGTTGAAATTTAAGTACATAAATGACTGCTTTTTTCCAGAACAAAGTAAAATAAATAAATAAATTAGAAGGGTGCTTTACCAAAACATATTTAATTTACTAACATTTTAAGTTTGAATACAAATTTGCTATACCATTATTGCAAAGGTAATACTAAAAGTACCCTCGACGCTAAAAAAGGGGTGAAGAAAAGGGTGTTGAATGTGTGAATCTGTGTTTCTGGCATCGCATCTCCTTTGTGAATGGACCGCTTTTGATGCGGTTTTTTCCAAAAAAAAGCTGATTGTTTCTATATACCTGTATCAAAAATGGGTACAATCGCTCAAAATTATGTTTTTCCATTCGGTTGGTTCCTTTTTTAGTAAATGGCTGCGATGGAGTAGTTCTTAACTGTCTGGCTTCATCGTGAGAGGTAACAGGTTCGATTTCAAAAGGTGACTAATTATTTTTAAGATGTTTCAATAAATAATTATAAAAACGGCATAAACTAACGCCTCTACGAGTAGTGTATATGAATGGTTGTATCCAACCTACATAGTTTTAACATAAGAAAGGTCGGGTTCGACTCCTGGTCGCCACGGACAATTATTATTTAGTGAACATTCGTATTTATGTTTAGGATTTGCAAATGTTTAATATTTATATATTTATTTTTATTCCCAATAATGTAATGTACATGTCATTAGATTCTCTGTATACATAATAAATATACTAAAAATAAAGTTTCTTAATGGACCTATTTGGTTTCGCAAAATATTTGTGTTGTTTTGTTACATCTCCACGTTAAAACGGGAATGGAAATGCGATTGAAACAGCGTGCTAAATCTAGTTACTTTATAAAAACTTCATTACATTTACTATGTTACAGAACATTCATAAACGTACTTACAATCTGTAGAAGCAATCTGCAAAGAGCGATGCACTAACGTTCAGATCTTACTGAGAACATCTGTCAACAACGTGCATACAACTTTCAAACTTATCTCAACAGCAATTAGGGTTATGTTTGAAACGTGTGTTGGGATTGAATATTTCATTATTCGATTGTGCGATTTATTTTGTAGCAAATAGGGTTGATGTTGAGTTTTCCGGATGCAACCAGAAGCAGACTATGATAATTTCAAATCGGGTGATAAATGCATAGTGGTACGGATGGCAGAATCATTGCTTTTTCTATTAAAAGATGCTAGTAATCTAAAGATTAATAAAGACACGATCAGTAGAATAGAGAATTTATTGTATGTAAACTGAAGTTATCGTGAAAAGATATTACAAACACCTATGATATTAAAAACGTGTTTCATATTATAAACATTTTGTAATTTAACATTTATTAAAGTAATTGTGGGATAATAACTGCACTACAACGCTTCTGTGTATGCGCATACACACCCTATAATCCATAAAACATTTGATCTCTCAACCTGGGATTTTCTATTTCAAATGTAACATAAAAATAGACAAATATATGTACAGTAATTTTGGAACCAGCCAATTTACACAACAATTATCACCTACATCAGTGACATGTGTAGACGAGAACTCAAACGAAAAATTCCAATGTAATGTTACTTTTTTAGGGTTCTGTACCCAAAGGATGCCAATGGGACCTTTTTGATTTACCTTTGGCTTTACGTCCTTGCGTCACGAGCGGGCTGCTTGAGATACGGTCTAGGCGTAAGATAGTAATAATTATTATTCATTGCCAATGACAATTAATTTCACTACATACATAGATCATTCTTTGGCAGCCTTTATTCTAGGGATAACCTTCTTTTTTATATAGGTACTTTACTTATTTTGCAGATTCAATTCGTCCAGTTTAAGATATACCTACAATTCCAAATATATAATATCAAAAAATATATATAATCAGAATTAATGGTTGGAAATATAAAATGGAAAAGAAATTTGATTTCTATTGTTGCGTAATAAATAAAAGAAATTGAATAGGGTATGCGATGGTACGGAACTCTCAGTGTGCAGGTCCGACTCGCACTTGCTAGTTTTTTACATTCGTCTCGTTGTCACCGAGTATTGGAATGAATATCTGGCGTCAGTGACCAGATCCAGGTATGGTAGTGGCACTTTGATGCCTGCTGTTAGTGAGTGCACACCGACCAAGTTATCTGCGCCGTTGTGAAGAGTGAACATTTGTATAGAAATCGATATTTGTGTTTACGTCGCTGGTAAATGGTTGAATTTAACATTCAATTAAACAGTTAGCTTAATTGATTTTAATTTTAGATTAATAGTTTTATTTTCAAACTTGGCTGGCTCAAGTCGAGGATATCATCTAGTTTGTATTATAATGATGAACAAATTGCATATCCCTTCTTAATAATGAACCATTAAACGTGACTACTAGCCGGTTCGATACGAATCCATTGAAACAAACGTCGAGATGTTTTGTTGCATGTCCAATGCGTGCAATTTTGATCGCGAGGGTTTTTGGGATATAATATAACCCATATTAACTCCCAATAAGATTTAATTTTAATTGTAAAAGATTGTATGGTATGTTCAATAGTTTTCTTATATAATAATAGTTTAGAAGTTGTGAATACACGTACGTATCTACGCACACACACGTGGAGCAGCTTTTCTACGTTTTTTTACCTGTACTGTGGTATCTACTAGTGTTGACGGTTCAGTGGTTTCTGGAAAGTAAATAAACGCGGGAACTCCAGGGGTTCTAGCCACGTTCCTAACCCACCGGGAGTCCATAGGTTAGTTGTGTATGTTCTTCTGGACCACACCACCTACCTAGACGACTGTCAAACATATCGTCATTTATTTTTATAACGGCCGAGCAGCGTAATGGTTAGTTGCCATGGCCCTTACGCCGGAGGTCCCAGGTTCGAGTCCTGGCCCGGGGCATTCATTTGTGTGATGAACGCAAATTTATGTTCCCGGGTCATGGTTTTTATATTTATATATGTGTATGTATACTCTGGGTTCCCCCCAGTTCGCTGTATGGTCATCCATACACCAAGCTCTGCGTACTTTGTGGCCATCCAGTTGGTGCGTTTGTCTGAGGATTTATTATTGTTATTATTATTTTGGCTACGAATTTTATTTATTTATTTTATTTGCTGGACAAACAGAATTACAATTGTCATTAGACCTGAGTTTATATTTGTGTGAAAACTATTTGTTTACCGCCTTTCCAAAATTGTGTACAGACTACGTGATTAAGCAAATTTTAAATAACAACAAACAAGAAAATAACACACATTATATCTAAATTGAATTGAGAACTAGCATAATATTAGCGCACAAGGAATTATTGTATTTATGTATATGTATGTTTAAAGTAGGTACACACTACTTTGTTATAAACTAATCTCTCCCCTCACAGGTCGACTGGAAGAGATTTCTTTTAGAAATAAGCTGTACCTTTGAACATATTTAGTCTTTAAGGTATTTATATTATTTTCATATGTGTGTACAAAAACCGTTAAAAAAAAGTAATAATACTAGTCATAACTACAATAAATAATAACAATAAATAGTAATAATCACGAAAATATCATTGTTATAAATTTTACATCAACATTACAACAATAAAATTGAATTAGGACCAACGGAAAAATAAACATATATTATGTTTAGAAACAGGTCTGATCTACAGATCTACATTATCAAATATAATTTAAAATTGTTCAAAGTCTAGATTTCCAACTATTTATATTAGAACTACGAACGTCAGGCACGCTCTGCACAATACTGATAATTTTCTCGGTATTATTTATGGTACACAAAATGGATTCTGTCTGTCAATCGCAAGCGCTCAGCAATTCGGCTAGATCCTGGTTCAGCACTACCTATTATTGAAATTGTTTATGTCGGAAAGTTAACACCGAGACGATTGGCGAGTGAAATTGCTGTCTTGACCTTTAAGACTGGAACTTAATTATCTCGTACAGTGTTTTCAATAATACTGCAAACCTTTTCACAATTTAAAGGAAAATTATCAATATTAATCAATAATAAATAAGGACACCCAGTTCCTCATTCCATGATCTTCTTCTTCCTTGAACCACTGCCACACACATTACATTTAGGCACATTTTTGTCTTATTATTGTGTACAAATGTATCTCCTGGATTTGATTGAATGGTACTATTTAATCAGCTAACACTCATTTTAAAAGAGTTTATTTTTATATTTTATAATTATTTTTAAATTTTGTTTTTTTGTTATGTGAAGTGAAGTGAATAAAATTAAATATTATTTATTTGCTTACAAACATTAAAACTAAACAAAAAACAAAAATAAACAACAAAAATGCTAAGAGTTAGGTTTATAAATTTCATTCTTATAACTAAAGTAAGCAAAAAGGCTCAGGCCCAGCTTGTTGCTGTCGACTGGTGCGACCCAGTAGCGACGCTGATGATGCTGCCGTCGCCTGCAGCAGACGGTTTTGCTTCGCATTGTTTCAATATGTGTAAATATACATCTATGATTTAAAACTTGAAGTACACAAAGAGAAAGAGAAAATATTAATATAAATTGTTAATATATAATATTTTTTTATTAAGGAAAATTCAGTAACAGAAATTCAATGACTACAACCATGAAATTATATGTTATTAAATTAAATACATATTACTTATTTTTCTTTAACTTTTTTAATTAGATATAAGATTTATATACTTACATAGATATAGATAAATAGTAGAATAAAAGGTTACACATAACACATTAATTAATTAAAAGGTAAAACATTTGATAAGGACAGGGTCCGGGCAATTCAGATACCGTACACCTCATGAGGTGGAAGCTTTCTGTAGATATGTCTAATTTTATATTATTTAAGTAATTCTAGGGGTGTTTAATTTTGTAAATGATGTGTGTTTTTATAGTTTCAAATAAACTATTTGCGTATCTATCATTTTTGCTCCCAAATGTTATCTTTTCAGTTTATAATTAGTTTGTTATACTTTTTAAATATCTTTTTAGATATCTCAATCAAAAATAAACCAATCTCATAAACTAAAATGTTTTCCAATTTTTCCTTCGAACACCACAAAACACCAAAATCGAAAGCAAATAATATCACCCATTTAAACATTCCCATAGACAAAACCGGTCGCAGCATGTAAAACAATTAGAACCGTCTCCGTACATTTTGGGAGACGCGTATGCATACTTAAACCGGGGTCGATGACCTCGTGAGTGATGTTGAATGGTTGAAATGTCGTTTTATTTCGAAAGTAAGTAATCTTGCGGATTACGGTTTATATATATATAAAGATAGCATTACAGATAATAAGAGGTGTATGCTTCCCCGTTTTAAATTAGCCGTTTCGGTAAACAGTATTTCTTACTGATGCAAATAATGCAGGGTATCAACAAGTGTCTATAAGAGCGTCAGTGGCTTTGGCTTTTCGATCTTGAGGTCGCGGGTTCGATCCCAGTGACTGCCAAATGTACACTCGACCGGCGGCAAGAAACTCGAGTCTTGGAGTCTTATTTAATAAAACTTGACTTATTTTTGAAGACTTGGGTCTTATAAATAAAACTTGGAGCTCAAGTCCTTCAGAATCTGGAGTCTTTGTAAAAAAGACTTGAGCACTGCCAAAAAGAACTCAAAGACTGAGTCTTTATAAAAGAACTCAAAAACTGAGTCTTTATAAAAGAACTCAAAGACCTGAGTCTTTATAAAAGAACTTACGACTGAGTCCTCTAAACCATGTCTTTAGTTTGAAGTAAATCAAATAGCAAGGAACAAATCAATGATTTATTAGGTACGTAACTTAATTTAGTTTGGTATAACCCGAATAAATTGCGTAGATAGTTGTCGCGGGGTACCTTCCTACGGGATGACGTTAGCCGCCCTTCAACAGCAGTGCAAACGGCCACAGTATTGCCTTTTGAATGAATTAATGAAAAGTAGCGGACAAAGTTATTTTTTACATTTTTATTTGTTGATTTTATGCTAGAATAAAGAGTGAAGGATTTACTATAAAAATAACAAAATAAATAAGCCTAGCTAAGGAACTTAAAGACTCAAAAGGACTCAGAAGACTTTAACTCATGTGACTAACGAGTCCTAGTCTTGAAAATCTACTCAAGCCTCGAAATTAAGACTTAAAGACTCGAGCTTGTTTAAAACCTGATTTAAAATCGCGTGCACGTTCGGATATTTTTTGTAGAGACACACACACACAATGGGAAGCATTGTTCCATGGGATTGCAACAGTGATATTTACAACTTAACTATATTAATCGGACAGGGCCAATGAAGAAGGAAACCCTACATACATAGGTACCTTTAAAATAATTTTGAACATAAATGTAAAGTCTGTCAACCCCAATAAGCAAACATGGTGGACTATAAACTGCCTGAACTCTCCACGTTAGTTGAGTTTAGGATGCCTAAAGTAAGGTAATGGCTGGTCGTTTTTTGATGAAAAACTGCTGGCTGTGCGATCAACAAACACAATTATTCATGATGTCATTGTTTATTATTTTTTGGTCACAAATTGAAATGGATAAGAAGTAGTGCCAATGATCTGTTGAAGCGATTTTAAAGTTTCGCATTTTAATAATGTAAGGTTTGTGCATCGGGTGAGGAACAAAACTACTATGCGTAACATTGATATAATTTATTATTTATATTTTGCATTTGTTGATATCAAATACGGCGTAGAGTAATAAATAAAAGTATTATATATGAGGTTATTTGTTATTTTACTACTCAATCCTATTTTATTTAAGTCATGTAATCTATTCGAGTATCTTTGAACCGTATTGCTAACCTAGTTTGTTTGTATCTCGTATCTCTGACCAGATCAAAATATGGTGGATTTTTTGACCGTTTACTTCTACCAAGAACATTGATTTAAAATTGTATTGTACTAATTAGGTAGTCGTCTAAGTTCGTCTAAAAACTAATTCTGTTCTAATTTGATTTGTATCAATACGGATTTCCTTGCGAGTGATTTTTCCGTTAACTTCGAGATCAAACCCCTACCTAATATGATTTTCCCATTTGAACTCTGATCTCTCCCAAATGAAATATCTATTTTTATTTCATCACGCATGATTCATTCATGACGAAATAATTCCATACTTTAAGGAGTCGATTTGTATTTGAAGCTAACTACTGTGAGTCAAAATTTAATAAAACATATACAGGGTGACTTTTTCACTGTTTGGAAAAAAGGCTCATGGGTCGGATTACAATTTAGAGCAATTTACATGTAAATTTTCATAGAGTTTAATTTTTCTTCATTTTCAGTAGGTACGTGGTGTCTATGGGAAAGTTGCTTACAATTGTGGTGTGAGCCCATTTTCTGAACGGTAAAAAAGTTACCCTGTGTATTATTTAATATTTTAAATTATATTAAATCAATAAAGTGTTATTGTGTAAAACTCATATTATAACTTGTTTTATTGACAAAATGACTAAACATTTACTATTTTGCATAACGAATCAACAATAGGAAATAGAAATAGTTACAATCTGCTATCATTTAGTTATCAATTGCTGCAGCTATTGTCTCGTATAGCTCCGTGTATCCGACGGCACTCCCACAATCGAGACTAATCCCATGACGATTCTTGTATTGAAATCCGTCGAGCGGTTCATGCCGAAGAGCGTGCCAAAAATATGTATACATGCGAAAAACAGTCCTCCTTCTGACGGTCGGATAACGCTGATGACTTCTAAAAATGTCAAAAATTAAATAATAAATATTAATTCCACAATATTAATAAATAAAACGCCCATGACTGAACGCCATGATGACCGTGGTGCGGATGCCACTTCCATCAGGTACCCACCTGATGGAAGTGGCATCAGGCATATGGTTGTTTGTATTTATATTATATATGTTTATTATGGGTGCCCCCCCAGGTTCATTGTATCGTCATCCATAACACAAGCTCTGCTAACTTTGCAGCCATACAGTTGGTGTGTTCAGACAAGAGAACATTTTCATATTAATAAATATATCATAGCGTACTAAGCAGATTACCAAAAAACAATAGTCAGTACGTATCTAACTGTTACTTCGCTTATTTTTGTACCTTGTATATTCTAAATCTATTTATATATTTTGCCAGATTTAAGTTTCCGTATAATTATACGACTCTCAGGGCTCCATCAGCTGAGGGGTCAATGACCTTATGACGTCACGCCGTGCGTACTGGACTGCGGTGGGTGATAGAAGCCTTACATAAATGGTCATGTTAGATGATACTCGTTAACGTGATATAGAACTGTCTTCTAACCGACTTCAAAAAAAGATGTAACTAGTTTTTCTGACCGATTTTAATTATCCTTTTTTTATAAATATTGTGAAAGAAAGGGTGGAATTTCTACATATCGCGCTTATTTTTAAAGCTTCTGCTCGTGCTTGCCTGCGGTTCCATTAAAAATTTATAATATAATATACATAGTTACACTAACGAATAAAAAAATCTATCGTATTTTTAAACAATTTTATCGTTTTTTTATGAACCCGAAATTTTTATATGAAAGAAACATTAAAAATTAAACGTTTTACTAACGGCAAAGTTTATTTTTTATTTACATTAAAACAAATGTTTGTTAAAGATTGTAGTAAGTACAAGTCACATTACCAGTTACCTAAGTTACTTGTTTAACATGCTCTGAGTAATCTTACTTGATTTAAGTAATTTGACTCATCATTGTGAAATAGCAGGAAACAGCATGTAGGTAAACCCAGCGATACACACCGCCAACTTACTACACTAGTCGCAAAGACTCGTGGCAGACGCCGTCATTAAAAGTGTCAATAGGACAGCGCTCTGTTTATGGGTGACGTCACAACGATTAAGAGATGCGCTTCGTTTGGTTTTGAGTGTATGTCGATAGTATTAAGTTTTAAGTCGACAGTTTTTTAAGTCTGCGCGTGCGCATCCCTATGACAAAAGTGATTTACGGCGTCGTCTGCCACGAGTCTTCGCGACTAGTATAGTTTACTAAGCCAAGTAGACGACTGTCAAACCGTCTTTTATTTCGGATGCGTATAACAGCACTAGTTTTTTTTTTTTTTTTTTTTGCCAGTTGCTTTTACCTGACTGAATCACAAAAGTATTGATTGACAGTAACTTTTTTGTCAGCGCTTGTTTTGTTTATTAGTAGATAGTAAAGGACAGCAAGCAGAGACTGCGTTCGTCTACATCGGTCAGTTATTTTGTGTTCATCTTGCAATGCAAAACAGGGGGGGTATTTAAGCTGGAGCTATCTATGTGTTCGTTTATATGTGCATCGTAGCTCCTGAACTGATAAACGGATTTTGATTTGATGCATTCATTGAGTTTCTAGCTATGATTAAACATCGAGTTAGGAGGTAATAACTAAACGCGGTAAAATCATGTTAAAATAGTGTTTTATTTAATGTCGTGAAAACTTACGTAACTAATATGATTAAAGAATTTTATGAAATCTTTTAAAAACTGCTAAATTTATCACAACGGGGTTTACAATACATTATGATTTTATAGAACTAAAATAAATGTGGATATACGTATATTCGCCCGCAGCTTGGCTTGCATCTAGTTTGAATCATTTTTCAATCAAATAGTAGGTTATACAGCACTCGCAGAATTTTTCCTCACACATCGCAGATGCAGCCTTTTGAGTATCAAAATTCATTTCCATTATTGATGGACAGTCATTTGTTTTTTTTTCCTATTGTGGCTACTTCCAAGGCCCCGAGGTCATTCACCTCGGTTGTAAACAGTAAAGGATTTTGAAATTTATTTTAAGTAAGGGTGTAACCACAGAAAACAGGTAGAAACCATCGACGTCGATCGATTGGTGTGGTAACACCCAAACAATGCTAAAGTTACAAAACAATAGAAATTTATAAAAATATTTGTTTGTGATTTATTAAAAGCTTTATAAAATTACTTAAATTTTCTTATCTCATTCTCATAGTTTTAGTTATATTAATAGTAAGACTTGTAATCATTCAACATATAGGAAGAATTATTTCATTGTTTTCATCGCAAATTGTAAACATCTAAAGACGCAGCCGAAACAAGTCTGTAACTCTCGACGCAAAAAGATGGATGCTATTTTGTATTTGTGTGGGTCTGTGGCATCGTTGCTCTTAAACGAATGTATTGAATTTAATGCACTTTTTTCCGTTTGAAAGCTGAATTAATCGAGAGCGTTCTTGCTTAGCCATGTTTGTCGGGGGATTTTTAATTTGTGCTTACAAATAACTTGTGCTATACATATATGTGAAGAAATGTCCAAATATTTATATGCATGTAAACGCAAAATGCCTACTAAGTGTTTCATTGCTCAAATTTAAACTGAAATAAAATTTACATATTCGGTTTCATTTATTTTCAGGGGTGGCATGGAAAAAGAAAATGGCGATGGCGAGTCGGGGGGTAAACCACCCCCTGACGGCCTGTTGGATGCGGCCGGACTATTTGGTGGTAAGTACCTACATGGCTCCTTTTTAGACACTATTAAATAGTTGAGTTCATTCCAGGCCCTCAATAAGCTTTTGATTTCAGTACTTTACGCAAAAAATGACTATACCTTAATTTTTATAACATTATATAATAATTACTAAAAAGAAAGTCAGAACCAAATTATGTATATAAATATATAAAAGACATAAAAGCAAATCGAACAATATGTAACTGCGTGCATCTTTACCGATACAGACAAGGTTCTCGAACTATAGGTTAATCATTATGCAAAAAGAAATACTTGAGGTAATCTTTACGATTTAAAATAGATGACATAGATATTCAGTTGAATAAATTACTTAAAAAAATGTCGAAATCATAACATATTAAATAATATCACTAAAAACAAATTAATGTCAGCTTTAAAGTCAAATATTTTATTTTTGTGCTTTTTATTTGCTTGGGTGTGAAATTATTTTCTGTGATCGCCAATCCTCAATAAAAAAAATGGCTCTGTTCATGCGCAAGTGAATGCAGCCTGCTTACTAATGAGATAGCAAACTAACACAATAAATAATTAATTAGTAGTTAATAGCTTATTTTTCCTTTTTCCCTACTAAGTGAAAAAACAAATATTTTTAGATTAAAGAATTTGTGGTGCAATTCAATATAGTTATTATAAGTTTACTCTAATGATAGCTATTTTAACACTAAAAATAAAAAAAAACTAATTAGTATTTAGCTCATGTGATTATAAAATATGGTATTAACCTTATTGATTATTATAATAAAAATAATTATAACTGTATATTTTACTGAAACATAAGTGGCCTACGGCACGAACATTTTGAACTCAACCCTTTGTACACGTATATTACTTATAAATACGTTATAAAACTGATACTACCTTACCACAAAAAAGGGTAAACGAAATATTTTCTTTCAAAATTGTCTACATTTGTTACCCGGCTAAATTAAAATGTAAGTCTGTGGTGACTATTCTGAATGTGTGACGTTTTTGTTTAATTTACCTGTATTATACATTTAGATAGTGTTTAAAGATGAACAGGAGCTTATCTTTTGATATGCCTTTGATTGAAGTAAAACATCAGAGGATAAGTGACAAGGCCCTCAACAACGATCTAGCTCCCGGTTGCCTGAGTTTACTTGTCAAATGGTTGTCACTGCGCGAACCGAGCCGACAATGTAGGAAACAAACCAGCTTTTGCTCATTTTATGTAATATTCATTCTGTTACCTTTTTTGGTCGGGGATTAATATAAAGACGGCCGAGTAGCGTAGTGGCCAGTCTCATACGCCGGGGGTCCCAGGTTCGAGTCCTGTCCGGGGCATTCATTTGAAATGAAATGAAATGAAAATACACTTTATTGGCAAACGAGTTAGAATGAAAATACACAAAAAAAATTAAATTAACGAACAAATAGAGAATGACAATATAGGCGGCCATATCACTAAAAGAGTGATCTCTTCCAGGCAACCTTGATGACAACATTTGTGTGATGAACACAGATGTTTGTTCTTGGCTCATTGTTTTTGATATTTAAATATGTATGTTTATTCTTGGTTCCCCCCCAGTTCGTTGTATGGACATCAATAACACAAGCTCTGCTTACTTTGTGGCCATACAGTTGGTGTGTACGTCTGGGGATTTATTTATTTATTTAAGTTTGTGTGAGTAATTGTGTCTGTGGTAATTTTTCACGTTCGTTATGCAAGTACGTCACCTATCTTCCTATTTTACTTTAATAAAGGGTAAGGCCGATAAAGTTTATTAAAAGATTATTTAATTGTAAGCAGGTTTCACATTTGGTATGTGAGATATTTCTGTTATGGAAAAGTAACAGTGAATTGTGTGACCAGAATTGAATATAGAATTAGAGATAAGCTCGAGAATATCTAGATATCGATACGTCCACCGTATTGTAAAAGCCTCCCTCTTCTGTCTTTGGATCAATGCCGCTCGAGCATCCGGAATCCATTGTCTTCCGCCGACTTTAACCAGATCGTCAATCCATCTGGTGGTGAGCCTGCTCTAGGCGAACAAACCAATCTGTGGTGTTTATAATATTAGTAAATAAAGTTTTTTCATGTTAAATCAATAAAATAGACAAACACACCTACTGTATGGCCCCAAAGTAAGCAAAGCTTGTGTTATGAATGACCGTACATCGCACACGGGCAGAATAAACAACCATGACCCGAGAACAAACATCATGTTCATCACACAAAGAATGCCCCGACCAGGACGGTAACCTGGGACCTCCGGCGTGTAAGACAGGGCTACTCCCCACCCACTCTTCCGTCAAATTGTTGTCTTGTTAATTTGTGAATGCACCGCAACGTCTTGACATCGCAGTTTGCGAATGACAATGTAACCAGTCAAATCGTCTGCTTCAGAACCATTAAAAATATTATTTTGTTTAGCGAATTTATACTTTATCTAAACTTCATCTAAGTCTAGATTTGCTAAGCGTTTAACGGCTCTGAGTGCGGTCGGTCAATTAAAAATGACGTTTTGTATATTGTGTTGGCGAGCGTGTTGAATTTGTTTACGTTTGAGTAATCGTCCGCGGGCCGAGAACGTTCGAGATTGTACTGAATCTTTGCAAGCATTCTTTTATGCAGTTATTTCTGAGCGCGTCTGTGCTCTCATTGTTGTGATACCTTGAAGTACTCTCGATGGGTTATGTTTTATAATGGTGTTTATCGGTGAGAAATGGCTGTTCTAATAAATAACTTGGCTTGGAAGAAGTGATTGAAAATAAGCTAATGATGTATATACACTTGTTTCTTTTTTAATTAATAAAGTACACACGTACCTACGATTAATTAAATTGATAGTTTTCTACTTTCTACTTTTTAGTAGAAATATTTTTTCTTGAAATAGGCTGTTTTAAAAACCAAACTTTGTATAATAAGGAGACTTACATATTTATATTCGTACTAATTAAAGCAAAAAACATTTGTATACGAAATAGCTCAATTATGGCTAATGCCGACCGGGTAGTCCATTCGGGCTATAAATAGGTAGGTATATTCGGATCTTTTCGTTTTTCGTTTGCGACGGTTGCGTGGATGGGTAGGGATCCTAACCCTCTGCGAGCTTGTCGAGCACATTTTCTTGAATGTTGATATTTTAAAAAATCCTTTCCTACTTTCGCCCTCCCGGAGGAGCGCTAGTAAAATGCCACTCGCGTAGTTTACAGCCGGTGTGTTTCTTTATACTTACTTCATATTTAGATTTTCAACCAAAAACTATTATAAGTATTATTTGAATTATCTGTGTTAATATTAAATAAAAACTTACTTAGCCACGTCAGAGACCTATAGGGTCTCCAGAAGTGGTCTGATCAACAACTGATTAGGGGTTGTTGTACCTCTCATATGATAAACAAATAATCAATTACTAAGCATTATAGTTTTATGTAAAGTGGTGAATCAAAAAATAAATTTTAGACGTCAATATTTTGGCCACCCTGTGTACCTTTTACAAGTCGAATTCGCCCGGTTAGAAGCCAAATTTCCAAAAACCCTTTCCTTATTTCTTGCTTCCGCGTCTACATGTTCAGGCTGTATGTGGTCTGTCAGCGTCACCGTTTCATTAAGTGGTTAATTATAATTTTAACCCGTTGTAACCACTGACCTTCCGTGTTCCAGCATACTGGGGTCGCGACGGCGCGTCGAACAGCGCAGCGGCTGCGGCCGCGCAGACGCAGGCTCTGTTCGGCTTCGGCTCGCGGTACCCCGCGCCCAGCACGCTAGGGGTCGCCGCGAACCAAGCGGCATCTCTGGGGTTACATCCCGCCGCTAGTAAGTATTGTCCGGTCAATTTAGACATTCGAAGGTTCATAAATTTACAAGCTGAAAATCAATAAAATCGTTCAAAATAACTTTTGAAACTTTTTGAATCGTTGTATCTCAGAAACGGTGGCTCGTAGGAAAAAAAGTATTGATTCATTATTTATAGATAATTTAATGATCTGCAATTTTTGTCTGGGGTGTTTTTATGATAAAACTTACCGTTTTGCTGAAAATCGCGAGAATTACACACCTTTGACTTTGAATACATTTTTGTCCATACAGGGGAAAGATTCAACTTTCAAATTTTAGCTATAATTATATTTTGAGCAGCTTGTTGTGAATTTATGTAGCTTCACCTTTATTTTTAGTGTAATTCGACCGACTTATAGAAGATTTATTTAGCTTGAATCAAGGCTTAGGATCTTGCTTGGCTTAAAAATGTTAAGATTAGGTTTTATTGCATGTTTCGGGTTCGGGGCGATGCTGCAGTCCTTCCTATTCTGACGCCGTAATAATCACGTTTACGTGGTTGTGTTCCGGTGAAAGGAACAATACACAGCCAGTGTATTTATTGGAACAAAGGCAATTTCAAGTGAAGCCCACGGTCTTGTACCTACTCATCGTTAGTCGGTATAACAATACATTCAATCTGAATAATTAAAACATCTGGGTGCGTAGTATGGTACGAGGGGGGGGTTGAAAAGGTCGCGCCCTGACATATATAGCTTTGTCATATTATTATAAAACTACCTTATATAATTTTTCTCTGAGATACATGCGGAATTATTTATTTTATTGAACATCAAGTGAAAGTAAGTTCCATTAATTTTGAAAATGGATAGTTTAGAGCACCGTGCCGTGATCAAATACCTCCACAAGAAACACTGAAGATATGGTGGCTCTTTAGGAACATTGCTCCGTCGTATACAATAGGTAATAAAAAAGTGGACAGCTGAATTTAAACGTGGATGAGAGAGCATCAAAGATGAGCCCCGCTCTGGACGGCCTTCTACAGCAACGACTTCGGAAAACATCGAAAAAATATGTGATCTCATCGTGGGAGACAGAATATTGAAGGTATCTGAGATAGCTGAAGCTCTAGGTATTTTATGTGAACCTGCACAAAACATGATCGTTAACGAATTAGGGTTCCACAAGGTGTCAATAAATTCTGCATACTACTGCACACTATTACGTCGTTTACGCGAAGAAATAAAGTCTAAAAGACCAGGTTTGTTGAACAAGAAATTTTTGTTTCATCAGGACAATGCTCGTGTTCACATATCTGCAGAATCCATGGCTCAAATAGTGAATTGTGGTTTCGAATTGCTTCCTCGTCCCCCTTATTCACCTGATTTGGCACTTTCTGACTTCCACCTATTTCCAAAACTAAAAAAACACTTAGGTGGAATGAAATTTTCTACCAATGAGGAGGTAAAAGTGGCCGTAGATGCCTTTTTGAAGACCTTGACGAGACCTTCTATTTAAATGGGCTTTGGAGGACCGCTGGACTAAGCGCTGTGACCTAGGAGGAGAGTATGTAGGAAAATAAATATAAACGATTGCTGTGTTTTCATATTTAGGCCGCGAATGTTTGTATCACCATATTTTGGCCGCACTTCCAAATGTAGTGATATAAAAATAATAAGTTTTTATTTCTTTATAGGCTCCTATACTATACATCAACCAGCTTCTTAAATTAATATAATTTCGCTAACCATGACGTATCTGTACCTCACCTGCGGCACAACACGGGCGACATACTGCATACAAGAAATTTACTAGTCCTAGTCTTGTAATGAGTCTTAAGTGGTAATACGGGTTCGAATCAATCTCTTGCTGTGACTTAAAGGTAACCAAGCCTTGGCGTGATAACTATGGACGAATGAATGCGGGTTATTTATTTATTTTTACAGATTTTGGGGAAGCTTACAGCTAAAATACACTACTGTATGAAGACAATTGATTCTGATGGCCATTTCAATGCTACTACAGTACAATTGATTAACATCAGTATCTACACTAAATACAAAACGGCGAAATTGTGATACACTACGTGAGAAAAATGCTGCAGCTGCTGGATATCAAACGATAAAACTTAAAAAAAAACCCACATACTTCTTAAGGAGGTGGTTGACAAATCAATAAACAAGTAACAACATTGGACACAATCTTACTCCGCACGCCGAATGATGATCCCTATGACGTTTCAACTGACAGTTGTATTAGTTATGCGAAACAATTTCGATAAAATACTGTTTTTTCAGGCAGGTCATTCAACATAATAAGCAATATTTATTTATTTTGAAAAAAAGACTACGCGCATTGATGGACATAAAACACTAGATAAAAAAGTAACAGCCTTATTATATTTTATTTTACTACACTTTAATTTTTATTCAAATTGCATAATTTAAAGAATTTAAAATTCTTTTTGAATTGAATTTTAAAGAATTCATAATTAGCTATTATAAATAAAATACAAACTCAAAGCATTTGTTTTATATTTCCAACAAATTATCGATATTTTGTTTATCGATGTGTCCCTTCTTAGTCGATAACAGCTTGACGACGTAACTTTTGCAGCACGTACCATGTACATTTGCATTGAGTTTTTTTCTATTATTTCCGAACATTACGTAATAATTTCTTAATATTCATTTTTATAATTTACAATTGTACACAATTATGATTTTTTCGTCTTTTTAATGGACCTCTAAAGGATTTGATGTGATAGGACGTCAGTACAATGTTAAGCGCTAACGAACTGTCATAGGGATCATCATTCAGCGTGCGGATTATAATGTTACTAAAGTTATACCAATTTACTACAACGTTGTTGAAATTAATATTTCCTGTTTAACTCGCGCATGGTTATATTTAAAAAATACAAAAAGACATTCAAGCTATGCATGAAAGACAAAACTATCCTTGTTTTATTTGTTTTAAAGTATAAACAAATATATTGGATTACATGACACTATAGCAGTAAAATGTTGATACTTAGGTGTTGAACAATGTTGGGTTGTGTGTTTCATTCAAGAATACGAAATAGTAATATAAAATTTAATAGAGGAAGAACTGAAGGGTTAGCTTTCATTCGATCGTTAATTTAGGGCTGATTTTTCAATACTCAGATAAGTTTTATCTGTAGATAAATTTATGAGTTTCACATAATTTATGTGAGAAGTCATTATTTTAAACTAGCGATCCGCCCCGGCTTCGCACGGGTCTTTGTCCCTGCATTTTAAATCTGTAATATCTTCGAAAATATTCATCTAAATTACACGCTGTAAAGGGCCATATTAATCTATATTACATGCACAATGTATTTAAGGTACTTAATTGGATAAGGATTAATGCTGTATTGTTTAAAATCACTTCGTGAATAATCATTATTTCTCGTTAACAGTAAAGGATAAAAAAATGGTTTTTGTGGGTTATCCCTAAGAGATGGACATATACCATCGCGGACTTTTTTGTATACCTTTTTAAGATGTATAATATTGTAGTAAGTTATTTTGATCTAAAGCGTCATTGTCACTAAAGTAAGTCTTCTTATGGTAGCGTCGGGTGACGGGTCGCTCACTTCCCTCTAATATGGTTGAGGAGGGCGATGGCTGGATCCCGCGTTAACTCGTGAACGGGTACCGTTTGAGGGTGTTCGTCGTTTGGATACTTGGGGGGAAGGAGACGAGCCGAGAGACATTTTGTATAGACATCAAGAGACTATAAATTTATTTTGAAAAAAATAAACCCGTGAAGTTCCTTGCCAGTTCTTCTTCACGAAGGTTTCTTCGAACTGGTGGTAGAGTCATGTTTTATTTGACGTCAATAAGAACAAGTAATTGTCAATGTTGAGAAATAAATATTTCATTTCATTTCAAAAAATGTGTTTATTTACGACATCACATTAGAAACCTCTAAAATTATCAGTGTTTCTCTACTATATTATGCATGTATTATTATATAAACATTCCTCTTGAACCACTCTATCTATTGTAAAAACCGCATCAAAATCCGTTGCGTAGTTTTAAAGATCTATGCATACATAGGGATAGACAAACACCGGGCAGCGATTTAGTTTTATACTCTGTAATGATAGCCTTACCATATACTAGAGAAAGGGACCCTCAAAAGACTGTCAAATAAGCCCTTTCACCTACAAGTCACACTCAAAGTCCTCTTTCTGTTCTCTGTACTTTACCCGACTGCGCTAAACGTAAGGCTGTGTTTTTGTAATGTTTAAATTTTCGTTTTTAGTCATTTTAACAGTTTGTTTATGCTAACTACACATCAGCCGTATTGTATCTACTTATATGACTAAAGGAAGATTTTTCAATTTTAATATTTTTGAAATAAATATTATCAGTAGAATAATTTTGAGAATTTAACATAATTTCTATGGAACGTCTTGTGAAGTGTCAAAATAATTGTACTGATAAAATTTAGCTGAGCATTGAAAACGGCCCGTAAAATGTAATATTATACTTGATGATGAATTTATGTGCTTTGCAACGTTATATACAGTTAATCAAAATATTTCAAAATATTGTTTTATTGACCTTATATATAAGGCTCACTGGCGCAGATGTGTAAAAAGTCCCTCCGTCACTTTCTATTTCTATTGAACTTGTAGAGACATAAAACAATATTTAGTCTAGTGCGAGCTAATGCAGAGCAGCTATTTCAGCTATAGCAGCTCACCTTATTATTTCCCCTTGAAATGTAAAATGTCTTTAAGAAACGACTGCGCATAGCCTGTAAGTCCTAGTCATTTATTGGATAGATCTCATCATCCACCATCTACTACACCCTAGGTGCAGCCTGGTGGTCCATGGCATCCCATCTGGCTGCCCAGGACTACCTCCACCGTCTCCAAGCCTCAGGGTTGAGCGTGCCTCCTCTTGGAGACCCGTATTCGGCGCTCGCAGCCCTGTCGCAGCCGAAACATGCTCCGAATCCGAAGGCGAAACATTCACAACATCACAGGAATGAGAGGTGGGTCGGCAAATTTAATATGTTTCAAAGAATACTTTTCAATATTATTAGTACTTATTATATAATTAATTTCAAATGCAAATTCGGTGATGTGATGACACCATATTAAAATCAAGATGCACATTTTATTTTTACCCGACTATCGGAAGGAGGATGTTTTTCAAGTGTATGTATGTATATTAATTCTTCGGCACACTGCAGCCTGAACCATTTGAGAGATTTCAACACATGAGGTGTCAGTTGTAGGAGTGCCATCGGGTTTACCAGAATTTCCATTGGTTCAGGAATGTAACTTTAGCAGGCGGGTTTTTTAATTTGTCAAATTCTGCAGCTTGTTTAAGTAAGCATGGAATTGAATAAATAATAAGTAAATCCCCAGACAAACACACCAACTGTACGGCCCCAAAGTAAGCATAGCTTGTGTTATGGATGACCATACAGCGAACTGGGGGGGGGGCACCCAGGATAAACCTACATATATAAATATAAACAACCATGTCCCGAGAACAAACATCTGTGTTCATGACACAAATGAATGCCCCGGCCAGGATTCGAACCTGGGACCTCCGGCGTATGAGGCAGGGCTACTTAACACTACACCACTCGGTCGTCAAAATATATAATAGTAAATAACTTTGTTGAAAAGATATATCTAATGGGTACTAGAAGTCTCGTCTGGTTATCCCGCGTAGCTCCCGATCCTGTCTGAATTTCTGGATAAAATAAAGTCTTTGCCACTCTTCAACCCTCCAATTGGGTAGATGACTAAAAATATTATTTAATACTATTATGATAATGCATAAAATTTGCCCGAAGACCAATCGGTCTACTATCAACAGTTTTCAGACACATTGATACATATGGGAAGTATTTGCATGTGCCTGGAAGATGCTTTACAGTACTCAATTGTGACGTCACAATTTACGAAATTGACTCTGAATGTATAAAAATACGGACATTACAAAAATTCAAAATATTTAGTGACCATATAGGTATATCATCATAGTGTATTAGTAATAATGTTTTTTTTAACAAATTTTGAAATAAATTCTTTGCATTATTTCTGCTTTTTCTAAGCGTTTATATCTTGTTATGCCATTTAGCGATATATCATGTTTTTTTTTCTTCAATAAATGCCTACCCATCTCCCCACAAAAAATACTACTGTACGTCACTCTGTTTCGACGTGAAAGAATGACGACAAACATATCATAAGTTTGGATACATTTACATTTTAATTGGCTTCACACAAAAAAATACATTACGCATTACACTCTATTCATTGTTAAAATAACTACTTTTTCCAATCAACAGTTACTCAATTATTTTACACAATCTAAAATAAATTATTGACAAATGAACAAATAAAAAATATCTTTATCAGGTTAATGTATGTCCTTTGTGTACATAACTATTAAATACTTGTATTATCCATACAAGGTCAGGGCACTAGTGGTTTTATGTCAATTGCTCGGAGTTCGAAATAAAAAAGTACTTCATTTTTGTTTCTCGTTTATCCCATTACGGTTACAACATATTACTTAAGATGAAAAATCTAGTTGACGGTTTTACAGATTATGGGTTTTTTTTATGAATGTCATCAGTGAATGTTATTTCAGCATTTTTCAAAGAGAAAAAGATATGAGTTATGTTCTTAGGGATATATAACAGTCATATCTTAAATTGCACGTATTGCTTACTTATCAATCTGATTTGCAAGTTTAGTGATAATAGTTTTTAACTTTTCCTTTAAAATCAATTCTATATCAGTCCTATTTGTATTCAATAAATGTTAGTAATTACACATTGTTTACAGCTTTGATTGTATCATGATCACATTGAATGGAAAACGAATTATCGGCATATCAATTATCTTAATTCACTCAGAATAGAAACACACAATTTTTATGATACATGTTTAAAAACAAACTTGTTTGTACTAGACATTTCAAACCATAAACCTTACTATAACATAGTCTGATGTTGTCTTATATTGAACATAATGTGCAATCTTAAAACGTCTGTAAAGATAAATCGGACTGATATAACTTCATGCATGCAACTATGCAGCTTTATATACAGGATATCTAACTGTTAAATTTGTCTTTAGTCATATAACACTAAAATAAAGAAAAGACAAAAGCTTGTATAAATTTATATTAGTTACTCAAAGATCATGCATTTCATTTATCTTAAACAAGCTGTTATATAAGCCTGCTGGGAACGATTTCTGTTGCTAAAACTAGGGCAAATGTCTGGTCGATATTATTGTGAGTCTTTAAGTTCTCCTAATTATAGATTTTGCAACAAAAAATCTAGACTCAAACATAGTAATCAAATCAGTTTTTGTTTCAATCAGCTGTTTTTACTACTGAACAACTATTTCTGCCAATCTCATCTATTAGTATCTATAGACACGTACCGCGCGGGGCTAATAATTTTGTAGCATTCTACGAAGCAGAACATTCAGTATCCTGAATATTGAGTTATTTATAATATTAAACGTAGTATAAATAAAGCATATAATCACTAAACAAAATCTACACTAAGGAGCTCTTTAATTGACCATTTGAGGTCTCTGAGTGTGGCTGTTAACATGATTTTGTATCTAAGGTTGTATTTCGGATAAAGGGCCAGCCAGTAAAAATTTAAGAACTCAGGCAATTCCAAAATGAACATACTTGAATTATATATCTTTGCAAAAGTTACTTCACTGTGTTTATTTTCCTATATCATTATCATAATCATTAATAATTAATCAAATAACTTACAATTTATTGTATAACACTAATTTGTTTCCGCGACTTTGGTCGTAAGTACTAAAAAGTTAGCCTATGTGTTATTTAAGTTTGCCAAATTTTACCGAAAGCCTTTTTTGGACGCTTGAGTAAAAGACATGCAAATTTTCACAGTTATAATATTAGTAAGAAGAGATACTGGTCGAATTTTTGAAAAATTTAGTATATATTACCTTTCTAACCACCAGGTCAGGTCGAAGCAGCGCATCTTCCACCGCATCAGCTAAAGAGAAGAGTCCGTCCACCAGCAGCTCCCAGCAGAACATGGCTGACTGGGGTGAGTTCAAGTCATCTATTTTACCACTCCTTGCAACGATTAAGACTGCATGGTTCGAAAGTACATGTTCTTTTGGTTATATTTTAGGTATAGAATTGTTATTAACCAATTGACAATGCTGTCATGATTAATCATTTGACGGCCGATGGCGTAGTGGTTAGTAGCCCTGTCTCATATGCCGGAGGTCCCAGGTTCAAGTCCTGGCCGGGGCATCTATTTGTATGATGAACACAGATGTTTGCTCTCGGGTCATGGTTATATGTTTTTTTTTTTAATCCCCAGACAAACACACCAACTGTATGGCCCCAAAGTAAGCAGAGCTTGCGTTATGGATGACCATACAGCGGACTGGGGGGGAACCCAGAATAAACATACCACACCAATCGATCGTCCGTCGATCGACATTGATTGATGTCGATCGATTGGTGTGGTAACACCCTACCACAAGCTCTGCTTACTTTGGGGCCATGCAGTCGGTGTGTTTGTCTGGGGATTATAATTATTATTTACTTATTTAACATTATATCTAAGGTCATTGTCGTTCAACATTTTGTATCTTTTGATTCATCTGTTATCTTCAACTGCTGTTATTTTTGCAATGGAACTATTTGAGCATAGTAGACCCTTGCAACCCTTAGAATGTTCGCTAAGAGTAAAAGTTGCTACCTCCAGTATTTAGAGGACTTTCCTCCTCCTTTGGTGACAATCCAAAATTCCACCCTGTATAATTATGTACATATTTTTACTATAGTTAAGGTTTTAAAACAGCTCATTTTATGAGTATAACTGATATAGAAATATACAATATAAAGAAATATATATATTGTATATTTCTTTATCAATAATAATAATACTAATATATGATTTATAAAAAGTTTCTTCGCCTCCTTCTTTTTATTTATTAATCTCGGGAAGTCTTACGCTCTCTACAAAATTTACTAATTAATTCTAAAACGCTACACCCCCACATGTGTACTGAAAATAACACAATAACACACACATACTTGGAGCTATGTAGCTTAACGTATATTTACGCATCGAACTTAATATCCTAAGGGCCTAACGCAATGTATTGCATAACGCATACATTATTACATAGTGGTATTTTCTGCATTACCACGACTTATTAACATGCTAAGTAGCAATATGATTCATATTTTTCTTGAGAACAAAAGTGTTCAATCGGTTTAACTTGATTATTTTAAAGGCTTTAAAATGTCGTAATATTCAAATTTAGTAAGTGTTGTGGTTAACGCAAAAATTACTTGGAAACTGCTATAAAAAATATTTTATGTATTATAATATAAGAACATAGACCCATTTGTTATTATACATTAAAATAATCTCTTATTACACATTGAAATAATCTCTACATCCTTGTTTCAGGCTCCCAATATGGTTTCCCGAAGACCTCTTCTCCATCAGCAATGCATTCACAATCCATGTCAAGTCTGGCCTCCCTGAACAGTCTGGTGTCTTCTCCGCATAAGTCCAACAGCAAGCAAACTCAGTCACAGTCAAGTAAAAATACTACTTCTGATATTTTTCATTTAGAGCATGGTTTGAATATTTAGTGAATTAGTGAAGTATACGATTGTTTACGTATTTGCTGTTAAGAAAGATTGCAAAGAGTCACTTACTAATAAATTAACAAAAGACTAAACTAATTCTTATGAAATCAATTATTTATTACTTCTAATGATTATACATGATTCAAATATGTGTTGATACATTGAGAGCTAAGCATAACTTCGTTTTTACAATTAAGTTATGTATAAAAAATAATGTTTGACGAACATGAAACCCGAAAGAACATATACATTTCTTGAAACGAATAAAACTATTTACCTAGCAATAATATGTTCAGTATTTTTATAGATTAAAAAAAATATTTCTCTAAAAATAACCTTTTTCACAGGAAAATCCAGCAGCCACTCGTCCTCCCACCAAAAAGGCAAAGAGCGCGACTTGTCCATGTTGCGGGGCGACCTGATGCTGGCTCAAGCGGCGCACGGCGCGTACCAGGCCGCCGCCATGGCACAAGCAGTCGGCAAAGGAAAGGTACGATGCGTGATGGCCCTTTCTTTAACTTGAATTATTTCTGAGGTGCTGTGTTGCTAGGTACAGAAGGAAATGATTTTGGAGTTATCTCCGGTGAGTTCACAGTATGTGTTTATGTGTGGTAATAACCCTGCCTGATACCGCAGAAGTTTCAGGTACGAGTCCCGGTCGGGGCATTCATTTGTGTGATGAACACAGATTTTTTTCTTGGGTGATGCTTGTTTATAATTTATAAGGGATAGAAAATTAAAAACGCCGATACGCTGTCACAGAACGCGACACAGAAGTTACTCGAATTTTTAACTACCCGTTTCTTAGTTGGTATGTAAAAATGCGCGGTTAGCTGCTACTATAAAAAAGTTTTCACTGCTGCGAGGACCAAGCGACCGAACATGGGACTCTGAGGCCTTATGCTCCACCACGACAACACGCCCGCGCACTCCGCAATCAAGACGAGGGACTTCCTAAACACCACACCTGTAAAACGTTTGGGTCATCCGCCTTACACCCTGATTTGGCACATTTTATTGCCTAAAATTATAAACCAGCTCAGGGGGATTCAGTTTTCATCGCCACAAAATGCGCTCAAGAAGGCCATTATGGAAGTACCTGTTGCAGACTGGAAAATGTGCTTTGAAAATTGGTTCAGACGCATGAAACTTTGTAAAGACGCTGGTAAAAATATGTAATAAAAAATTTTACTTATTCGAGTAGAACATAAAATTTTTTTTTTTAAACTTACTGAGTGTCCCACATATTTATTCTGGGTACCCCCGCGTTCACTGTATGACAATCTATAGGAGAAGCTCTGCTTACTTTGACGCCATAAAGTTGGCGTTTGTCTGGGTATCTATAATATGTTTTTATTATTATCAGGTAGATCTGCAGCTAGTAATTTGTGTATAATTGTGAAGTGTTAATATATGTTTGTTCATATGTCTAAGAGATAAAGCCCTGAAGCTGTTGAACCAATTTTTAAACTCCGTTCACCATTAAGAAGGTACATTATCCTGAAGGAACATAGACTAACAGACAGGAGGGACCTCTCCTAACTATCACACAACGATAAAATTAGGACCGGATTGAAGTTAAAAATCAATATTTTCATTGTTTCAGAACATGTCCTCGCTATATCCATTCGGAATACCTGGTTCTGACAAGGACAGGCATGGTATTGACGCTTTGACTGGCTTGCCACATAATTTATTAAGGTAAAATTGTTGTATTGAATTATAATTAAGTATGGAGAGACATAGTCATTTGTATGTAAGTAGAATATATGTTACACAGTGATAACCACACGGTTGGAAGTTTCTTGCACAAGTGTTTATTGGTAACTGTGATCCAGAGGAAGCTCTGAAACTTCTGAAAGAATGAAATTCAGGTGTTGCATTTCATCGGTTATAGGTGTCAGTATTTTGTAAATATTCTTAATTTCTAAATACATTGTATTCTATTTAATGGTTCCCTTTTTTTTGTTAGTGCGGCTTTGGAAGGAGGGTAAGAAACATTTAATTTATTGGAATAATTACAATTAAAATAGTAATTAATCAAGACTCCATATTGAAACACATGCTTTTATCTAACGTGGTATTTAAAATGCATATTATATTGTTGTAATGTACTTTTTCCAGTGATCCGTCGTCCGTGTTGGGTGGAGTTCGACTCCCACCAGACACCGAAATTATCAAATACACATCTTCATTAGCGGGACCCAAGGTGATTATAAAATTTTTGTTCCTTTACAAAATAACTATTAAAACTAGATATACATATAATCAAATGTAATGCGAATGTCGCAGGCGGATTAGACATTCAATTTTTGACGGCCTGTTTGGTATGGAGGTAAGTAGCCTTGCCTTCCATGCCAGAAGTCCCGGGTTCGAATCCTGGTGGGGGCAGATATTTTATCATATTTGCTTTCTATTCATGGATGTGTATGTATGTTTATTAAAGTTTATTTCTAATATTTATCAAATATCTATGTGTGTTTATATATTTCTTAAGTTTATTTTTCCGCTATCTAGTACCCATAACACAAGTTCTTAATGATACTTAACCTGGGCTAGATAATGTGGTGTGATTGTTAGAGAAAAAAAAAGTTTGTTTGAATGTTGAATGAAACGTTCAAGACTGTCAATAAAGCGTAAAGCTCTGTTTATAGTCTTGAATTTTATAATGGCTCTTCGCCGAGAACTGGCGCGCCACGTTCACTGCGCTCGCTCGACTCGCGCAAATCACACGATATCAACAAGTATGTAAGAACATTATTAACAAATCGCATTATAATTAACTATTCTACATTACGGCTAGCTGGTTAGCTGAACAAATGCATTTAACCAAACGGCTAGCTCTTCAGTTGAGTGTCATTCAACTATCTGCTGACGACGTATATACAGGGTGTCCCAGAAATGAAACGTAAGGGTGACACTGGAGGTAGGTGGTTTTCGAGATATTGCCACTTTTGTGATTTTTTATGAATATTCCACTTTTTGGCCCTTTTTTTGCCTACAGCTGCAATACATATCTTTTAACTCACTTTTTTTTATTAAGGCTATCGTTATTAGTTAGTTAAGACAGCCTAGTAATAATTTTGACGGAAACTAGCACACTATGCTAAATAAAAGAGTTAAACTGTTTTATTTTATTTCATTGTGAAAAACCTGACTAAAGTTTAACTGATTGCTGCGAAAAAAAATGTTGCGATGATACTGCACATCATCTTTAAAAACTTGCTAGCTTAATGACCTTTTCAAAATAGGGACACCCTGTATAATCAGAATCAATTGACGAAATTATCGAACTAACAAAACTTGCCTGGCTGATTGATACCTAGTTTTTCTATATAAATTAAAAAATAAGGTAATGACTGATATATAAATTGTGTCTCCGAAGATGTAAAAGTTAAAACTTGATATATATTCATTTACAGGGCCCACCCGGCAGTACAAACCGAGGTAGAAAAAAGACCATATCACTGGATGGCCCCCAAGTTTCCGTACATCCCGCTTCAGAACGATCATTGCCTCCAAAACTACATAAACCTGTAAGTTTTGTCATTCAAAAATGTAATAAGAACACCAAAAGTTGATAACTTGGTAATAATACTTGAAATAATTGTATCATTACATAAAGTTATTGAAAATTCGAACTATTTTTGTACCAGAATTGGATCTCCTAGTAACCTAAGCGTCTAAGGAAATAAACATTATGCTAAATGCATTACTGACAAAAACCCCTCCAACTTGCAGGATGACTACAGCTCTAAATCTTCAGTGGAAGTTATAAGACTCTCAAACAAATCAGAGAGGACTGGTGTTAACTCAGTCACAGGCACTCCACCGCCCAACTTGAGTGATTATGCAGGTATGTTGTTTAGTATAAAATAGCATGCTACCTTATTAAATATCTTGCAGATTTGCAAAGGGTCCTGGTGGAGCCCTATTTATTTATTTATACACAGGTATAACTTAGCTTCTGCTTTCCATCTGCTTGTCTTTCAGTCTTACTGAGTCTTACGAACGTTGGTGGCAAAGCAGCTAAAATTTGCAACGAATTTTTAGATAATCATTTTTATTATTAGTTGAACCTATTTTGAATTTATTTGAGGGTTAAAATAATCAAATGTGTTCTTAGATCTTAGATTTAGTGGAATTTATATTTCAAAAAATATCTTTTATTATTATGTACTCTTAAACTGACACTAACCATCAAATATATGGAAAAAAAATATATTTCATTACTAAACAAGCAATAATAAAAAATAACATAAACAAGTGAATAATATTAAAACTAATAATACAAAATAATGAAAATGTATAACATGAAAAATATATGTGCCTATTTGCTTTGAAAATGTAAAAAGAAAATGGAATACTTACAAACATGTAATTTCTACAGAATTACTCTTAGTTTGAACTTGAAAATCATATAAGTCTAAATAAAATTCTCTTCTTGTTTGCTTTAACTAATTTATATTATTTCTATTACATCTGCTCGGAAAGTGAATTACATATTTTTTTAAAGGGAAGAATGTGCTATGCAACATATATTCTAGCTGAAAAAAATAATGGAAATCCATGTCAAGCCTGATTTATTATTTTTTTTTAAATTTAGATTTAGATAAAAAGATTGTATCCCGTCAGGAAAAGTTAAACCTAAGTTTAAACTAAAAACTTGGCTGTACAGGCTTCATTCCATTGCCTCTCCCGTAAAAGTAACAAAAAGAAGTAAAAATCAGGCTGCATGGGCTAGATCCCTTGCCTTCCCCTAAGGCAAATCTAAATCTTCAAAAAAAAAAAGTAAAAATCGAGTAAATACGCGCGATTTTCCTTTTCTTTGTGTCTGGAGTTTTCTTTTCAATTCGAAAATCGAAATGTAGCATAGATAGTACTAGTAGTGAGAGGTACAGCGAGATGTATGCAGAATAATTAGTTTAATTCAATCAAGTTTTTTTATTCCTCGTAGATGTAGTACAAAGCAGTTGCAACATTCGGAAGAAAGGGCGATTTATACTCATGGGTGCATTATTTATTTCAGGAATATCCCGAGAATTACTACAAACTATTGCAAGCCAGAGCGGCGTGAGCTTGGCAGCTTTGGAAAGACAACTAGCTGGCTCCACGGGAGTTTCAGGTGATTTCTCTTATAAAATAAATATTTTTATTTATTTTATTCGGAAGACAAACAGTGTTCTATAACTAAAAATAATAAACTAAATACCTTTCTATGCACCAATTAAAATTTTTCGTATATAAATACCAATAATTACGATTATTAAGTTGAAAAAGTTTACAAGTTATGTTTTTATAGCATCCATAATTAAGTTAATAGTAGTTACAGTAAAAACAAACGTCTGAACACAAAACCAGACAAGGACAGGATCAGCAAAATATAAACAATATCTGTGTTTAAACAGATTTCGCAGATATAATGAAAGTATATTAATATTAGAAATATTGATAGTATTCCACAAAAGCTGGAAGGTAAAGAGTTGTAAGGTACAGGAATATAATAATAATAATAAAAACACTTTATTGCTCACAAAAACAGAGTATATTTTTACAATAGAAAACTTAAACTAAAGTGGGCAAAGGCGGCCTTATCGCTAGCAGCGACCTCTTCCAGACAACCTTTGTGTGGACGGAAAACCACAAAACTAGTGC
This sequence comes from Marasmarcha lunaedactyla, assembly GCA_923062675.1. Lineage (NCBI taxonomy): Eukaryota > Metazoa > Arthropoda > Insecta > Lepidoptera > Pterophoridae > Marasmarcha > Marasmarcha lunaedactyla. Next base: position 12,133,637 of record OV281366.1, read on the forward strand.
ATTATAAGGAAAAAAATACGGTGCAATAAATATATAACTAATAAATGCAAAATACACAAATATGGTTACATAACACTAATTTATAATTAATAGTAAACTTATGATAAATACCTAATTGTAATTGTAGATCACAACAGATCCCAAAAGATGTTTATGGAGTTTGGATTTAAAAATAGATATGGACTTTAGTGCCATACAACAGCCGGTAGCTTGTTCCACAGATGAGCGGACCTGACTGTGAAGGATTCGTGAAAATATCCTGATCGAGTAAGTGGTGCCTCAATGAGGTTATCAGCGTCAGATCGTAGGTCGCGGTTGTGTCGTACACCAAGAAACCTGAAGCACTCTTTAAGGTAACAGGGCGTGCGGGGGTCATACAATACTTTGTATAACAACGTTAGAACATGCTCCTCCTGCGGCAGCCTGACTGGCAGCCAGCCAAGCTTGCGTTCGTGTTCTGGGACATGATCGAACTTGCGCAATCCGTAAATGAATCTAATGCACAGATTCTGCAGACGCTGAAGTCTGTCAAGTATCTGTCTGTACTATCAAGTTCTGGCGGGACCGCCCCGTACAGTTACCGACACAATGTCAAGTTTTTAAAGTTCATTCTACTTCAACTTAGTTTAGCAATTTTTCAAAATGGCCTGCCACTCAGATTAATGAAAAATTTCACGACCCGTTTCTCTTTATTTCCGTAGACGGTGAATATATTATTTTATTTTACAATCCGCGCCCCTGAACATTTTTATTTAATATCGATTTAAGATGCTTTGCTGATTTTTTCATTTAAACACAACCCTGTTATGGTGGCTTGGACCCTATAATACAGCAAAGACGAGATCTTTAAGAAAAGAAACTGTTGGTACTATTACTATTGGCTTCCAAAAGACACGCTTTTTTTGAAAGAATATTCATGGTCACTAATGAAACGTATTACTTTCAGGTTCCGACTCAGGTCTAAACCTCAGCACTAGGTCTACCCCTCGATCGGAAGCACCCCCGGACCTCGGTTCGAAACCCGCGCAGAATGACGAGGACGCGCCCTTGAATTTGTCTTTGAAGCCTACTCCAGGTATATTACAACCATACTTATTTATTTATTTAGTTTTCAAGGGAAACATACAGAATATTTATTTATTTAATTTGTAATGCACAAAACAAGTTACAACCAATACAAAACATAAATTAATGAAATACACATGTAGGAACTGGGGTGCAACTCAACAATATGTGCAACTTAAAAATAATATTTATAGTTGAACTCCGTTACAGAATGTGACATGTCAAGCAAGAGAAATTATAATAAATTAGTCATTTACATGAACAATAATAGTTACTTTTTCATAGAATTATATTATTACTAAACAAATTTTAAGTAAAAAAATAATCTATATAATGTCAAAACAATGGTGATAATGTCAAACTGAAATGTCAAAAGAAGAATTATTCTATCAATGTCAAACATGTGTGATAACATAAAAAAAACAATGTAAAATTATGTCAGAGCAGAAATATAAATGTCAAAAATAATGTGAGGGATAATCAGGTCACTAAAATAAAATAAAATATAGAATATAGACTTAAAACTATTACGACAATCCTTTCACAAATACCAATAAAGTTTCCGCAATTATATAATACATTACATCCCTACGTCATAAGTAACCTTTTGATTTTTTTAGAGCACACTTCAGTTCTCACCCACTGCCTACTGCGGGTTGGCAAGCATTACACGTAATTTCTAAAGTATGTGGGTAAAGATATGTTCTTATATATGGCTTTATGTACTTGAGATGGAAAACTCATTGGTACATTTGGCAGTCACGGGGACCGAACCCGCGACCTTCAGATCGCAAAGCCAATGCCTTAACCACTGTGCCCCCGTTGTTCAATTATAATAATAGTAATGCTTATTTAACCTTATAAGGACAATAATGTTTTTGAGCGTATGCCGCGAAGCAATAATCAACGTTTTATTTTATGTAATACGTATGATTATAATAAATCGCTTCAATTATGTACAATTACAAAAAAAACTTTTTTAATAAACTGCCAACAAATAAATCACTAATGAAAATGTGAAATTTCAATGAAATTATTCCGATTAATCCCCGTTTTATCGAACCTCCTTTTAAATCATTACTGCTTTTGATACTAGAATTAGTTAATATAAGATTGATGTTTTTTAAATCTGACTATTAATTGACCACAAATTGATAAGTCTGTCTAAAATGTAAAAAACTCTTTTACCAATTTGACAGCCAGCAACCCGGCATCGGATGCGTTATCAAGACTGACGTCACTGAGCAGCTCGTTGAGTGTCTCGGCCAATGACCGAATATGTAAGTTTGTTTTATAATTCGCTTCTCTGTGCACAACATTCACATTGGCTGGTTCTAACTCGTGAACGGGTGCCGTTTGAGGGAGTTCGTCGTTTGGATACTTGGGGGGAGGGAGACTTGCCGAGCTAACGGATGCAGATAAGAATAGTTTTGTATAATTATAAAGAGACATGGTAAATTTATTTTGAAAAATACGATAGCAGTGAAGTTCCTTGCCAGTTCTTCTTCACGAAGGTTTCTCCAAACAAGTAATTGTCAATGTTGTACAATAAATATTTGAATTTGAATTGTTTAATAATCAGTGAGTGCAATCTGTTTTATTTACAGATCAAAATAGGTTTTACAATGTAATAGTTTCGTGTTAAAATATATTTAAAAGACGCAAGGTCAATAACCTTAGTACTTGAATAAGATACCTTGCAAAGCTAGTATTTGTTCCATTATGAACCATAGAATGAAATAACTTCAACTTTACAAATAGAAAAAGCAGATATCTTGTGCGTTTTATTCACATAAGTTATTTATGTACTTATTTTTGAAGGCACCTATTTATTTTATCGTTCATCCACAGCACGAAGAAAACCAGGAGCGAAGCCTCGTAGAGTAGCTCCGGAGCCTAACTCCCAAATTGTTGATTCTCCGAGACCCAAATCCAGCGGCAGCGAGGATAGTGAAAGTAAGTTTTTATTTATTTACTTTTATACTTAAATTACATTAAAGTGGATTTTTTTGGCGTTTAAGTAAGAATAATATTAAATTCTGACTAAATTCTTGCAGAACTTTGGTAGTCTCTTTCTCGTATATGTCTGAATTTATCGCAATCACTAGTTTTTCATTGCAAGTCTTATGACATATTTGACTGTCAATAATTAGGTAAATATATATTAAGCTCGTTCAACATACTAAAAAACTTTTCTACTTTGAAAAGAGATTATAAAAAAGAATAAAACTAAACAAAATCGACATCTAATTAGAAATCATGTTTTAGAAGCGTTTAATAAAATATGTAGATATTCAAATTTCGTAAACAAATAAATAAATAAATCCCCAGACAAACACGCCCACTGTATATAGCCCCAAAGTAAGCAGAGCTTGTGTTATGGATGACAATACGGCAAACCGTGGGGCAAACCGAACCCAAAATGAACATACATATTTATAAATATCAACAACTATGACCCGCGAACAAACATTTATGTTCATCTCACAAATGAACGCCCCGGCCAGGACTCGAACCTGGGACCTCCGGCGTAGGAGGCAGGGCTACTTACCACTACACCAGTCGGTCGTCGTCAAATATAAAACTAAACAACAACCAGTTTCGGTGATCAATAGGATGAAATATCGGAAACCTGATATTAATAATAATATCAGGTACTACTGGTAGAAATTTGGGAGAGGGAAGACTCGCCGAGCTAACAGATATAACAAAGACGTAAAGAGACTCTGTAAATTTATTTTGATAAAAATATACCCGTGAAGTTTCTTGTCAGTTCTTCTTCACGAAGGTTTTTCCGAACTGGTGGTAGGCATGTTTTACTTGACGTCAATAAGAACAAGCAATTGTCAATGTTGAGAAATAAATATTTCATTTCATTTCATTATTACAGCCATAAGTTTTCTGACATATGAAAGTTGTTTAAGACCAACTTTCAGCATTGAATGACCCTTATGACACTTGAAAGTGACTCGTACTCGACATACAACGGCTTATATTTATCTATTACAGGTATAGGCTGGCCCAACCGCGAAGGAAGACCACGTAATTTAGGACGAGGTGTGAGCAAGCCTAAGAAGAACACAGTGGCCTCCCTCTTAGCTCAAAGTAGGGCCTTAGGGCTTAGACCGTCTATTGCTCAGCAGTTACTGGGGGAGACTGATTTGGTAAGCGAGTTAATAAGTTTTAATCATATTCATTGGTAAACTTTATTTTGAAAAGAATTCAAATATTTTGAATAGAATTCAAATATTTTGAATAATGTATTATATTATTTTATTTTATTTCTTATAAGCTATTGCATGTATGTTTAGAATTCATAGATAATAATTTTTAAATAACGTGACTGTGTTCAAGTTGTTTATCATTATTTCTCTTTTACTGTTTTCTATGTAATTATATTATTATTATTAATAATAATAATTTATTTCGGACAGTTGATCCATATAAAGAGTTAATAACAATTTTAAACTTATATATTAATGGTAGTAATCACAATTTATTGATTTATTTTACATGACATTGTAGGTGGCAACTATTCCAATGTTTTAATATAGAGATATCTACCTTTTCCTTTAAATTTATGTTTAAATTTATTTTTTCCTTTATTATTTCCAATAAAAATAGATAAGTAAGTGTGAAACTCGGAAGTATTGCCAATAACAAGTAAATATGTGGAGTATGTCTGAGATTACTTAAAGTTTTGTATAAAACATTGTATATAGAACATTGTAATAGATCATGCTGGACATTTCAACAAAGCTAACAATTTTGTGAACAGGAGAAGCTGAGAGCCCTTCTCGGTGAAACAGCCAGTGATTCTGACTGCCCATCCGACAGCTGTCCGAGTGACTGGGAGAATGACTTCCAGAAGCATTACCAGTATCCCATGACGCATGGTAAGAAATTATACTTATTTTTAATTAGTATTATTGTTATTAATAACCTAAAACCTAAAAGCTTGTTGCGGTCCAGTCTACCACACCCGACATGATTTAAATGTATTGAAATAAATTTTACACCAATTTGTAGACCTGCGAAGTAACCAATTTGACATCTTTCTGAACCACGCGTCATATGACACGAATTGATCAAGCAAACTAGTGCTGCGATTATATCCGATTGTCGATTATATCGCTCACAGCGCTCATATACCCGTTCCGAATGCCTGAGAGCTCACAGCGATATCGTTACGTCATCAATGACGTCATAAACGCCGCCATCTTCCCGCTCACAGTGCCCAAGCTACGGAGCATGGTCGCTGTGAGCGGCCTGTCAAAACTGACACATGACGTTACTTTGTTGATGTTTTTATTAGTCGATTAAAGATTGTAAAAGCTTGCTAATTAATTTTCTTTTGTAATAATGTTGAAAAAATGACTCCTATTTAATTCAGGGTCTAATCTTAATGAAATTATAACAATCAGATATTTACCGTTCCGCAAAAATAAAAAAATATCACTTTTAGCGCGCTCAAACCATTCGGAGCGGCTAGGAGCAGTATTAGCGCTGATGACGCTGTGAGCGGCAATGGGAACGCAGCATAGACTTTATCAACCGTGACGTCATGTTATTATTTATTTCGGTATTTCACGCCAGTAGTTATGTACCTGACTAAATGACCAAATTATTAAGTAGTTTTTAGTTATCATTTTTCGAAGTTTTTGGTTTATTTAGTAAGAAGGAAAAAGGTTGAAAGGGGAAGCCGCATTCCGGCAATTCCTCTAGTTCGCTCGTTCGACTAGTACAGGGGTTCCAAAACTTAAGGCTCCACGTACCCTTGTTAAAGTTTTCATATGACAGCGAACCCCTAAACCTTATCCCTAAAGATTATAATAAACTTGGCTGTTGAAGAAAATAAACTTATTTATTTTCTTTGCGCAAATTGAGTCGATTTCAGGAGTACCTTGCGACGTGTAGCCACCGTTTCGTAATTGATGTCGCGAAGGGGTTCGCGTACCGCAGTTTGAAAACCCTGGACTAATATATTGTTTGAAGGAAAGACATTGCGAAGAATTCTATTTCTTAGACCGACAGAAATAATTAATATACTTTGATAAATAAAATGTATTCTACCAATTATCAAAGTAGAATGTTATTACTATAATAATTGATAACACTACTTGGTATTTGTGTTTGGTTGAAATAAAATATTACAATACTTTGAAATTAAAGATCGCAACATTTCACCAATTGTGATCTAACTTGATCAACATTCCTTCTAACACAAAAATCTTTTTTTTTCTTACAGGTTGGAAAAGAATAACTATAATCAAAGGATTATCCCGTAATTGCAACATAAAAGGGGATGTTACCTACGCCCCTCCGGAGCCTCATGCCGCCTTGAAGTTGAAAACTAACGAGGAAGTTCAGGCTGTAAGTGTTTTTAATTTAACAAAAAATAAATTGAACAAGTCTTGTAATTGTGTTTTTTTGCATTTTTGATAGTTTATCTACAGCATGCACAAGTAACAGTATGTTTACAATCAATAGTTGTCTAGATACAGCGACGTGATCGAGGAGCTGCGGCGAGTCGCCGACACACGCTCCACGCGAGTTGTGACGTCACAACGTGTACATCATACAAAAAATTGTACGGGCGACAGCATGCATACTGTCCTAATGAACATTGTTATATTTAATATTTAAAAATACAACATCTTTATAATAAGTTGTTTGTTTATTTTTAATGTTTTCCTATCTATATAAGTAATTTCAATATTAAATTCAAAACTTTATTTTTCTAAACACTTTTTGGGTCAAAATAGCTTATATTTTCTATTTAAATGTTAAAAAAACTTGCGTTTTCAAATGGTGACTAATATCTAATTGTAAAATATTTGTGGTTATGCAGATATATTAAGTAATTTGTTTGACAGACTTTGTAATCTGTTTTTCTGAATTCATGAAATATGTATACTCAACAGTTGCCGATTTAGTTTTGTAATATTAAGTAATGGTGTAAAATTTTGTATAGTGAGTGCATTGCGTACTTCACCTCTGTTCCTACTGAGTTTTCGCTGGTTCTTTGGCAGTAGACGGCCCTTCCGAACCAGTGGTAGTTTCAATATACGACGTCCTAAGCCGAGGTCCGTACTCTCTCAGGTGCCCTTAGGTGTATCGTATGTAGGAGTAGTTTAAGTTCCTGCTAAGCGCCGTCAGCGCTAGGCTACAAAGTCCGGTGAAATTTGAAAGGCCCATAGTGCGATAAATAAACTGTCCATTTCGAAAAAAAAGGCTCACAAATTCTTTGGTGTATGAAGTATTTATACTTCTATACTTCATAGTTCTAGACTCAGTATATTTATGTTAAGTTGTGATACTTCATAAAATAATTGCAATTTACAAACATAGATCCAATCCGTATGTATAAAACCTAGCTTTAGTCAAATACAGCATCAAAAAAAAAAAGCGTAGATAAAATTTTTATTACAACATTTGTAATGGTAGTAACACTATATAATAATTTATATGCTTACAACGAAAAAAACCTCCTTTACAGTTCCTGGATCAGAATCCAACGCCACCGTTAACTTCGGAACATTTCACGTTTAATTCTAAAATAATCTTGGGAGATTACATCCAACCGTCGCCCCTCGAGAACGGGGAGCCGCTGATCATGAACGAAACTGAAATTATCAAACGGTAAGTAGTATTGGTAGAAATCTTTCACCCTAAAAGTGCACGCCCCTCCAAGTGCTCCTACATGCATAATAGTTTATAGATGCACACGAGGACACGGCAATATCGCTGGTTCTGCAGACAGTGCTCGAATACGCGGACGCGTCGGTCAACCGGCGCTCGAGCGGCGCGCTGCGAACGCGCGCTCTGCGCTGCTCGCGCGACTAGTTGCCCGATGACTGCGAGTTCACAGCAAAATAGTTTATAGGCACACACGAGGACACGGCAATATCGCTGGTTCTGCAGACAGTGCTCGAATACGCGGATGCGTCGGTCAACCGGCGCTCGAGCGGCGCGCTACGAACGCGCGCTCTGCGCTACTCGCGCGACTAGTTGCCCGATGACTGCGAGTTCACAGCAAAATAGTTTATAGATGCACACGAGGACACGGCAATATCGCTGGTTCTGCAGACAGTGCTCGAATACGCGGATGCGTCGGTCAACCGGCGCTCGAGCGGCGCGCTACGAACGCGCGCTCTGCGCTACTCGCGCGACTAGTTGCCCGGTGACTGCGAGTTCACAGCAAAATAATTTATAGGCACACACGAGGACACGGCAATATCGCTGGTTCTGCAGACAGTGCTCGAATACGCGGATGCGTCGGTCAACCGGCGCTCGAGCGGCGCGCTACGAACGCGCGCTCTGCGCTACTCGCGCGACTAGTTGCCCGATGACTGCGAGTTCACAGCAAAATAGTTTATAGATGCACACGAGGACACGGCAATATCGCTGGTTCTGCAGACAGTGCTCGAATACGCGGATGCGTCGGTCAACCGGCGCTCGAGCGGCGCGCTACGAACGCGCGCTCTGCGCTACTCGCGCGACTAGTTGCCCGATGACTGCGAGTTCACAGCAAAAGCTTCACGCACACTAGTAAAACGTTGCACTAATGATTTGTTTTCACACATTTAAGTAATCACAATTAGTGGAGGGGCGCGCTCTTTTAAATGAAGTATGAAACGAAATTAAAATGATTGTTTTACAGTTTAATAGGGTAATACTGTGTTTATTTTTTCGAAGTCCGCGAAGTAATAATAGTAACAGTGTAGACAGTCGAAAATTTCACTGAAAATGTTCTGAGAATCATAACTGTTATCACTATATACTAGGTTAAAAATCAAAGTCTTGTAAGGTTCATCATAAATAAAGTCTAAATATATATATATATATATATATATATATATATATATATATATATATATATATTACATTTGTGTTTAAAATAAAACGATGAAAAAACAACATGATATTAGAAGTGTACATGGCAACATAATATACACTTTAAACTCAAAGAAAATTGGCTCGTAAATGTATATTTCAAACGACTATACTGCTTATCTAATATATCATTACATCTAATATCTGATAGTAGCACCTACATTTTTGTAATTTTTAGAAAATGTACGTAGTTGATTATGTCTTAACGGCAAAATAAATCCCGTTGACACAGGCATCAAAATAACTTGACGCTCCAAAGGTCCAAGTTTTAAAAGTAACCAAACGACCAGGTCCTGGTGACCAGGAAAGCAATTGCAAAAAATGGTTTGAACTGGCACAAGATAAAGGTCAACGCACTGCATAAGACTTATTAAAATTCCCTATCATGATATCCCTGCCATGAACCCTTTGCAACCGACGCACAGTGACTGAAGTTATGGCCGTTTGTTTTATTTATTTATTAAGCAATTTATGCGCTCATATAAGATACAATAAAAGACGGGGGGGGGGGGGCGGAAATCAGAAAGTATATGTAAAAAGATGCTGCTAATTTCCTAGGACATATCTTCCAGCAGACTGCTATCTTTTTTCTGATTATTATTATTATGTTGCACAACGTAAAATATGATATGCGATAATTGATTAAACCTGCTCATAAACTTGTCATAATCAAGGAAAGTCTTTTAGGACCTCCCAATCAAGTGGTCAGAATCCGATTACAATACATAAATCTAATTAAATGAACTTACGGGATTCTTACAACGATTTTCGATTTTTATTTCATGCGTTTGATCATGGTGCTTGCGTCAGCTACGAAATATCGGACATGCGAAATAAAAATCGAAAATCGTGGTAAGAATCCCGTAAATTCATTAAATTATAGTGAAAATAACTGCGACAGTTTAAAACAGTTATCACATAAATCTGTGTACTCAAATCTTAGATGTATTTATTACTTACAACTTTCAGTTGTTTTATAAATATCAATGAATGTTAAAAACTTCCAGCCTAGAAGAAGCCCGGGCATTATCATCGGTAGCGCGCAGGACGCCGCCGCCTGTCGACCGTCGCATTGAGATGGCGCGCCGACAGCAAGCCAATAGGGAGGCCCGGAGGGACGCCTCCAGGAACAGGGAACAGGTAGGGAGCATGTGGCATGTACAGGAAGAGAATCTTAAAACATAGCTAACAGATGAAAATCCTGGTGTTTCTAACGAGTAGTCAGGATGTGGGTGTCATCCAGAGTGCCATTGCTGAGTTCCGATTGCCGCTCACAGCGCTTATCAGCGCTAAAACTGCTCGTAACCGTTCAGAAACATTTGAGCGCGCTAAAAGTGATATTTGTGCTAATGCAGTCGGAACGGTAAATATCGCGATAACATTCTGTTCGTCGCTTAAATCTTAAGTTATAATTTCATAAGATCTTTTACCCAATGAAACACATTTTTTAACATTATTACAAAAGAAAATTAATAAGCAAGCTTTTAAAATTTTTAATTGACTAATACTTAGTTCTAATAAAAACATCATCAAAGTAACGTCATGTGTCAGTTTTGACAGACCGCTCACAGCGACCATGCTCCGTAGCTCGGGCACTGTGAGCGGGAAGATGGCGGCGTTTATGACGTCATTGATGACGTATCGATATCGCTGTGACCGCGCTCACAAGAATTCGAAACACGTATATGAGCGCTGTGAGCGATATAATCGGCAATCGGAACGCAGCACATATTTCGGAGATATTTATAAGAGGCTATGATGGAGTTTACTTGTCTTATAGACAAAACTCCCCTGCAAATAAAAAGAAAATAAAAATCACACAATCACGGCGTCCATGGTTTAAATTTCCAAAAAGATTTGGATAGTTCGATAAATTCCTCTTTTATTAGTTAATCACGTACCATAATAAGGGCTAAATTAAATTCCGTCTAACTAAATTAGTAGTTGTCAATGCGCTGACGTAATCAAGTGATTAAAATCAGTTAAATTGGACGGGAGGGTACATTTCTCGTCGTTGCTTCACATAGTTTTAAAATTAGTGATAATTAGTCTTATATGGTATGAGAAAGTGTCATCTAGATTCATGCTCGACATTTTTGGACATAAGAATTTAATAATGACGTCAATAGGATTGTAGCCAATGCATGAGTAGTGGAGTGTAGAAACTATTTATAATTATAAGCAATGTGTAGGTAGGTGCATCAAGACGTAAGGTACAATAATATATTTGGCTGTTCGATGTTCTATTTTTGAAATGCATGAATTCACGCATTTATTTTGTAGATTTTAGTTTTTGGTTATATTTATTTATTATTCTTTTCAATAAGACGCCCAAGGTCGTAGGTACATGACAATTGTGTAGATAAATAAAAAGAAGCTGTAATATTAGTGCACTTTCCAACATTTCTAATTATATCTTTCTTACTCATTTTTTTTCTTACTCAGCTTAATCATGATTTAGATAACCTCATATATAAAAACTTCAACAATACCTATAATTCATTTGAAATCAGCTTTGCAGTTAGACATGACTTCCTCAAGGCAGCATTTTGCACCAAAGTACTGAGTCAAAGGCTCTTGATTAATCGAAATAAAACAAAAATACATTTCGTTTGTCAACAGGCGCGACTTGTAAGAGATATAGAAAGATCTGAAAAAGCTGAACTTATCAAAAGAGAAAAAGAAGTGAGAAGCCAACAATTATTAGAGGTATATAATAATTACGATTTGTAACCTTATATTAAACAAAATATGTTTGGAAACCGATTTGTCAATGTCATATTAATCAACATTTTGTTAATAAAAAGTATTCTATTAAAAATATACAGCTCGAATAAATATTAGTTGTTTTTATTTCTTTCTTTTAGTTATTGCTTTTTTTTACTAACTTTGTGTTTCGTGTTAAGTTAATTAAGTCGGTTTTCAATGAAAAGCATATTTTTAGGGATACAGGTCAGGCGTCTTTGGGTTTTATGTTTTCGTTGCTATATTTTTGTCTTTAAGTATTTGTTTTTTTTTCCCTGGATATTTCTAAACATATGTGCTGTTATTTATTTTTTATCAATTTACACAGAAATTTTTTTTTGATGTTATGTTTTGGAATATCCAGTTCTCAAATAGTACATAATAAAATGTATTTGCTTGTGTTTGTTTTATTATCAATTTGATGCTTGGCAACATTGTGCTCACATGTGACGTAGTTTACAAAAAAGCAGAAAGGACCAAGTATTTGGGGGTTCTTAAGAGTAGTTGGTAACTTCCTGCTTTTCCGTAGAAACCTATCGTTTTCTCGCTTCATAGACCGTAGAATAGTTGTGTGCCTGATATATCATCTAGTACTATTATAAAATATTATTTCTCTGTATTTATATTACGTATTTTATCTAAAAATTTAACATTATATCTCTGGGTTTTGACTGTAAGTCTCTGTAATGACTTTCATAGGAAATTGACAATGTTGTCAGAATCCAATTGATAATAAATTGAAATATTAAATTAAATTAACATGAGAATAAATTCAAAACAGCATATCAACAAGAATCGAACTCAGTTGACGATCGAGCCCTTACCAGCTACACCAAGGGGGTTCAATGAATGGAAAGCACCCGAAATTACAATAGGCTCCAAAACTCCAAGAGACCGAACCATGCCTTCAATAAGCTTATCTTTAATCCCAGTTAGTGGGCCTAAAGACATTCCGATAAAGGGCGATAGCTGGAAAGATGTCGAAGAATACAATGCCTTAGACAAAATGAAAGATTTCGCTGAGAAAGCCGCTTTCGATCTCCCAAAAAGACCTAAAGATAAATATCTTGATCTGAACACAAAAGATAAAAAAGCATCAAAAGAAAACAACATGGAGAAACTTATCGAATCATATTCCAGAATAACCGAATTCATAAACGGCTGTGATTGGTCGAAATTGAAAACGGATCGAAAGAACACTGACCCAAGGTCTTTAGAACAAAAGTATTTGGATGCTAAAAACGAATTTATGTCTGAAAACTTTATGTTGATGCCGAGAAAACAACAGAACACGGTTTTAAAAGACATTATTGATTTAAGCGAAGATGACGATAGTATATTGAATGACATAATTTCTAAAAAGATAAGCGAAGGAACTTTTAGTGTTGGGAAAGATGGAGCCTTATCCATTTCGGTCCATCCTTTAAGCAGTAAGGATCTTGTCGGACCGGTACGTTAATCGACAGTGCACAATTGACTTAATATCTTCGGGTTTCTAACAACGATATTAACACTAACTATATTTTATATTAACATGTACATATATGTCTAAGGGATGGGCTTTTGTCGACTAACATATTTTATCTATGGTGGCTGTTTACTTTTTATAGGTTATTTGACTATATTACTCGTATATCCGTTTATAATATTCATTGGGAACCTAATTTTCAGGAATCAAACTAGTACTAGTTTACAAACTATACTCAATAATATCAATATACTTTTGAAGTCAGACAACATCTTCTTACCTTACGGAAAAGTATATTTCATTCATTGATTACCTTTTTTGATTGTTCTTGTCGTGAAAAATAGAAAATAATAAGATCTTTTATTTTTTATTTCACATAGTTGTATCTTTTTTTTGTTAAGAAATTACTCGTATAGGCCACAAGACGTCTCACAGGGATACAATTATGAATATCTAAATGTAGTCCAGCTGAGACTTACATAAGTCAATATTGAAGTGAACTTCCTAATTTGAAATACAAGAAAATAAGGTTTAAGATAAATATTGAAATTACGCTGTTAATTATTTTAATACTGATTTACATATATATATTAATAAACAAATATTAGTGACGAGGAGGCACCTCATAACAAAGTCATGAAAAGTACATGCACAAGAGAAACACAACTTGAAACTGAACTGTGCCTTTGGGCATGATTAGGGTACAAAGATATCGGAATATAACCTAGTATAAATATAATCCGTTTTATAGTAAGTTTACACAGTGGGTTTCTGGTGCTTAAACATATGCGGGGCAAAGAAGGTAAACCATTATCACTTAATATGGGCTCATTAGCTAAAATTATTCCTTTCTTAAACTTTTTAAATTGTTTCCAGAATTATATCAATCTATTTTAGTATTATATTTCTACAATTGTTCTAGATAGTATCTTTAGTGCACATATTACCTTTGCCAATAGATTAAAATAATTTCATAAACAAAAGGTGAATATCAAAAGTATGGATATTTCTTATGAGCTGACTACAAAATTATAATATATAAGTTTCTAATTTAGTAGTCAAATACCCTATGCATTACTTCGAATTGTACTTTTTCTTACATAATTACTGTTTCTCCAAATGTTAACTTCGCAACACTTATGAATATTAAACCTTTATCAATAATTACATCTATACTTCAGCACGTTTTTGAAAATAATGATACTAAATGTATTTCAATATTTCATTTCCGATGGAGGGCCATCCACAAAGACTTCTTTTCTTTGCCTATTTATTGTTGTTTGCGACCATAAACCAATAATAGCACTAAGAGATGCTAGTGGATGGCCTCTATAAAGTTGCAGAAGTTAATTGGTTTTCGTTATTTTCAAATTCGTACAAACACACATTACTTATCCGCATGCTTAGACTTTTTGATTTTGTACATCTATTCCTTTTGCTCTTTAGCTATTGTTTTTTTTTTTTAATGAAAGTTCAACTTTCTTATTTGCATATTTAATTTTTGTTACATGTGCGCTGGTTATAATTAAACATATGATTTGCTCAACCGCTTTTGATGTTGTATTTGAAGGCAAAGAAGCGGAGACAAGAAGAGATCGAGAAACTAAAAATCGAAGAGCAGGCGAAAAGGCAACAGGTTCGTGTTTGATAAAACGTGTGGATTTTCAAGTCTAAATCTCAATTCGATCCTTTTCAGATTTTCCGTAGTTTGTCAATTAACTTGCTAGATGGAAATCTGCGTCGTTCTAGAATATAAAGAACGCGTAACAAACAAAAAGAGGTGTAATGTTTCATTTGATAATAAATAAATTATTCACACTTTATTGGATGGCTAAATCAGGTCTCAAACTCCTAGTACTGAAATAAAGAGGTATTTTGACATAAAATTGGCTGGGGAGCTTTATTTCAGATAATTTACAGATGAATCTAGATCACGTATGTCAAACATGCGGCCCCCTGAGGATTTTCATGTGACCAGAATCAATTTGAAATAAAAAATTAATTTAAGACAATACATTTCGAATATACTTGAATATACTTAACGGGAATAGGTCGACTCAACCTCTAACCTTGTATAATCTAGATCAGCCATGTCAAACTCTGTCACTGGTGGGCCTAAAGCGAAGACCGTTGACTACGAAAAATAATCTTTAAAAAGACAAACTACTGAAAATCCCAACGGAAAAAGTATAAGTTATATTTATAAAATTTTCAAAAAAAAAACACATTAACCTTCTTTTGAGAGATATTCGACATGTATTGTCTTAAATTAATTTTTAAAACTGATTCTGGTCGCAGGAAAATCCTCAGGGGGCAGCATGTTTGACATACGTGGACGTTACAGAAGTGCAAGATCTATTGTACCATAGCATAGTTAAATTATATCGGTTAATACACTCCCAAATGTTGCACCAATAAAAATATATGTCAGTTTAATAGTTTTAGTACAATAAACCATTATCAATTGAATTATTTACAAGCGATTTAAAATAACGTCATACTTCGTTTCAGGAGCGGGAAGTGAAAAGACAACAAGCGTTGCTTCTAAAAGAACAGGTAAATTAAAATTTATAGCTTTGAGTTTGGGTAGAATTTCGTGTGGGAGTTCTCGTCATATTTCTGAGATTGTTTTTGGGGTACTTTTACTTGAAATCTAGTATAATGAAAGTAGTAAATAGCATAGTCACTAACATAGATGTGTGTGTTTGTTTTAAATCAAAAGTGTTCTAATCTACATTTTTTTGTTTGTTACAACCCTTGTGTGCTGTGACTTCAACAATGCAGCAAAAATATATCACTGAGGTGAGATTTTTAAGTCAGTGCATGCAATTCGGTATGTTAAAAAAATGCATGCTTCGGTTGTGGCATAAACAACTCTCAACTTAAGCCTCACTCAAATAAGGGTCAGTTTATATTCTGACAAGCTTGCCTTCTCTGTGCCAACTTTGCTATGCCTTGGAAATGATTTATTATGTCGGTTTAATCACGATGTTTTCTTTAACTGGCAGAGCAGTCGGCTTGATGAACATAAGTTGTAAAAACTGACAAACGACAATCATCAGATGTATATATGGATGGATGTAGTTAAGGATGGAAGTAAACTTAGGATAAGCCGGCTAAACTTAAGATGAACTTACTCGTAAACATATATTACGATATATGTTTATGAGATATAGTTAATAATGTACATTCACAGACTTCTCTTATTTTTGGACTTGTCTATTTGTTTCTATTTGGTTATTACTAGAGGAAATAGTTTTAAAAAATTCATAAAGCGTATTAAATAGTTAACAAATTGATAATTGACGCTATGGAAGATTCTGTCAGTAGAGATAGTACGTTCATTATTCATCTTAGTAATTATGCTTTGTACAAAATATTATAGTAAATTTTTTTTAACTATAATATTAAACTATATATTTTTTACTACATAAACTATAATACTAAGTTCAAACGTCAGCGTCCAAGAAGTAAACGTGTTTTCATGACAGTGACGGGTGCCATAATATTTATTGCCATGTTCAATTTCATTTTTAAGTAACAATTTATCTAGAAATCATAAATAATAAGTAGTCAAAAATAATGTAATACCGAAAAAAGATACGTAGTCGTATATACGACTAGTCGATTATAAGAGAAGTATCATAATTATATATTTTGTTGCCATAAGTTGGTATAGGATTACATATTGCAGTTGCTGGAATCGAATTCGTGATATTAGAAAGACAAGCATTTGACACTGCTTGATGCTTTAACAAGGCTAAAAGCATGCGCATGACATTCACGCTTTGGCAGCACAGCAACATTGTTTTACTCGCAAAGTTTTGAACATATCAAAATATCTGCTCCCGCTGCAGGAAAGAGAAAGACGCCGACAACACACCACGTTCATAAGACAGTTAGATTCTAGAAGAAGATGGGAGGAGAAGGAGAGGAGAAAACACCAGAATCTTCTAGATCGATTGCTGGCGAAGGAAAAGAAGCTGCAGCAGCGACGGAAGGAGATGGAGCTGTTGGCTGAGTTGAGGTAAATAAAGCACATTTATAATCTTCAAAAGTCTGAACATGTTGATCTAATGTTATGCCACATTCTGCATTAACGTTTCTCAAAAATACCACCTAATTTAAGTAAATTTCATTTTTCCTACTTTTACTAATACTTCTTTACTTACTCTGGGTACTTTTGAAATAAACTTGCCATGTGTAAAACAGCCTTGTGTTATTACGATTAATCCAGCTCAGTCCTAGATTGATACGATCAGTTCTATCCTAAACAAATGTTTGCTCTCAAACTCGTTTTGTAAAATTATTGACATATTATTTGCCTGTATTATTGCTGATGGTATTCTATATAATGCAAATATAATTAGATTTTTGATTTATAACTCTTTCGCAGACGGCCTCAAGAAGACTCATCCCTATCTGATCAAAAGCCACTGCCGGATCTCAACAGGATTCCCGGACTTATCGTCCCGGGTCAGGCTTTCGCAGATCTACTGCAAGTCTTCGAGTTTGTGCATAACTTTGGACAGACTTTGGGCTTTGGTAAGTTCGAAATGGCTTCATTTACTTTGGGTAAATACATTTTTTGATTTGGAAAACCAACACTAAAATATGTATTTAAACGACAAACATATAAGTATAGATTTCCAGTGACAACAATATGATAGACCATGCGACTGCTGTGCGCAAGACGGTGTTCTTAGTTAGACAGCCGCTTCAAATACATAGTAAAAAAGTAATACTTTTCATGTTCTGTACAGCAACACAGTTTTGTATCAATTTTCATATCATTATCTTTTTACAAAAATGTATATTAGGGTCTGATGCTCAGCAAAATTATATTTTAAATCTCCGATTGCTCCTCTAACAACTAACTATGCTTGCAAACCGCTAAGACAACTAACTAAAATTTTGTTTCATTACAATTTTTCATTTATTTTATTATTTTTCAGAGCTAGAAAACCTGCCAGCTCTAGACACGTTACAGGCTTCGTTGATTCCGAGCCATTCGTTGGAAGCCGAAGAGGATTTAATACAAGTTGTCACACAGCTGCTTAACGTTGCTATAGGTTTGTATCACTGACTTTGTTTGTTGATGCTGTTTAAAACTAATTTATAAGAACACTAAGCAATGATGCTATGGGAAACTGGAAAATACTGTTCGTCAAAAAAGGCATCGTGCACAATCAATATTGCTTTTTATATCATGATGAAATGTTTCTCATAGATACATAAATAAATGAAGATCACCTGAGAAATAATAATAATATGTTCTGCCCGCTTTTTGTGCTAATATATATGTTAGAGTATTCGTAGTATTGGTGTATAACTGAATAAAACAACTATTTTATTTGATGTGCACTCAGCGAAGTTTCAACACAGACATACTCTTTCCGTCAACAAAACTCATTACGAAAAGTGGATCACGGACAATATGACGTCAGTCTAATTTGCAACTACTTTGTGCCTTTTGATAATCCAATAACTGTTAACAATAATTCATAACACCCACTGCTATATAAAAACAATTCAATGTTTCTAATTTACTTTAAACAATTAGGGTAACAATCAATCACTCATTTAACGAGTCCTTGTACTGCCTATTAAACTGTTCTTACCTAATAAGTAATACAAAGTACCGAATCGACCTTAAACAATTAAAATACTAGACAATTATTAATTTGATTATGCCTTAAGTTACCTATGGTACAGCGTTGATCTAACAATGCGCTATCATATATGTATTGCTTTGTCATTGTTTCGATCTTATATTTTTACAAAAATAATGTTGTTAATATACAATCTCGTTTTAAACTATAATTATAAATCCTACTTAAAAATAGAATTACTAAATTTCCCTCTGTATCCCAACAGAAGACCCCGGAATGCCCCACCCCGGACGCCACACAACGCTACTCGGGCACGCGTTACGGATGGCCGACATTACGCCGCAAAATATTAGCGAAGTTCTCAGAATATACCTCTATGCCATAGCCACCGGGGAAGTTAAAGCTTTGACAGGTACACTGTTTAGTCCAGTTCTCATTCTCCAGGAGTTCTAACCAGTACAAGACAGTATGCTTCGCTGAGCAGAGTTAGCTCTCCTTAAGTACTAAATATACAATCATATATTTTTACGTGAATCAGGAATTCAGAAAAGGATATGTAAACCATAACATGCAGTTTTATATACAGGGTGTAAAAAAGTACTGAAACAGGTAAATAAAAGAGTTGTGTAAACTGAACAACTTTGACAAAGAAACATAGCGTTCAAAATGCATAATAAAATAATTACAATTGAAAAGCCATGTCAATAATGCAGCGCGATATGGACTTATCTGTATAGTTCTAGTTACTAATTATTATTTATAAACTTCTAGTTTTAATTTAAGTGTATTTAAATTTTATAAATAGTGTGTCAATAAAGTGAATTCTATTATTAGTTTGCGGTATCTGTTTTCAGTGTTCTGCTTTGGACACCAAAAAAATAATAAAAATAAAAAAAATTTCCCAAATTCGAGCTGTGTTTCTCAGGAAAATTTGTTGAGTTCAAGCATCTCCTTGACCTGTTTCAGGATTAACACTACTGTATAATCGAAAATACATTTCCCATATTATAAATTTTTTTAGAAATCAATAATGAAGAATATACATTTTGTAATGAAAGGATAAGTAATATATAAAAAATAATAACAGCATGAGAAGATTCAGCATGAGTCCTCATTATACTTTATCAAAATGGGGAGAGATCGAAGCAAGTTCTAACTCATTTCTATAACTATAGGGTCATTAATAAATTAGTCATTTCTATGTTAACAGCCTAATAACATTTACTATCTCATGTATCAGGTTTCACCGTAGAGCGGGAAAGAGAGAGAAGAGTGGCAGATCACCATCAAAACGACTCAGAAATACAACAAACCTGCTTAACTACGAAGAACACCGCTTATTATGAGCATCTGCATAATAATCATACTTACAAGCTATCAGGTACATAGCAATAACAAAACATTACAAGATCAACAGATAGTTATGCAGCGGCTGCCGGGACGCTCGGTAACTGTTGCGTCCGGTACGTCGCGAGTTTAGAGATAAGCGTTAGTTAGCCGCTGTGAGAGCTAGCTTTAAGATCCATTCATGTTAGTTGTACAACTCTGACTACACGTCTCATTAAAGTAGTTTTTTATATTCAATTTAGTTTTTAAAAACATATTTCCCGCTCCCGAGATCTTGACTAGATATATGGCTATTTTTCAACAATGTTAAGTCCACATGTATAAATAATACATTGGTTTTTTTATTGCAGCTGTCAGACAAATCTACTTTTAAACAATAATACAAAATTTGTATCTGACAATATAAAGTGAGAAACTGTCACATTCAGATTAACCTCATAACGCCCCTCTCTTTGGGTCGAATACTTTCAATTCTTATAAATCTATGAATACATTAATAAATTTCTTGTATTTTCAAATATATAAAATTTCAAATATATTTTCCATGTATCTTTTTTGACAGAGAAATATTTTTTTTAATGATATTTTATCCTCAATCAAATTAAGACAACGAAAATAGTTCCAATCCCCTCGTTAAAAGTAAAGCAATAAAATATATTTTCTAAGCAAAGTGGCTCCAAATTTATAGTTTAAGATATAGATAAGCTGGAGAGAAGACTAAAGTTTCGACAAAACCACAATATACCTATTCGGGGCTCAAATAGTTAAATACATTTCAAAATAACGGACAATAGATGTTTACTACAGACCAGGTTGTATGGCGTAGTTCTTGCCTTTCATATTCAATAAATGTTACGTTAAAAAAAAATTGTACCAGTTTTACGAGTGTCGCCTATCGTATGATTTATTTATTATTTCAGAGCAACTACGTGACAAGCCATTCTTATCCTTAAATGCAACGACAAAAGCTCGAATTTTGGCTGTCCTGTGCGACGAGTTGTTACAAAACAAAGCAATTCTGAGGCAAATTGAAGCTTCCTTGGATCATCACAACCAACTGAAGAAAGAACGATATTTGATGGATATGAAGATCAGAAAGTAAGTGTTTTTAGTATGAGTTGTTTGGTAGAAGTTTTACTACAACTTCAAGTACTAGATTATATACAACAACATGAGTAATGTGACGCCTGTGGGCGCAGGTTCGTGAGAGAATAATGCAACGATCTTGAACTTAACATTCTGCGATTTTTTGACACTAATTAGGGTAGGTTACAGTAGCGGTTCGTCCCGACAGAGACACAGAGTAATGTGGATTGATGCTTGCAATGGCGGGCAGAAGGAAAAACGAATGAATAAGTTCATCATTCAGTGAGCAAATCATAGATGCGGCGTTAACGCACACATTTTAGCAGTACGTTCGCAATAATAATGATAATGACATTGCATGTTACGTAACATAATTACGGTAAATAAGCATTTGGCCAACAAATAAAATCTCAGAAAACTAAAAATTTACAAGTTTAAAATAATGTACTTAATGTTACTACAGGCAATATTGTGTCTTCGAATTGTAATTATAGTGAGTGCCAGCCAAGAATAGACCAAAAATACCAATGTTTGTTACCTGTCAAATTCTCTAAACTGTTAAACTATCATATGCCTTATGTCTATATTACTTTTATCTCCAACATTGTCCGTACAATAACAATTTACTTGTAGAGTGCGAGTGCTGCATCAAAGGAAGCTACGTTCGGAGCAGTCCGAGAAGCAGCAGGCGCTGGCGTTGGAGCGAATGCAGAAGCTAGTCGAAGAGAACAGCAGCCACTTGCGAGCCTCGCCGCAGCTCAATGACGAAGGTAAGACAGGAGATCTTGAAAGCACTTAATATCGAATAACATGTAACGTTTTACGAGGGTCAAGTGAAACGCAAAACAATTATAATAATTTCGATCGCTAGGTAGTTTGCCGCGGTTTTCCGCCTTAAATAGAATTTAAATAAATAGTTAGAAAAAGGTAATCAATAAGTTTCTAAAACGTTTTTCAGAGGCCATAGCGATTTAATTCCTATTTACTTAAAGATACTTGTACAAAATAATTATAGTTTGCTTTTCTATTAAACGTCATACCACAATAAATATAAAATGGACAAAAACATTTTCACAATTTTTATCAGTTTATACGGGTAAAATTCAAAAAATTTAAAATATTGTATTTCATCATAGGTAAGAAAATTGACACTTGGTGAAAGCTTTTTCTTCATCTTCATCGAGATTGCGTTAATTTAAAAAAAACCAATGTAAATATTTTTCGTCATTTAATTTTAATTGAATATTTTACCTTTCAGATCACCGTTCAACCCCAGCATCAGACAAGACAGAAACCCCTAAAAAAGAACAAATGGACGACGAGAAACCTCCATCTCCCTTCAAAGATGACGAAGACAAGGAACTGTCGCCGATCAAGGAAATTGCCAATAAGAAGGAAGTCCTGAACAATAACAAGGAATACTGCGATAGCAAGGATAAAGACAGCGTCATGGGGGATGAAGTTCTCAGCGATTTGGAAAGTGAAGGCACGCAGCCGGAAGAGGTTAGTTATTATTACATTTTATTTTGTTATATCCCCAGACAAACACACCTACTGTATGGCCCCAAAGTAAGCAGAGCTTGTGTTATGGCTGACCATACAGCGAACTGGGGGGGATCCTGAATAAATATACATAAGTAAATATCAACAATCATGACCTGAAAACAAGCATGTTTGTTCTTCACACAAAAAAATGTCCCGGCCAGGACTCGATCCTGGGAATTAGTTAGATAACTTGATAATTCTAGATTTTCACTGTAGTTTGAGTTACGCTTGTATAATAACGATTAAATGGTTTCTCATCAATTTCTAGGCACAGCAATGTACGTCTTTCCGTACTTAAATGTCGTAAACTTTGTTCAACATTTCTTTGTTACTAAATTAGGCATACATTAATTAGCTTATTGAATACTTTTGTAGTCTTACTAAATATAGAAAAGTTGGGTAGTAACTTAACTTAAACTTAAAAACGCAAGATAAAGTAACTGTGAAACAAACAGTCGACCTAGTGATCAAAGAAAAATTGTCTTAAGCCCTCTGCAGAATCTCCATGCAATCCTCCTGACATCCTCGAAGTCGCACCCCTCTACTTTTTGCTCTATACTTCGTAATGTGCGGCCATAGACCAAAAACACTATGTCTATATACGTATCTTAAGACAAGTCACCTGAGTCCACCGCGGGGCATAGGCCTCCCCTAAAGCGCCACCTAACCCGGTCTTGAGCAGCGCGCATCCAAACACAACCTCCAATATGGCTGAATAGGCAGCCGAAGGCTGGATCGTTCTAGCTCGTGAACGGGTGCCGCTTGAGGATGTTCGTCGGTTGATGCAGATAAGAATAATTTGTATAGACATAAAGAGACTGTAAATTTATTTTTTTAAATATAACCGTGAAGTTTCTTGCCAGTTCTTCTTCACGAAGGTTTTTCCGAACTGGTGGTAGAGTCATGCTTTATTTGACGTCAACAAGAATAAGTCATTGTCAATGTTGAGACATAAATATTTGAATTTGAAACTCTTCTCAGGTCTTATGTATATTTACGCTAAATCCTTATAACTCTTTATTAATTTATTTTACAGGATGAAGACAAAAACCTTTCAGCCGAGGAGTTATCTCGTAAACTGGACAAACTGACTCGACAGTCTGAACTGCAGTTACAGCAGTTGACTGCGGGCGCCCACGCCTTACGAGCCACTTGTTTTGGACAGGATAGGTAACTAATCATAATGTCTGAAGCCTCATTGTCACTAAAGTAGGTCTCCTTACGGGTCGCTCACTTCCCTCTAATATGGTCGAGGAGGGCGGATATTCGTTTTTCGGATAGTTTAAGTAAGAAAAAGATGCAGAAATGAGTTTTTTCGCATAGACATAAGAGCTATTGTAAATTTATTTAGAAAAATGATATCCGTGAAGTTTCTTGGCCGTTCTTCTTCACGAAAGCTTTTTCTGAACTTGTGGTAGAGTTATGCTTTACCTATATAACCCAACAAGACGAAGCAATTTGAAATTGAATTACATTTAATATTCTGTATTTTATGTAACTATCATGTACAATAATTTATTTACACTAAAGAAAATATTTCTTTGTTAATTGGAATGCACGCGATAAGCACTAAAATATTAAACCAATTGTGAACATTATCTTACACTCAGAAAGGTACATTATATTCGGGAGTAACGTAGTTTATACTTTATTCCAATATTTCCATGGATTTGTGTTCATTTACGTGTGTTCCATGGGTTTTTTAAGAGTGAGGTTTTGGATCGGGGGATACCCGTGCGAGTTCCAGTACCATAAAAAAGATCCTTGATAACAAAAGGAATTTTATTTTAGGTTTTTTAAATTTAAAATTTAAAAATATTAATTTTCTGTCTTAAGATCACACAGCGGCGGCGCTGGGTTCGACGTAACATTTGATCCTAGAAGGCTTTTCTTTAAGAGTACACAAGAAATATCTAATGATATTTCAAAATTAAACTTCTTAGGAATGAAACTTGAAGACTAATTTATAGAATGACAAATGTCTCTGTTACAAGGAGGTTTATATTTTTCGAGTATTAGTATGTATGTAAATTTCGTTATCACGATCTACGGCCTAAACCGTTTGACGGACTTCAACATATGAGGTGTCATTAGATTCGTCTCAGGTGCGGGTGTGACACGGGGTACATTATTACCCGGAATTCCCACGGTCACAGGAATTCACGGAAGGATATGTATGGCTGCCTAAATGGTCGCTGCATAGTCTATTTCTGTTTATTAATTTTTTATTTTTATTGCCAATAAATTACATTGAAATTAATTAATTCATCATTCTATCCCCAGATACTGGCGTCGCTACTGGTCCTTGGGTAAATGTGGTGGAATCTTCGTGGAGGCTATGGAGTCTGCACAGCCGGAGATCTTGCCTTATTATGAGGCCTTGCAGAGAAGAGTGGAGGGATATGTGCCTGAAGAAGATGTCGTTGAAGGTGGGAGTTCTTATAGCTATTTTATTACGTTGATTTATATGTGATCGATGTACTCTATGGAATGATTTGAAAAATTATTTTACTATCAGAAAGGAAAATTGTCTCGAAATAACATATAAATCGAAGTATAAGCGACGTCTAAATAAGTTTAAAGAAAATGAAGTTTATAATTACGTCATTACGTTATTTTTTGACAAGACGAAGGGGTCCAAATGTTATTAAATTCATATGACTAATACCTTATTAATTACTAATTTATTTGGATACCTGCAATCAAAATATTTCCTTCAGTTATCATGATTCATTATTCTTTTAATAAAACACGTAAAATGTAAAAATATGATAAGGATAAAATGTAAAAATATGATTAAAGATAATATGTAAAAATATGATTAAAGATAAAATGTAAAAATATGATTAAAGACGATAAAACCTGGTTAAATAACAATAAATTGTTGAGTGGGTTAAATAATTAACCCATAAATAAATTTATGAAATATATACCCGTAAATATATTTTAACATACTTTCTATTTTCCAGAGCAAACTGACATCAAGGAATCGAACTCCGAACCGTCATCCCCGACGCCAGAAACCGAAGCTCAGAAACAAGAAGAAGCTTTGAAAAGCGAACTTGAACTTAAAAGCATTAAGACCGAACTTAACTTGAGCGACCACACGCAGATCATCAAGTACGAGCCGAATGTGAACATGTCCTGTAAGAAATATCTTGATGGTATGTGATCTTCTAATATTTATTATTTTATATTGTTACGAGATAATTACGTGTCTCAATTAATTAATATTGGTTGGCAGTAATTTTCCTTAATATTGGAATGAGCCAAACAAATTCTTTGTTTGTCTAATATCGTGGTCAATTTACTAAGAAGGAACTTGTAGCAAAGTTGCAGTAACATCTATGGCTGCAATTCCACTTGTCTATCCACACCTTTACTGAGATGTAGGAAGGAATTAAGCTTAGCAAAGCTGTCGCAATCATGTCTGAGTAATATTTGTGTTACGAACTCATATTACTTTTATTAATTGTGTAATGCTGGTGTTACCAATAATGTGTAAAAATAAAATTGCAGGCTCCTCTATAAAAATGGAAGAAAAATACATACAGCACAAACAGTCAAACGAGGAACAAGATATGCTCGACATTGAAGATTCAATACCAACCGCGTTCTTAGTTCAAAAACCAACACACAAACCTTTATTTGCCCCGCAACCCGAACCGGTCGATAAGCCGCAAGAAATCACCAAAGTAGAAAACCCGAAAACGGAACCCATCGAGAAACAAGAGAAAGACGACAAAAACTCCATAGACAATCTAGAAGAACTACGAAAACTCGCCGAAGCTGTATCGTCCCAATTAGACGCGGCGAAGAAAGAAGCCGAAAAGCAGGACATTCCCGAGGAAGTGAAAGAAGAAATAATGCCAATAAACGAAGCGAACAACTACCTGCACACTAAAGTGTTGGAAGGGAAATGGTTCTCAATTCTTCGGCATGAAAATGCGTTTTTGAACAGTTTGGATGACAAAAGTGATAGTGTTGAGTTCTGTGATAACGAGCATACGTGTGCTGAAGTAGTGATGTGCCAGGGGCATAAATGGGATGTGTCGAATAATCTACATTTGTTGAACGATCCCAGTTTGTTTACCTTGAATAGTATGGTCACTAGCGTACAGGTGAGTTTCACTGTTATTACATTAATTCGATTGTTTCATTTATAATATGTCATTAATTTAAAAAAGCGATCCAATGGTTTTTTCATATTAGTGGATTGGTGTTTGGTTACATAACAAACAAAACTAATACGGTTTCATTACCAGTTGCAAACCTATCCTGACTTGGAATAGTGCTTACTGCTTTTAATTTTAGAATTATATTTTTTTTCTTCTAATTTTCCACATTTTTGATAATCACAGGATAAGATTATAGTAATATGTTTTTATAATACATACTTAAATATAGATGTTTCAAGGCATTTTTGTATGTGGCCCTATGTATTTGACTAAAATGCACTGATTCTACACACACACCAAACCGACGAGAACATGGTATTACAAGCACACGCACACATAGGCTGCGTGGCACAAAAATGAGTTGCTCCATCCATAATATAGAACACATCAATTCTCACCCATTAAGTACACTCGCAAGTATAACATAATGTGAGTTATTTTTTGCTGATGTTAACATTTTTTAAGAATTTCTAATTGAATGAGAACTAACTCAATTCATTAGAGTGTTTACTGTTTCTCTAACTTAATACTGGTGCACCATTTTAGACTTTGTCTTAAATGGATTATTATACATTTTCATCATCAGGGTCAAACAGATTCTCACGAATTGCTCGCGCAGCTAGAATTCTTGTGTTCCACGCCCCGGAAGCCGCTTGGCAAATCGTAAGATTTTAGAGTTGGCTTCAATAAAGACCGCCACTGGCAGACATGCTCCAATTCCAAGAATGATATGTTTCGCAAATAACACAAGAAATGACTTTGATTTATTTTCTGATTCTTTAGCCTCAATCAGAAAGGCAATAAAAGAATGCTATAGCTCAATATCTTAGATTATTCAATTGTACATTATAGTTAGAAGATATTTAAATAAATGTAAAAACCCACATGATTCTATTGTTTAATGCGTGTTGGATTCACATCTACTAGGCGATGATTAATAAACGAACACTATTTTGTATTAGCATTAAGTTAAATTGTTACCAGTTTATTGACTTATTAAATAAAAATAAATAAAAAAATCATCATAATTCATAGATATGTTTTTTGTTATTATGACAGGTACCATCAAACAGCATATATCTTGACTCTAGCTTGACCATGTCTGGGTTAGATCAATCCATGATGGATGCTAGCATGAATGAAAATGGACCTTTGCCTGAACCAGAGGATAGTAAAGATCAGGTGGGTACAAAAAGAAATTCTTTTTCTCACTTTGATTTTGATAATAAGATCAAATTTAAATTTGGCTTTTATTGTGTGACTGGAAGTTTTCTAAAGATTATTAAAGTTCGATGACTTTTCGGAACTACGACATCTACGAAACATAACATATTTCCAACTTAAATGTACCTATCCCGTTTCAGTTTATTTAATAGAAACGTATTATGTTTTATAAACATTTATATTTGTATACATATTTAAATATTTTTTTACTTCTGACCTTCAGGCTGGCACCTACCTCGCACAACGAATTTCTTTTGCGACCCAGTGGTAATTCGGCCAGCCTTTTGGCTACGTTGCCTTCAATAGATTCTACTTTAGGTGTAACTTTATACACTTTTAAACATATGTCATTAGCCTTAAATAAGATATAAATTGTTTCTAAAACTGCAGTATAACTATAATTGCGCTAATTTTCAACTATACAAGAAATACCAATTCACTATTAATGTTAGAAACGGACTCGGGCAATATGGATTGTCGAATCTCTTTGTATGGCATTATTCTGATGCCTCCTTATACATGATCTAACGAACAATACAGGTTTTCTTATTTTAAAAGTAGCGTAGTGGTCAGTAGCCCTGTCTTATACGCCGGAGGTCCCAGGTTCGAGTCCTGGCCGGGGCATTCATTTGTGTGATGAACACAGATTTTTGTTCTCGGGTCATGGTTGTTGATATTTATATATTTATGTTTATTCTGGGTTCCCCCCCAGTTCGCTGTATGGTCATCCATAACGCAAGCTCTGCTTACTTTGGGGCCGTACAGTTGGTGTGCTTGTCTGGGGATTATTAAGATTATTATAGTTGTATTTCATTTATAATTACTATTTTTATCCTCCAGGACAACGACCTTGAAAAAGAACTCCAAGCAGACGCACAGAAGCATGCCCTGACGGCTAAAGCGAAGGCCTACAACCTAACCTCCCTGGGAGTTCTGAACTTCAACGCCCTCTGCACCTACGTCACGTGTGACAGCCCGCCGCCCATACAGATGTCCGTGGAAGAGTCTAAGCAGTTGACTCACTGTAAGGCGCATGGACTGCCGAAGAAGTTGGATTATTCTGTTGTTCCGAGGGATGTGAGGTGAGAAAGTCATATGTGATGAAAATATAAAAAAGTAATGTCTCTTACCTTTTTGGACCTTTTAGAAGAAAAACTAAACTATGATAGAGAATGAGGTGGATCAGAATTTGTTCAGTTCGATATCATTAAACTATTTTGGAATATTTACCCCGTTACTGCAGAACAACTTTTTATCATTAATTTGAAAAATGCTTCAATATTTGTAGTGTATATACATCCATTTTTATTCATGATGAAAAGATATGCCTATCTATAACTAACTAACTTCAAAAATCAAGGAATTTATCTTGAAAAGAGATTAGGAAATGGCGTCTCTTATGTAAGAGACAGAAAAATTTTTCGCTATTATTAAATTATGTGTTATAAAGTTCATAAAGTTACATGACTTCTTGTCAGTGTGTTATACACAGGGTGTTCTTAAAGTTTAACTGAGACAATACTTGGAATAACTAACTAGTATAAATAGGATTTTCACATAGAACTAAAATAGAGATAAAAAAAATATTATGCGAGCTGGTAGCATGTGTCAAATATATGGCTTCAAAGCGATTCGATTTGATCACAATGTTCGAAACATAGATTTAGATTTTCAGTGCTAATTAAACTGCAATTCAATGCAAGCATTATTATTAAGACACAACAAGATTCTCGTTGGCACTTCCACCTGTGCCAAAGTATCGCCATTCGGCTGAGGATGTGGGCACTAATTGATATATGTGTGCGTTCGCAACTTGTTTGTTAAAGATATTAAGTATGATTCTTAACAAACAATTAGCTACCGACGATGTCCGTTTACAGGCATTCAGTAAAACTTTATTAAGTTTGTGTTACAATGTTTTAAACACAGTAATAAGTATTTATTTTATAATATTGATTAAAAGTAAAATTGTTCCGCGGATTGTAACGCTATGCCAAGGTAATTGTAGGAGCAAGGCGCTGGTTAGAAAAATTGAAAACTCGCACACTACATAAAAGGATATTTTATTTAGCAACGTGCACACCACGTACATAAATAACTGTTTGTTTGCACTCGCACACCTTTCTTATTACTAAGTACATTGAACTTAATTATGTTGTAAGAACAATCACTTTTAAATGCACATAAGTAATAAATTGATAATATTTAATATTTGTGGCTATAGCCCACACGCGCTGCAATCAGCGATACATTTTACATACAGCGTAGCATCACAACAGATCTGCCAACATTCTAGAAATCTAACAATATTGCCACATGACAAAACTTTATGTTACGTTCAGGACTTAACATAGTTGCGGCCTCGGCAAACAATATTTGGAAAATGAAACTATAATTTAAACATTTAAGATCAAACTTTACAATCTTATTCTAAAAGAATCAACTCAAAAATACTTATGTACTATATACATCATTATCTTCAATAGGCAGAACACAAACCTTTGAGATACTAGTTCTAGTTACAAACCCTTTTTGGTTTTTAACATCTATAGCACGCACCCTCCCCGCCATCCTCCCCCGGATGCACTCCAACCACTCTGCCCATAGGCCACGTGAGAGGGCTGGTATTGTCATCTTTAATAATGACCAATGTTCCAACCTTTACATTAGGTCTACTAGCTTGCCACTTAGGCCTATTTTGCAGCTGCACGAGGTATTGTTTGTGCCACTGTTTCCAGAATGACTGCTGCATTTGCACACACTGTTTCCAAAACTTCAATCTATTAGTTGGAACATCAGTCACATCTGGCTCTGGAAAGGACTGTAAAGGTGCCCCCGTGAGAAAATGACCGGGGGTGAGATAAGACATATCATCATAATCTGACCTAATTAAGGGCACTAAAGGCCGGGAATTTAAGATTCCTTCAATTTGTACCATATTTGCTGTTACACGACTATGTGGCAAGGTACCCATCAATTGTGAAGCCTGCTTTGCCTTAAGTTTAAAACATACCACAAATCTATGTGTAACATTCTTTATTTCTCTTAAACCATTGATCAGCCAATATTTTTGATTTAAGTAACTCAATATAAGCTTAGGCCCAGCATGTAATAGCAGCAAGTGGGCATTGTGAATAATCAGTGTAGTTATATGTGATTGTTTAGGTAAAATAATAGGATGCCTTTGAGTAAAGGACATCTTTGAATGTTGTAGCCTTCCTCCAACCCGTAAGACACCTTTATCATCTAGAAAAGGATTTAATTGTAATAAACTACCTTTAATTGGATGACCATTGCTTAAGCATTTAATTTCAGAACAAAAAATAAGTCTTTGTTCACATTTGACAATAATTGTTGAAGCAAAATTCAGTTCACTTACAGTTAGAGAATTATTAATTTTATTTTTTGAATTTTTGCAATTGTTATAAAATCTAAATATGTAAGCAACTATTCTTTGTAATTTACCCCATGATGAGTGTTTGCAAAATAGATTCTTTATAAATTCATTATCCTTTTCCTTTATATTTACCAAACATGTGCTTTTAACCTCTGGCAATTTGTGAATATCAATATTATTATTAGAATTAGGACAATAATTTTTATCATGCATAACCTGTGGACCATGCCACCATAATAAATTATGCTTCAGCATATCAGGCTCTAGCCCTCTTGATATATAATCAGCTGGATTAAGTTGTGTATTTATATAATACCATGAAAACCCTTTAGTATTTTCTATAACACATTTTACTCTGTTGGCAACATAAACAGACAGACGAACAGGCTCAATTTTTAACCAAGCTAAAGCAATTTGAGAATCTAAGTACAGGTATACATCAAGCTGTTCTTTACTTGTTTTTAAACATAAAGTATTATATATCTTCTTAACTAAAATAGACAACAAGAGTGCACTATTGAGCTCAAGCCTAGGCATTGTTAACAGCTTCCCAATGGGACTGACTCGAGACTTAGAGCAAAGTAAGTCCATAGTGACTGAACCATCAGGTTTAACCACCCTTAAATATAGACAACATCCATAAGCATCATTTGATGCATCTGCAAATCCTATTAATTCTATTTTTTTACTTAAAGATATGTCTATGTTCCTAGCAATCGAAATACACGACATATTAATTAAATTTAATGCAAAACCTTGCCATTTTTCATTTAACTCTGAAGGTAAAGGAACATCCCCAGCTAAATTCGTTTTCCAGAGTTCTTGTAAAAATAATTTTGCTTTAACAAAAATAGGACCGACCATTCCCAAGGGGTCAAAGAACTTGCTAACAAAACTTAAAACCTCCCGTTTAGTGTAAACATTACTTAACTGTTTTTTCGGACAGCACACATCAATACTATCAGTTTTTATATTGTAATGTAATCCTAATGTTTTTACAGAAATATTATTATCATAAGCTAAATCAATATTTTCTAATTGCTGCTTCTCTATGGGAATATTAGCTAAAATTTGTGGTACATTAGAATACCATTTATGCAATTGGAAACCTCCCAAATTTAATAAATCAATTAATTCATTTTTTAACTGTTCTAACTCTTTTATATTGTTTGTACCCCCACAAATATCATCTACATAGGTTCTATGCCTCAAGGTTGATGCTGCTAAATTATATTTGTCACCATATCTGTTAGCTAATTCAAGTAGACAGCGAGTAGCCAAGTAAGAAGAACTTTTTAAACCATATGTGACAGTTTGAAGTTGAAGACATTTAATATTATGCTCATTAGACTCTCGCCATAAAATATTTTGGAGTTGACAATGACTTTTGTCTAATTTTATATTTCTGAACATTTGCCTTATGTCACAGATAAGTATATATTTATCCAATCTAAACTGTATTAAAATATCAATTAAATCATTCTGAACTATAGGGCCATTCAGCAAAATATCATTTAAGGAAATCCTATTTTTAGTTAACATGCTACCATCAAAAACTACTCTTAACTTGGTGGTTTTAGATCCTTCATTAAAAACAGGATGATGAGGCAAAAAATAAATGTTACCTTTCTTAAGATCATATTGTGATATATCAACTAGCTGGGCATGTCCTTGTTTAATATAATCATCTATAAACAATTTGTATTTATTGAATAAATCTGGATTCTTAGATAATCTTTTTTCAATGTTATAAAATCTTTGCAAAGCACAGGTTAAGGAATCGCCTAAATCAATCTCTTCAAATGGCAACTTAAGTGGCAAAGATACCTGAAATCTATTATTTTTAAGGACTACATTTTCATGGAAACACTTTTCTGCTAATTCTTGTTCGGAATTAGATTCAAAAAAAGTTTCAGGTACCTTCTCACACTCCCAAAATTGTTGTAATTGTTTATGAATAGAATCATCACACTTGGAACAAGTTTCCTCAAAATAATTATTAGTTAAACACTTATTAGTTAAATTGCAATATTTAATGCCCTTAGTATTGTCCTTACTAACAACAGTACCACCCACAACATACCCCAACTTAGTGTTAATAAGGTAGGGTCCGTTGGGTGTCAGCGGTATCCGCTCACGTAGCAACACCTGGAAAAACACATCACAAGCTAAAAGCAGTTGCACATGCCCAGGCGCATAAAAACTAGCATCAGCCAGCTGTACATAGGAAGGGATATTTAAGTGTGCAATATCAATCAATTGGTGAGGCATAGTGCAAGATATCTTTTCAATAACAGAACAAGTGACAGGCAAACTAAATCCTCTTTGAAGACAAGAGCCAATAGTAAATCGTGCAATATTATTTATATTATTTGTGCCTTCGCACACACCCACTACAGTATGAGACTGCGAGGAAATTAAACATTTAATTTGATCAGCAATTTCTTTGGTGATCATTGATACTTCACTACCAGAATCAAGGATAGCCCTAACATACATAAGAGACCCATCCTTTTTAACCAATTTTATCATAGCAGTTGGCAACAGTACATGCTCATTTTTCCTGCAGTTAAAAAGTGACACCTTGCAATCTCCCATGGCTTCAGATTCATTATCTGCTGAAATATTATTGTTGTCATTATGCAACAATGTATTATGCACACCCCTGCATTTAGCACAGCGAAAGTTAAAATGACACTTCTTTGAGTGGTTATTCAAGCATAGCTTACATCGCTTTGTTTTTTCAATAAATTTTAATTTATCACTCAATGAACTTATTTTAAATTTTGAACAATTATAAATTTTATGATCATCTTTATTGCAATACTCACATGAGTTTTGCCTGGTAAACAGGCTTACTCGTGGGGCTCCTCCACCACCACTTGTCCTTTTGTCTGGTTGAGCCGTTGCCTCAAAGGCTATTGCTTTGTTTTCTAAAAATGTTAAGAAATCACACAACTTATAACTATTATCCTTGACATTACATTGATCCAAATAGAATGACCTAACTGTATAAGGGTCTATTTTTCTAGATAATATTGCAATTAAGATCATATCCCATTGAGATACAGGTTGCCCTAAACTCTCCAATGCACTCAAGTTTTGCTTAATATCAGCAACAACATTTCTTAACACTACAGAAGTACACTTAACTATAGGCACAATATCCAATATTTTATTTATGTGATCAGTTATAATTTTGTTTTTATTATCATATCTTTCCACAAGTAAGTTAAGAGCTTTCTTATAATTACTAGATTCTAAAGTTAAATTTTTTATTAAGTCTAAGGGCTCCCCCCTTAGAAAGCTTCGCAAATAATACAATTTTTGAGTTTCACTTAGTTTTTCATTTGAATCAATTAAACTTTTAAACAAATTGATAAATGGGTAATACTCACTGCTTTGCCCACTAAAGTTTTGAATATCAATTTTAGGTAAATTTACATTATCTGTTGTAGGACTACATAATGTTGTAGAGTTACTGGCATTTTTGCAACTTAGTGCTTGCTGCAAACATGATAAGGCTCCTATATATTTATCTTCATATTCATTGAATTCATTCTCATCTTTAGTGGGAATTTTGTGGCAATAAGTTTGGTAATTTTCGAATGACTTTTCCAGGTAATTTATTTTCACCTTAAGGGTTTCCAGTGAAATTTCTTCAGCCCAATGAGGAAGTTGCGTCATATTAAACAATTTAGTTATAGAGCCCTTTAGCTGGCCACGAGCAGCAATATACTCTTCTAATGTTTTTGCCATCGCGCAACGTATTTTTTCTTAGGTTTATCACTATTATCACTATGACCAAACTATGACACTGGATACTCAACAAAAATACTTATGTAGTAACTAATTCTCAACCCTTAAATCGGCTTGCAATATAGTACACATTTATTTGCCAATTCTATTATTTATAAGTTAAAATTTTAATTTTTCAAACATAGAATAACTTTACTAGTCCAAAATTTAAATGACTGACGCCGATCCGCCGACAAGAACAAAAATGTCTGCAAAAAATGTCAAGCACACGACGCAGAGCAGATGCACATTCCACAAACACCAGAAGCGAAGTTCCCGCGCCGCGTATTCCAGTAGTACCAACTGCAACCAATCTCCGCTGCTGCCACAGCTTATCGACCAATGATGTCACTGCTTAGCCGCCGCGCCAATCTCAATATTGTTGAATTGACCAATCGACTGATTGTGTTGTAATCTAAGGTTGTAACGATCTTTGTTGCCTTTAAGCACACTTCCGTTCATATATATTGCGTAGTTTTAATAGCATCTAATGAAATTTTTTGACGAATTTTTCGTTTATTTTTCCACAGCTTCTATTTTCAATGGCATTGACAAACCATTCCTCATTTTAGGTAGATACTTCGTAGAAATTGACGTCTATCACCGCTTCTATCTTGCTTATTTATAGAATAAGCCTTACAAAGAATCAACCTTCTCTTCTCGAAGGACCATTTTTATGTAGGAGCAAGGCGCTGGTTAGAAAAATTGAAAACTCGCACACTACATAAAAGGATATTTTATTTAGCAACGTGCACACCACGTACATAAATAACTGTTTGTTTGCACTCGCACACCTTTCTTATTACTAAGTACATTGAACTTAATTATGTTGTAAGAACAATCACTTTTAAATGCACATAAGTAATAAATTGATAATATTTAATATTTGTGGCTATAGCCCACACGCGCTGCAATCAGCGATACATTTTACATACAGCGTAGCATCACAACAGATCTGCCAACATTCTAGAAATCTAACAATATTGCCACATGACAAAACTTTATGTTACGTTCAGGACTTAACAGTAATAGGGTTTATTCTTTGTTTGGAAGTGGGTGATGAGTAGTACGGTTTAAATTCATTTGCGAGCGTAAGCTAATGGCATAGAATGTGGCGTCCGTGGTAATACAAGTAAATTCATTTCTATATCTCTATATTAAAAAAAACTACTAGAAGTTTCGTGGATTTACACCTGAGTATTAGTAGGAGTGTTTAAGTAACTTGTTCAAACTAAAGTTCACAAATAAAACCTTGTTACAGACACGGTTGGTGGCGTATAACAGATTCAGAGCAGTTGAAAGAGTTGATGGAAGCTCTGCATCATAGAGGAGTAAGAGAACGAGAGTTATTGGCCTCCTTGACGCATCAGCTGCCTACTCAAGGGAATAAGGTAATTAAGCTAAAAGCTTGAAATTAGTAATTAAGATAATAAGCTGAAATAGAGTAGGAAATAGGATCCTTCTTAAATAACATTTTAAGATGGAAGTATTGTGAATGATGGAATTGAGTTAAATGTGTAAATTATTTGAATTTTATAATCATGAAAATTTTATTGATCGAGAAATTAAAAAAATAATGTATTGTGGCTTTCATCCATTTATTGTTTTCACATAATAGTGCTCAATAAATTGGTTATAAAACCATTTAGTTGACAAAATAAAAACTCATTAATTAACAAGCATAATTTATTTTAAATTATTTATATGCTTGATATGTAGTTTTGCATATATGTGTTATGTTACTAAAAAATTTCTCTCCCCCATGATTTTAGATAGACATAGGGTACAGTGGGCCACAAATGAGGTCTACTCACCGTAAGGGTGAAGTTCATTTCCATGTTTTATATAAAACAGAGTTGATTTTCCCTTGTTCTGACAGTTGTTATACTTGACTGAGTCGATATTATACTTTATTATATCAACTGCTAGTTTTTCTAAAATATTTTTAAACGCCTTTAATTGGCTCTCCATGGTTAATCGATTGGACATTCCTGTGTGACGAAGCTGTCTCCAAATAATAAATTAATAAGTATTATAATGATTGTCCATTCCCCAGCCTTATATAGACAAAGGCGAGCTGGACACGAGTCTAAGCGCACCGGACCCAGCGACTGCAGACTTGGCGCCGGCAGACGAGTCGCGCGGACATTGCGAGATGACTGCTAGAAGAGTTTCTATGAAAGTGCTAACTTTGGTGAGTTTATTTATACACATATATTTTTTTGTAAATTTGTAGTATTTATGGTGATGAGTGGCTTCGGAAAGTCAAGATAGTAAGAACAAATAATGAACGTTTATTTTTAATATTCTTGATTCAGGGGCAGCCTTATTCATGAAATTGAAATTTGAAAAAAGATATTTTAAGAGACTATCAAAAATATTTAATATTATTAAGATTAAAGTCATAGCCTCACAAGAAATATCAAAGTTAATAAAACCGATTCCTTCATAATCAGTTGAAGACTTCATTTATACCAACCAAATTTATTTTTTAACGAAATTTTATAAAAAAAATCCTATAAAAAGAAAACGAGTTTATTGTTTGTATTATTAAAAACTATAAATCAAAAACAAAATGTAATTCCGATACCGGGAATCGAACCCGAGCCTCCTGGGTGAGAGCCAGGTATCCTTGAAAGTTGAAATAGAGAGTTGAAATAGTATTAGGAAAGCCAGTGGAAACTGTGTCTACCTAAAATTAGGTTAGTAATTTTTTATTTGTCTTGGCTTCAGTAAAGGTGATATCAGACGGTTCACTCGAGTGAATGCTTCATTTTTCTTGAATCCTATGTTCACACGGCTGAGAGGGAATGATATAGAAAAGAACATTCACAGTGCAAAATCTTTCTTTTTAATATGCCGTCGAATGAAGTCGTGCGTCTTGGAATTACTTTAATTTGTGATCATTTAATCAAAGAGTTGA
The DNA here is from genome assembly GCA_923062675.1 of Marasmarcha lunaedactyla. Taxonomy (NCBI): domain Eukaryota; kingdom Metazoa; phylum Arthropoda; class Insecta; order Lepidoptera; family Pterophoridae; genus Marasmarcha; species Marasmarcha lunaedactyla. Next base: position 12,171,921 of record OV281366.1, read on the forward strand.
CCAAAAAGAAGCATAGACGTCGACGGTGGTGGGTGCGACCTCTAAGTTGAAGTCTCTAATAAGAGATTTTATAGAGTTTGCCCGCAATGTTCGGTCTTTGTATTCATCAATTTTGTGGTTCCAAAGGTTCCAATAAGTTTTAAAGTTCTCCCAAAAAAAGCAATGTATTTCGATCATTCCATTTAAACACCATTTTGTGAGACGCAACGCAGAAAAAACATATCAACACGTGACGTCCGTTGACTACAGGATTTGAGACAAATGGCCGAACCCGAATGAATTCTCTCAATGTTCGGACCGTTCATTTCTCGTTCATTCGGAGTGGGAGTGGAAGATACCACATGCAAATATCCAATTCATTCGGCACTAATGTTTTATTTTGTGTTTAAATGTGTCACTTGGAGTGAAAGATGCAGAATGAAAGACGAAAATGAACAAAAAGTGACCCGTTTGATATCACCTTGTAACGTAGTACCAGTAAAACACCAAAACTCTCTTCTATGTTTATTTTTTCGGTTAAATTAAAAATATACAAAAATGCCAAAAATTTTGGCTACGCACACTCGTGAACGTAAAAATAAATTATAGGTTTCTTAAAAAAAACTTTGATTGTAGATAATAAAATATCTTAACTATGTAATTTTGAATAATAAACTCGGAAACAATAATAAATAAATAGATTCAAGTTGCTTTGATGGATAATATTTCGTGACTGACTTGTCAAATCAAAACATTGCCGTTCTCCGACACTACGTAATTCCTAGTTTAAAATTACGTCGGGAACGACAAAAAAAATAAAATTTACTGACAAAAAGAGGTCGAATAGAAAAAAAAAAATCTGAAAGATTTTTTTTAGTAAAATTTCAAATTCAAACCAAATCAAAATAAACCGCATATACATATCGAATTTTAATATTTAATCTGCTAAATGAAAGAACAATCAAAAAAAAAATAATAATTAAAAGCAAAATGAAAATTAATATTAACATCCTATAGAAGAATTTTTCTGAAAAAACATCCTGTATATATGAAAAAAAAAAAATAATACTGATATATTGCATATCAACAAGTTATTTAATAGAAAAAGAAAACAAAACAGACGAGAGAGAGAAAAAAAAATCCTAAATAATTATCTTAAATTACATGGTTCATGAATGATAAAATTTTAAACATGTTCCTGGAATATACAATGTTAATATACATCGTTCAACTCCATCAACGTACATTATAATTACAACATACATTCTCTTTCATACTAGTCTTATTCCAACTACTGGAAATAAAACATCATGCAGTTAGAGTTGCTTATGAGGAATCGTATCCTAAATAAGTCAACTCAACAGAGTTGAACGCAACGGCAAAAGGCTTTAATAGTTGCCATCCGCTGAAAATATTAATAGCTTATGGCTTCTTTAACGTGTCGCTAACTCCCGCACGGTGATTACTATAAACAAGTTTCAGTTAAAGACTGAAATAAATATGCCGGAAAGAAAAGAAAATCATAGCCAGTCGTGAAACATTGACTTTTAAATAAAATCCAAGGGTCTTTTGTGAAGTAATTAAAATACTTATGTAATAAACATATGAAAATAATTCTCACGGGAAAGTGATTCAGGTGTATAAATAATACACATAGGTATGGTTTAGTTTAACGAGTTACCTTAATAAACGCTCGTGCAGAAGGCTTAATTTTACAAGTTGCAAACCGCTTGAAAAAAAAATTGAGAAAAAAAAATTGATAACATTTAACAAATTATACTATAAAGTATAATACAGATATTGAAAATAAGAGTTTACACTCCTAGAATTGCAAATATTAAATAAATTATACAATAAGTTAACCTAATACTACGATGATGATAATTAATTATAAGTTTTGACCAACGTCAATGTTAATGGTATAGCCAAACGATAATGAGGTGCATAGAAAAAAAATAAGACAAAAAGAATCGGCTTATGCTCGCCGTGAGATAATTAGCAATAATTATATATGAATTCATATAAAGTAATTGGTAACAACCAATCTAATCACTCAAAGAAGAAGTTAAACGCGGTAGAGGTTTAATGTCTCTGATATGCCAACGACCTAATGGGTTATTATTCATATCCACTAAATCGTAAATTAATGGTGAAACTTTATTTGAAACTTTACATTTAATAAATTTGGGTGCAAACTTAGCACAAAAATGTTTTTTAGAGGAACTTATTACATGGTTTCGCCTCCAAACAATATCACCGTTATTAAATTCTAAATTCTGATGATGTTTGTTATAATAAGTTGCATTATATTGATGTGCATTAAATAACCGCTTCTGTACTTCGGAAAAGATAGGTATTAATTGTCCTATGTTTTCAGCATATACATCCCTAGGACTGAAAATTAGTTCATCTCTGGAATCTTTATTTTTGTAGATAGATCCACATGTAACAGCTTCTCTACCAAATACTAAAAATGATGGAGTGAATTTTGTGGTTTCATTAACCGCAGTATTAATAGCAAACTGTATTTTGTTTATATAGGTATCCCAAGTTCTGTGATCTTTATCTATAAAAGCTGCAATCGCCGTTACAATAGTTTTATTGTAACGCTCAACGGTGTTAACCTGTGGACAGTAACGTGGGGTGTAATGTATTTTTGGTATGTTGTAAAATTTAAATAATTCAGATAATTCTGTACTTATCATTTGAGGACCATTATCTAATATAATAGTTTCTGGAACTCCATAAACCATAAAAACTAAATTGTCCAATATATGGCGAATAATAGAAGCGGTTGCATGTTTTATTGGAAATAACAAACAATATTTGGAAAAACAACAAGTAACTACAAATAGAAATCTATTCTGCTTACGTGAAGTAGGAAGTGGACCTATCAAATCTATGGATAAACATTGGAAAGGGCGTGAACAATGTTTGGGTTTGCCCATTAAACCAATTAAGTTTTGATTTTGGTGCTTGGTAGCTAAACAAGTCTCGCACTTAGCAATAAACATGGCTACGTCTTTATACATGCCAGGCCAAAAATAGAGATTTTTAATTCTATGGTATGTTTTAAAAGTACCAAAATGTGCCGTTTGGGGAGTAGAATGATTTTGTGTAATCACAGATTCCCTAAATTCTAATGGTATTACTTGTTTCCAATTAAATTCAGAGTTAAATAATGTGTTAGATCTACAAAATCTAAACAATTTATTGTTATGAATCATGTAATCCGGAGTACTAGAAGGAAATGATAAACATTTATTATAAATTGCTAAATACCAAGTGTCTTTAGTTTGAGAAGTAGAAAAATTAATTAAATCAATTGGTTTTATCCGTGATAAAGTATCTGGTACGACATGATCTGAGCCTTTTTTGTGTTTAATTACGAAATTAAACATAGATAAACGAATACTCCACCGAGCTAATCTGCCAGTAGGATTATTTAAATGCATAAACCACTGAAGGGCTGCGTGATCAGTATAAATTGTAAATTGTAATCCATTATCTAAATAACAACGCCAATGCTCTAGTGCCGTAATAACACTTAAAAGTTCACGTTCAGTGACTGAATAATTCTTTTGAGCGCCTGTAAGTGATTTACTCATATAAGCAATAGGTTTATCAATATTATCGACTTCCTGAGTTAACATTGCGCCAATGCCATAGGAAGAGGCATCACAATGAACAGCAAATGGTTTAGAGAAATCTGGACATGCCAGAACTGGTGTACTAATTAAAGCTTGCTTAATAGCCTTGAAAGCAATTTCAGCTTCATCAGACCACTTAAATGGAGGTGATTTTTTGCTTGTAGAAGTTAATTTAGTTAACGGTGCTGCAAGAGTGCTTAAATTAGGTACAAAACGTCTGTACCAGCTGGCAGTACCCAAAAAACGTTTGACCTCCTTAGCAGATTTTGGAGTTTGTATATCAAGAATAGCTTGAACTTTTTTAGGATCCGTTTTTAAACCATTTTCATTAACTACATAGCCTAAATACTTTAATTCTTTCCGGAAAAATGAACATTTTGGAAAATTGACTGTGAGATTGGCATCTGAAAGTTTTTTAAGAATTTTAGTAAGTATATCGACATGTTGTTCAAAGGTTTGAGAGATACAGACTATATCGTCGATAAAATAGAAAACATTATTATCATTTGTAAGGTCATTTAGTAGATTTTCAATGAATCTTTGTTGGGTAGCAGGTGCATTAGTTAAACCAAATGGCATAACTTTAAATTGAAACATTCCTCGGCCTGGAACATGGAATGCAGTTTTGAGTTTATCCTCTTTTTTTAAGGGAATATTCCAAAACGCTTTAGCAATGTCAATAGATGATATAAATTTAGCATCTTTAAGGTTATCTAATATATCAGAAATGAAAGGAAGTTTGTAAGCATCTTTTTTTGTGATATCGTTTAATTTACGACTATCAATACAAAATCGCCAAGTACCATCTTTTTTAGGTGTAATAATAACTGGGTTCAGCCATGGGCTGTCACAGGGTTCAATGACATCTAATTGTAACATATCATCAACTTCTTTACAAAGAGCTTTTTGTTTCTCAGGAGAAAGTCTGTAACAGCGTTGACGAATAGGTGGATGGTCTCCAGTGTCGATGAAATGTTCGACTAAATGAGTACGACCTAAAGGTTTACATTCAGTTGAAATCAACCTAAACTTTTCCATAATTGCATCTGCAATAATTTTTTGTGTATCTGTTAAAGAATGGTATTCATGTAAATGAAAGTTAGGATCTGTATTAATGAGAAAAGATGAGTTTAAATTTGAAGGTTGTAATGTGATATTACTAAGAATATCCGGAGCAAGATTAAAAGTTTTCCAAAAATCAATACCCAAAATGAGTGATTCAGTGATTTCTGGGATCACATGAGCTGTAATTAACGCAAATTTATTGTTATAAAAAGTAGGAAGAGTAATAATGCCGATAGAAGAAATAGTTTGTCCGTTTGCAACATTACCTTTTATTAAACAGTTTTTTTGCATAAAAAGACCATGTTGTGATAAAATTTTATGAGAATTATTACCCAATATAGTGATAGCACTACCACTATCTAAAAGACCATTTAAAATTAAATCGTTTAAGAATTATAAATAAGGACGTTCAAAATCTGATGTTTTATTAAAGAGGAGAGCACAAGTGTTATAAGATTTAAAAAAAATTGTTAAAGTTTTTAACCATGTATCCCAATCTTTTTTGTCAAAATTTGATGATTTAACACTATTATTTTTATTTATACACTCCTCGTAATTTAGTTTTTTTGGAATCGACTTATTACAATTAGGACATTTACTAGTAATAAAGTCTTTTTTTCCACAACGGAAACACACTATATTAGTGTTAGTACAGTCTTTTAATAGATGTGTATTAGATCTACAACGTGGGCAAGTGAATTTATAAAAATTCTGATTTTTATTAATTGCAGCTACAGTATTAGGCAATGGATTAGCTACAGCTGCTATGGAATTATATGTACAAGCTTTAAAAGGAAATTCAGGAATATATGGTTGATTATGTGAAAATAGAGTATTATTATACGATTTGTTATTAGAATTCGATGTAGAAGGAATAGGAAAAGAATGATAATGATCTGGTGGTGATGATGAAGAGTAGTAAGATGTATTATTAGAAACTTGGAGAATGCTTTCTGTAAATTTGCATGATTCCAAGAGGGAATTTACAGTATGTAAATCAGTAGGTGAAAGACGTAATGTGAATTCAGGTTTAAGATTTCTAACAAGAGTATTAATTTTTTCTTTTTCGGACATTGGTTCCAAGAGCTTTGAAAAAAGAGATTCCATTGTAGCAAAGTAGATGATAATTCTCTCATTATGTTTTTGTTTACGAGCATCGATTACTTTTTTTAGTTTATAATCGTAATCGGTAATTGCAAAATCATTCAACAATGCCGATCGGAAAGATGACCAGTCATTAATAGTCGACTTTCTAGCTCTAAACCAATCAAGAGCAGATCCAGATAAAATATCATAAATATGTGAGAATAAAGATTTTTCAGAAATATTTTTTATTTGTGAAAATTCTTCAAGTTTTTGAATAAAATCCTTTGGACAACCTTCACCTTTATAAATAAATCTTTTTAAATCATTGTTAGTTCGATTTTCTGTAATTTTACTGACCTTATCAGTTAATGCTTCGAAAAAAGAAAGGGGTTGTAGATTAATATTTTGTATAGATTCTGCGGAATGATATGTGGAATGTGTTGGTGATTTTTCCAAATTTTTAAAACGTGAGTCTAATTGAGTTAAATCATTCCAACATGAATTTATTAAATCTAACTGCTCTGAAGATAAATCTGATGTAATGTCAATGAGGCCTAATCTTGTTCTTATATGAGTTAAATAAGGTGAAATTTTTTGTTTCCTAATAGGATAAGAGTTTATACAAGCTTCAACAAGTTTTAAATTTTTTTTAATGGTATTAATATCTTCTGAAAATTCTTCAGGGCTATTTTGTAAAATTTCTGTTTCAGAATCTACATTAATATTTAATAATAATGATCGTAGTTCGTCTACAGATTGCGTCGAAGAAAAATTTATATTTCTGATTTTTAATTCATAAATTATTTCAGGTTTATTTAATTGTGAAAAATTCATTGCAAAATCAAAAAAAAAAATGTTAAAGTGAAACAAATTTGTTAATAGTCGTTATGCAGAATAAAGCCTTAAAAATATACGTATTTTCGAGTGATGAAAATGAATAGAAAATGTTATTTAAATAGTGAAATTACTGGGTTATAGAATGTTGTGTCTTCAGAAAATTTCTTCAAGGATATTATAACGAAAGAAACTAAAGAAACTTAAATGTCTGAATAATTTAGCAGTATTTTGATATATTATAGTAGATATATTATAGTAGATATATATATAAATATATTATAGTGAATGTTAATGATTGAAAATGGTAACAAATAAAGTTTTATGCCTGACCTCAATAATAATTATAAAAAAATTATTTTTAATGTTGCAATTCTTCTGTTGATATAGTTCCTCCTCTCTTCTCCATAAACTACGTTTGAATATTCGGGCGCCAGTATGTAACGTAGTACCAGTAAAACACCAAAACTCTCTTCTATGTTTATTTTTTCGGTAAAATTAAAAATATACAAAAATGCCAAAAATTTTGGCTACGCACACTCGTGAACGTAAAAATAAATTATAGGTTTCTTAAAAAAAACTTTGATTGTAGATAATAAAATATCTTAACTATGTAATTTTGAATAATAAACTCGGAAACAATAATAAATAAATAGATTCAAGTTGCTTTGATGGATAATATTTCGTGACTGACTTGTCAAATCAAAACATTGCCGTTCTCCGACACTACGTAATTCCTAGTTTAAAATTACGTCGGGAACGACAAAAAAAATAAAATTTACTGACAAAAAGAGGTCGAAATAGACAACCGTCACAACCTTAAGGGCACTATCGGGCGGCAAAGTCGATATGTGTAGGTGAACGTTTCGGAAAACTACCGCCCTGATTATGTTGTTCGGGTTTTTTTTTATTGAAAAATGATCAGACGTTTGTCTTCTATCTCACCTTATGGAAAATGATGATGAAGACGAAGGTGTTACACGTCTATGCACGAGATACCTATTCACTCGACGCTTGAAAGAATAGGCGATACGAACCGACTACCCATCAAAATCCACAGCCCTTAGATATAAGTAGAATAACAATTGTAAAAATACTGACGGCCATTTATGGACTTACAATTTTTATATTTACCTTTAATTAGACTTATATAGACTTAAAAATAAATAGTAATTTACCAAAAAATGTGTATGTGTGTGTGTTTATGACTATTTGTCACTTGCCAGTAGGGAACTTAGTATCTCGTACCTAAAATTAGTTTTGCTGTCATTAAATATGTCCGAGCCATGTGAGAACTGCTTAGGTGCTGTGGTATGAATATGAGTAGTGGTTGGATCCAGGCGGCATTGTCGTTCAACAAAAACAGCTTAAACTAAAAAAAAAATTATTCAAAAATATACTTACGAACTCCAGAAAATACCGTTGTTACTTTTAATTCTGGCGACAGATTTTAAAAAGATGCAGTTATTTATGGGGTTTAAGTAGGTAGGCATATCTACACTAAAATTGAAGTAGGTGATGAAACCAAAATTATTAGTGAAGTATTAAGCTGAATTACATTATTAAACAAGTAAACTGTTAACACTGTCTTATTGACCTCTTACGAAAAAAATACAAACGCGATATGTCTCACGCTTACCTGTGTGTGTGTGCGTGCGTAGGGGCCCCGGAACAGTGCGTCGAACCCTACAATAGATTTAATTAGCTCTTGTTTTTGTTCGATTTCATAAATTCTGTACAACAGTTCCATTTTATTGATAATAGTAATAAATAATAAATCCCCAGACTAACACGACAACTCTATGGCCCCAAAGTCAGCAGAGCTTGTGTTGTGGGTGGGTGACCATACAGCGAACTGGTGGGGGATCCCACAAACAACTGTGTTCATATATATTATATTAGTGATCGGGGGGGGGGGGGGATAAACATATAAATACAAAAAACCATGACTCGAGAACAAACTTCAAATGAACGCGTCGACCAGGGCTCGAACCTGAGACCTCTAGCGTATGAGACAGGGCGTCAGTTGTCCCACCAAAGATCAAGAACTTGGGCTTTGACATCAATTAAAATAACCATAAACATCCAAACATGAAATATTGATTCGTAACTCTTATTTTCATCCCAGGTGGAACAACTAGAAGAAAAAGTGGCTATAGCATCCATGCAAGTGAAAGGTTGGCGTCCCTCCCACATCGCGTTGCCCGAAGAGGCGACCAGTGAAGAAATCGTGGCGCGCGCCCGGCATAAGCTTGCGTCGGTGGAGGCCCATATTGAGCGACGATATCTGAAACCGCCTTTGGTACAAAGGTATGCTAGGTAAAGTGCTTTTTTATTTTTTGGTGTTTGTTTTTATGGTTGTTGTTGTTTGTAATAAGGTTTTTGATAGTTCTCTGTGGGGGGGTTCTTTGTCAAATATTTAGCGCACTTATTTTGTTTAGACTATAGAGCCCTAAAGAAATTGTAACAGTGAAAGTAAAACGATTTTTGTTGGTGAAACTTCTACGAGGTCGAATTGCATTTTTTACGCATTTGTTAGCTTGTTGAGAAATTCTCGTACCTATTTTTTTATAATAATAAATCTTTATTTGCTAAGAAATTGGTACATTGAAGGTCTTATTTATAATAACAATTATAGTTTCACAATATCCTACCGACAAGTGTCGGTGTGCAAAATTTTAAATTAAGATATGTCAAAAAATTTATTACAGTCAATAATTATTATTTAAGTAAAATTATTATAAATTTTTATTAACAATCAATAAATTTGTCATTTAAAAATTCATTATTTGAATAATATAATTTACATAGCAAAAATTCAAATAGACTATTTTTAAATTTATTCAATGGTAAAGTCATCTTTTAGCTCTTTTATTGTTTGTATTTATCACGAGCGTCGTGTCATCTGCAAAGTTTTACATTTTTGATTTCCCTTGAGCTTTGGCAAATCATTTATGTATAACAAAAATAAGAGAGGTTCTATTATGCTACCCTGGGGAACTCCATACTTATTATTTTTATATGTTGAATGCCTTGTTTCTCTTTCTTCCTTTCAAATAGCTTATCTCTACACATTGTTTTCGATTATCCAGATAACTTGAATCAGTTCATTCACTTCACCTCTAATACCATTTTTATTTAATTTGTCTAGTAAAATGTTATGATCAACAAAGTCAAATGCTTTGCTCATGTCGAGCAGCAAGGCCACAGAAAAACCTCTCCTATGTGATAATGTATTTCCGCGTGTAAATTTTCAAATGGATAGCATAGGATATAACAACAATCCTATCAATAAATCGTTATTTACTTTTGTTTATAGCAGATTTTCAAAATTAATTAATTTAAGATGACATTAGATTATTACGTGACAAAAGTAAAACAATGTATGGTATTCTAAGTAAATTGCAATCGTATTACATTTATGTTAATATTAACCATGGTATAATAAAATAACTACGCTAGGCAGAAAACTCCGAGAAACATCGTTTACACTTTGCTAGTAGGTTAATACATAAAGTGACTGAAACCGGAATAAACCACTTTGCGCACAGTACATTATGCAAAAATGTCTCCGAGCTAATTTGTCTGCGAATTAGCTTATTTCGTATACTGGTGTCTTTTATTTGCCTTGGCTTATTTATTTAACCTTAATTATTAAATCTAATAAATGAAAGAGATGGGTGCTACGAGTTGGACATGTGAATGTGAGTATGTCTGTGGCAGCGCAACTCCCAAACAATAGACAGTTTTGATGCTGTTACTGATGAAAGCTCTGTGAATGGAGCTTTATTTGATGAAAATCGGTTCTGCCGTTCGAGGTTATGCATGCTTTTTCTTGCCAGTCAGGCTTTTCTTGTGTTTACATATAACTTATTTAAACAAAAGCAATGTTATTATACGACAAATTTACAATTAGAACCTGATAAAAAAAAATATGGAAACGTATGTATAAAAGCGAAAACGATTATTTTTAATACAGAAGTTGTTTGCTTGGAAGTAAATAAACGAACATAGAAATATTAGCTTCGATACCTAGGAGTGTGTGCCTTTTTAGTTTAAGCTTTTCATTTTAAATGTTTAGATTTATCCAGACCCCATGGAAATATCGTTCCGTTCTCGTAATGTTTATGTTTTTTGATAACATACGAACAAACTAATGATTATGTAGCAGACATTTGTAAATCGATATGTACTTCTGAAAAATACACACGTAGTTATATAACCGTTGAAATTTATTTAAATAGATAAATAATATAAAGTGTATTATACATAGTTATCTTGTCCACAGTTCTGCAGAGAACATAGGGGCAGTATTACAAGGAGAGCATGGTAATTCTTCTGCTCCTTCCCCGCAGAATTCTGACACTGAGGTCAAAGGTAAGGAAGACTCAAGACAAGTATATATATATATATATATATACATATATATATATATATATATATATATAGCTATACATATCAATTTTCTATGAAATTTTTAAGCTAGCTCATTTTATTTACCCCCCGTAGTTTGACTAGCGTTGCATCTGTTCCCATCAGAATTTAGGGATAAAAGATAGTCCTTGTTATTGCTGATTGATAATAAATGCATATAAATAAATCTGTCTTCTTTAATAATTATTTCATACAATAATGGTTTTCATACAAAAAAATCATGGGTGACCTCTTGTATAAAATTTCCTACAAAGATTAGAAGACCAATACTTCAGTATTTTTGTAAAAATTTGTGTAAATTGGAGTTTTCCTTGCAGACAAAGGCATAGCGCGGGGCCTAGCGAACTGGCGCGACGCCGTGTCGCGCTGCAACACGTCGGCGCAGCTGGCCATGTTGCTGCACACTTTGGAAGCGCATGTTGCGTGGGACAAGAGCATCATGAAAGCGGTAAATAATGTACTCGTATCATTTATTTTCTAAGTTTGTTTTGGTTTTGAACGCGTGTGTTTTCTAAAGGGAGTTCTTGTTTGGTTGGTTTTGAAGTAGTCTTTGGTTTGTATTTTGTTTGAAAACTAGAATGTGTTATAAGTTGTATACAGGTAGAGTGAGACAGAAGCATCAGGAAGTAAATAATTATAAAATGTTTTAAATTATACCGGTACAAGATGTACAGTTCGCCTAAGAAAGTGGTGTAAGTACCAATTTTGTGACAAAACTTCCGGTGTTAACTAGTCAAAGACGTTTTTGACGTCAATAAGAACAAGTTATTGTCAATGTTGACAAAATAAATAAATATTTGAAGCTGAGCTACAATAAGCGATAAGGAGAGCACTAGTGACTCATTATCAGCTCAGAATATTATTACAAGGGAAAATGAACCTTGTTGTTGTGTGACGCGCAAATGAACTTCACATTTTTGGCCGACTGTATTTCTGCGTGATTTTTGTTTAAGGTCTTTATAATAATTTTTTAGTTTATTTATTGATTTTTGATTTAGTCTTTGTTCAAGTTCAAGTTTATTTATTCAAAAAACAATTTTCATTATATAAATTTTTATTTAATATAATATAATAGTTATATTTTTTGGTTGGTCTCCTATAATTGATCTTAATGAAACAATTTGGATTCGATTTCGAAAACTGTTAGTATAGACAATAGGGCTGCGCTCACAGAGGTTAAATAGTTAATTACGACCATAAAGAGTTTGGTTTTTTAGCGAATTTATACTTTATTATAACTATTGCTAAGTCTAGATTCACTTAGCAAAATCTATATCAATTTGTCGTCTCTGAGTGGGGCCGATGAACTTAGTATTACGGAAGTTATTTACTAAGTTTATGGTTTAGAACAGACATTTGATCATATTCAATGACATGTATAAAAAATGATTGATTTAAAATTGATTGCACGCGATTAAGTTTGTTTGAGGATTTTGGATTGTACTGTTCAGTGACTGTAAAGGGTAAATGGTTCAGTTTTGGGTAATGGCGTTTGTAAGTGGGTTTAATATATTTATATATACTTGAAATTGATTTATTTGGTAGATATTTAATGAGGTTGGTTTAGTTATTGGGTGTAGAATTTACTCGTAGATGTTTTCTAAGTTTAATAACTGATTTAAACTGTCGCGGTTATTTTCACTGTAATTTAATGAATTTACGGGATTCTTACCGCGATTTTCGATTTTTACATCACGCGTCCGATATTTCGATGCTGTTGCAAGCACCGTGATCGGACGTGCGAAATGAAAATCGAAAACCGTGGTAAGTAAATTCATTAAATTATTTTCTAAGTTTGTTTGAGTTTGTTGGACACTTGCAGTATTTGATTTTAGCACTATTTATATCGTAGTGTCGACATCGTTAACTACAAGATGGAATTTTGCAATGCCACTTGGAGGGAAGTTACTTATACTGGAGATAGCAAGTTTTACTCATTTTAGTTTATTTGCTTCTTATTCGTTTTTATGTAACAATTACATTCAAATACCTTGCTTAGCAGTTTCTTATTTTTACAAATAAAGGAATGTTTCCTGAGAGTTACACTTGCAGTATTATCTCCGGTATTTAGAGTGTTTACCCTCCACGTGGGATTACAAAATTCCCTGCATAACGGAGGCCGTGTGCTATACGTAATCGTGAGTTATATTATGTTAAATGTAAAGTCTGCTCATTCGGAGAAGACAAGCGTGGTAGACGGTAACCTGCCTGAACCCAGCTACTTGGTTGCGAGAAGCTGATCTCTGCAGTGGTATCATCAAGTTTGTTTATTGAATTCAAAAGATTCTACCAGGATTCGAACCTTGGGACACCTAACGTTACCAAGACACGAACTTTCCTTTGTATAATGCTTATTTTAATGTGTTTTCGCTAATTTCTCTACAGAACTGCCAATTCTGCCTGTCCGGAGACAATGAAGACCAGCTGTTGCTATGCGACGGTTGTGATAAAGGATATCACACTTACTGCTTCAAACCGAGGATGGATAAAATACCTGATGGCGATTGGTGAGTTCCGTTCACTCGAATTCGATTTGTTTTTTTTTTAGTCGCCTAAGCAGCACCCTCCGCGGGGAAATAGGTGGAAGATGCGTCATGCATGCCTCCACAGGCAACCGTCTTCTGTGGGATGATGTGGGACTCACCAGAGTGGCATCTACCCACTAAAAACCATGGGAATGCTGAGCAGCCTTCAACGGAGTGACACCCGGTTAGGGAAGGGGGTGCGCAGCTTTCGGTTTGTCTGTATGTCACGATTTTATTTAAATGTTTTCACAGCCGGCAAGCTAGCAGGCGACCCGCGTGATGGTCAGTAGCATTCGCGCCCATGGACATCGTAGGTGTTATGAAGTCTTGAACAGTAATTTCGTTTATGATACCGACTGATGATGCGGTGCCGACGTCGATGTTCCTTCCCTTTGACCGGAACGCAACCACGTCAACTTGATATTACGGGGGGGAAGGCCTGTAGTACTGACCCAGACGAGATCTCAACAAAGTAACTCTACGTCCGCTGAAGTCGGACCAGTACTGGTCACTTTCTATAGGGACGCCTGTAAGACATTAGTGTTTCCTGTCACGCATCACGTGACCGGTCTTCGAAAGTTGCCAAGTTGCAAGTTAACGTGCATGTATACGTTTGTACGTGAAAAAGTAGTTGAACATCTGACTGGTTTATTACGTTTTATTTATTTCAAAAATCAAAATTATTCAATTGATATTGTAATACATTTTATTTAGTATTTGAACTGTCATCATTTATTTATTAATACATGTCAAATTCCAAATCAAATATTTATTTCTTAACATTGACAATTACATTGACGTCAAATAAAACATGACTCTACCACCAGTTCGGAAAAACCTTCGTGAAGAAGAACTGGCAAGAAACTTCACGGGTATATTTTTTTCAAAATAATTTTACAATATCTCTTTACGTCTAAGTTCTTATAAGTCAGCTCGGCAAGTTCCGGCCCCGGCAATACAAGCAATGTCAACCGAAGCCAACGGCGGTCAACGCGTCATTGGTCGAGGTGATCCAATCCAAAAAAAACATCGACGCCTTATGTACATGGGGGAGGATGCCACTTACCATCAACTAAATTGCATGCTCGTTTGCCAGCCACGACGGGGTTAAACAAAATTAAAAGCCACACAGATTGTAGTTAATCAGTTCTTGTTTCTAATCTGAAGGTATTGCTGGGAATGCGTGAACAAGGCAAGAGGAGAACGAGTCTGTATCGTCTGTGGAGGAGCGAACCAAGGGAGGACCATTCCCTGCGCCTTGTGCGTCCGCGCCTACCACCAGGAGTGCCATTACCCTCCCTTGCACAAGGTCAGTCGGTGGAACACGGGCTTTTGTTTACAGCTTCGCTGGCAGCAGTTTCCTTCGGAGCCGTAACGTTTTCTGTAGGAACTAGCTGTTTTTTGCTCTTTTCTAAATTATGACAACGTTTATGTAAAATAAGTTAGTAACTCAATACCCTCCTTGTTTAAGGTTGGTTAACATTCATACATACTTATTATTTGTTTCTGCAAAAAGCCTGGTCTTAAAATCCAGGGTTGGGTGTCCGTGCACGCTTAGTAAGCTCGCGGTGTATACAGAAGGCCCGATAGATTCCATTTATAAAAATATATCTGAGTGTTTAGTGTTAATATAGATTGTTCAAGTCATTAGTTATTATAATATCAATTTAATCCGGAATTGTTTCATATTATGTTAGTGACAATATTCTTAACAAAATAAGCTTGTGTATATGCAGCAACTGTGCGTGAGTACTGAAACTGTACTGATTGTACACGCACACCAACGCGACTCCAACACGGTGTGACGGCTGCCACACAAAAGTAACTTGCATACTTACAAGTGCACGCACACATATACGGTGCACACAAATGCCCTGAACCATCTACGCCACGATTCGTGTGAATGGAACGCCAACGTTAAAAACTCTGTAAAATATTAGGTCTTAGGTCTTTACGTTTTTCACGAAATAAATGAAGCGTAATTTTTTTATATATTTTTTATTTCTATTAATCAAAATAATCACCCATGCAATCAATGCATCTTTGCCAACGCATTGGTAGCTTATTGATGCCTTTCTTGAAGAAATCAGCTGGACGGGAGGCAACAAATTCTTCAAAGGCATTTTGTACTGCCTCTCGGGTATTGAATTTTTTTCCCACCAGTAATCCAAATTCTGGGAAAAGTAGAAGTCTGTAGGCGCAAGGTCTGGTGAGTACGGCGGATGACGGAAAACTTCCAACCCCAACTCTTGTAGCTTGGAGACCGTCTGCTGTGCAGTATGAGGTCGCGCGTTGTCGTGCAGGAGCAGTGGAGCCGAACGATTGACCAAAGCTGGTTGGAGACGTGCGAGCTTCTCCATCATTGTGTTCAGTTCTTCACAGTACACATCTGCAGTAATGCTTGTCCCGTTTGGCAAGAAGCTGTGATGAATTACACCCGCGTTAGACCACCAAACAGTGACCATCACTTTTCTAGGGGTAAGTTTTCGTTTAGGGCATTGTTTGGGTGCTGAACCAGGGTCCAACCAACTTGCTGAGCGCTTACGATTGTCAAACAGGATCCATTGCTCGTCACAAGTAACAATGCGGTTCAGAATTCCTTCATTTGTATGCCTGCTGAGCAGTGCAAGGCACGTCTCCACGCGTACTTCGCGCTGGCGGTCATTGAGTTCGTGGGGTACCCATTTGTCAAGCTTTTTTACCTTGCCAATTTGACGCAAATGGACCAATATTGTTTTGATGCTAACGTCGAAAGCTGCTGCTAATTCAGCGGTGGATTGAGTTTCATCAGCTTCCACAATTGCCTTTAATTCGTCATTGTCGACCAAAGTTTTCGGACGACCACGGGGTTCATTTTTTCAGGTCAAAATTTCCAGAACGGAAGCGGGTAAACCAATAACGGGTGGTGCGTTCGTTTGTAGTGTTCGCTCCGTAAACGTCGTTGATGTTGCGTGCCGCTTGTGCCGCTTTGCTGCCACGACGGTACTCATACTCCATAATTACTCGAATTTTTTACTTATCCATGATGACGAAAAATGTTCGAATGCGTTGAAAACAAAACAATAACTATTAAACAAATGACGATTTTAGAAAAAGAATTCCATGTTTGTCGAATAAAATTAATATGAAATTAGAATTATCAGTCAAAAAAAAATTTTTTTCATTTGAAATGGCCAGTACGGCAAAACGGCAGTTTCATAGGTAAAGACCTATTATACGGCATGTGCCAAAATCAATCGCCTCCATATGGCAGCCATTTTTAAAATAGCAGCGTTCTATAAATAAAATACCTGTTTTGTAATATATTGCAGAACCCGCGCGGCAAATGGTACTGCTCTAACTGCATAAGTCGCGCGCCGCCGAAGAAACCCCGACACAACAAGAAGAGGGACTCCAAACACAAGGATAGCCTGGATTTAGACCAGAATATGGTGCCCAGGTGAGACAACTGTTTATTTTGTCAATCATTCATGTACGCACAACATACAGCCAGAAACCAACATAAATTGTTCGACTGAATGGATTTCGATGAAATTTTTGCATACTGATAGAATGGGATTTGTTCTAAACTATTCATAATTCTAAAGAATGAGGGAAACGTGAGGTTAGTCTCAAGAAAAAACCTAGGAACACTATAAAATTTAAGAAAACGACGGTTAGAACGTTCAAAGCTTATTCTATACGCAACATCCTTCAGTAGACCTGGGACTGAAGTGTTTTTAAATAGCAATAATAGTGCGGAATCGATCATAGATTTTATGTTCATTCCTATGACTGTTGGATGGTGAATGATCTGTTTCGTACTCTCCTTCGAACATCCGTATTATTTTTAACATCGATGTTATTTTTAACACGGCATCAGCTGGGATGTACGGTATCTTGGTGTTGACGATTGGCAGGCTTTATTCTTTCATCTCACCTGATGAAAAGCGAAGATGGTAAAAAGGTGTTTGAAAACCCCGGGATTATACCTCTCCGGAAAAACAATGAGTTTCAGAAGAGTGTCATGAATAAAAAAACTTGGCTGTTTAGTTAGGATCGCATATGACGTTAAGTTTTATTCGTTTTAATATTAGTATTGTATAGTATAATATTAAATGTATATTTCAGTCCGGCCGCCTCGCACGCGTCAACTTCGACCACCGCTGAAGAAACCGCCAGCGTCGCGCACACTCCGGAGAAACACAACGACAGGGACCTTAGTCAACCAGGTTAATTATTCCAATTCAATCAATTTCAACACTCAGCTCATTTCGAGTAGCACGCACTGGCTATTTTAGTATTTTATAATCATTATTATATGAAAGCATTTACCTTTAAACTTGGATGTTCGGTGTACTATACAATCTATAGACTGTTTGATAAGACCTTCATGTTTCGAGTTTTCATAGTATCCTATAGCAGTAGAGTTAATATCTTGGCTTTCACTGCGATTAAAATGCAAGACAAAGTCCTAGCGCCTGCTGTAATGAAATTAGCAAAGCTTCTTGTTCTCTATATATAATACCCTTTCTGTAAAAAAAATATTTATTTAACTTGTAAACATCTTTTTAACGATATATTTAACATATTCAAACAGTGCCTCCTGAGTACGTAGAGGAGGGCCCACCTCCAGAAAAACGAAGAGCGCTTCAGTACGTCGCCGGAAACGGAAACATTCAGTCCGATGACTCTGAACAGAGGATAGACGGTGAGTCAATCTAAATTACTAAGAAACCATTAATAATGATTGTAGGGGCGGATAGTAGGCTCTGTCGTGAGCGGTAGTCCGCGGGCGATGATAGAATGGTTGAAGTTATTAGATAATTAAATACTTCTACCATTTTATCATCGTTCGTCTCACCTATTTGCTTGATATATTTTATTTGTTAAGTACTTTTAAAACAATGATAAAGGGAACTATGATAGATGAATGCCGATCGGCACATTGCTAGGTACATGACATCTGCTTGATCAGAATTACTAAAAGCTTCATTTCACTTTCCACCCATGGTCTGGCTTAAGAGTGGGCAACACCTTTCACATAAAATTTTACATTGACTAGGTAAAACAAGGTACTGGAATTATGATATTAAGAATTATTTAGTGGAATAATCAAAAGTTTGAATTTGTAAACTCAAAATACGTTTGGATTTGAACAATATTAAAAAGTAAGAAAATAAATACGACGGCCGAGTACCGTAGCGGTCAGTAGCCCTGTCTCATACGCCGGAAGTCCCAGGTTCGAGTTCTGGCCGGGGCATTCATTTATGTGATGAACACAGATGTTTCTGGGTTCCCCACAGTTCGCTGTATGGTCATCCGTAACACAAGCTCTGCTTACTTTGGGGCCATACAGTTGGTGTGTTTGTCTGGGGATTATTATTTATTCTGATTCATATATGAGAAGTACATTATCTAATGACTGGGCAGGTGTTACAACATTATTTTCATACCTTGCCCCGCCCAGGTACCAAATGATTGTGGCAATGTGTGCGCAGCAACCCGCTGTCCCCCGCCTACCTCGCAGTTACAATAATATTGCTTTATAGCATCTGTGTTTAATTGATTTGTTGCACTATGATTACCTTATCATTAATGTAGAAAAAAGTACTACTAATTTTAACAATAACATTATTTTATTCCTAACCTGGGCAGCCGAAAGCCAGGACTGAAAGCACGCATTTGTGCATGTACTGACGTGACCTAGCTATCGTGGCGCGTCAAAGACGAAGTCAGCTAACTCTTGTATGCTGCACAACGCTAGTACATTACGTAAGCAAAGAACAATGTTCGGTTGTATACCGTACTATAATGTCCTAACTTGTAACCATATCACAAACTATAACCAAAATTTAAAAAATCCTATTGATTTCTTTGATTAAAAATAAAATAGTGAAAAATTGGTGACAATCAAATTCAACTCTGGTAATACCACAGACTTTGACTTCGCGCTCAAAAGTTACATAACACAAAACGTAAATTAAATATGTATATTACATGGCTTATTTCTATTTATTTTTCCCCGTGCATTTGTTTCTACGCCAATGGAATATTAATATGAATATTATCGGATAAATCACTCGGTAAAATAACTCGCATTATTAATGAATGTTTTCTAACAGGTGAAGATTTAGACACGGAGAACGTGCCGCTTCTGTCTCGAGCTAAAAAAGACAAGACCAGCGCTAAGAAACTGCAGAAAGAATTACAGTTTTGCAAGTAAGTAGTTGCATTTCAATAGGCAAATAAATATTTATTGTTATCAAGCTTCAACAATAGTTTAGAACAGGAAAATGATTTGAAATTGATATAATAGTGATTGTTACTTATGACCTGGAACTTATTTTGCGCGAGGTAAACGTCGCAATCCTGCCGGCGTTTTGCCCACTCTGCGCCATGAATGCGGGCGCTATATTCCATTGCTAATTGTTTTTCTTTCCTTTCTCTTTCCTATTGGTAATTTGTTAATATTCCAGTTTGTAAATATTGTTTGTATAAATGTTTTTGTTTTTCACTTGTTACTTTATAATAAAAAAAAATATCTGGTTTATTTAAAATACTATTATAGTACAATTTTTCACATTTGACTTATGCCAATATTGCGTTTGTAGTTTTGAAATTTACTCCAGTACTTTATTAACTACATATGTAACATATAATGGCCTGTTTGGTGTAGAGGTAAGTACCCTTGCCTTCCATGCCAGAGGTCGCGGGTTCGAATCCTGGTAGGGGCAGATATTTTATTATATTTGGTTTCTAGACATGGATGTGTATGTATGTTTACTTAAGTTATTTATTTATATATTAAAAAAATCTATGTGTGTTTATATATTTCTTAAGTTTATTTATCCGTTATCTAGTATCCATAACACAAGTTCTTAATGATACTTAATTTGGCCTAGATAATGTGGTGTGATTGTTAGAAATATTTATTATTTATTTATTATAATAGGTTTGGCGAGGTGGGTGTAATCATGGTCGTGTACTAGTTTATAGTAAATAAGTAAAGAACTCGAGAGCTGTCTACTTGTTAGATGAAACATATAGTTTGTTGAACATATTTTCTTGGTTTGTACTTTACAGAGGACTACTCCGAATTATTTGTCCTCTTCGAATTGCTTACGTTCTCATTTAAGTATTTACATATACAAAACAGCGCTGAGAAATATGTTTGCATGAGACAGTTCTCGGTATACCAAAAACGTAATACAACACGATATTTAATCATATTATTTTGTCGTATAAATAAAACTAAAATATCCTCCCAGAAACCTCCTCTGCGAGATGGAATGCCACGAACACGCGTGGCCGTTCCTGATTCCCGTGAATACGAAACAATTCCCCCAATACAAGAAAGTCATCAAATGCCCCATGGATCTGTCTACTATCAGGAAGAAATTACACGATAATACGTAAGGATTATTTTATTTACCTAAAATATATTATTGTAGGGATAGGGGTATATTATTGTCCCATCTCACGCGCCATTTCTGATCCTGTAAGAACATCAAGTAAAGAAGTTGTAATAATTTTTTTTTATCGAAAAAGGATTTGTTTTCTATCTCACCTGATGGAAAGTGACGATGAAGACGAAGTTGTTACACGTCTATCCACGAGATACCTATTCACTCGACGCTTGAAAGAACTAGGACTATAGTTTTCTGGAAAAACAGACGCAGGCAGTTCATTCCACACCTTGGCGACCCGCACCAACAAGGAACTATCGAAGCGTTTGGTTCGACTTCGATAATCCTCTATCTGTAATAAATTCAGTAAGCTATAAACTATACTGAGACCGAAATATCATAACCGACGAAAATAACTTAATGACAAGAAAAACGATATAGTCTCCTTAACTTTCCCAAACACTGTTCTCTTGCATCCACCTGCACAGTCCAAATAACCAGATACAGCGACCTGCATGCAGCTGAAGTCTCAGTGCGGGTTCAAACAGTAGTCATACGAACCGCAGCTGTGGCACAAGTTACTCTAGGTTTGCGTCCTCTAATATACACTCAGTTGCAACAAGCTGTCAATTTACAAATCTGCTGTCTAACTCGCATTCCTGTCCCTTAACTAGAAACGCTTCCGATGAGTACAAACCCGTTTGGGCTTTCGCGGCCATGAATATAGGATCCAGAAATGGCTTCCCATTTCTATAACTCAATCACGACTTAATACATCTGATGAGCAGAAGCAAGTTCTCCTCGTTCTGCAACCGTTCTTAAAACTACATTCTGAATGTTTACTAGCTGCTGAGCAGCAGTAAGTGGGGTCTGCGTCTACGCAGTGGTTGGATATAAAAAATGAAAGGAAAGGTAAATTTAAAGATAAGGTCGACAAAAGAAACATTGACGGCCTGTTTGGTGTGGAAGTATCATGCCAGAGGTCCCGGGTTCGAATCCTGGAAGGGGCAGATATTTTATGCTTATTTATTTAAATATAAAAAAATATCTATGTGTGCTTATATATTTCTTAAGTTTATTTATCCCTTATCTAGTATCCATAACACAAGTTCTCAATTATGCTTAATTTGGGCTAGATAATGTGGTGTGATTGTTAGGAAATATTTACTATTATTATTATTATTTATAGCATCACAAAAAGAAAAAAATAAAAGATTTTGTGTATTATATTTTTATTAAGCTTCATTGTTTTGTTTGTTTTCCTATCAGCTCCTATGTTTCTGGTTGCACAAACACCATACAGTAGAGTTGTAACGAAAACAAATAAGTATGTTTAAGATGAACAACGTCTGCGACGGCCATGTCGAACAATAGTCTGACCAAAAAAAACTATAAATTTTCTTATAATCATCATGACTATCTTTCCAGCTACAAATCGCCCTCGGAGTTCGCGATGGACGTGCGCCTGATGTTCAGCAACTGCGAGGTGTTCAACGAGGACGACAGCCCCGTGGGCCGCGCCGGCCACTGCATGCGCCAGTTCTTCGAGCAGCGCTTCACCATCATCACCTAGCTCTAATGTAAACCACGCCGTACATGGGCAATAACTTACGATCGCACTAAATTGAATTTGTTTAGCTGTATACGAGCTATAATGGACCGACCGACATATACATACATCTACTAAAACTAGATATTAATTAATCCAAAGATCTAATCAAAATTCGTTACACTGGTAAGGACAAACATATAAATACTATACGAAATAATATTAATTCTAATTAGATCTGCAGTTTAAAAGTAGAAGGAACGAAGTTATGAGAGATGTACATTCACGGATGCATAAACATGACACCACTTTCTAAGACAGCTTTCAAAAATACAAGAAAACTCCATACTAATTTAACTTATCGAGTCAAATAGAATTACGGCTGTTACATTGGAACAATAGATCCTAGACATCTGTTATGACCCTCGTAAAGATTTTGCAAGCATGACAGCTTCACAAATAATTTATTTGGTCCTCGCTGTTCCCACACAACTGGGACTAAAAGATTGCTATGTCTCTCTCAGTCCAATAAAAATTGACAGAGATAGAGGAATATCTTAACTAAGTAACCGGCTAACTCCCGGTTACATTGTAACTCGGGTTCGGGTACGTGGGGCTTTAAAGACTTATCACTTGTACCTTAAGAGCACAAAAGTGACACATTTTACTTGAAATGATAATTTAAAAAGGGTTCATTGTTAGTTTCTTTTATTTCTCGAACTTAGTTCAGAAATACAGTCATTTGTGATTTGTATGAAGATGCAAAAATTATATCAATCGCTTTGTTTTTAAATCATAATATTGTTGATTTTAAAATCAGTTATAATGGGTCTTTTAATTTAACTGTTCTTAACTAACTGACCTTGAAGGTATGTTGTGTATCCTCCTCCTTGCGTCGAGTATCCTCATTGGTGAGGGTCTTGACGTCGCCAATTCGTTTTGACTGTCTCATTATAGTTTTGTATTATTAATAAAACCATTTACTTTGACTATAAAAGTCTCCACCCGCAATATATCTAAGGGTAAACATTCCACTTAAAATTGTACTTTAAACCCCGGACATAAGACTTAAATTCGAATAATACAAATAATACATGTATTAGAATCTCATGTATATTGTATCTGAAAGAAGAAAATATAACATAGTTGTGTCAGAAACAACGCACATTCGTTGTTAAATAATTTAAACCTGTATTTATCTAGGTCACTGTAAATAGTAGAAATTAATTTAATTAAAAAAAGTATTAGATCAAGATCTATTTTAAGTATAACAATTAATATAATATCAAATCGTCAACTTTCAATTATTTTTTTAATTGAAAATGATTACAATTGCGCATAGCAACGAACAGTATTTTTTTATATGCCCTGCATTTTTCCTTATAAAAAAATTACTTGTTTATGGCCAGTTTTTGTCTGAATTAAGTCTCCTTTTCTTATTGTATAATTGGTGTGCATAAAAAGTATTATATATCATGGAGTAGATCGAAATAGATATTAGTATAGTGGGAGTATTCAATGTGGGTAGGGCCTAACGGATTGTATGTTGGTAAAAGAAGGTTGTATGTCAGAAGCACGGTATTAGTTATCTATACTCTTGCTCTTTCTGCCTTGGTGTTACAAATAGAAACTTCTGGAAAAAGCAATAACGCTTTATGGGGTATCACAAAATATCAACAATATTTAGATGAGATAAAATGTTTAAAATATAATCATTAAGAATGCTGTTGATATTTTCTAATGTCTGTAATTTTCGTTTTATACTATTTTCATCTTTGCATTAAAAAACAGCGGAGGATAGATGACGTTGGAAAGTAATGAACTTAGAAAAAGACAGAATGATACAAACCCGAGGCGCGCGAGCAGGACGGGGCAAGATCCTGATCTGAGCTATCTTCCGCTTTTTAATTTAATCGAAGATTTTCGTAAAATATTTTATAACAGTATTTCTATATGAATGCGAAACTGCAAGTTTCTAAGCATTAAATATATTTTAATTATTATGACTATTTCAATGGATATAATTATTTTAAAATTTGACTTCTTAACACTGTGCGTGTACATAAATAAACGAAGCTGTCTTTGTGTTTATTTATTTATTGTTTTGTTTTTTCTTATTTTTAGATAATGTGACTATTTTGTTGATAAAACATCAGTTTTTTTTCATAATACTCAAATTGATTGTGAAATCTTATGTAATAGTGTCAAATACCAAAAATTGGAGCATAATACTTTTAAAAATGTATGAAAAAAATTGTACGAATAGAACTTTTAATTTTGGATCTAGATTACTACTTATAACACCATTCCAATAAGATTTAATTTTGTTCAGCCAAGAACTCTGCTTGTGCTGTGAAGATAGTTTGGATTAGCAATGTCTACATAAGATTTTGTTTTGAAATTAAAATATAATTTTGGTGTTTATCAAGTTGCATTTTAGAAAATAATTTCAATCTGCGAGAACTTTAAACTTGTACATTATTCCGTGCAACTTAAAGCTCAAAACTCTTTTATTTTAAGGTAATCGCACAAAGAGGGCATTCCTAATTCAAACTTTAAATAAGTTTATATTTTTAAGGAACTCTCTTAATGTCTCATAGAAGTGTGTATTCCATTTGCCAATCTTTTCATGCAAATCTCAACCTTACTGCCAGTAAATAAAGTATGTGATTGTAAAAATGATAATTTGAATTGAAACGTCCAGCGCGTCGAGTGTGTTGGTAATATATAGAAAGAATGTTTTATGTTGTGTGCATCAGTTGACTTTTAATTGTAAAATGGATATATAAATTATATATACTGAATAAATAAAATAATTTTTTGAAAAATTCATTGGGTTTTTTGTTATTTAACTTTATTTGGAGCTGTTCATTAACCCGGCGAGCATGAGGTGAAAAAAGCCCTTTATGTAATAAAGAATGTGGCAGGGTATGGCATACCCTAATATTAATGCACCATAACGATGGCTTAGAGCACACATGTTCTAATTACAAAAATTGCGATTTTTACTTTTTGATGGACAACTGTATTAATTGACGTGCTCTACCGCTTCCACTTACTCACGTGTCGACATTCCATCTCTTTCTATCAAAAAACCAATGTCACGGTTGTATTAAGTAAGCTTCGGTTATGTCCAAAATTATTAAAATCCTTTATTTTTACTCACCTGCTACGAAATTTCCATAAGTGATTTAAAGATTCTCCCCCGCGGTGTTAGTTAACGCACAATAATGTTAAACATATTTACGACATGTAATCTTAAATATAACCAACAATTCAAATGTTCAGTGCAGTTAATACAAAAGCAAATCTAATCTTGCAACTATTTTTATATGCACAAATGTGCTAAGTCGCTATGATATAAAAAATAACTATGTTTACAAAATTTTTTTGTAACACGTTTGATATTAGCACAAGTATTATTAATGTTTGTTCCAAAAATAGAGGACATGCAGGCTCTTATGTTGGCACTGACAGCCGAAAAGGTAAAATTCCTGCAAATAAAACTTCATCTGAGGCTACAAAATTTGTCAAAGAGCATATCGATCAGTATCCTCGAATTGAGACCCACTATTGTCGCAAAGACTCCAAAAAATTATATTTAGATAGTGATCTGAACTTATCTCGCATGTACAAAATGTACAAAGAGTTTTTTTGCCCTGAAAAACAAATAAACCCCGTATCACCTTATGTATACCACACGATTTTTCACTCCTATGAGCCAAAACTAGCATTTTATAAACCCAAAAAAGATCAGTGCACTAAATGCAATGTGTATAAGCGATCGAGTGAAAAAGCTAGTTTACAGGAAGAATATGATGCACACAAGAAAAGAGGAAAAGACTCTTTGGATATGAAGAAAGAAGACAAAGAATGATGTATAAACACGAGTGGCGCCTTTAGAGCAATTACTTTCGACCTCCAAGCTGTTCCTTCTATACCCTTTACCGGTGATTGCAAAATATATTATTTACGGAAACTGTCATTGTACAATCTAACTATTTTAGATTGTCACGAGAATACTGGCCTTTGTTATCTATGGGACGAGTGCAATGGCAAAAAAGGTTCGACAGAAATAGGATCTATGCTGCTAAAATATCTGAACAGTCTACCTGAAAACGTTACACATGTATCGTCTTTTTCTGACACCTGTGGTGGTCAGAACCGTAACAAATATGTTACTTTGATTGCTCTATACGCAGTTCATAATATACATCACCTAGAAACTATTGATTTGAATTTCATGGAATCAGGGCATTCATACTTAGAAGCCGATTCCATGCATGCTTGTATAGAGAGAGTCAGAAAACACAAAAAGATATTTACGGTGCGTGAATATGCATTGGTAATGGATTCTGCCAGGATAAAACCAAAACCGTATGATGTTATTGTTATGAAACATGACGATTTCTGTGACATAAAGGCATTTGAAAAAACTTTAAATACTAAAACAAATAAAAACATAAAAAATGAGACTGTGCAATGGCTTAAAATTAAATGGCTTCGGGTAAACAACAAGTCGCCCAATTCGATTTTTTATAAATACGACTTGAACGATCCAGACTTTGAAGAAATCAATATTTGTAAGGCAAAAAATGCAGGAAAAAAGAAAGATTTCATTAACAAATTTAAAAAGAACCTGAAAAAAGCATACAAATCGATGCTACCTATTTCACAATGTAAGAAAAAAGATCTTCTTACTCTTTTAAAGGATGGTGTGATTCCATCGGACTATGGGCAATACTATAGAGACTTACCAACCAGTGCTGAAAATATTCCTAACAATAATATGACTGACACTGAAACATCTGATGATGAAGAGGTGAATCAGGATGAGTTTAATATTGAAGAACTTTAAAAGTTTTCCAATTATAATTTATGTCTACCTAAAAGGTACAAACTAGTTATGTAAGTAAGTGAGTCACCACAAGATTATTATTAGTAAGTAATAATATTTGGCAGAAATTTCTGAACTGAACAAACCGTTTACTTTATGTACTTTATGTTACTTGTTAGTTTATGTTCTGATAAAATAGCTTTGAAATATATCTAATGGTTTGTTTGGTTGATAATTTTCCGTCAACTTTTAATCTCACGTATTATTGTTACGTATTATTGTTATTATATGAGTATAGGCCTAAACGTGAAGTTTTTATAATTTAAGAGTATTTAAAACTAAAGTCTGATTATTATTAACCTGCATTTGTTCTAAGACTAATTACTTACTGATTATACTTGAATAAATACTTTCTATAATATGAAAGACTGATTTAATGAGAACTATAATATTCTTAATAATTATTAAAATGTTGTAGAACAAAACTTTAATAAATGATTACCTACTATGCAATGTTTTATTGATTTCCTATTTAATAATAGGTATTATTATTTTATGTTCTAACCTGCACAAAATATTTTGAATGGGTATTGTCTGGTATTTAATAAACGGTGCTAATTAAACAGACTTCTTTTTCATAGCATTATTCGCCTCTAAAAATCTACATTGCCTTCTAAATTACTAAGTCAGCCACAATTTGCGAGCGTCTGAACGATACTATTGCCACTAAAAATATGTTGTTGCATAATGTTTTTGCTATAAAATTTTGAATTATCATCCAATTTCGAATATGGCGCGCGCCAAGTGCTGCCGCACCACACTCGCTTAGCTCGCTCGGCTCGTTCGTGCGATAATTATAGCCTAACATTAACTTAACCCAAATTTAACTATTAATCTACTTACTACTAACTAGAATTAGTGTATTAAAGGCTATCTCATTTTCCCGTGGCTTAGTTATAAAATTAGAAGTTTGATCACGTGGCCAATAAAGAAATTTGTGGCTTGACTTATAGTTTCCCTTTAATAAATATCTAATATATTTTTTTGATAAGTACCTGTTTCTCTACTAGAATACAAATACCCGCCCACTTAGTACATTCGTGCATTAAAATTTCTAAATTTTGAGGTTCAAATGTACTAAGTGAGGGGGGTTAGCTAGGAATTCAGCTGATTTTGTTATGAAGTTAAAGTTTTTTTTTATAAAATTTACTTATTTGTAAAACCAAAGAGTAAATCTTGTGAATAAACGTAATATGAATTCCATATCATAGATAGTTTTTGTATGAATAATGCTTCAACTTTAAAATGTTCTCCTCAAAAATACACTTTTTGTAATTAGAACATGTGTGCTCTAAGCCATCGATAATATACTTCGCATTGATCATATTTTAATTTTGTTGTTGCTATTTGTAAATTTAGAGATTACTTAGTGGAATGAAATGAAATAAGTTTTTGTTGCAAAGAAAAAATAATTATTTATTCGTATTTTTTAACCTATGTAAATATAGGAACCAAAGTTTAGGGGTTTAGAAAAAAATCTATTTAACAAATATATTAAACTTTAAAAATGAAAATAAAGGAAAACATATAAACTAATGAGACCCTTTTCTCAAAAAAAAAAAAAATAAATAAATAAAAAAAAATTTAACTTACGACTAATTACTACAGTCGAGATCCGCACAATATCCGCAAGATAATTTTGCATTCTCCATACATATGAGTTTGGCGCAAACGCTGCAGGAATGTTTGGCTTTTCTATCCTTCTCTAATTTTCTTCTTTAATTTAAGTCATGCTCACTACAGTGGTCAGTTTCTTGTTCTGACTGGATTCACCAGAAGAGTCAATTTCTGTCTCCAGTAGTAATGCCTGTATCCATGCTTCTTGTCTTTCAATATGCATTTTGAACTAAAAATAAAACGCCACAACTAAAATAATTGAACTAATAGACGAACAAATACTTGATTAACAAACAGTAAAATCATTTAAAAAAATACGTCAAAAATATGACGGGGTGTAACATACCGAGACAGGTTTGCACACGGAACACGGCCATTGTCCCGCGCGTCACTGCGATCACTCCAATGTCCTATCCCGGACGCCCCTGGCGCCAGCTACTGAGCGAGCTGGTGCTGACCAATGAATATAAAAATTGTGCAACTTTTAAACTGTAGCAGGGTATAAGATACCCTGGCTCAGGCTCGCCGGGTTAATTTCGTCACATATTGAATCACAGTGTGAGATGTGGTTGTTTTATAGAAGTATTTTGTAAGAACCTATAATATAGTACAAGTGTAATACACCTAGGTGTAGGTGTTGGTGTACCCTTTCCCAAACCTTTACATTCATAAACATTTGCTACGCCTTATTATGGATCATTGCTCAAAGAACTTTGACCAGTTTTAGGCAGTTTTATGATGTTTCGTTTGTAATAAGGTCTAAAATTATTTGCATATTGGTAAGAATGAACCAATCTACCAATAGACGAAATCCACTCATTTCAAAAACACCATTATTCGGTTATTTGAACGTATTCAAATTCGCTAACGGTAATACCGAGTCTCTGGTTGCAGCGGCAAAGAGAAAGTTCAATTTTATTAGAATAAGAAAATACAGTTTATTTTGAACGTAAAAGAAAATGTAAGTGAAGTTTCATATAGTTGTTCAAAGTTGTTGTTATAGTTGTACAAGTCAAACACGTGAATAAGCTCTAGTTTCTATATATTTCATGAACAAAAACTATGGTCGAAGTGACGATTCCGCAAATCGTACTTTTTTCAGTGTTTTCAAAGCATTTGCCTAACGTTTTAAATACGTAACTTGTATAATTTTGAAGAAAATATGATTAGTAATAAATATTATATTCATTTTTTTTCTGTAAAAGTGTTTATTTTTTGTAAGTTACGAAAAATATCGTTTATGTCCTATTCAAAATCCACGCGCACATTCGCCAAAAAACATGGCGGCACCTTGCGTGTGTACCTACACAACGTCCGCCGTGTTGGTGCTCATAAAAATATTATTTTATATTTCTTAAATTATACAAAATAATAACAAGTTACTACCAATAAACTAATATATGGACTTGCGTCTGAAATAAATCAATTTTATTTAATTTTTTATTTATTTTTACCTAATTATTTTATCGAAAATTAAATTATTACTATGAATAAATAAATAATAGTTGTAATAAATAATCTTATATATTTTTTTAGAAAGTTGCTTGTTTTATTTCGCTGATTTATTACAAACACTGCCCGAAATAACAATAATTGGTACAACCCAATTGTACTTTTCACAACATCCTGTGTACAAATCGGCGTATGCCGATTTTCTATGTTGACAAGGATCCGCGACAAGGCAGAAGAACAGAATACGTGCATGTTGAGTTATAAGTTTAAGAACGAAGTTTCATAGACAATAGAATTAGTTATCTTGCTTATCTTTGATTGAGTCTGTAGTTTATGTCTAACCTAAAAGTGTTTAATCTCTCTGTTGTAATGGCTGCACTGACGCAACATTAAACTATCAACTGAAGATACAGTTTTTCATTAATAATACCACCAAGCTAGACCATCCACACAGGAAGAATCACAGGTTATGGGCCCAGCACCCAGTACCAAAAACTAGGATGGAAAATACAATTACCGCATCCGCGGGTCTGATACTGGAAGGTTCCTCAAATTGGAACTTGTGGAGATTCCAGGTACGAGTTATATTAAATAGCTTGGGTTTGTGGGGTATCGTGGATAGTTCGATTAAAAAACCTACGGAAGAGGGTGAAGACCTTATGAAGTGGTTGCAGAAAGATGCTAAAGCACAAAGTGTGATTGTTGCGAGGTTATCCGAGCGCGTGCTTCGCCTTATAACAACGTGCAACTTGGCTGCCGAAATATGGAGCAAATTGGAGGGCGTATATGAGCTAAAATCTTCGTGTAGCCTACACTACGTACAACAAAAGTTTTTTGCCTATGTTTACGAAGGTCAAGGCATCAGTGAGCACATTTCAACTCTCCAAGATCTTGCAAATAAACTGGCCGATATGGGGCATCGAGTAGATGATTCGACATTGATGACAAAAATATTGATGACCCTACCAGAAGAATACAAACATTTTAGAAGTGCATGGGACTCTGTAGAAGATAGTAAATTAAATATTAACAATTTGACTGCAAGGTTATTGATGGAAGAAGAGCGAATAAAAGGGTCTGATTATGAAACCACCACTTCAGCATTAGCTGCCAAAACAGGAAAGAAAATAGTAAAGTGCAACTACTGTGGAAAATTGGGACATCGGGAAGAAAAATGTTACAGCAAGAGAAACAGTGAAGTAAATAAGAATAGAAATAGTTATGCAAACAATAAAAGTGGTCAACAGAACAATCGCCAAAAAGTGTGCTATTATTGCAAAAAAAGTGGACATTTTATTCGTGACTGTCGGTTTAAAATAAATAAAGAACATCTTCAAGGTAATGCTTTTCTAGTGAGTGCTATGTATGGTCAAGAAGAAAACAATCAATGGTACATGGACAGTGGCGCTTCGGAACACATGTGCAAGAACAATGAACATTTTTCAGTGTATAGTAAACTTAAAGAACCCCGTAAAATTGTGGTTGGAGATGGTTCTATCATAACTGCAATAGGCATCGGGCAAGTACAGTTAGAGGCATACAATGGTTTAAAATGGATTAAAACCACATTGTTTAATGTGCTTCATGTGCCAACTATTAAGGTAAATTTATTCTCAGTGGCAAGTGCCTTGGATCACAACTACTTGCTCATGTCGTTGAATAATAAGTGTCAGTTATTGAATGAAGATGGTTCAGTAGCTGCCATTGCTCAAAGGAAAGGAAAGTTGTTTGTCATGGATTTCAGATCAACAAAAACTGAATCAAGTGCATATATTGGAAGAATAAAATCAAAACTACTAGACTGGCATGTAAAACTAGCACATCAAAATTTTGATTATGTCAAGAAAACATTAAAGAAAAACAATATTGAGTATGAAGATAGTAATGAGATGTGTATAAGTTGCATAAAGGGAAAGCAGCACAGAGAACCTTTTGGAAGAAGCATGACTAAAACAGAAACATGCGGTGAAATAATTCATGCAGACTTGTGTGGTCCAATGGAAGAGAGATCCCTAGGAGGAGCTAGATATTATTTATTATTAAAAGATGATTATTCCCATTACCGAACAGTGTATTTTCTAAAAGAAAAGAATGAGGTATGTGATAAAATAAAACATTTCATAACTTTTGCAAAGAAGGAAACTGGTGAAGACATTAAGACTGTAAGGACAGATAAAGGAACAGAGTTTTTGAAGTTAAAAGATTTTCTGGAAAAGGTGGGAATAAGACATGAAACAAGCATTAGTTATACACCAGAACAGAATGGTAAAATTGAGAGAGAGATGCGTACTATTACTGAGGCAGCTCGCACAATGCTACAGGCTAAGTCCCTGCCTAAATATTTTTGGGCTGAGGCTGTGAACACTGCAGTATATACCATCAATCGTACTGGCACAAGTTCTGTTCCTGGATCAACACCTTATGAGCTATGGTTCAAGAAAGAGTTTGACATCTCCACTCTAAAAGAATTTGGATCTGAAATTTATGTGCATGTGCCTAAACAAATCAGAAAGAAATGGGATCCAAAAGGAGAACCTGGTTTATTTATGGGATATGGAGATACAACAAAAGGATATAGAGTATATTTAACTAGGAAGAAAATAGTTGATATTAAAAGAGATGTAATATTTACTGGAAATGACAATGTAGAAGAAAAAGAGCAACAAGAAAGAAGTAAGACTATTGTAGCGGAAAGAAAACACCATGGAAAAGTAAAAGTGAAATCATCACAGTGTCTGAAGGAGACAGAATTTACAAAAAATGAAAATTCTTTTCAAGATGAAGAGAGACAAAATAAACCTTATCCCACAGATAATGAAAGAAGTGAAAATATTATAGACCAGCAGCAGGGTGATGAAATGTCTACTTCATCAGATACAATTGAAAAGTCTACTTCATCAGATACAATTGAAAAGTGTACTTCAGCAGATACAAAAGAACAGGAAATGATTGATGATGCAGAAAATAGTTCAGAAGAAAATATTGAGAATAGAAGAGAAACAAACAAGAGACTAATAAAACCACCTAATTGGATGAAAGACTATGAGTTTAACTTTATGACAACTGATCCAACTACATTCACGGAAGCTATGGAGAGCACAGAAGCTGATCAATGGACAGAAGCGGTTCAAAGTGAACTACAAGGACTGAAAGAGAATAATACCTGGACGAAGACTACATTACCTCCTGGTAAGAAAGCTATTAGTAGTAAATTTGTTTTTAAGAAGAAAATAGATGAGTTGGGCAATGTAAAATTTAAATGTAGATTAGTAGCTAGAGGATTCGAACAAGAAATTGATTATAATTTGAATGAACTTTATGCTCCAGTTGCTAGACTGCCTACTCTTAGATGTTTCATAGCAGTAGCAACAAAACTAAATTTATTTTTGTACCAAATGGATGTCTGTAGTGCATTTTTAAATGGTGAGATTAAAGAAGAAGTTTATATGCGAATGCCTAAAGATTTTTGTATTAATGATGATCGAAATACTGTGTACAGACTAAACAAATCCATCTATGGTCTTAAACAGTCGCCTAAAAATTGGAATCACAAATTTAATAGTATAATGAAAAGAGAGGGATTTGTTCAGTCTTCAAATGATTTTTGCTTGTATTCAAAGTGTAACAAGGACAGCAAATTGTACTTACTGTTATATGTCGATGATATTTTGGTATTTGGAACAAATGAGCAAGATATTAAGAGTATTAAAGATGTTCTATCAAGCAATTTTAAAATGAATGACATGGGTCTTGTTTCTGAGTATTTAGGTATAAGTATTAAGCAAAATTTGAAAGAAGGAAACACTGTAATAAATCAAACTGCTTACCTAAAAAATGTCTTACAAAAATTTGATATGAGTAATTGTAAACCGGCTAGTGCTCCGCTTGATGTAAATTTTAATTTTGAACTTTTAAAGCTAGATAAATCAGAAAGTCAAGAAATTGAAACTAAGTGTAGAAAACTGATTGGTAATTTAATGTATGCAGTTTTAGGATCAAGACCTGATCTATGTGCAAGTGTGTCTTTATTAAGTCGATATCAACACTGTGCTAGTACTCTATTATATAAAATGTTACAACAAGTATTGCGATATGTTAAAGCAACAGTTGATTTGTCTTTAGTTTTCAGAAGAGATATTGCAACAGAACACTTAGAGGGTTTTGTTGATGCAGACTGGGGAGGGGACCTAATAGATAGAAAGTCTACAACAGGCTATTGTTTTAAAATTTTTGGATGTCCAGTTCTGTGGGGTTCTAAAAAACAGCAAACCGTTGCAATATCATCATGTGAGTCGGAATATTTAGCTATGAGTATGGCAATAACTGAATTGTGTTGGTTAAGAAAATTATTATTAGATTTTCAGTTAAACATAAAATTAGAAAGTTGTAGCTTGTATGAAGATAATCAGTCAGCCATACAAGTAGCTATGTATCCTGAAAATAGTAGAAGATTAAAACACCTTAGTATAAGACATCACTTTATTAAAGAAAAAATTGAAGAAGGTATAGTTAACTTAAAGTATATATGTAGTGGCGAACAGCTGGCTGATCTTTTTACAAAACCATTGGGAAAACAGCTGTTTACAAAATTTAGAGATAGGTTACTTTCAGAACCTAATTAATTTTTCAGTTGTTTTAGTTAAGTGTTGTGCATAAACTTAATAATAATTTTTATAAAATCAATAATTGGTTATAAGATTGTAAACCTAATCCTATTGGGGAGGGGTGTTGAGTTATAAGTTTAAGAACGAAGTTTCATAGACAATAGAATTAGTTATCTTGCTTATCTTTGATTGAGTCTGTAGTTTATGTCTAACCTAAAAGTGTTTAATCTCTCTGTTGTAATGGCTGCACTGACGCAACATTAAACTATCAACTGAAGATACAGTTTTTCATTAATAATACCACCAAGCTAGACCATCCACACAGGAAGAATCACAGTGCATCATGCACACAAATTCAAATATTTATTTCTCAACATTGGCAATTACTTGATCTTATTGACGTCAAATAAAACATGACTACCACCAGGCCTAATTGTCTAATTTCCACACCTATCGCGACTTCAACAGTTCGCATCTGACCAGCGAAACCAGCGAAGCGCCCGCGTACTACTCCGTCTTGTCGTCTCAACTTGTACTCTCAACTTACGTCAATATAGTTTTACATCATTAACGAAGAAGTTTTCTTTATATCTCCGAAGAAGAAATCCATAGGGCCTATACAGGGGAACACCCAAAAAAAGGTTTATCTGTCACTTTCGTGTCAAATTATATGATCGTGTACATAAGAATCTGTCAGTAAAATTCTAGGTTTAAGTCGACTGCAATTATTCGGAATTTTGATACTCGGGATTCGTATTTATGATATTGCGGATTATTAGAAATTCGGATTGTTTATGGTTCGGTATTTTCAAATTCGGTATATTGACTTTCGTAATTATAAACGTTTGGAAATTTGAAGTTTCGAAAAAGAAAAATTCGGAATTATTAAACACGGAATTTTCATTTTCTGAATTATGAACCATTCGGTGTTATAAAATTCGGAATTTGAAATTCTCGATTCTGACTATTGGAATTAAATTTTTCGTATTTACACCCTAAACAGTGGTCCTTCGAGCCGGATCGCATAATTTTTTTGAGCAGACAATTAGAATATTTCTGATTTATGTGCAGTATTTAACTTAAAATCAATTTTTTTATCATTTATTTTGATGATCTCACGGATCTTTTTAAAATCGCAAAACAATGTTCTGCCTGGAATTAACAATTCTACAATTTCTTATGAATTCTTGTGACAAATTTATATTGTAAACAGTATAGGCATCATATAGAGGTTGGATGAGAGTCAATTTAATTTGCGTATTATCATTAAAATAATTCGTATTCAAAATAATTTATAAGTAAACCAATCCCATTATTCCGCGAAGTGTAACTGACAAAATATATTATAGAAATGTGATATCTCCAATTGGTTTTCGCAATAAGATGTGAAATTTTTCTTTACCGACGTAAAGAATTGTCGCATCGCGATTGGTCGACTGAGTAGGGTCGCTATATGCTGCGTTCCGTTTGCCGCTCACAGCGCTAAAAGTGCTCATAACCGTTCCGAATCCTTTGAGCGTGCTAAAAGTGTTATTAGTGCTATTGCAATCGGAACGGTAAATATCGCGCTAACATTCTGATTGTTCGTCGCTTAAGTCTAAAGTTACAATTTCATTAAGAACTTTGACCTTGAATGAAGCAGGAGCCATTTTTTTACATTATTACAAAAGAAAATAAAAAAGCAAGCTTTTAAAATCTTTAATCGACTAATAAAAACTTCAACAAAGTAACGTCATGTGTCAGTTTTGACAGGCCGCTCACAGCGACCATGCTCCGTAGCTTGGGCACTGTGAGCGGGAAGATGGCGGCGTTTATAACGTCATTGATGACGTATCGATATCGCTGTGAGCGCGCTCATGGGCAATCGGAACGGGTACATGAGCGCTGTGAGCGCTGTAATCGGCAAACGGAACGCAGCAAGAGCGACCATGCTCCGTAGCTCGGGCACTGTAAGCGGGAAGATGGCGGCGTTTATGACGTCATTGATGACGTATCGATAGCCTTGTGAGCGCGCTCATAAGCATTCGGAACGGGTATTTGAGCGCTGTGAGCGCTTAATATTTGTTTGCATAATTGTTTATAAGTATAATATAAATTAAGAAAAGATATGTAGGTATTATCTCCGTAGTGGGCGTGAATAATTTGACAAGTCAAAATTGAGTACTTTTCAGGGCAGAGATCTAAAAGTTTGCGCTTCTATGTAAAATTAATTATTAGATGGTTTGCCACTGTTTTTATTGAATTAGTGGTTATTGTATCGTACCTTTCGATTGATATATAAGAAGTTACCGATTTATTTGTATTTCTACATGAAAATTGAGTTATTCAATCATTCACCAAGGACTTGTCAAGTTATTCACGTACCTAAGACACAAGTGGGCAAGTAGACAAAATGATAAAATAATATCCTTTTTGTCCACGGATCACAAAAAATTTTAAATTTGTAACTATTTGAATAAATAAAACTACAATGTAGATATACTTTGTTTATTTTCGAACTCTTATTATTAGACACATTCTTCATCTACGTCAACATCGGGATCTTCAAAATCTTAATCAGGATTATTGGGTTTGTCTTCATTAGTTTTAATGTTTTTATACTCGTGAACGCGTTAACTCGTGAACGGGTGCCGTTTGAGGGTGTTCGTCGTTTGGATACTTGGGGGGAGGGAGACTTGCCGAGCTAACAGATGCAGAAAAGAATAATTTTGTATAGACATAAAGAGACTCTGTAAATTTATTTTGAAAAAAAAAAAATATACCCGTGAAGTTTCTTGCCAGTTCTTCTTCACGAAGGTTTTTTTTCGAACTGGTGGTAGAATCATGTTTTATTTGACGTCAATAAGAACAAGTAATTGTCAATGTTGAGAAATAAATATTTGAATTTGAATTTGAATTTGAATTATAAAAATCATGAAAAGCTGGGTCGAATAACGGCAGGAGATCTGAAATGTATTTTTTCGTTTCTTTGCTTATAGGAAGAGGTTCTTGGGACAATTTTTGTAATGTGAAACAATCTATATTAGATATGCCTCCTTTTTTGAAGTTTACGACTCCAAGAGGGCTTTCGCAATCAATTGCCGTCTTAAAAAGAGTTTCACCAACCGGTTTCCTGTATTGTGCAGCCATTTGACTGGTTGCCAAAGTTTATTGCTCGAGTTATCTTTTTTTTTATTGAGTGGACCTTTTGTGCTACTCAATTCAGCAAAACTGTAAAAGTCTTCAAGTTTCTTTGCAACCACTTTAAAAGGTTTATAAACTTTGCAACTTCTGATAAGCTGCATCCAATCGTTAAGGTGATTTAGTTTTAGTTCAGTTTTCTTTTTTGTTCTCTCAATGATAGGGACATGTCAACATCAGCTCCGTAAATATTATTTAATTAAAAATAGAAAAATTCATATTTCGACTAATTTAAGTGATTATAAATGCCATACGTGACCTGGATGTGCGTTGATATTGTGGACGAGGGCCAGCTGTGAGTTTTCTGGAAGAAAGAAACGTTTTTCATGCGCGACTACTGCGGCGGCTAATTGTGTGGATTAGTGGTATTCTAATCTTGTTATTGTGCATCTTTCTAACTCATATCAGTGAAAAAGTGATAGAAACAGCGAATTGAATTACATTTGGTGCTGTTTACATCAAATCGAAAGTGTAAAAGTTACAGTGAGAACACCTTCCTAAGATAAGAATTTGTTAAAACATCTATGCAAACACCATCTACTTATTTCACCACTGCGATGTGAAGCAGTATAGCGCAGTTCGAGCCCAGATTTTCCTATTACTTTTTTTGGTTTTTATTATTTGTGGATTTTATAAATTTTCATACTTTTATTTATTTTTCGTTAATTATATTTTTATTGCGCTTCAAACTTAATTCATCGAAATGATCAAATAAACTTAATTTGATTTTAAAATAAACGGAAGCTTAATAGGTACCAAACTGTGATTACATTTATACATACTTATTTACAATTTTAATTAATTACTGACAGTTTTTATTTTTTGATTTGATAATTAATCCTAGTATTGACATTTAACGCTTTATGATTTTTTGGATATAATTGTAATGAAATTAAACCTTTTATGAACATTGTTATATTTTATGATTTTTGTGACTGCCCTTTTAGTTTGTCTTTTATTTTATTTCATTTTTTTTTACCATGTTATGGTTAATCGATCTTAAAGAAATTCTTGTTTTAAATAAAACACTTTTTACCGGATATTATCGCGTATATTTTAGTTAATTTTAAAATTATTTCGACGTTTCGGCATCTTTGCAGTTGCCGTGGTCACGATAGACTAAGGTGTTGTTCATCTTTTGCCAGTAATAAAAACTACATGATAGTCAATACATATTAACGCCATCTGTTTCTCAGTCTTCTCGCATAACGTCCCGGATTGACACAAAAGGCACTGACTGTGTCCTGAGTTTGCAGTCTAACAGTTTGCTGGTTTTTCATTTTGATGTTTTTAAGTATTGGATCCCATGTTGATGAAAGTTTCCAACCATCTTCTCTTTTGAAATTTGGATATTTTTTAATTTCAATAGTTTCTCTGACCATCCTAGGTATAAAATGTTTCTCTTTTGCTAGGATCTTCACGGTATCAAATCTTAAATAATGGTTGGGCTTGTCTATGGAATGTTCACAAACTGCAGATTTTGAGGTTCGTTTATTTTTAACATCAGAGATGTGTTCTTTAATGCGAGTTGACACATTTCGTTTGGTTTGACCGATATAAGAGAGCCCGCAGTCACAGTCGATTTTATAAACGCCTGGATCTTGTAAAGGGATGCTTGATTTTATTGGACGAAGATGCTGGCTTATCTTTGAGTGCGGCTTGAATGCCTCCTATCTCGTCAGTAACACCCTTTATATAAGGCAGGAATGCTGGTCTTCGTTCAACTGTGAGTGGCTTTACGCGGTTTCTGCGACGGCGACGCGGTGTTTTTAAATCGTTATCCCGCAGCACTTTAACCAGGTGGTTGAGTTCCTCATTAATGTGTTGGGGATCGCAGATTCCATGTGCTCTCTGAAACAAAGAGTTGCCTACGGCAGATAATTGGCTCGGGTGGTGATGGGATTTCCCATTTAGATATCGGTCAGTGTGGGTGGGTTTCCTATAAACAGTATGGCTAAGTGTACCATCAGGATTTCTTTGTATTAAGACATCTAAGAAAGCTAATTTGTTCTCCTGCTCCAATTCCATAGTGAATTTAATTTTAGAATTAAGGGAATTGAGGTGGTTTAGGAATGCAGTCACTTCATGCTTAGGTAATATAGTGTAGGTGTCGTCAACGTACCTCTTGTATATCTTCGGCACAACAGGTGCCATTCGGAGCGCTTGCTCCTCGAAGTTCTCCATGTAAATGTCAGCTACAACAGGTGACACCGGAGACAACTGCGAAACGTCGAAATAATTTTAAAATTAACTAAAATATACGCGATAATATCCGGTAAAAAGTGTTTTATTTAAAGTATGTATCGTGAAATTCTTGTTGTTGGAAATTTGCTGTAAATTTTAAATACTGACATTTTATTTTTGGGTTAGTTCTCAGGCAGGACTCTTATCAGATTGTTTGTCTGTAAATTTTTCCACGTAATTAGTGAATTTAGACATTGTATCATTATTATTTTTTATTAGTAATTTGTAACTTATTTCAAGGGTATTAATTTTGTATAGTGAGATTGCAGTTTTGCTAAACCTTGTAAGTACTATAATAATATTATTTTTGACAAGGATTCAGGACTCTCTTTTATCAAATTTATATTGTATATATTTACTATATAACCACTGAATATGACATTATTTTAGACATTTTGTTATAGATAGGTACTCAGGACTCTTTTATATAAACATTTTTAATTTTGATGTTGTTTCTTATTTATTTCAAACACATAATAACTGAACTTTGACATTTTTGTTGATAACTATTATTTTTATTATTTTTATTGGTAAGTAATTTAATACATTACTTATTTTAATGCAGTATTTTCATTTTTTGAATTTATTTATTTCATAGGTAGTAAACAGTTTATATAGAATTATTATTATTATTTAATTTATCAATAACATTTAAAATGCCTAATAAGAACAACATTTGCTCGGCTTGCCCAAATACTCTAAAGAATATCGGTTTTTTACGTTGTTATCGCTGTAGAGAGCAATATCATTATACCTGCATGAACTTTTCGGCTGATGATTTTAGGGGATTCACCTCTGAATTTAAGTCTACATGGCTATGTCCAGCCTGTCGATGCAAAGAGCCGAAAACTGGTAGTAACTGTAACACTCCAGTACGTCCAGCGTCTTTTACACAAACAGCGAACCCGAATACCTCTGGCTCACACTGCGACAATGTTACCTTACGCGCCAAAACAATATCTTCACCATCCGAGACGAAAGGCTGTTCCTTGCTGACGGCAGCCGACATCCGCGCCGTACTAAAAGATGAATTGCGCCTAATCATTAGATCTGAAATTAACTCCGAGTTGCAAGAAATTAGAAAGAGCGTGTCGTAGTTCCAGTCAACAATGTCTTTTCTTAATGAAGAATTTGAAAAAATACGTACCACAGCCTCTGCTCAGACTAAAGTGATTGATGACCTCCGTAAAGAAAACGAATTGCTTCGCAATACTACACAAGATTTGTCACTTAAACTTCGACAACTTGATCAACAACGTCGTGCCTCCAATATTGAAATTCAGTGCGTACCAGAGTATAAGCAAGAGAATTTAGTTAGCACGGTCATACAATTAGGAAAAGTGATCAAGTGCCCCATTAACGATAGCGGCATACACTTCTGTTCTCGAGTAGCTAAGTTAAACGTTAATAACCCGCGACCACGCTCCATACTAGTCAAATTTAAAAGCCCACGGCTCAGAGATACTTTCCTAGCAGCAACATCAACGTTTAACAAAAATCACCCAACTGACAAGCTAAACACTAGTCACCTCGGCTTAGGTTGCGAGAAAAAGAAACCATATACTGGTTTCATATACATACATGGAACATTTAACCCTAGAAAATAAGGAACTTCACGCTGCTGCTCGTCGTAAATCAAAAGAACTACATTATAAATTCGTATGGGTTAGGGATGGTAAAATTTTTATGAGAAAAAATGAAGAATCGAACTACATTTTTATACGTAACTTGGAGACACTTAATAAACTAAATTGATACACTAGTTAACTTTTCTTAAAATGAGTTGGAATATCTTTCTTCAAAATTCAATAATCTTAAAATATATTATCAAAATGTAAGAGGTTTAAGAACTAAGTCCGTGGATTTGTTTAATAATGTAGTCTGTAACAATTATGACGTTGTAATTTTCACCGAAACTTGGTTGAACTCTAGTGTCTATGATTCCGAGCTCTTCGATGATCGTTATATAGCGTATAGGAGAGACCGAGAAAGCACTGGTTTCCACTCTCATAAAGACGGTGGTGGAGTTCTCATAGCAGTCTCTGTCCAATTGAATTCTATGAGACTGGATAACTTAGAGTCGAAGTGCGAGGATCTTTGGATTTCCATAAATGTAGTAAACTCTCAATGAGATTGAGAAAATATACATTTGTTGTGTTTACTTACCTCCACCTTTGCAATCTCACATATTGGAGCATTTTATTGAAAACTCAAACCGATCCATGGAGAGAAACCAAGGTAAAACGATAATACTAGGCGATTTCAATGTTAGTAATATTATTTGGAGCCAATGCGAACAATCGAACTATTGAAAAGGTTGTAGTAATGGTGGTAAATTCGGGAAAGATCTATTAAATTTTATGGCCTTAAATTCACTAAAACAATATAATTTTATTTTAAATAATAAAGGAAAAATATTAGATTTAGTACTTAGTAATATAGATATAAATGAGTTGGATTTAGACGTGAATCCCTTGTCTTTAATTGACCAGTTACATCCACCGCTTCAATTCTTCATATCTGCTGTGACCCCCATTACTCTCACTCAAAATAACATAGTCAGGTATTGTTTTTTTAAAGCGAACTATGACAAAATTATTGACAAATTACAAAAAATATCTTGGGATGACGTATTACCAGATAGTTTAAACGTTGATTTGATGACATATGAGCTGAATAGTATACTTCATTCAGTAATAGATAAACATATACCCAAATCCACCCCCCCCCCCCAACAATAACTTTCCTCCGTGGTATTCTCCGGGTATGATAAAATTAATAAAAGAAAAATATAAATACAGAATGAAGATTGAGAAACATAATAATAATCCACGAGACGTCTTAGCCTATGACTTATTAAAACGTAGAGTTCAAAAATTACAGAAAGTCTCATATAATAGGTATATAAGTTCCTTAGAACAATCCATAACTAGTCATCCCAAACTTTTATGGTCCTTTATAAAACGTAAACGAAAAAACAAAAGTACTTTCCCCGCGGAAATGACTCTTGGAGAAAGGGTTGCTTCGAATGGCTCTGATATTTGTAATTTCTTCGCATCTCATTTTTCATCCGTGTATTGTAACGATTCTCCAGAACGGACCAATGACTTACCCACTTATGCCGGAAATGTTGGAAGTACTTATCTTGCTTCTATTTCTTTCACTAGGGATCAGGTCTATAAAGCTTTAAAAAGACTTGATTTACGCAAAGGGGCAGGTGCAGACGGTTTACCATCAGTTTTTGTTAACAAATGTGCTGGAGTTATTGCATATCCACTTTCACGCATCTTCAATAAATCCCTAAGTACAGGTATATTTCCTTCAAGTTGGAAAACGGCGTTAATAATACCATTACACAAAACAGGTCGCGTCGGTAGTATTGAAAATTATAGACCCATATCTATTCTTTCTACATTTGCAAAAGTTTTTGAGGCATTGTTACGGCCTATAATTACTTGGCATTTTCGGCAGATGGTGTCACCACATCAGCATGGCTTTGTAAAGACAGGATCAACTTCCACAAACCTAGTTGCTCTGATGGAGGATCTTTCAAGAGCAGTCGACCAAAGAAAAGTGGTTGACGTTATTTACACCAATTTCAGCAAAGCGTTTGATAAAGTCAACCATAAATTATTTATCAAGAAATTATCTTCTATTGGTATAACTGGTAACTTGCTGAAATGGTGTGAATCCTATATGAACGATCGTAGGTCTATGGTGGTGGTGAACGGATACAAATCGGACCCTATTCATGCTTTTTCTGGAATTCCTCAGGGTTCAATTCTCGGACCAGTCTTCTTTAACATTTTCATCAATAACATTTACCAATGCTTCAATTATTCTAAATTTTATTTATTTGCTGACGATCTCAAAATCCTTAAACAAATTGACTTGCCAAACGATAATCTACTCCTACAAAGTGATTTGAATAACTTAGTTAAATGGTGTGAACAGAATAATATGTCTCTAAATACAAATAAATGTTTT
This sequence comes from Marasmarcha lunaedactyla, assembly GCA_923062675.1. Taxonomy (NCBI): domain Eukaryota; kingdom Metazoa; phylum Arthropoda; class Insecta; order Lepidoptera; family Pterophoridae; genus Marasmarcha; species Marasmarcha lunaedactyla. The sequence continues at coordinate 12,216,412 of OV281366.1, forward strand.
GTTGTCAATTTTGCTCGCAGCAGGATAACCTCTAGTAGGGAATACACTATTGGACATGAAAAACTAAAAAATTTTAAATATATTCGCGATCTGGGAGTTACCTTAGATACTAAATTACGTTTTAATACACGTATAGAAAATATAGTCACACAAGGTTTTAAAACTCTCGGATTCGTCTTGAGGAATTGTAAAGAATTAAAAAACCCTAAAACAAAAATAACATTATATAACGCCCTCGTGCGGAGTGGATTGGAATACTGTAGTGTGGTATGGAATCCACACTACGAAGTTTATATCAAAAAGCTTGAGCGTGTTCAAAAAAGATTTCTGTGGCACTTAACGTACAACCACAATTTAGCAAAAAAGCTACCTCACTACAATGACAGGTTGAGTTATTTTAAAATGAACTCCCTAAAAAGTCGACGTAACATGCTAGACTCGGTATTTCTCCACAAACTTATAAATAGCTTTATTGACAGTCCACAATTACTATCACGGATAAACATTAACGTTCCTTTTAAACTGCCTCGAATTTCTCGTTACAATTTAATAACACCTTGGAGTTCCAAAACAAACTTAGGCTCATTCTCTCCCCTAAACAGAATGTCTTCTTATTATAATTCATTGTCTAAATCTGGTATTATTAATATTGATATTTTCTGTAACTCAATAAATCAGTTTAAGTCCTTGGTCCTTGGTCAAATGCACGAGTGACTGTTTATATTTGTACGATCTATCTAGGAATTGTATAAGTAGGTATAAGTATAAGTAATAAGAAAAGTCTCATTCATTTTTTTTTTAACATAATGTAATTAACTACCAAAAAAAGAAACGATTTCTTCTTTATATACTTAAATATGTTGATTGTTGTCATAACATTGCACGCTGTTGTCACCTATGATTGAGTTTACGACTTGCTATACCTTGTTAAAACTATGGTCCAAATGTGCATTATTTGTTGTAAACTTGTTGGTGATCTAATAAATAAATGAATCTGAATCACACTCCATGTGGCTGTGTCCACTGATAAAAAACTTTTGGTTAATTGTTTCTAATATTGGATGTTTAGATAGTAAATACATGAACATTAATGCGACTATATTGTTTTTATTTTGACCCCCACAGGTATCAGAATATAATATTAAAAATGTTATTTCTGGAGGCAGATTCCACAGAAAATGCGATAAACATGAAGCTATTTGATTAGCTCCTCGACCACTAATTGTTTCGTCCCACATACGACAAGTCGCTTCATCATTTGCTAAATCGTGAAATGTAAGATTAAAAGACCACAATTGTCGCTTATAAAATGAAACAGAAGTTTTAAGATATGGTGTAGGAAGACATTGTTGTAGATAGAATGTGCACGCTAGAACTGATTCACTATTTGGCATCATTTTTGTCCTTCCGTTTTTCGGAATACGCCTTTTCAGCTTGGGATTGGTGTTCAAGAAGTTCAGTTTTAAATTAATTGTAATGTTTAAAAGGTCACACGCATGGCGTATATCTTTTGCTGGCTTTTTAAATGCTAAATTTAAATCATGGAATTGCGTATAAAGTTTTAGGGAAATTGGATTTGGACAAGTCTCCTTGTATAGTCTATACGCAACGGCAATCGAAAGATCTGAGAGTACATATTTCTTGTTTGTAGATTTTCTACAGTAGTGACTTTCGTAATTAGGAAATGAAAGAATATGTTTTTTTTCTGAAGTAAGATCATCTAGACTTTTGTTTTTGTTTTTGCTGGTTGGTGTCCCTTGTATCCACAGGGACAAAGCCACGCCTAACGGTAATTTCAGCCTTTATTGAAACAGCGACTTATCAAAAGAATTACATTAAGAGTGCAGAGGTAATAACTTGATAACTCAATTTGTTAGATTGTGATTTGAAATGTGAATAACTGGATATCTATATATGTTTTATTTTTGTTTTAAAGCAGGTAATGTAAATAACCAAATATGTCTACATGCTCTGTCTTAAATTTTATTGCAACGGCGTGAATAACTTTATACATAAATATGTCAAATTATACCCAACGGCAAGAGACTTGTTCAAAAATTCGCATTCTTATAAAAACTCAACTATTAACTCTTTCGAGTTAGTCAATTATTCACATCATAGATTTGGTCATCCGCTGGTAAAATTTCAATAAATCGGTTTTTATCTGCAAGTCGAGTTGTCAACTTATTCACGCCCACCACGGATTTAATGTGAGTGTAATGTTGCTTGAATTAAAAATTTACCGCAAAGTTGGCCGATTAGCCTTACTTTCGCAGACTTGAGTTAACGATATAATTCGGAATAAGCTGGTTAGGTTATTAAAATGTTCTTCCGTCCCTATCGATTTCTTTTTGACTGAAAGCGACATACTTTTAACCTATGTTAGTTTATATTTTTAACACATTTCCGCGCAAGTCAACTTATATTTGAAGGACTCATAGCTTGATTTAAACTTGCGCCAGCGGGCTTGGAGACTCATTTTGAATTATACTTTCTTATTTACATCATAAACAGGAACTACATGCAAAGTTTCAGCATTCAAGAGTAAAGGCAGGATGTTAATAAGTATAATTCGAAAACTGTGAAAAGTCATGAGCTAATATTTTTTCCTAAAATTAACGCGGGATCCAGCCATCGCCCTCTTCAACCATATCAGAGGGAAGTGAGCGACCCGTCACCCGACGCTACCATAAGAAGACGTACTTTAGTGACAATGACGCTTTAGATACTTATTTCATTTAATTTATTTATTCATTTGATTATAGACATTCTTATAATTAATTAACCTTATAGGAATTATAAAATGCATTGTCATACAAACAAATGGCATACGGGGGCAAAACTGGAATGATTACGCAAAAATGGTGTGAATATCTCCATTCTTAATTTGATCGGCCGCCCGACAACACGACATAAAATTTTTGTACTGAGCTGAAAAATTTACGTTCGGTGAATTATGACAACTTTGTGTGCGTTACCCCAGCTGGAAAGTTGCTTTTAGAGTGTTTCAAGTGGGAGGCACAATTAGATCGTAACCTGCTGTAAATGTGTCAATTAAACAAATTAGGTAAATATTTGTGCGTATTGTCATTTTGGAAAATAATTGAAGGAACGATTTCTGCTAGGGTATATAATGCTGTTCCAGCAAATCGTGTATCTCGGAAACCATTTAATGCGCGGCTGTAAAAGCATGCACGAGCAGCTCTTTTTTTTCGGACTTTTTTAAAAAAACGAAAAATAATCACAGTGCCTACACGCGACAACATACAAGCTTGCTGAAAACTGTATTCAGTACTACTTGATACCTTTATTAACCATAAAACGTTTCAAAAGTGTACACCCATGCGTTATTGACTCACTTCCCTCTAATATGGTTGAGGAGGGCGATGGCTGGATCCCGCATTAACTCGTGAACGGGTGCCGTTTGAGGGTGTTCGTCGTTTGGATACTTGGGGGGAGGGAGACTTGCCGAGCTAACAGATGCAGAAAAGAATAATTTTGTATAGACATAAAGAGACTCTGTAAATTTATTTTGAAAAAAAAATATACCCGTGAAGTTTCTTGCCAGTTCTTCTTCACGAAGGTTTTTTTCGAACTGGTGGTAGAATCATATTTTATTTGACGTCAATAAGAACAAGTAATTGTCAATGTTGAGAAATAAATATTTGAATTTGAATTTGAATTTACTCCTAAAAGTCAAAACTACGACGTCATAATTTTGACGTCAATTTATAAGATACCAAGTCAACTATAATATTTGGTGTGAACCAAATATTAGTGCGCTTTATCAAATAATTGGAATGTTTTGTATGTAGGTATTTAGATATTGAGAAAAATCAATAGCAATAAACAATGGCTGATTATCCGACCAAATTCGAATGTCTACAAAAAAGCGACCGTTTCATACATATCGATCACTGGTGGATGGTGTTCGATGTATGGCGGTTTTTAAAATTAGCCATCTTGTTGAAACTATTGCCATTGTATCATTGACGCGACGGAACAAATGGGCGGTGGTCTAATACAAAATTGCATCATTGCATTACGGCTGATTGATTGCTTGTCACAAATGTTTTTCACATTATTTATTTATTTTTAATTCACAGAAACTAGCTACATTTACAGCTTACAGCTACCATTTATTGTGAATAAATTTTTGCATATACGATAGACAAATAAAGTTTTCACCTATAGATATTTACACAATCACATAAATAAACAGAAAAGAAAGTCACAGAAACCAATCGTATTAAAAAAAAATACTTAATAAGATAACAAGAGAGACATCTCCTACAAGAGTTGTGTGGTTGTAAGATTTTTTTTAAATGTTTTATTTATTTCTCTACAAATAACACACGAGATACTCGTAAAAAATAGATCGAAATTGCTTAATTTGCGACTTCTTTGTTCACCTGATTGCAAGATCGTGTAATGAATGTAGCCGCAACTCTGAATTAACAATTAAATCATCTCACGCAGCTGCGACTTAACCAGCTAATATTAGTTCCTAATATATGAAATTGGCGTTTTGTAAGGGAGGAACATAAAACCATTAAAAAAAATATATATATATTTTTTCATGTTTTCATTTATGTTTACTTCACTTATATAGTTTCACTTATATTTTCAGCTATGATAATTCGAAAACTACCGAAAGTCGCGGAACAAACATGCGGGTTGCTCGTATTCGCCACCCTACATATGATAATACCAACTAACTCGTAGTTATGTGGGAATTTTAAGAATTTAAATAAAACACAAAAATATTTTAACCACATTTATTGAAAATTGATCTCTTATTTATGTACGTAGCAGTCATTTTCTTTGTTTGTATTCAATTTGATCCATCATTACAATTTTATAGTGTACCGATGCAATAACTATACAATGAGTCCTGTTAAAACTTAAACATTACTATCATAGTATTAATATACCTACGATGGATATAAAGGATAATGTTTATAATATAAAACAATTATAATTACACAAAAGCCTTGCATTCAAATAAATTGGTTAAATCTTGATGAAATTGACAAATATTTGTTAGCAAAAAACCTTTTAAAAGATAGCACGGTGAACATTTCATTATAATCATTAAATCATTAACACACACTTAATAACATATTAACATTATTTAATTTTTAAAATTATAACTTAAAACTAAAATTCTCACAATTATTTAAACAAAGATTGGCCCCTTTGGTTATGAGCTCTTATATCTACAGTGCGTCGGACGCGACCAGTAAGCATTATTTGGTGTTTGCAAAGCGCGCACATATTAGAGCTGTTTTGTAGGAATTCGTTATTAAATGCGTTAATAAATACGTAACATATATTATTTTATAAACGTTCATAAAATATGCGTCTTTGAACTGAGTACCACTATTATTGTATCCCTCTGGCGGTTCCGAGTGGACGGATCGGAGGGGTGAGAGCCAAGTAATTCAACAAGGGACATTTTTGCTACACCATTTTGATGCGTTATTTCTTTTTTAGTTATATAAAAGATTAAGTTAAGTGACTGGTAACAGAAACATCTAATGCATTTCGTAAAATACTTCTGGACTTGTAGCCAGTAAAGGAACATTGCACAAGTAACAGTGTGTTTACAATCTATGGTCTTCTAGATACAGCGGTGTGTTCGAGGAGATCCATACGAGTTGTGACGTCACAGCGTCTACATCATACAAAAAAATTGTACGGGCGTTTGGATAAAATATGTAATAGCTACGTAGATCATACTGTCCTAATGAACATTGTTATATTTAATGTTAGCCAGCTAATAATATTAAAAAGTGTAACATATTTTAGAATTACGTTTTTTAAAATAATTTTGACACATAATACAAAACTTTACTTTAAAAAAAATTTTTGGTCCTAAACTACTTATATTTAATTAATTTATAAATAATAATCCCCAGATCCCCCAGACAACGACACCAACTGTATGGCCCCAAAGTAAGCAGAGCTTGTGTTACGGATGACCATACAGCGAACTGGGGGGGAACCCAGAATAAACATACATATATAAATACAAACAACCATGACCCGAGAACAAACATTTGTGTTCATCACACAAATGAATGCCCCGGCCAGGACTCGAACCTGGGACCTCCGGCGTATGAGACAGGGCTACTGACCACTACGCTACTCGGCCGTCAAATAAATGAATAAGATAAATGATAAAAACTTGCATTTTCAAACGTTGCCCAATACCCAGTTGCTATAATAATACTACCGAATGTAGTTTAGGACCAAATATTGTATATTAGAGATCAGAGGGCCAAGACAAAACTCGTTCGACGATGGAATAAAAAAGTGAATAGAATAGTAAATGTATGAAATTGACATATGCCTTTTAGTGGACGTTTCGTGAGTTACCTATGGAAATGCATTTTATACCTATAAATAAAAGGATTTCATCACAAGCATTTTGGAAATACCTGCATTCTCAACCTTGTCATAACAACAACAAAATACATTGAAATGCTCAAGTAATAAACATATATCAAGTATGTATTCTACGCGTTTAACATATCTTTCACTATAACAAAAATCTGCGTAGTTATAAAAGCCTAAAGTTATTCCTCCACTGGCAGTACATGAACTTTGGACACCCTCTGCAATTTCCTGCACGGCTTTCGTTGGTGCCGTTTGAGTTCAGCCTCATTTTGTAACACGGTGTGACACTTCTTACACTCAGGCCATTTCAGATGCGTCACCTTGATGTGACGCGAGAGGTAGTATTTGCATTGGAACAGTTTCTCGCAATAATCGCACCGGTAAGGCATGATGTCCGTGTGAGTAATTATGTGTCTTTTAAGACATGATAAAGTATAGAAACTGCGCTTACAGATTTCACACAGATGTCGCTTGTTGTCCTCGTGGCGTAGCTTGTGAACGAGGTACTGACTGTTATCTGTAAACTTTTTTTCGCAATATTCACAAGAATATTTAAAATCATTGGTATGCAAACGGACGTGTCTTCCCCTAGCCGACGGATCGCTGAATGCTTGGTCGCAAAAGTTGCATTTGTACGGTTTGACGCCAGTGTGAATTATTTGATGACGCACCAAAAAAGCCTTACTTTCGAACTCTTTGTTACACATATTGCACTTGAATTTGGTCAAGTCACCAATTTTGTGCACTGACTTCATATGTCGTTTCAAATTTGGGCTTTGTGTGTAACCTTTGTTGCATATCTGGCAACGTATTTTGACACCCAAATGCACTTGCATGACGTGACTGGCGAGCCGGAATTTATACTTAAAGCTTTTGTTACAATGTTCACATGTAAATCTAGTTTTATGACAGTCATCATAATGTGATTCATAATCATCTTTGGATTTGAATATTTTTCTACAATCAGTACACGGACTAAGCTCGGAATCTTGGTGCAGTTCCAGAATATGTTCCAAGATATTTTTTTTGGAATACGAAGGTTCATTACAAATTGGACATTCATAAATTCCATTATTGTGAACTAATTTAAAGTCATTATTAACTTTTGTCTTTCCTTCAGCTTTAATTTTCAGTTTAAATGAATTGCCAAAACGTGATTTACCTTTTTTATACTTTTTAGATTTAGGTTTTTGAGACTTGGGAATATCTAAAGCAGCAGACAGTTTAGGGCCTATCAACTTCTTTGGCTTATGTTCACTTTCAGCGTATTTCAGATTTCTCAAGTTTTCTTTTTCTTCTCGAGCTTCTTGTTTTAATCTTTGTTCGAGTTCTAGTTTGGCTTTCTCGTGGACAAGATCGATGTGGCTCTTGAGGTCGTTTTGTTGATAGAAGCCAATACCGCAGAAGGAACAGTTGTGAGGGTAAGGTTCATGCACTTTGGCGTGGGCTTCCAAAGTGCTTTCCGCAACAAACTTAGCGTCGCACTCCTCACATTTGTATTTCTTAACGTAGCCACCGTTTGAATCTTCATGTAGATCTCTGAAAATTACAAGTTTTACCATTGAATAAGTAAATAAGGTTATTTATTTAATGTTTTGTTTGGCTTTGCACAATCATAACTGACATCTCCTAAATACGGATTCGAGTCGTGGTTTGAAATAATTTTATTAGTTTAATTTTACATGCTGATGCCTGATGAGTCATGAGACATTAATCATAATTTTGGTGACGTCGCGTTCGGACGTGAGTAAGCCGTGTGAGGGGGGTAATACACTATAGTAAGTGCAATTTACGAAGACGCACCCCCCTACCAGTTTGTTCTACGGTCACACGATTCATTGTACATAGCACTCACTATATCATTCTATGATCATTATATAGGATCATACCTCTGATCCAACATACATACATGACCTCTAGAGTCATCTCTGTGTATTACATTATCATAGTTCTATGACACGTGTGGTTGCAATGCAGCACAAATTGGCTGACATTAGTATCTACCGGGCAGGCGGCAGCACACGGCTTTTTTTTAATTCAGCAGTGATGCCAACAATCATTTTAGAATACCAGCATACTGTGAATTGTGCCAAAAATGTTTTGTTGTCCATCAATTCCAAAACATCCGTTACGATAATTAACTGCCTTACAATTTAGAATATGACGGATCAGGTATTGATGAAAATAAATTTAAAAATTTAATTTATTATACATACAATATGCCAGATCCTGTTTCTATGATCTTATCTGATAAATATCATAGAAAATGTCAAAAATCTTTGATCAAAGCCATATAAATAAGAAATTACCATATACATATGACTCACAGATCTAAGATCCCGGATATATGAATAAGACTTGATATTTGAATAAGAATTTTTATACACAAATTAACGCAGCTGTAGACAAAAACGTCCCCAAAGTAACTAAGTCGAACAAATACAATTACCCAACTTGGTACAGTCGAAATTTGATTAAATTGATTAAAGAAAAAGCCAAAAATCATTCTAATTGGAAACTGTATGGGAATAAACAAGATTATGAAACTTTTTAATTTTTACGTGCCCAAGTCAAAATACTGCAAAACAAATGTTACGACTCCTATATAGAACGTTCCCAACAAAATATAAAGAAATGCCCCAAACTACTGTGGTCATACATTAAATCTAGGAGGAAGAATAATATTGAGTTTCCTAATTTAATGACATACGAAGATAAGTCAATATCTAACCCTAAAGATATATGTTTATCTTTTAACGAGTGCTTTTGCAAAAATTTTAGTAAACCCTCAACTTGTCCTTATCCTATAACTGACAAAGTAAATTTCATAAGTTCGGATACTTTAAATTTAATCCAGGTCGAAGAAGAATTCATTTTTAATCTACTTAAAACTGCTAATCCCCACAAAGGTGACGGTAGCGATAAAATCCCACCTATCTTTTATATTAAATGCGCGAAATCCCTCACTAAACCTATAACTTTTTGTTCAATCGCTGTTTTCGCGAAGGGTACGTTCCTAAGATGTGGAAAACCGCACATATTATTCCAATACATAAAAAAGGGACAAAGTCGGCTATAGAGAACTACCGTCCCATTTCAAGCCTTAACACGATCAGTACATTTATGGAGAAAACAGTGAACCACCACTTAAACTCACGCCTTACAAAGTATATCCCCAGTAACCAACACGGGTTCATCAAAGGACGTTCGACCAATACTAACCTCGCAGTTTTAACCAACGACGTTCTGCATGGTACGGACGGTGGTTCTCAAGTTGATGTGATTTACACAGATTTTGAAAAGGCCTTTGACCGTGCAGATCACGTCATCCTTATGCGCAAGCTACAAGAACTAGGCATAGGTGGCAGTCTGCTGCGATGGATGGAATCCTACCTCCGAAATCGATGCCAGGCGGTAGTAGTGGGAGGGTACCGTTCAGACTACGTAGATGTTCCTTCAGGCGTGCCCCAAGGCTCTACGCTCTCGCCACTTCTATACGCTGTTTACTTATATGACGTAAACTTATGCTTTAAATTTTCTAAACATTAAATGTACGCTGACGATACTAAAATATATAACAAAATAAACTCAACATCAGATTGTATCAATCTCCAAAAAGATCTTGATAGTCTAAATCAGTACTATAAGGATAATAAAATAGACATTAATATTAGTAAATGTATGATTATGACTTTTACAAGGAAAAAAAATCCAATCAGCTTCGAATATAATATTGCAAAAACAAATTTAAAAAAGGTAAACAAAGTCAAAGACTCAGGTATCACTTTGGATGACAAACTGTCTTTTAATGACCATGTAACACAGATTGTAAGTGCAGCATACAAAAACCTAGGGTTCATTTTGCGAGTTAGTAAGCCATTTACAGATATTAACTGCATTAAAATATTATACTTTGCCTATGTAATAAGTGTACTCGAGTATTGCAGTAATATCTGGAATCCCCAATATCTAAATTGTATTGAAAATTTAGAAAAAATTCAATTCAAAATTTTTCAAGACTTTGAACTACCGAAGCCAGCATGTAATTAAAGATTATAAAAAGTCTTGTCAATTTCATAAGATTCTGTCACTAAAAGATAGAAGAGTTTTAAATGATATGCTGTTTCTACACAGTGTAGTGCATGGAGCAATTGATTGCTCTGAGCTCACGGAGCAGTTTCTGCGGCTCCGAGTTCCCTCACGTCGTACTAGACACACAACCTTGTTCGACCTCCCGCACGTACGTACTAATTATAATCAGAACTCAGTTGTCTGTCGAACGCAAAAACCTTACAATAATCACTCTGGTTCTACTGATGTCTTAAATTGTAAGAAACATACATTCAGGAGACAGTTCACAGATATAATAGTATCAGATTTGTCGGAAAAATAATAAAGAAAAAAAGACATATGGTTTCATAGTAAAATTAGTAATTTGTAATTTAATAATTAAATACAAAGCCCTCACACACCCTTTCATAAATAACCTACACATTAACTCTCACACTCACACACCACATTCAACACATGCACACAATATCTATATATAGGTTATAATATTTATTATTAGTTATGATGTTAGTTTGGTTATGATGATTTTCATTAATTTTAGATAATAGTTAAAACCCTGTTACGATAAAAAATAAATACATGTTTTCATTTACTGATATTTGTAGCTCTCTTTGTAGTATTATTATATAAAATGTAAATCCGTCATTAGATGTAAGATAATCATTTAATAAGTGCATTGTATTATTGTATAAGGTCTGTGGATTTTGTGAATGACAAATAAACAAATAAACAAGACAAATCATAAATATTTCTAACAATCACACCACAATATCTAGCCCTAATTAAGTATCATTAAGAACTTGTGTTACGGATAATAGATAACGGATAAATAAACTTAAGAAATCTATACACACATAGATATATTTTTTTAATATATAAATATTAAAAATAAACTTAAATAAACGTACACACGCATCCATGACTAGAAAGCAAATATAATAAAATATCTGCCTACCAGGATTCGAACCCGGGACCTCTGGCAAGGCTATTTACCTCCACACCAAACAGGCCGTCTATGTATGATATATTATTATGACAATGCCAAATATTTTGATAGTGCAAAAACCCTACTTACACGGCTCCCGCGCGACCTTACGACGACACCTACGCTATGAGAAACAAAATGGCCCGAGTACAATACCACATCCGCTCGGTGTTTGACTCAGGTTAAATACCGGTAAATAGCTATACAAATTATGCCCCGTCGCGTCGCCTGATTCAACTAGGGCGCAATCCGACTGATACTCGCGAAAAGGGGCGATGCAACACGACACAACTACTAACTAAATAAAAACCATTATTTATTCTATCTCGCTCGCTATAATAACGTGGGTCATTGTAGCTAGCACTCTTTGTTTAATGTCATTAACGTTCAGATTTATAAATGTATTATATCTGAGTTTGCAAAAGCACCAGATCCATTGATACCTACATAGAACATTTCCGCGGGAAACTCCAAAAATTTTGAGGAAAAAAAATTATAATGGTTATATACTTTTTATTACATATTTTTAAAGAACTCTCCTATACAAAGTTTGAACATGCATCTGAACCAGTTTTCAAGGGGTATTTTCCAGTCTGCAACGGGTACTTCCTCCACGGCGTCCTTGGACGCAGTGAGCGTATCTTCTGGCAATTAAAACTGTATGCCCATGAGCTAATCTTAGGGAACAAGAAGAAGTCACACAGTGCCAAATCAGGGCTGTAAGACAGATGACCCAAAAGTTTTACCGGTGTGGTGTTTAGGAAGTCCCTCGATTTGATCGCGGAATGGAGCAGAGACCTCGAAGTCCTGTGTTCGGTCGCTAGTTGCTCGCAGCAGCAAAACTTCTGGCCAACATTTGGTGGTGTACCGCTCTGCATTGATGTTACTTGGGTTTCTTAAGGGAACTGATACTAAATATCTCGTTAAGGAGAAAAACTGACAGGCAAAATAGTTACACAATAGATAGTTTAACTGTGTTGAAACAGCCGTAATGTCGACTGGCGCTTTCTTTCTGGATCATACTGACATATCCAAGATTCGTCACCTGTTATGATATCGTAAACACGGCGGGAAGAACCTGCTTTGAATTTATCAATCTTATCATGGCACCATTCCACGCGCGCCTGCTTCTGAGCATATCGTTGAGGTTGTGGGGTACCCAGCGCGAAACAATCCTCCTTACGCAAAGGTGGTTGTGTAGAATATCATGAACACTTCTCAATCCAATCTGCAGATTGTGCTGAAAATTCTCGTATCTGATTCGCCGGTTCCATTGAATGAAATTTTTCACTTGTAGCAGTTAAAGAACGACCACGTATTTCTTCATCCTTCAAATTGAAGCGACCGCACTTAAACTCATTATTCCGTTATTCCAACGCCCATTAAGGCGCAGGGAAAATAAAAAGTTTTTATTTTCAAATGAAATCAGCTTAAAATTATTTTCTTTTCATACGACTATTTCATCACTATTTTTTGGCACAAACTTTAAACTGAAAGACGTAGGCGTTCCGGAGAAATTTGAAGTTTTCAAATGTTCAAGCCATAATCCTCACCAGGGTACCTTTATATCTCTGGAATCTTTCATCGACTATTTCTGAGATTTGGCATGTCATTGTCACTATTTCATAAATTTTTTTTTTGGAACCTAAACCAAGTCGGTAGACCTTACCGTTTGCTAGCACGAGAGGTGAGGATTACAGCTTGACGTTCAAGCCATAATCCTCACCAACCTATAGCTATAACGCTGAAACTATAATACGACCCTTGTTTTACATGTATGATTATTTATCATTATTTCATGACTATTTTTTAGCATTGTCAAAATTCGTTTTCATTGAAATTTCAAATATGAGGATTACAGCTTGAAGGACACCCCATTTCCCGCTAATTTAAGTCAATAAAAGACGCCAGCAGCTGTCTAAACTCAACATAAAATTCAAAATACTCATTTTATAAGACAACCGAGTAGCTTCAGTGGTACATACCACCTTGCCTCATGCGCCGGAGGTCCCAGATTCGAGTCCTGCTCGGGACATTCATTTGTGCGACAGATTTATTATTTAGAAATATAAAATTCTCACCGATACTCTATATGTGACACGGAGTGAACCACAGCTTCTTGTTTATTTTTGAACACTAAATTACATGATTTACATCGACGCAGGGCATTAATGTTTACTGTAGCACTAACCATCTGAAAAGTAAGAAAACATACTGTGAATAATGTGGGAGCAGCAAATCTCGGGACTAAGTGAAAGTACCTACAGAAATCCATAGATTTTTTTTTACCAAATCGACGCTGAAGTTTTATGGTACAAAAATAGAAAATACCAAATACGAATTGTCGAAGGTGTACACCTGACGTCACAAATCTTTTGTTCTAACTTTAATTTTTGTGTTTTAATTATCGATGACGAATTATTATTGACGAATGATTTTCTTGTTTTATTATTGACGTGCAATAATAAAACAAGAGACATCTTATGGTGCGAGGGTGGATTGGAAAGTTCGCGGCCTGACATAGTTAGCGTCGTCATATTATTATAAAACTACCCTCGCATGAAACCTAGACTCTTTTTCATTCTCTGTGCAATTTTTCTCTGAGATTGATGCGTAATTATTTATTTTATTGAACATTAAGTGAGAGTAAGTCTCATTAAATTTTAAAATGGATAGTTTAGAGCACCGTGCTGTGATCAAATACCTCTACAAGAAACACTGCTTTGGAGTTATCCAAAGCAGATTCATGAAGATATGGTAGCTACTTTAGGAACATCTGCTCCGTCGTAAACAATGATAAAAAAATGGACAGCTGAATTTAAACGTGGACGAGAGAGCATCAAAGGTGAGCAGAAAGACCCCCGCTCTGGACGGCCTTCTACAGCAACGACTTCGGAAAACATCGAAAAAATTTGTGATCTCATCGTGGGAGACAGAATATTGAAGGTATCTGAGATAGCTGAAGCTCTAGGGATTTCATATGTACGTACACAAAACATGATCGTTAACGAATTAGGGTTCCACAAGGTGTCTGCAAGATGGGTTCCGCGGATCCTTTCAGTTGAACAGAAACGAACTCAGCTCACGATTTCTAGAGACTGTTTAGAGCTTATTCAAATTGATCCAAACGAAATTTTGGCAAGGTTTGTTACTATGGACGAAACATGGGTTTATCACTATACTCCTGAATCCAAACAATGGAAGAGACCCGGATCGCCGACCCCCAAGAAAGCCAACGTGTGTTTATCAGTAACAAGCATCGGTTTCCTGGGATTCTAAGGATGTCATCTTGGTTGATTACTAAGAAAGAGGTCAAACTGTAAATTCTGCATACTACTGCACACTATTACGTCGTTTACGCGAAGAAATAAAGTCTAAAAGACCAGGATTGTTGACCAAGAAAGTTTTGTTTCATCAGGACAATGCTCGTGTTCACACATCTGCAGAATCGATGGCTCAAATAGTGGATTGTGGTTTCGGATTACTTTCTCATCCCCCTTATTCACCTGACTTGGCACCTTCTGACTTCCACCTATTTCCAAAACTAAAAAAACACTTAGGTGGAATGAAATTTTCTGCCAATGAGGAGGTCAAAGTGGCCGTAGATGCCTTTTTTTTTGATGACCTTGACGAGACCTTTTATTTAAATTGCCTTTGAAGGACCGCTGGACTAAGTGCTGTGACTTAGGAGGAGAGTACTTAGAAAAATAAGTATAAAAAATTGCATTATTCCCGTTTTCTTATTTAGGCCGCGAACTTTTCAACGAGGGTGGCCTCGTATTTACGGATTTATACCGTAAAATGTACTGTTTTCGATGGAATTATCAACAATTCTGGATCATTTAATTTGGTCAAGATATTTGCAAGTTACGTAACGTTGTATGCATATAAATGGTACGACGGCAGAGTGACAAGTCTGTTAAAAATCTATTTTGGAATAAAATCATTGCAAATTGAATGAATCCTTCTTGTTCACAACTATTTTGAAGGATTAAGTTAAAATTTTCAGCCAGTACCACCGGCCAGTTTTTCTTGACAGTCATTAAAGAAAAACATTGCATTTTCGCAAGGATGTAGAAAAGTGGAACACTATGTTTTGTTCAGAAACACAATTATTACGGAAACGAAACAAAGGCTTGATAAATATTACCGGGGTTCTGCTCCGCCGACTAAAATGATTCATACGTGGTTTTCTGATTTTCTGTGTGGTGGCACAAGCACAAGTAACGCTGAACGTCCAGAGTGCCCAGTTGAAGCTAAAATCCAGGACACAGAGTTGAACGAGTCAAGAGTAAAAATTTGCGAGATCGTCGCGAGGCACCTCAAATGAACGTGTGCGCGATATCTTATACCAAAACATTTAGATATGAAGAAACACTCCACGCGATAGGTGCCGCGTGTATTGTTCAAATACGCATGCGTACGTAGGTTTGACGTCGCTTCGACGGGATAAAACCGAATATAAGTCGTCGTCGTCTTCTAACAGCAGGCGAAAGTTGGGTCCAGCACCATACACCAAAAATCAAGCAACAATCGAAAGAGTGGATGGCTACGGGCGAACCAGCTCCGAAGAAGGCACTTGGCGGCCAATCATGTGATGGTTACAGTATTTTAAGATGCGCGTGCGGTGATTGACTACCCAGAACCGGCAAAAAGATTAATTGCGAATATAACGCCAATTTAATGGAAAAAAATCCTCTTCCACCAAGACTACGCGCAAAATTAGTCACACAGCTGCGACATTGCCAGGGCCTGATTCCATGAGTTGCTTTCTCACCCACCATATGCCCGCTAGTTTAATTGGTCAGTTCAATCGTTGAACTAGTGAAACTTTTTTTTCTCAGTAGTTTAATCCTCCCGAAAGACAAAAAAGTTGTACTCACCACTTTTCATATCACAAAGTAAGGAAATTAGGTATTGAATGCATCAAAAAGAGAAGTGGATCACAAGAACAATATTTTATTTTTTATGTGTTTAATAGACACTGAATACATATTTGTAACGGGTTAATCAAATACCTACTTGGTAGTTGAAATTAAAATGTCACCCTTCGTAGCGCTTGGAGTCAAACCAACTTATTTACAAAGTGGTTTCAACATTTTATGCAGCACATGAAACCCTCTTATACTGAAGCTCGACTTTGAACCTTGTGTAAAACTTTGTTATATCAAAGCTTTGTGGTAACAATAAAGTATCTATAAATTGCTGGACAGGAAATAAACATATAATTTTATCTCTTTTTTAAATATATATTCAACTCGCTATATTTTATATATTTAAATACCTCAAATTTCCTGGGTGACTCAAATACTTAAAAGTTATTTTTAAATATGGAGATATGAGTGAAAAGGAAAATTTTTGTTAACTGTACATACAAGTACAAAAGCTAGTAATAAAACATTCTAAGATGAAGGGTCAAGTTATATTTTGACAAAGCATTAAATTGTTATGCATATCTGGTCCCTTTTATGCTTAGTTCAGCTATGCACGGACATGCCACCCATACATTGTGTACTCGGCATTGCATAGAGATCAGCAAATCAAGTTGTTGCATTGTAGTTTTTTTGTATAAGTATTATGTAAAACCCTATAAGCAAAGAGTAAGTTGTTTAAAATTATAAATTTTTCATGAGATGAAAATGAGGGTTCATTGAGCTTTTATTTATTGTTTAAATAGATCTAGAGTATATTAAGCAAGTATCAAGATACATAAGTATTAATCCTGTAGTAACAAAGGGCTGCATGACTACCAACACCTTATCCATGCATTAAAGTAAAATAGCAGAAGGCAGGTCATATTCTCATATTACTTACCTGAAAAATCCATCTGGTATTATCACAGATACAATTACACACCCAAATATAATTGAGTCATTACATTGCTCCCTGACATAAAATAGGTACAGGTATACAGATATAGATCTATTGGTATGCAAGCTAGACAAAATATTAATTATCTATACAGCTCGTCTTGTATTTGTGTCATATGTATAATGTTGGTTTGGTACACATAGCATCTGAATAATTTTACAAGTAAAATCAGGCAACCGGAACCAGATTTTTGAAGTCCATGCCTCAGGAGCTAGCCACCTATATTCATTATTTTACTTTAATCAATCTTTTTTACTTTTATATTATTAAATTAAATTTACTGTTATCACCATGTGATACAATAATATGATATGATGATAATATTTTAATGGAGTTGCATGTGAACAACTCTTGTGGTCGTCTTTAGCCTGGTGTTGTAGATAATTATCCTTAGTATTGTAGTTGTATTTATACAAAGAATTTATTATATTATACATGAACATCATAAACTTTAGTAAAAAGTTCTATAAATGTTGTAAAAGGTACTTCCAAAATACTTACATGTTCATACATCGAATTACTGACTACTTTCAAGCATGCATTATGAATATTTAAATGCTTGTTTAGTTTATTTTTGTTGATGAAGAATTTATTACACATGGTGCATGAAAGGATTCTTTCAAGTTTCACTTGAAAAATAGGCAGCATCTGTGAATGAATAATAAAAATGCTTATGTAAGTAATTGACTGACTGCAAAGTGAACTTTCATAATTGCTGCAATATCTTACCTCAGGTTTTAGTGCCATTGTCGGGTTGTGGTCTTTTATGAGTAAAAATCAAGAAATAAACTCAGCATTCATTATTACTCAGTTCTATAAGTTGTGTGAATATATACTTTTACATAAAACTGTGTTTACAACAAAGTTTTAATCTCGGCAGTTTTACCAAGATACCGCCATGAAGGTATTTCAAAACAAACACCTACATTTTTTTGGACTAACTCTTTTATACTATTTTTGTATTTGTATAAGAATTAATTATTTTTTAACAATAAAAAAAATTATAAGTCATCTATTTCACTGAAACTCTGAAACGTCTTCTTCGTCTCATATAATTTTATTGTCACAACTGAAACTGAATCACCTTTTTTTACTAATTTTTATACGGCTGTATGACCTGAGTTCATACCAAAATAAGTTTTTTTTTTTGTTTGATCTTATAGCAGAGAGGAAGTATTTGAGGGATAAAACACGTTGTTAACACTGTTGCTTCAAAGAAAGTGCTGCCCTTTATATATTCTTCAACCAAACTAATGCTGCGTTCCGTTTGCCGATTATAGCGCTCTCACAGCGCTATCAGCGCTAAAAGTGCTCAAAACCGTTCATATTCGTTTTAGCGCGCTAAAAGTGATATTAGTGCTATTGCAATCGGAACGGTAAATGCGCGCTAACATTTGCTGCATTCCGATTGCCGATTATAGCGCTCACAGCGCTCATATACCCGTTCCGATTAACCGTGACAGTGC
Organism: Marasmarcha lunaedactyla; assembly: GCA_923062675.1. Taxonomy (NCBI): domain Eukaryota; kingdom Metazoa; phylum Arthropoda; class Insecta; order Lepidoptera; family Pterophoridae; genus Marasmarcha; species Marasmarcha lunaedactyla. The sequence goes on from OV281366.1 coordinate 12,235,207, forward strand.
TCACAGCGACATCGATACGTCATCAATGACATCATAAACGCTTGCTTATTCATTTTCTTTTGTAATAATGTTAAAAAATAGCTCCTGCTTTATTCAGGGTCAAAAATCTTAATGAAATTATAACTTTAGACGTAATCGACGAACAAAGCAAGAACGAAGCAAGCTCTTAAAATCTTTAATCGACTAATTAAAACATTAATAAAGTAACGTCATATGTCAGTTTTGATAGGCCGCTCAGAGCGACCTTGCTCCGTAGCTCGGGCACTGTGAGCGGGAAGATGTGGCGGCGTTTATGACGTCATTGATGACGTATCGATATCGCTGTGAACGCACTCCCGGGCAATCGGAACGGTTATATGAGCGCTGTGAGCGCTATAATCGGCAATCGGAACGCAGCAAATGTTAGCGCGCTATTTACCGTTCCGATTGCAATAGCACTAATATCACTTTTAGCGCGCTAAAACGAATATGAACGGTTTTGAGCACTTTTAGCGCTGATAGCGCTGTGAGGGACAAACGGAACGTACCATAAGTCAGTTAGCATCACTAATTAGTTAGTGCAGTTGAATATTATAGGTACAATGTAACAACTTTTCACAGACCGATATTTGCTGTCAGCACAGAAATATTTTTCTTAAGTTTTACAAATACTTGCCATATTCTTTATGTTGAATTGTCAATTTAAAAAAGCATGGCAAGAGAATTACAGCCTAATAAATCTGAGTTTAAAAATATACTTAAATGCGAAAATGTCACTGTAAGAGGTTCTATTTTAAGGGACTGGGCTCTGGAAGCTAGAACACTTATATAATGGTTATTGTAATTTATTTTTATTGCACACACTAATACTTTTACATATTTACAATAGGTATTTTCTATTTTTATAACTATCAGATGTTACATCGTTCGTGTCTAGATGAGAAGTAATTCATAACAGAAAACAATCATCTGTTATGACATTTAAAAGAACAGTTTAATATTAGAAAAACTGTCACTTCGTATGTGACAAGTGTTGCCTGCCAATATTCAGATATGCAACCTCCAACACACCCCCTCAACACTTGCACACATTCAACTCCCTGTATATAATTTAATCATTTAACCCCCTGTATATAATTTAATACAACATACCAACAAACAAATAACTCACCTACTTAAATTAAACATTACCTTCCATACATACCTAATTATACATTAAAATCTCACAACCACTTACATTCAAATACTTCCACTTAATTCCATCTATTTAATAAAGAAATATTCCCTCTTAATTCAACCAACAACTATTAATTCAATCTTTCAAACTTAATACCAACTTTAAAGTTGCTACCTCTTTAAGTTTATTTAAAAACCTTAAACTCCTTCTCGACTGCTCACTACATAAACTACATAAACTACTTTAAGTTTATTTAAAACTTTAAACTCCTTCTCGACTACTTAAATAAAGTACTTTAATCATATCTACTTGATACATAAAACATAGGGAACCAATACTCTAATTGAGTATTGCCATTCCTACTCAAATCAGTCAAAATCAACTCAACTCATAAACCATAACATAATACAAACAGAACAACCTCACATAACTTTAGACTCAACACTTGAATTCAAAAATCACATACAACCTTACATTATGTTCAATTATTTGAATTTACATTATCTTTTATTGTCTTTCATTTCTTAAAATTTTCTCTCTTTTTCCACATATTAACCATTCAATTATTTTATTATAAGACCAAAATACCAAAATAACTAAAACAACAATAAAACAAAACTATAAAAGAGACATAAAAGGATTTTAAAAAACAAATGTAAATATTTTTGTCTAAATAAATGAGTACTTCACTTCTTACACGGCTTTTATTTTAATTAATAAACAATTATACTTTTATGATAAATAATTATATTTTTATGATCACCCCCTTAATTGTTTATTGAAAAACACCCCCTTAATTGTTGAATTGAAAAGCACCCCCTTAATTGTTTAATTATCCTTGTCTCTTTTCAGTTATATGTATTGTTGTATACTACATTGAAATTCCCCTATAAAACTTATAAACACAATAAAGAAAACAACCATTTCCCCTGAAACACCATAAGTTCACATTTGATTTTGAATAACCACACTCATATCTTTGTTCCGCGGCGGTCCTCCAGTTCTTGGATTTTCTAAAATTCTGTATTTTCACTGTCAATAAATTCTTCTCTTTTATCCATATCATCATTACTTCTTAGAGTCATTTTGTTTCTGTCATTTGTTTCACCTTGAATTGTGTCACCTTCATTTATTTCACTAAATATATCTCTTTCTTCAATACTTATAATTCTTCCTCTTTCTTCTCGATTTTTATTTCTTCCTCTATTATTTTGCCTTATAACATCTTCTCGAACTTCATTAACTCCATTTCTATTATTTCTTCCTATATCACCTTCTCGAACTACATTAACTCCATTTCTACTATTTCTTCCAATATCACCTTCTCGAACTCCATTAACTCCATTTCTATTATTTCTTCCAATATCACCTTCTCGAACTTCTCTGACAATATTCACAATTTCTTATATTCATTTGTGTAAAAGGTTTTATTTTTATAGAATCCATGTTTGGTTGCTATGTATATTTTTGTATAAACAGTTTGGTTTCCACGGTTATTTTGTAGGTTTGAAAACAGTAAGCAATTATAAATATTTATCTTTTCAATTATGCTTCAATTATGCTGTGCCCATGACCTGTAAGAGGTTCTATTTTAAGGGACTGGGCTCTGGAAGCTAGAACACTTATATAATGGTTATTGTAATTTATTTTTATTGCACACACTAATACTTTTACATATTTACAATAGGTATTTTCTATTTTTATAACTATCAGATGTTACATCGTTCGTGTCTAGATGAGAAGTAATTCATAACAGAAAACAATCATCTGTTATGACATTTAAAAGAACAGTTTAATATTAGAAAAACTGTCACTTCGTATGTGACAAGTGTTGCCTGCCAATATTCAGATATGCAACCTCCAACAGTCACTACTTGTTATTTATTTATCTTTTTGTTTAATGCTTATTAAAATAATAATTTTTATTGTATTTAGTTTTTGTTTTGTTAAAGTCTTTATTATTATTATTTATTATAAGGCTTTAATACCTATTACACGTGCGCGACAAGGTGAGACCTGAGTGGAATGCGTGCGGCTCGCCGTCCGCTTCCAAATGTAGTCTACCACAATGACCTTTTACTTTAGTTCCTACGTTAAAATAATTAACCCAATATTTTGTAAAAATTATTAAGATTTTATATTTTTTTATTGTATGGGTAAATAAATTACAATGGGTAAATAATATAACAATATTTTGTGATTTTCTCTTTATAATCGAGATTCAAACATATTTATTTATATAAATAAATTTGTCACATAAGACACTTTTCATGTGTGTATTTTACTAATGCACATAATAAGGTATCCACAACGTATCAATACAGCTTATTAGACCACTGAACACTTGTTTATAATTGAAAAGCTTCTTGTCAGTCTTGTTTTCTTTCAAAAATTACATCTCAAATTCAAGCTAATTATTCATTCATATTGCATTCATACATTTATTGAAAACATCAAGGCGGCGGCGGTGCTTGTCATTTCAGTTCTAAATAAAGTGAGTAGGGGCGCTGTTATCGCTGAGTTTCTGATAGTAATAATATTTATTGAGTTTTGCATTGTAGTGTAACCACCCGGAATTAGTTACTCAGTTCCCTACTTTATGGATTTGAGGTTATTTATTTATTGGGACAGTAAATAAATAACAAAAACTTTCTTTAAATAATTAGTGAAGTACTAACACTACTTTATACAGAATAATTGTTGGTTGTATTGTACGAAATATTCTTATATGGTCTAGCCATGGAGAATGTTCAAGCAATGAAACGAAAACGTAAAATGTCCGGTCCTAAAAAAGTAAAAACTTCGACAAAAAGCAACGTTACTTTGGAATTGGATAATAGTATAGAATCTGTAAAAGAAGATCTTAATATTAAGCAGTTTCCTAGTGTTTTAGATAAATATCCTATCCTTAAAGATGAAGTGTTAGTAAAAAGATTTATGAGTGTGCCCATGAATAATAACCAAAAAGGTAAGTTGTTACAAAAATTCGGGTGAACATTTATTGCAATGCAGATCTGGCTTTATCCTTCTTAAATTTATTAAGGTAATTTATCTAGAAATCAAAAATACTGTAAATACGAAAGTTATATTCAACAAAGCATGGTGTCAGTTTTGTAATTGGGTTTAATTATTACAAGTCCTAAAGTTATAATTAATTCTTGATATAAAAACAAGTCGGAAATTTTTTTATACCCCTTTGACCAGTTTTGTTTCCGAACTTTTATTGAAGTTAATTATTCCCACATACCTACTCACATATTTTGGATTGTTCAAAATGTAGCTGGTACTTTTTCATATTTTTGTTTAAAATTATATTAATAACTTGTATGGTATCTATACTATTTTATAAGTTAAAGTTAAAAACTTTATACATGATCACGTCTAGCTATTAACAATTGAAGCGATTGAATCTTATTCTGAGATGAAATTAATGATAAGTCAGTTTTTATTTTAATAATAAAAACTGACTAAAATAAAATTTATTTAAATAAATTTTATTCTATATCAGTGAACATCTAAACCTTTTTCAAATTTTGCTTTACTTATGTGTACAGGTCGCATCCGACAAACAGTAAAAGAATTTGTCACAGGAGCCCCAGAGAATAGTCTTCCAGATGTTATAAATGACAAGATAAATCAAATAATAAAGATGAATGAAGCCTTAACTGATTCAGACTTGAGAAAAATAAGAATACTTTATAACATGTTAAAAACTGTAGCTGAGAAACAAAAAAACTTCCCCTCAGAAAAACATATGAAAAAAGAAACAAACATCAAGAAAGTTACAGAAAAAAATGTTGGTGATAACATAGAAAACCAGGAAAATGTTGTGAATACTGAAAGTGATTCTAAAAAGAATAAAAACAAAGTGAAGGGACCCAAAAGATATGTTGTATTTGTTGGCAACCTTCCTGTGGAAATTGACAAGCACAAGGTAGGTACATACTATAATTTTAAACCTTCTGTAATTTTAGTCAATTTAAACAAAGGCCAACAAAGGCCAAAACAAGGTAACCTTTAGAAGTTCTTGCTTCCTACATTGTTAATTGGTTAAACACAGTTCTCTACCACCAATGGAATATGTCATAGATCTCAATCAAAAGTTCATCAACATGTACATTTAGCAATATAAGTTTTACACTCTTGTGTACAAAGATCATAAGACAAATTAGAGTGTTAAAATGATGTTATAATAAAATATCCAAATCAAAAGGAAACACTATGTCGAAAAGCTGTATTATCAAAGATTATTTGAATGACAAAAGGGTGTGAGATTGATGTGAGCCTGTGGGACAGGCTATATCTGTTACTGTCCGTGAAAAATTAATAATAAATACTTTGTTAACCCTGAGCTTAGCTGGGACATGATATTAGCATACACAACTAATTAGCTGTCAACTTTTTATTTCATTCATGTTGTGAGAGATTTTTTTCGTTCCGGCTTTTTGCTCTCAGTCTACCTTTTAAAACATGAAGTTCTAAGTTGTTCGTGTTTGCTTTTCATTCATTAAATGTTTCCAATGTAAACCAATAATTAACAAGGGATTTTAATATCAAAAATTTATAAAATAAATTGCAGATAATGCAACATTTTGCAGACCTCGGGGACCATATAAAAGATGTTCGCATACCAGTTCGTGCAGCAGGCAACAAAAGTAGCATTGCCTACATTGAAGTGAACAGTGAGGCAGCATATGAGGTGAGTTTCTTGACAATGAGAATGAATTAACGATAAATATGAAATGTAAGACAAGGTGTCTTACATTTCATATTTTTAGTTCATGACCAAGCGTTCTTATGAAAAATATGTTTTATTTATCGCCGCATAGTTTTAATATCTATGACACTGTAGTTCCCTCCATGAATCTATGAATATTTTGTTGGGATAAAGTTATACTCAGAATATTTATTCCGGTTGATGAAATCTGTTCTGAGTCAAATACCAGAATAAGATAAGTCAAAAGTGTTTCTGGTAGAGACTGGAGATGACACACTTCGTTAAAAAGTCTATTGAGGTAGAATAAGGATTTAAATGTTTTTTGTATAAAGAGTGTACCAGGCACCCTACGGCTCAAAGAAGATTCAGTCACCACACATGAAACCTCCATAAACCGATAGGTCACATCAATATAAACTTGTAAAAGTTCACATTTCCTAGTTACGAGCTGTCATAGATGACAAGTGACTTCAGAGATTTTACAGACAGCACCTGGGACATAAAACCCCTTTATTTATTTCACTTTTTTTTGCAGCTGGCGCTGTCTAAACATCATTCAATGTTCTGCAATAAAAGAATAAATGTATTGTATACAGCGCAGAAGAATGGGAAAATTAGCAAGGCTGAAGCAAAGGTAGGTTTTAAAACTTTTGACGGATTTTATGAGAAATGTGATTTTAAATGAAACCAAACTGGAAAGAGTGGCGCGATTAAACACAAGGCGAAAAGACTTTAAGGCTATGATCGAACCCAAACTGACAATAGTGAGGCATTGTCCTGTATACCAGGCGGTACTACTATTTAACAAGTTGCCGATGGAATTAAAGACGACGCATAGTTTTCCAATTTTCAAAAATAAGCTTAGAGCCATCTTGTTGGAAAAATGTTGTTATTCTTTAGATGATTTTAAATAATTATGATTGATTAAGAAATGATATTTATTGTAATCTCAAATATGTCAAATATTTGTAAATAGTAATTTTAGATAATGAAATCAAATATGTATTGTAACTTATTTTATACATTCGCATACAATGAAAATTGTTTTTGAATAAAATAAACTTGAAACTTGGTAATTAAAACCGTGTCATTTTTTTACTAAAACTTGCAGAGGTTGGAACTAGCCGCAGAATTTACCAGATTAAAAACCCGACTGTGTAGTCCAGTGGAAGCCCTGTTTCAATTGGAATTTTGGTCAAACAAGATTATTAGGCCCTTACATATGAAATTGGCGTTTTGTAGTACTGGCTACTTTGATCTGTTGATCAAATTTATACAGCTATTTACTCACGCATTTGTGTTTCAAAAACCGTAATTCATTTGTTTTTACCTCTTTTGGTTTATCTTTGCGTCACTTAGTTTACAAAATGGAAAACATGAAATATCGCGTTATTTACGAGTATGTACGAGCTCCACCGTGACACCAGTGCTGCAGCTTGAATTATTAATGCTGCGTATGGCGGCGGTATCGCAAAATAAAACACAGTGCGTTTTTGGTTCCAACGTGTTCGTTCTGCAAATTTCGACCTGCAGAACAAGCTCCGTGGACAGCCGGAGACCAAAGTTTATAATGAAGAATTGAAGGCTATTGTGGAAGCGGATCTATCGCAAACTACGTCCGATTTAGCTGTAGGGTGCGGTGTTAGTGACAAAACTGTTTTAATCCTCTTGAAGCAAATTGGTTTAAAAAAAGCTTGTGAGGTGGGTACCTCATGAATTGAGTGCAGCAAACCGACAAACGAGCGCGGACTGCTGCGTTACATTGCTCAACCGGCACAATAGTGAAAGGATTTTAAATCGAATCATTACCTGTGATGAAAATGGGATCCTGTACGACAATCGGAAACGCTCATCGCAATGGTTGAACCCTGGCGAACCAGCCAGGGTTTACGCAGAGTAGGTTATATATTGATATTAAATTTATAAATCCCTTCCTGTTTCCAACCCAAATCTACCCTCAACCTTCTTCATATGATATGTCAACGAGTGACGTTGACTCCCCCACTTCGTCGTCAACGGCTCAACGGTCGACACCCACCGCGCTCTGTCCCGTTACCGATACGAACCCTAGTGCAATTACAATCAGGAATCGATTAAGTGATCTTCCCAAAAAACGATGAACTCGCGTTCGCGCCCAAAATAAAAAGGTGAACGAGCGAATCAACCCCTGTTGGGCATAACAAAGAAAAGGTGGATACGAGCGAACCAGCGCAAGTGAAGAAGGTAATCCCTTTTGCCCCTTTGTCTTTTTCCCCAACACTTAGATTAAATAAATATATTGTATTTTTTTAAATTGACTTTATGTTCCTCCCTTACTAAACACCAATTTCATATGTAATGTCAAACCTAATACTTATGTCACTCCTACAACTGAGTTGGATCTGATAATGACGCCTCATATGTTGAAATCCGTCAAAAAGTTTGGGCTGTAAGGCGTGCCAAAGAAACAAACGTACTCGATAAAACATAACCCTCCTTCTGAAAGTCGGGTAAACAGCACTTGGAGGTGGCAGATTGTACACTTATTCCGATACGAGTATAAAATACTGATCTGGCTATAACCTTTTCATCTGCGTCAACTATAGAATCGGTGATAGATATGACGATAAAGACGGTGGAGAGAATCAAATAGCAAATCCTTGAGCGTAAACTGTTGTACACTTAGTTCTACCACTTGAAAAGTATCTTCGTGGCTTCGGAGAGGACGCAGAGCGAAACCGCTCTAGGCTGTGTTGTCACGTAATAAAAGTTTTAAAAAAAAACTGTCACTGACATGAATTTGTCGGAGGGGTCGCCGCGAAGGCTTCCATGGTGAAGGCGCTCTGGCGCGTGCAGGATCAGTGAGAGCAGGAACAGGAGAAGCAGGTTGGATCAGCAGGCAGGAGGAGGTGGTAGGCAGGATCATCAGGGTCAGCAGCAGGAGCAGGATCAGGCGTCAATGTCGGGGTTTTCAACATGAGGCAGCTTCAGGTAGCTTCAGCATGAGGCAGCTTCAGAGTATGGATGACCATACAGCGAACTGGAGGGGGGGGGCAGAAATAAAATTAAAAATAATTTGGTCAATAAACCCTGTTGGTCGATTTTTACCTCGCACACCGCCGAGTCGTTAAGGAAGTTGATTAGCTTAGTCTAGAAGCTTGATCAGCCAGTAATTTGAGCTTGATAAAGGATTATCTTTATTCCTAACCTAAGCTTATGTTACATTGTTTTATACATATAGTTCGTTCGCGTTAAGAATGCCATGAGTCATCAATGCAACGATAGATACTAGCCAATAAGATTACCGTATTAGAAAAAGTTTTCTTACTATCGGTGATGCTATTGGCTAAATAACCTAATGCTGAGACGATACGTCACTGATTAAAAAAATAAACAAAATTCCACTCTGCGTCTAACTTACTACGCCATCTAGCGAATTATGATGTAATTTTTTGTATTCCAGGGAAAAGCAGCAAAGCTAGTAGCTCTACAAAAAGCGGGAAAGCTGCTCGGCAGCGTTCCCGCGAACAAGAAGCGAAGCCATCGCCGCGCCATACTCCGCGCCGCGAGAGCGAGAGAGGCTAAAGAAAATGACAAATAAAACATTTATTTATACTTCGAGCTTGTTTTATTTTTGTAGTTTATTTGATCGGCCTGTAGAACAGTAGTTGAAGTGGTCAAAGATTTTTTAATTGTTTTGGTGAATATATTTTTAAAAGAACTAACTTGCATATAAAAATAATGTGCTAATTTGTGTTACAGCAAATTTCCTATGAATATTTGTTAAATCTTATTTATTTATAAGGATCAGCAACATGACAACAATATTATTAACATTACAAACACTCCAACTATAAGCAGAGCTTGTGTTATTTATGACCATTTAGCGATGAAAGGGGATGGGGGAAACATGCATATATAAATATAAACCACCAAGAACAAACATCTCCCGCCGAAAGGTCTCCCGGGTCTCACCAGCAGACTCCAAAAGGCCGTAAACGCCCTCGGTGCAAGGTTTCAAATATGGCGTATCGATGTAAACCCAGAAAAGAGTTCTGCGGTGCCTACGCCCAACCGTCCTGCAAAAACTGCAGGTGGTTCAAAATCTCTTCTGTTGCAGGGCCACAAACGCACCTTGGTACGTGCATAACGCGAACCTGCAGAGATCTTGAACTACCTGTAGGTCTGTTGTAGTTGTTGTCTGTAGTGCAACAGCCCCTAAAAACATTTTCGGAAGCGTTCTTCAAACACTCAGAACCCACCCCAATCCCTTAGTTCGAGAGTCCATCTCGTATACTACCCTCGATAGATTCGAAGTACAAAATCGCTAGACCGAGAAACGCGCACACGAACGTAGCCACGCAACTAACACTAGATCTCGAAGCCCTTCAGGCCGCAACTTCTAATTTAAATTCAAATGCTATGAATTCACCTTCAGTGCTTTGAGCACCTTCAGTGCTATGTAATTCCCAGCGGGTGACCCCTTAAGGGCCCCGCTAGTGCGGCCTTTTTCTCCTATTGGTCGTCGCTCAGATGAAGGCTGTGAGGCAAAAAATTGCACGAGTAATTCAGGGGTTTTTTTAGTGGGTAGTGGCTCTGGTAGGCTCGGAGCGAGTCCCACATAACCTCGATCGCGCGCGCGGGGTATGCGTCAGAGCATTTTTTATCCTCTGGCCCTCTCCGTGGAGGGGAACAAAAAAAAAGAACAAACATCTGTGTTCATGGAGGACAGACATTAACACTAAATAGGAATTTGACATTTAAACATGTTAAAATACAATCACCGGTGCATTGACCACGCTGAAAATGTAACTCCAGGCAGTTTGGAGTTGGTATCTGGCCTATTCACATGTTTAACTATTCTAATCCACATGTTGGCCTATTCGCATAAAGGTTGCGATGTAAAGATAAAAACTCAGATTCTTCTTCTAAAACCATTTTGAGATATCACTTTTTAAACACATTTTCGTTAAAATAATTAAACGAAAATGTGTTAAATAATATGAGTCACACTCAACCTTTGAATGACGCTCTGAAGTAGCTCCATTTTCTAAATTCTTTTTGGTTTAACTGTCTTGTCAATTTTTGCGACAAAAGCTGCGTTCCGAATAGTTCCGATGGCCTATTATATCGCTCACAGTGCTATATACCCGTTCCGAATGCCTGTAAGCGTGCTCACAGGGATATCTATACGTCATCAATGACGTAATAAACGCCGCCATTTTCCCGCTCACAGTGCCCAAGTACGGAGTATGGTAAAACTGACCTGACGTTTTTTTGTTGATGTTTTTATTAGGCGATTAAAGAATTTAAACTCTTGTGTATTAATTTCCTTTGTAATAATGTTAAAAAATGGCTCCTGTTTTAATCAGGGTCAAAGACCTTGATGAAATTATAACTAGACCTAAGCGACAACAACCAGAATGTAAGCGCGATATTTACCGTTCCGATTGCAATAGCACAATTATCACTTTTAGCGCGCTCAAACAGTTCGGAACGGTTATGAGCAGTTGTAGCGCTGATAAAGCTGTGAGCGGCAATCGGAACGCACCAAAATCTGTCATCAAAAATACATAGAAAATTGAAGAGTTGCTCATTCCAGGTAATACAAGAGACTTTGTATTGCGATTTAAAAAGATAACTTCTCCGTGACGTCATCATGTGAATTTATTTAAAATTGATTTTAAGTTAAATACTGCACCTTAATCAAAAATACTCTAAAGGTGCTATTAATAAAAATTATCTATTCGAACCATAGTACAACTGTACTCTAGAACTTGTTAATCCAAGAGTAACAAAATGTTAAGTTTGTAATAAGTTTGCCATTAATAAACAAGGCGTTAATTCGGAGTAACAATACTCACTTTACACCGGTTATAATACGAATGTTCAGGCAACTCTCAATATTTCAAAGTAAATAGAATGAGTTAATTAATGATAATGACAGCAAAAACTGTCAAGCAACTGTCAACGCTTCAGGCGCCTCCTTGTGTTGTTGAATAAATTTAAATTGTGTCTGCTCCAACTGTTCTGTGTTCTGCGAGTCCTGATATGGGCTCGATCAAACATTTCGTCGCTTATTAATCGCTGTCAAAACTTTCAGATGAGGTGGTATGGTACCTCTTGCATCACCAACTAGCCTGTTTTTTATAAAATCGATAATAAAAACGGCAGTAGATCGACTAAATCTGTACTTCGTTTTAAACTCAGATTCCTGAAGTTCTTCCAGAGGATTCTTACGTATTTTATAATGTTTCACACGCCTCAATAATGGAATCTCATCAATTTCCTCTATCAGTCTCATATCATCATTAAAGTAATATCTTTCCATTCTTATTTTACAAAATAAATACACAGGGAGCTAAAAAGTTGTGGTCAAAAAATGAAATCATAAATAACTATATATAAGTACCTACCTACTTATTTTACGCATTCTCCATGCTTAGTCATTCGTTAAACTATGTAGCGCCAAGGGTTAAGTCTTACTTCGAGTTTAGAGTTGGAATAGCTTATTCCCTCCTTACTCCATATTTATTAATACAAAATGTCATTACGTCAAATATAAAACTAGGTTTAAAATTAATCTTACTTTGGTCTATGTTTATTAATAAAACCTTAAATGTTTTCTCAAAATCTTTTCAGAAAAATATAAAAAATATATTCCTCAAAACTTTTCATACCGAATTTATAAGAAAGAAGGAAAATATTAAATTAAATTTATGTATTATAATATATTATGTAAAATAAATCATTTTATTTACTTTAACTACTTTGCAATGTTTGTGACCGATACGCATAAAATAAATAGTAACATTAGATTTTGTCTGTAACAGCACCCGGGTGCTATAAGTTTGTTGGATGCCCGTAGCTCCGAATTATATGTAGATTATAGGAATCAGGGTTGAATAGTCCATTGGAGAAATCAACTTTGCAAATATTCCTGTGTTTTCTACTAATCTTTCAATATAAATGAAACTTTCAATATATCTCTTAACATTTCGTCAGCTTTAGCAATGCAAGCGTACGAAAACGGTGTTCATCAGAAGAAAATTGCACTGAAATCCGTTGGGTAGTTTGAAATAGGTACTTAATTTTAAAGAGAAGTTAATATTTAAGTAGAGTTTCTCATGAAGATCTCGTCTGGGGCGGAACCACCGTCCTTGCTATTTTTCCCGCCATATTTACCACGTTAACTTGTTTGTGTTCCGGATTAAAGGAACGAACAGCCACAGTAGGAAACTGGAGAAAGGCATTTCCAACTGAAGTCATCGACAACGCATCATTCATCGATAATCAATCACGGATAATATAAATGAATCAATAACACCTTCCATATCGTCGATGGCAAAATAGAACAATCGACGTCGATCGACGGACTATCTACGTCGACCAGTCGACGGCAGATTAGAACAGTCGACGTCGATCGACGAACACCCTAACTTGACGCAGGTCCTTCCTCGATGACGTCCAGCTGTACACCGCACACAGAATACGTTATATACGACGGTCAAACTGAAAGTTCTTAGAAAATCAAAAACTGATTAAACTAGCTAGTTTTATTAAATCTTTTCAAAATAGTGTCCAATCACGACTACAAGTACATCGCTGCATCCGACGGAACCACTGAGGGAAGCACTTTGCCCACTCGTCGTTAGGGGCTCCGCGACGGCCTTGTGAACCGCAGCGTCCATACAACGTTTTCCTCGAAGGTTTTCTTTTATTTTCGAGGATTAATAAAAATCGTACACATTAAATAGGGAGTTACTTTTGAATCAAAGTCACAAATCCGTTAGGTAGTTTATTTTATCTACGAAATAATAAACCTTTTATATTTTTTCATTATTTTATTTTCAAAATTTCTCATTCAGTATGAAAAACAACAAGATTTGTTTAATTTCTCTAAAAATCTTATAATTACATATAAATTACGATAATAAATGCAATTTGTTGTTATTTACAAAAACGAAATCTAATTTTTCATTATAAAAAATAAATAATATTTCTATAAATACTTAATCTATTTATTAAGTACGTACTTAAAACTAAGTTTAAAAAAATATATATTTTTGTAAATTCGTTGTAATTTTTTACTAAATTATGCTAAGTCGATATGAAACATGATCATTTATAGTAAATTTTAAAAATTATAAAGACTATTTATTTCTTAAGTCTAGACTCTAGACGTAAAAAGATCCACGTAACAGGTATTCAATTTTTTTTCTACCATATTTAAAATAAATTAGTAATTGAGATAATAAATTACATTCATTATTATAATAATTGAAATTATTATACTACTCCGTTATCATGATGTACATTCTGATATAATAAAATAACGTACGTATGCCATTTAGATATCAAAATATATGAAGATCAAAATTGTTCAAGATATCAACAGTTTTGCACAAAAATATTTGAATCGAAAATCTATTGAATTGTTTGAAGTTGTTGAATGTCCATTAGGAGCTCTATAACATTATGGTTCATTAAAGAGAGGAATTGAAAATGGAGTTGCTTATCATGTTCTCTCGCTCGCACACTAGTGCCGTCTATACATCATAATAAGGATTCTCCTGAAATTTTGTTATTTACTTTGTCAGGTTACAAAAACGGACATAGGGTCCTTTCATCCCGAAAAAAGCTCTGTTTCCGATGAAAACAACAATAACGTCGAAATGATAATGGATGGCGCCACGTGTCTTTCAAACTTTCACGCTGACGAAGCCGCTGTCAGAAGCTAGTTTGAAAACCCGGTCTTGCTTTTATTATTTTTGAATTGAAAAAATCTTTTGAAAATTTGTATGCTAACTGTACTCTTTGTCAATGGAAGTACAAGCCGCCATTTATGATTCCTTTCTTTGATGCATCCGCGTATACCAACACGTCCGGGCGGCGCATATGCGGTTTTTGCCGCTCGGGCCGTCGTCCATTCGCATTAGGTCGGCACTACTTAGCACATTCGGTATGCGCGCCACAACCCGAACGGCATTGGCTGCGCGGCATTTCCTGGCAGTACCGCTTAATGCCGCCCCTAGTTGTTACAAATGTCACATCAGACTCTCAGTATCTAGTTTACTCATAAATACTTGACGAAGAAAACTACCTACAAGTCTTAAAAAATAGCGATGATTCCTACTTCTTTATTTTCTACTAAATATCATTTATTTAAATTAAAGTAATATTTAAGTTACACCACAGTTCGTAATTGTAAATTTTAATTTCACCTAACAGATATCCATCTAAAAATTCTATTAATTAAAAAGTAGTTATAAAAGTTTGTCAAAAAATAGTTTTCTTTCTACTTATATAATTAAGATAAAATCGACGGAGTTATATCCATACACCTATGACCATATTGTCTTTTAATAAATAATTTTCAAAATACTCAAATATTATGCGCAGTTGTTTCATGTTTGTTTCAATTACACCAAAAGTACATTCGATGTCTAAAAATATTAATAAAAAAAGTTCGCCAGATCGTTCTTTATCACAATGGTATAAGGATTTCAGAAAGAACCCAAATGTTACAATCACACAAACGGTACAACGAGCCGTAATGTAAAACCGCCATCACACAATCCTACGTACATTGCACGCGCGCATTTGAGCTCAATCAACGAATTTTCTCAAACCATCCCAACCTAAAACTGTAATTCATTTTTCAAGTTTTCGCGCCTAAAACTGCAGTATCTGGTTGATCCAGTCCCTAAACTCGGATATCCTGGTGTAGACCCCGGGTTGGTTCGGTTCCGCACACCCAATGCCCCAAGAAATGACCCCCCCGAGTACGAAACGCCCGTCTCTTTCTCGGGGTACCACCATCGGACCTCCACTGTCACCTGGTGGGAAAAATAAAGATTATTATAATACAATTTAATATAGAATATGTTATTTACTTGTTTTAGAGCAGATTTTTCGATACTCAGATAATTTTTATCTGGATAATAACTTTGACACTTGACATGACTTTCTATAGAGATTATGTCTAGTTATCAAAATTGTTCTACTGATAAAAATAATCTAAGCATTGAAAATTCAACCCTAAATAATTAACAGTTATTTCTACCAATATCGTGTACAAATAAGTTAAGAAAAATAGGTAAAACAAATTGCTTGTGTTTATTTTTTCAGACAAAAAAGTCAAAATGCTTTTAGAAATAGTGAATAATATGTCATTATAATATATATGAATGTAAAAGCCTTGCAATTCGTATTCACGTGAAATGCAGTTCAGAAAATCATAATCATTGCCCTTTGCACCTTAAGATTGTACCTCGGGAGTTATCGCATACTTCGCCCACTGTTCCTATGAAGCGGAGCGATTTTTATAATAAATCCCCAGACGTACACACCAACTGTATGGCTCCAAAGTAAGCAGAGCTTGTGTTATGGATGGCCGTACAGCGAACTGGGGGGGATCCCACAAACATCTGTGTTCATCACACAAATGAATGCCCCGGCCAGGACTCGAACCTGGGACCTTCGGCGTATGAGACAAGGCTATTACCACTACACCACTCGCCGTAAGGGCTTTAACAGATTTCAATGACTGTTTTTGTTAATACAACGTGTTGTCTGTACTAACTGCCCTAACTAGCTACTAAGGTCTTCTGAAATACTCTAATAAGTTTGATAAGTTTTATTTTCAATTTGTGATGCGGAAGGTTGCGGTCGCATTGGTTTTGTTGTACGAAGTTATTCACTTTAGAGATTAAGGCCCCAATATTTTTTTGTGTTGTTTTTAGTTAGAAAGGTATTTATATACAATACAATAATTATTTATTGCCATCATAACACAAACATATATTTTCAAAAAATTATAATAACAAAATAACACAAGCATGAGACAATTTAGGTGGTCTTATTACTAAATAGCAATCTCTTCCAGGCAACCTAATAGGTGAAAGAGATATGATAATGACAGGATTTGGATGGGCATTGCGACAAATTTTAATTATTTTTAATAATTACCTATTATATTAAAATTGATAGTTGTGAACTTCTTGAGTTGGGGTGAATTTTACCAAAAGTCATTATTATTCGTTATCTAAGTTTATAATATATAGTGTAGTGACTCAAATACTTGCAGGATAGGAAAAGAAAACTCCAAATATAATAAGCATAGGGACGTTACATTGAAATCGAATTCGCGCAAGCTGATGAACCGCGACAGTGGAAGAGAAGCTCGGGCGGGGCGCCAGCGTCCTGCGTCATAACTACCGCCAGTTCGGGAACACCTTCGTGAAGAAGAACTGGCAAGAAACTTCACGGGTATATATTTTTCAAAATAAATTTATAGAGTCTCTTTATGTCTATACAAAGTTATTCTTATCTGCATCTGTTAGCTCGGCAAGTCTCCCTCCCCCAAGTATCCAAACGACGAACCCCCTCAAACGCCAACCGTTCACGAGTTAATGGTTAATCAGGGTCATACGTCCGTTTGCTGGCTATGTAAACAGTAAAATAAACTCTCTTTTTATTATTCAGGATATTTATTTTATAGATACGTGTGATGGTGCGATGGATGACAAGCTGGTCCTTCGACAGGCACTTATCTATCAATAGAGCTGGATGGAAAAGAAAGTGAAGTGGCAGATAGAATGAAGCGGCAGCTACTCTACCAAAAAGAGCGGCTCATAAATGAAGAAGAAGGTCCAATCTTGTAATCTAATGAATAATTGTAAGATGCCTTCGCAGCAGTCAGCAACCCTGGGGAGAAATATAACACCTTCACAACTTCTCACAGCCGCCTCTCCCTCGTCACATACAAAGCTGTGCTGGTTGTGACAATACTTCTTGATATACATAAATACATAAAATATAAATAAATATACAAGTTAGCTTCACAGCTATCAGAGTCTTTCCTAACTAAAACCCTTAAAGTTTGTATGTTTGTTGCTGAAAAATACAAAAACGGCCGGACGTGATCGGCTGAAAACTTAAAAATGTGGAATATAACGGCCTTAATACCACATTTTACCTCAATTTTTTTAATTATATTGTAGTTACCTGGCCGCGAACTCAGAAACGTGGGACAAAACGTGATTCTTCTCGATCGTTGGCTGAAAACGAAATAAATCCTTCAAAGAAGCTGGAATACCTTCACAGCTATCGGAGCCGCCGCGCCGCCACCCGGCGCAGATGAAGATGTTGGGGATGTGCTCGTTGTAGCCCGCGGCGCGATACATGGCTTCGCACGCGGTGTTGTTTATCACTGGGACTGACACCTCTTGTAGAACTGAAGGCAGGGGGCCCTCTGTAATGGATAGTAATAGTAAATAACTATTGTAATGTCTGAATAGGTATTGTATTACAGGGAAAACAATAGAGATGAAAAGTGTTATTAAAATAAAGTTATCAATCATATCATAGAACAAACTGTGTTCATCACACAAATGAATGCCCCGACCAGGCCTCAAATCGGGGACTTCCAGCGGATTAGGCAAGGTGGTTTACCACCGACGCTACTCCGCCCTCGATAATACATAGATTTGAATGTACCTAGTAGAAAATGTCCCATTTCTTACCGTCATAAAGTCGACCCCATCCAGTGACATAAGCGGTTTTTCCCACGTAATTATCATCGTTGTCGGGAACGCAAACCGGGATAATGTTGGGCTGGAACGTCACCGGCTCGTAGAACCTTGAAAATTAAGAAAGATATTAAAAGTAAAATATTTAAAAACTACATTAACTGTCATAACTGTTTTGTCTTGAAGAAGATAAATTTGAGTAACGTGCGATACAGAGAGCTGTGGTATACGCAAATATAATAAAGTAAGATCTCATACAAAATCTAGAATCACAATCATGCGATGCTTATTGTGGTACTCTTTCACTATACTAGCATTCGGTCACTTCCAATAAATAAAATAATTTAAAATTACTCCTCAGCTCTCCAGAAATGTATTAAATATTATAGATATATTAAAATACTAATGAATTAGTCAAGAAATCAGTATAAAACCAAGTTTTTAAGTTTAATCCCAACGAAAAATCAAAGGGCGAGGATCGTTCATCAAAAATAACCATTTTTGGCATCGGCTTTGTAAACTTGTATTGATGCAGGACTTAAAATATTTTAAATATAATATACAGAGTGTCCAGAAAGTCAACGTCCAAATGAAAGGGGTTCGCGCACCAAATAGTAAAAAAAAAATATTAAAAAAATCTATGTGGATTAGTTTAGTAGATACAGGATGATTTCTAAAATATGCAAAAAATCACTCCTTATAGCAGTAATTCGTATGCTGAATCTGTAAATGCTGATCGATTTTGATTTATTTTCGGTTATTAATTGGTCACTAAATGTTCTTATGTAATAAACCTTTGATACAAGCAAATCTATTATGGTACGATAGAAAAAAGCAACAAAGAAAAACAAATTTGTCGCAATGTTTTGTACAGCAGAACGTGGCTTTCAAATTGTCTTTGAGCTTGGATTGGTGCTGAATTAGAGTAAAAATTAGTTTCAACAGTAAACTTGCTGATCTCGCGCTCACGCACACTCACGTAACATGTTTGTACACGTGGTTATTGTTCACACAAGTACAGCGAAAGTCGCTTCGTTTGATGTGCCTGAATACAGGAAAGTTTGTTTCCTAGCTTTATCTCGATCAGTTAAAGGAGTAAATTACCTCAACAAGGCCAGGTCGTACTCGAACGTGGCGGGGTCGAAGTGCGGGTGGGAGGCCACGATCTGAACGCGTCTCTCCGCGAACCCGTAGGGCTCGTCCTCCGTCGCCAAGTCGTACTCCCCAAGACGAACCAGGAGTTCTGATGGAGGGACACTAGAAAAAAGATTTGAAATTATAATTGTAGATCGATAGGTAGACGGATAAAAAGCTTTATTGTTACTTCAGACATACAAACATTACAAATAAATATATGCATTAAATCACAAACAAGACGCATACGACGATTGGTGTAGTGGTAAGCAGCCTTGCCTCATACGCCGAAGGTCCCAGGTTCGACTCCTGGCCGGGGCATTCATTTGTGTGATAAACACAGATGTTTGTTCTCGGGTCATGGTTGTTGTTGTTTGTATTTATATATGTATGTTTATTCTGGGTTCCCCTCAGTCTGCTGTATGTTCATCCATAACACAAGCTCTGCTTACTTTGGGGCTATTTAGTTGGTGTGTTTGTCTAGGGATTTATTATTATTTATTACACATAAAAACATACAACAAGTAACATTATGTTAATTTGGTTTTAGATAAATATGTTAAGGTGTACGATAATTTTTTGGAAAGCTATTTATTATTCTAAAGTAATTGGAATCAATTAAAACACAAAATAAGAATTCATCACTTGAAGAGCCCATTTATGTATTACGATTAAATCATAAATATCTATTCATGATGTACGACGTACATTGCTTGATCGACGACAGTTCAAAGACTAATGGTGTAATTATGTTGAAACTTAGTATTTACACTTGTTATGATTCACTGAACACGTGACTACACAAAAGAGCATTATCATCCCCTTCCAACCCCCTCATTCTTCGAACTTAAAAACGCTCCTACGTAACACTAGGTGCTGGTACTATAGGAATAAGTCCTTGAACGGAGCGGAGCGGATTATTAAGGACTCCAACTCTCAATGCTAATTTTAACACAACGGCTTTTACTGAAAAAGAGTGACCAGACGAGAGTGAATGGATTGAACGAGTACACATGAAGTTGAAAGATGAGCGAAGAGGAGTCCGCTCGCAAGCAACATTACATTCATAGAAAAATATCGGCCCTTTAGAAGTTGTGAATATTATGAAATCATTGAAAGACATCCAATCTCTTGACTTAATATTTTTGAATTTTTTACAAAACAAGCTGTACAAATTACGCAGGTACTTTCCTCTTGGCGAAGGGTTCATATCACATGATAGATCTACCTGGTTCTTGTAATACCTTAATTTAACAATACTTTTCCTACTCAAGAGTACACGCTTGAAGAATTTAAAATTTTTCCGCGATTTTCAACTGTCGGTCGTTCAAATATGGAAGAGAGATCGTGTTTGCGTACTATTATTAATAATATAAATAATAATATAATAATAATAATCCCCAGACAAACACACCAACTGTATGGCCCCAAAGTAACAGAGCTTGTGTTATGGATGACCATACAGCGAACTGGGGGGACCCAGAATGAACATATACCCATATATATAAATATAAACAACTATGACCCAAGAACAAACATCTGTGATCATCACACAAATGAATGCCCCGGCCAGAATTCGAACCTGGGACCTCCGGCGTATAAGACAGGGCTACTGACCACAACGCTACTCGGCCTTCATTATTATTATTATTTGACATTTGTAATATATATATATGGCAGTGTATTAATATATACAGGTTCAAAAAATTTACCACATTCTAGCAATTAAAGAAATTTGATTTCGAAGAGTAATCAAGTTGTCTACAACGTTGTCGATCTTAGAATTGCAACTTGGCTAGTGCCCCAGAACCACTAAAAACCCATCACATGTTTATAGGTAATTCTTTATTAGTGGAAGGCAAAAACTATTCCACTCCGTCTCGCTTAGCTATTTCCCGCGCATTTCCCTTTCGCAATGAAAGGCAGTCATTATAGATTGCTGATCTTTTTGATATTTCGCTTGTGTCCAATGACAACGAGGACAATATTATTGAGAGTTTTTAGATCAGAACTGCTTTGTTGTTTAGTCGTATGAGTGGTCGACACCAATCGGCAATGCTGGATGGTAAAGATATATACGTATAGAGGAACGTTCGGAAAAATCCGCCCGGCCAGTGCCGTTTGGGTTTTGCCGAGGCAAGCCCAATGAGCCGACATGTATATAACCCGAATGGACAATTCGATTGCCACTTGCCGAATACGAAAACAATTAATTCGCTTTAGCATTGCCGTTCAGAAAATACTTCCGTTCCAAATTTAAATATAATGTTGTTTTGACGAAGCGTTCAGTAGGTAACTCCATAAACTAGTAAACTTGTTAATATGATTTCTTGACAAATTAAGGTTAATTTGTAAAGTAATTGGGCTGTGTTATCACTAATAATATAAATTTGATGTTATTTAAGCACGAGTAAGATTCAATACGATACGATATGTATTTTTGAGGTTTAATAGCACTGGCCGTAGATGGTAAATTAAAGGTTTTAACTCTTTTTATTTTTGTCATATAAATGACTATTATATAAATGACTATATAAATAAGGCAAAGGGATAATGTTTTCCACCCAAAAAAAAAGTACTTTTCTATATTATTTTGTATTTTTTGCTAGTCACGTACCTACCCTAGAACCCCTTCAACTTCTTCATTGGCTGCCCTTTTGCTCGCGCCTTGTCAAGTGATAAGTTCCACGTAGTTTTCTAATATAAAATCTTATAATTTTAATTAGTAAACATATTTGTATACAGGTCGGCTCGTTTTGCCAATACCCGAACGGCAACGGCCGGGCGGTATTTGCTCCGAACGTTCATCTACACATCGCCGGCCCGAATATGTGGGGAGTACTCCTGAAATCCCGCTTCACCATAAATTTCCACCAGGTGAGATGGCAAATACCTAATTACCAATAGGCAAATAGTCTCTGTAGGTAAATAAGCTCTAAGATATTGTTAGTTTGATTCCTAAAAATATTGTATAATAATCTTGGTAGTTCATTAGTTAATAATAATAATAAATTCTTATAAATGTATATACGATATCTAAAAATTATATACGGTACAATTTCATGGAATACATAACAATAAATGTCCGTTTTCATACTGCTGACGTCAGCGTGCAAAAATTATGTCATAATTAGTACAAAAAAAAAACAATACAATCTATAAAAACTAATTGAGCAATGTCACAATATTTTAAAATTATAATAGTTATTTATGTTTAAAGGAATGCCAAAGTCATGTGAGATACAATGTCAAATTAAAATTGGAATATGTCCAACTAATAAAATTTTAATAATTTTAATAAATCAAAATACAATTCTACTTAATCGTAAACAGGGTCAAATCAGTTAAAATCAATTTTATTGTTATTTATTTATATAATAAAATCCCAAAACGAACACCCCGACTAGTCTACAAAAAGAAAAAAAAATCTACAGAACTTTCGATCCCTCATTAAACAAGCATAGATAATACAAAACCCCCATAATTTGCAATGTAAACAAAGGGCTACGAGTAGCTCACTCATTCGAACTTTATACTCGGAGTCTCACGTGGCCGTGATAAGTTAATACCAAACTTACACATGCTTACAACATGCAACAAGATATACTTAGTTTATGAAACACTACATTCTGCCCGCAGATTCGCACGCGTAAACGTTAAAGAAATTTTCGCATGCAGTTAATAACTTCTGCGTAATATGAAAAATGTATCAGAATCGTTCCAGTAGTTCGCTGGTTGACGAACAACAAACACAGAAAACCAATCTGACTGGTCCGAGTCCTGGCCGCGGCATTTATTTGTGTAATGAACACACATGTTTGTTCTGGTTTGGTATTGTTCTGATTTTTGGGGTCACGTTTATTTTGGGTGCCCCCCTAGTTCGCTATAAGGTCATCCATAACACAAGCTCTGCTTATTTTGAAGTGTTTTAAATTTGGTATGTTTGTCTTGGGATTATTATTAAATTCTTCTTATTCTTATAAATCTAGATAAAGTCTAAAAATACTTACTGTTCAACGCAATGCGCCGCCGTAATAGCCCAGTTTTCATTCAAAAGGGCAGCCCCACATTTGTGCAGGTAAGTAGAGGTCCTGAACTGCCGCAGCGATATCTGCCACGGCCATTTCCCAAACGTGGACTTGGCACCTCCCACGATCCGGGCCTGTGGCCATAGGCGCCGTCCACACACTGCCAGCACCAAAAGTGTCGAGTTTAAAATCATTATCACGAAAAATTATATCATTCCACTCGTTTAACGTCTAAATTATTAAATTATACAGTCTTTAACGGATTAAAAACCACAGTCCAACAAAAACCGCCATAAACTTTGTAATTAACGACTTTTTGCGATATAACAATCTGACCGTCACACAACGCTTGATTCACTTCACGGACATTACACACTGCAACTTAGTTATTTTTTTAATTTTTAATCCCTGTAACATCTTTATCCTTATAATCCCATGACATGGTTTAAAAAAAACAACATAACCTTGCTCTACTGAACGCAACTTCCGTGTTTTAAAAAGAGAACACAATTTATAGTTTTAAAACCACAAATATGCACTTTAATCCGTCCTTGCTTCTGCCTTGGCAATGGAACGATCGCAGCGTTCGACCGCTGACAACTCTTTGTTTAAATTGTGGACGAACTTGAGTTTTTTTCATTTTTTTTTCATAGAGGCGTGAGGATACATTGTCAATGCCCTGTGCGGGCTTTGACCTGGACGTGTAAAAAACTAATTTTGCCGCTGTGCATTCCAGTATGTTTATTTGAAGGTGTAGATATGCGTTTATCTTAAGTTTGGTCACGCGTGTTTATTTGATTATATTGTAAATACAACAACTTAAAGAGTAGCACACTGACTTGGATTTAAGCATTTTTCAAAACATACAGCTATGTCTTTATTCAGATTATATTATCCTATTATCCAGGAGATCGCAGCATGAAAATTAAATATTAGGAATAATAGGGCTAATCATAGTTATACTATAAACATAGATACTGAATGATTTTACGTTTTTCTTTGCATATTTATAAATATTTAAATTGTGGTATTGGGATCCCTCTTTACTGTTTTTAATACTAACCTGCACTTTATTTCTAGATTAAGATAACATATAAATGATTTTAAACTAATTTCCCTTTTATTGTAAAAAATTGTCTGTTGTCAAATACAAATAAAAGCAAATAAATGTTTTCTGTGGTGTCTACAGTTAATGTGGTCGTTGAGGCTTGTATTGAATACATCTTTTCAAGGGTGACCGACTGTGATTTTGTTTCAAACCTATTGTAATAAAAATATATGCATCTAGCACGAGCGATATGTAAGTAGTAATCTTACACAATAGGAAGTAAAGTATCAAGGATGTAGGTACGCGTTAAGTAAATTATCTAACGAGGAATTGGCCTGTAATTGTTTACACATAATAATAAAACTATGATTTTTCCCCTTAGATGTAATCTTTGGCAAACTAAGTAGTGTAATGTAGGTCTGAAAGTAAAATAACTCAAATACTTTGATTCAAGTAAGATGAGACAAGCTGCTGAGGCACGGAACTCAAAACTGTTGTTCCCGGTGGCCTAATTTTACTTGTCAAATGTGTAGTCTTTCGCGAACCGAACCGATAATTATTCTTTATGAGGGCGAATGCGAGATAAAATTATCTCGTTTATGACAGGGATAACTGAGTTTGAACGAGTGAAGACCTGCGGCTGTACCAGAGCCATTTTACAGGTGCATTATGTAAGCCATCTATCTCCCGCCATTTTACATCAATCAAAGCTTAAGCAGCGTGAGGAAACGAACAATAATCTAGTTGACGTTTTGAAACAAATCTACCAATAGAATTGCTTAAAATTCCTTAGTAAAAGTGACAAAGATAATTATAGACCATTATATATCTTTAACCATATTCAGCGAATAAATGTTTCTTTTTTTCTTTCTTTCTTTCTTTCAAAGCCATTATGGTGGGTTAAATTATGAAAATTAGTTTCCAAGTTAGATTTAGAAAATTTTTAGTTATATTAATAGGACTTTGATTTTTGTTATCATGTTCCTAACTTTATATTTGTAATTATTGTTTTCAGGCCTGAATAAACTAATAAATAATGCGTTTCAGTGCGTTTCAGTAGTCTAGAGGGAATATCAGTTTACTGACTTTTACTTAAATATATTTCGTTAAATTGCTTACCTTCTTTATAATTGCTGACATTGAAGGATTCGGGAGTTGTGGAGGATACCGTGGTCGCTTCCGGGGCTGCAGCTGTAACGTTCTGAGTTGAAGAAGATCCTGTAAGCCATTATAATACTTTAAATACTTATTTACAAACAAGATTTTTACACATCAATGATATAGATCAGGGTTTCTCATACTGTGGTACGCGATGCCCTCGGGGTTCGCCATTCGCCGGTAGGTGCGCGACATGATTTACATAATGGTGGGTAGACGACTTAAGGTTAAAATTACTCCTGAAATCGACTCAATTTGCGCAAAGAATTTAGCCCGTCCATCACATTAACTCAAAAACCAATTTTTTTTTTGGTACTGTATTCTACCTTTTATTGAAATTAAAAACTTTATTTTCTTCAACAGCTAAGTTTATTATAATCTTTAGGGATAAGGTTTAGGGGTCCGCTGTCATATGAACACTTTAACAAGGGTACGTGAAGCCATAAGTTTAAGAGCCCCTGATATTGATGAACAAGCAAAGATCCACTACTACAAATTAAATAAAAGGAATTACTTAAATTTTATATGGGCAAAGTGGGCAAAAAGTTACCAGAATTAATGCGCTGGATAAAGGTAGTTAAAGTGGTTATAGCTAAGCTCCAACTTTGAGCCTACAAGCCTTTCACGCACCGACCAAATACATTTTTCTATTGTTGACTTATAATAATACTGTTTGTAAACCAGCCTAATATGTAATTGTAAATTGAGTCGCATTTCATGCAAGCATTTATATGACGGCGCATCATTGAAAATCGTTTTTTTTTGTGTAATTTAAGTTGATTTTTGATTATCGATTTTAATTGCAAATTATTGTTGTTTAAAAATAATCTAGAATTTGATGAAAACAAAATGATTTGGACACCTGCTCGGCAACTTCGTCATATATAGTTTAATGAATTTACGGATTCTTACCACGATTTTTGATCGCATGGTGCTTGCAACAACATCGAAATATCGCACGAAATAACAATCAAAAATCGTGGTAAGAATCCCGTAAATTCATTAGAAAATAACCGCGATAGTTTAAAACAGTTGACATTTATAATAGGTCTTTACCTATGAAACTGCCGTTTTGCCGTACTGGCCATTTTAAATGAAAATATTTTTTTTTTGACTGATAATTCTAATTTCAAATTAATTTTATTTGACAAACATGGAATTCTTTTTCTAAAATCGTCATTTGTTTAATAGTTAGTGTTTTGTTTTCAACGCATTCGAACATTTTTCGTCATTATGGATAAGTTAAAAATTCGAGTAATTATGGAGTGTGAGTACCGTCGTGGCAGCAAAGCGGCACAAGCGGCACGCAACATCAACGACGTTTACGAAGCGAACACTACAAACGAACGCACCACCCGTTATTGGTTTACCCGCTTCCGTTCTGGAAATTTTTACCTGAAAAACGAACCCCGTGGTCGTCCGAAAACTTTGGTCGACAATGACGAATTAAAGGCAATTGTGGAAGCTGATGAAACTCAATCCACGGCTGAATTAGCAGCAGCTTTCGACGTTAGCATCAAAACAATATTGGTCCATTTGCGTCAAATTGGCAAGGTAAAAAAGCTTGACAAATGGGTACCCCACGAACTCAATGACCGCCAGCGCGAAGTACGCGTGGAGACGTGCCTTGCACTGCTCAGCAGGCATACAAATGAAGGAATTCTGAACCGCATTGTTACTTGTGACGAGAAATGGATCCTGTTTGACAATCGTAAGCGCTCAGCAAGTTGGTTGAACCCTGGTTCAGCACCCAAACAATGCCCTAAACGAAAACTTACCCCTAGAAAAGTGATGGTCACTGTTTGGTGGTCTAACGCGGGTGTAATTCATCACAGCTTCTTGCCAAACGGGACAAGCATTACTGCAGATGTGTACTGTGAAGAACTGAACACAATGATGGAGAAGCTCGCACGTCTCCAACCAGCTTTGTCCAATCGTTCGGCTCCACTGCTCCTGCACGACAACGCGTGACCTCATACTGCACAGCAGACGGTCTCCAAGCTACAAGAGTTGGGGTTGGAAGTTCTCCGTCATCCGCCGTACTCACCAGACCTTGCGCCTACACACTTCTACTTTTTCCAGAATTTGGATAACTTCTTGGCGGGAAAAAATTTCAATACCCGAGAGGCAGTACAAAATGCCTTTGAAGAATTTGTTGCCTCCCGTCCAGCTGATTTCTTCAAGAAAGGCATCAATAAGCTACCAATGCGTTGGCAAAGATGCATTGATTGCATGGATGATTATTTTGATTAATAGAAATAAAAAATATATAAAAAAATTACGCTTCATTTATTTTGTGAAAAACGGCAATTTCATAGGTAAAGACCTAATATACTATCTAAATTGCATATTTACTAGAGATTTCTTCCTGTAAACGAAATAACACAAAAGTGCAGGTTATCAGTTATACTAAGACACAGTCTAAGACACATATGAGACACATCTCTCTAACAGGATTCGAACTTGACTCCTACAGACCTAACATGACAATTCTTCGCTAGGTCTTTTCTTCAAGAGACATTGACCAAGCCAATGAGACGAATCGGCTTCCCCTTTCAATCAATTAAAACTAACAGAAACAAGGGCAGTGAAAAAAACACTTTAAAAATACTTTGGTAATTTAGTCCAGTAATAGTTTTGTATTTTGGAATACGTAGCATCACGTTTGACAGTAGTCCAGCCAGCTTGCGGAACGCTTGTCACCTGACACGTTACTGTAGAGAGAGATGCTTAATTTGGCTGTCGAGAGCTTCAGGTACACCTGCTGGTGTAGAAGGCATGGCTCACCATGAGGACTTCACGTATGTTACTTTATAGATTAATAGATTTCGTGTTGCACCCCATCTGAATCCATGAAGATTCGTTATGACTGGAGATCAAACGATAACAAAAAAAAAATTGATGGCTAAATTCTAAGCAGTGTAAATTAGCATGCCGACAGTTCTATGGCGTATTTACACGCACTCGAGAAGGATTTAGTAGTGAAATAATTAAGATCTTTTTTTTAATACCAATACTAACTATATATAAATACTAACGAATAAAAATTTAAAATTCAATTAAAAGAGCTTTGACTAGGTGAGGTGCAAAGGAAATGATCTGCTTCTAAAATTAACTATTAAAAGTTATTATGTGATCCCCAAATTTCAATTATATTTATGTATGTGTATGTATGTAATAATCTTTGTTAATGGTTATATCTACATATGTAAGTATACTTATATGTGTTTTCCATGTTCGTTTTTGTTTATTCATTTTTTTTCTTTCATTTACTTAATAATAATTAACCTACCTCACTTATGTTCTTTGTCATGACTTTCTTTGAAACTTTGTAACACACCTGTGCTACCTAGAGGTTGGCTGGTAGAAAATGCCTTGTGGCATTAAGCCACCCCGTACAATAAAATGTGTGCAAATTTTAAAGAAATAAAAATTACATTTTAGTGTAGTTGAGTATTAAATATTTTAAGGGTGTATTTGCTTGGCTTTGTCTGCCATGTCATCTGATGGAAAGTAACGATGAAGGTCTGACCAAATTACCAAAGTATTACGGATGTCAGGTACACCCTACTTTTACAAGCTACGGGATTATATTGGCTGCAAAAACAGACGCAGGTAATTCCTTGCATACTTTGGAAACACCAAAATGGAATTATCAAATCTTTTAATACGACTTTTGGGTGTTTTCAGAAGGTTCTACTAAATATAATAAATCCTGGGCTCTCTTCAGGGGTGGTCTTTGACTCTTCGGTGAAACTCCTTACCCTAAGGCTAGAACTGATTATGCGCCACGGTTATCCTTAGCGATCCAACCTAGAAATTTTGCCAATCTTTTGGCCAGTTTGTCCTATGTAAAGGTAGTTATTTAGGCGGTATATATCATCTTTAATTATTTTCTTCCCTTGTTTTTCTGTTTACTACTATTGATTTGTAAATATTCCTGTTTGCAACTATATAGCTTCTATCGCTTAAGTAAAATGCAAATGTAGAATTACTCTTACCTTCACTAGAAGCAGAAGTAGTTTCCACCTTCATATCCTGACCAGCTTCGGTAGAACTGACAGCATCAACTTTGACAGGAGGAGACGGCGTCAAAGTGACATTAACTGTAAACTCCATTAGAGGAGATGTAGACTGCACTGGCTTCTCCGTTCCAACTTCAGTTAAGGACTGCTCTGAAGTCGGTTTTGGGATTTCTGATAATGAAGGCGATTCGGAAGAAGATGGCGATGGTTCGGAAACGGAAGGAGATTTTTCCGGGATCGATGGCGTTGTTTCGGGTACTGGGGATGTAGTTTCGGGATTTGGTGATGTAGTTTCGGGTGACGATTGAGAAACTTCAGATATTTGAGAAACTTCTTCAAATGGAATTGCAATGGGAGATTCTGATGATGGAATGGGTATTTCTATTTTTGGTGCTTCTGTTGAGATGGGTACATTAATTAAGGTGGTTATGGGACTTGATGGGTCAAATGGTGGTGTGTATGATGTGGGTTCTGTAGATTCGAAGACTGTTGGCGTTTCTGTTGAAGGTTTTTCTGTATAATATTCGGTGGTGTCCACCTGTATTTGGGTTGTTTGGGTTGTTGGTGCTTCGGGTGTAGTTGTGGTGGTCGTGGTCGTGGTAGTAGTGTCGGGTTTTGGTGGTATGGTGGATATCAGTATCCATCCTTCTGGTGGCGTTATTGGCGACCATACTTCTGTAAATTAAAAGGTTTATGTTTTAATAGGTAAGTCATTCTGTAAGTTTTGTTAATAATTGAGATGACAAATTGGCCTGGATTAAATATTTTTAACATCCAACACGAGATTTAGGTGAAAATAAATAAGTTTCATTAATATAGAACACTTTTAGGAATTTACGAAAATGAAATGGAATGGCCCTTATGTGTAAACTAACGTTGAGAAATGCCTTTTAAATCCCACGGAAGCTTAAAATAAAACGTTTAATTTCATTGAAACAGTTTTTTTTTTGTTTCTATAAGACTACATAAACATGTATTGTGTGTTGGAAAATGATCGGTGGAAATCTGATCATTAAAAATAAGGACCTCACAATCTATATCGAACCCGCATTCTATTAATGCACTGATAAAGTATGGTTGACAAACTATACGATGAGAAAATAAATAAATAATAAAAAAAAGGAAAACAATTTAGCGAGCCAAATATCGCCTCAAAAATCCATCCGCAGTTATCAAAACTCCTTTTCCAAATTTCACCACCGGCAACCTTCAACTCCGACGGAATTCCTCGGCACTTTATCTTTTCGGCCTAAATTCACCTAAGTAAAAGTTCTTTCAAGTAAGTACTTTCCCCACTGCCCTCGGGCAGATCAAAGTAATACAGACCAACTTCAACCACGACAACTTATGTTTGAAATCTTAATCACGAATTTTGTGTCGTGAGGTTGGCAACCCAGATTTGTTTTGAAGTCAGTGAAAAGTTTTTTTTTTGTTGGTGTTGTATAGTAAAGTCTTTTTGTAGTTTAATTGGGATTTATTTGCTTAGATCATTAAATGATTTTGCGAGTGTATATTTTAGATTTATCTTAGGTTAAAAGGTTGGTACCTATTCAATCAAGAGAGTGTGTGAAAGAGAGACAATTTTTTTAATATTCAATAAAGGACTAATCATATGAAACTATTTGAATACTGTTCAAACTTATGCTATGCTCCAGAAAAATCTCATGATACCTTCTGAGGAAGAGTTAAAAGTTTGAAAGACTAATGTAATGATTTCTGGTTGCTTAAATACCTACTTTCAGAATACCATCAAATCAAAAAACCGAAACACTTAAACTGTACATACGGGATACTTAAAATGGCTTATATTTCAAAATAGGCTTAATGTACATTTGAAACACCAAAGTTTGAAAACAAACCTACGGTTGAAACCCGTTTAAAATACCTTATGGGGACAACATCTAAAGTTATTATATAAATTATATAGTGTTTGGAAAAGTGGTTTTTTGTTCAATATGGACTTTGTTAGTTTACTGTGACTTACGGTTCAACTTTATTTTTAAAACTATGATACAACACGAACAAAATAGAACATTCAAAAATCTTAAAGAACTTAAACGAAAGGCATAAAATACTTTTTAATTTTAAGTTTACAACTGTTTGTGAACTGCGGTGTTGTGTCCATTCGACATTTTAAACTTTCTATATTTTAAATTTAGGTAAAACAACCATATAGGGATTTAAACTTGGGTATTGAAAACGTGGGGTTTTTACCGGTTTTTATTTGTCTAGTTACAAAGTATAAATGGGATGCTATACCTGGGTTGACACGTTCGAAAATTACATTAATAATAATAATAATAATAATAATTCATTTATTTGAGAGACTGTGAGAATAAGTTCTTTAATATAATTTTTATGTCCAATTCACAGTCTGTCTGAACAGACGTGCAAATATTAACTATTTTTATGTCATTATACAAACTAAAAAAATAAAAATACTAACGTTTAACATTCTAAAACCAAAAAATTATTAATCTAGTCTTAGTAATAAATTACAAATCACATTACAATTTTACAAATATCAATCAAACATTAAATTAAATACAAATATGTCAAAAGGCAAGATAAGTTAAATAGAAGTCAAGTACAAAATTAATTAAGTTGCTACTGTCATTAAGTCATTGTCTTTCAGACAATCCTCTATTTTATAATAACATTTCTCCATCAATAGCCTGAACACCTTATGTTTAAACTCCCCAAAGCTCATTTTTTTATAGCAATCAGGAAGATGGTTATAAATAGCGATTGCCATACAGTACGCATTTCTAGAGAAAATCTGTAGACGTCGTTGTGGCACGTATAATTTGTTATCAAACTTTATTTTATTTCTTGTTCTGTAACTATAGAAATCTATCTGTAATTTAAAGAGGTACATATTTTTTTTTCGAATATTAATACTTCGAGTATGTAGAGACTGGGCAAAGGAAGAATTTTTTTTGCTCTAAATAATGGTACACAACTGTCCGTAAAGTCTGCTCCACATATTGCCCGGACACATTTTTTTTGAGCTATAAAAGCCCTGTGGACATCTACAGAGTTGCCCCACAGTACCAGACCATATCTTATTAAAAACTTAAAAGAAATTCTGTCCAGCAAATTTTTTGAACCTTTCTTTTTTATAGTTCACATTTATTAACAAACTTCGAAAGGAGTGGTGATCTTTTACTCCACACTATATTTAATACTATACAAGATCTAGTAGAATTTCAGTTTCACAATCATTGACCAAAATAAAGAAGTGGACACCCTAGTTGTATTACGATAACGGTATTCCGAAGAGTGATTTTGGTTGAATTTTGTATATATTTATGCTCGTAAGTTAACTTAACTAATCGATTATATAGTGCATTTTATCGAAGATATTGATATTTTATTAAAAATACCCCTGAAAGGTTGCCAACCCTTTGTTTTAGACAAAAAGAATACAGCGGAGCCTCTACATCTAATTTCATTTGTTTTTATTAATCCATGTTTCGGTCTCTATTTAATACAACTAGAGATTTACACCGACCACTAAACAATCAAACACCAGTTCGGAAAATAATTATCAGACTTGAAGAAGATCTATCCAGAAATAAAACGCAGGATAACGGTATTCCTTAGTTTTAAACAATTGAAGAATGATATTTTATAAAATGTATACAGAAAATAGCAGACTGGTTTTCTATACACAATAGCAAAAAATTACCATTAAAAAACAACCGTAAACGAAACAACAAAACAAATAGGTATTCAGCGTTAGGTGCGCGTGGGCAAATGATGTACGAATCAGATATAATATCGATTTTCAAAGACAATGACGGATCGGTGATGCCTGACACCGAAGTTTTATAACGGGACTGTATATTATTAACCCAGCTTCGTAATCACGACCAATTCTATTGTTTTATTTTTGCAATTTGGAGATATATTTGTTGATAAAGTTGCGGGATGTTTTTTTCATTTCCCCGGAGAAAGAAGGCCATATTGAGTTTATGATACATTTACATTTATAATTTATATTTTATAGTTACGAAACTTCTTAATGTTTAACATTATCTTATGCTGTCTTAAATAGTAAATAGCGGTGGTTTGAGGCGCTTTCTGCTGAAATTCTGGTTAGTCAGTAACTCAGTGCAGCAGCAGATGTTAATAACTGAACACACTGCAATTATATTCCTATTCATTATGTAAGTAACATATTGCTAAAATTGTGTAAAATCATGTTGGTGGTTGAAATGAATTATTATTATTACGCAATAACAATTTTCTGGGTTTTAAAATATACTTTCTCTAGTTGGAGAGAAACAAAGGAAACAGTTTTAAATGTTGTTGTCACAATAAAGAACTATATTTTTGGGGTTATACAAAATGACAGACATGAAACTATGAAACAATATCTATTCCAACAAAAACATATCTTTGTTAAATGTTAAATTAATTATGGAGAATACATTTTCAATGCAACTTTATTTAACGCACAATTTTAAAAAACTCCTTTTTTAGTATCATCATTATATTAACGAGATTCAAATGTATAGCTAAAGAATATTTATAAACCTAGCAAAGACACTAACTATATCTCTTTAAGATATACTGTAATCTGGACCTACATACGTGTTAGAACAAACTGTTATCACAACCTTGAACTCGCTTGACATTATCTTCGACAAACTTTGGACCGTGCCGTCGCGTTTATTTCCTGTTTCCGTCAAAATTTCGGGATAAAACTTGTTATTGCAATTACTCGTACTATATTTTATTCCGAGTATTTGAAAAAATCCGTTCGGAATTTGGCGGGGCCAGCCGTATGTGTCGACTTACAAAGAGCCCAAATGGCCAATCGACAAGCGGCATGTATGTAAATTCCTTCATGCCAGCCTTGTCGTTCGACAAATACTGTTGTACCGAATGTGCCGGCCGAGCGTATGAGTAGCGCTCTTCAAAATATTATACATATATCTTTTGTTCTAAACCTTTGATTCCTGAATACAAAGTTTCATGCTGATTGAAAGTTGAATGAACTAAGTCACAGTCCGTTTCAACAAACACTCTGCGTTGTGTAAGTAATAAGTAATTAATAAATCCCCAGACAAACACACCGACTGTATGGCCCCAAAGTAAGCAGAGCTTGTGTTATGGATGACCATACAGTGAACTGGGGGGGAACCCAGAATAAACATACATAAATACAAAAACCATGGCCAGAGAACAATCATCTGTGTTCATCACACAAATGAATTCCCCAGCCAAGACTCCAACCTGGGACCTTCGGCATATGAGGCAAGGCTACTTACCACTACACCCCACGAATTGACAAATTTAAAGGATGTCTAATGTCAGACAGAATTAGCATATATTGGAATATATTTTGAGTAGGTGTTTATTTAGCAGGATTATAACAGAGACAAGAGTGATATAGGGCCGAGTTCTTGTAAGTACATAGAAAGTAGGTTACCTGAGACCTGAGCTGACCTACTGGTAACTTCATGCACTCAGCTCAACTGTCTCCATATAGATTCACAGAATATACAGTCGAGTTAATTTAATCCTGGATTTAGGATAATGAATGCGGATGTATGAGCGAAGTGAGCTTACATTCGCATTGCCAGGTGTACAGGAGCAGATATAGAGGACTTAAAATAAATCAAAGATAAGGTTATTGATCGGTGCCTCAATTTATAGGCTGACGTAATACGTAACATTAACGCACTCGTGATCGGTTTTTCTATGTTGGAGCTTGTTGGCTTGCGCTGTTATAAATGCTATTTTTATGATGTGAAGATCAATATTCAATCAAAATTATATCTATAAAATCTGATGAAAATTATCTGAGCATTGAACAATCAGCCCATAGATATAATATATCTTATGTGTTATACAATAAACATGTACATAAATAACATGAATTATTCGTCCGTGCTATAAACTTACATTCCATAAATTTAATTGAAGGCACTATTGGTCTGTTTCTAATGTAAAATTGCGTAAATAATTTTTTTTATGTACATGACTGTTTGTTGCCAAAATAAATTATATAAATAAACCGAGCAAAAAATAATGGTAACGAGAGATAATCGAGTGAAGGCGCTGCCAAGACCTAGGGAGAGTATACAAGATGTATAGCAGACGGATTATGTCATGATATATCGGCAATTTACGGTACAAGGGGGAACTAAAGATCAAAGAGCCAGTATGAAAATCAGATAACACACCAGTCGCGAAATCTGTTTGGAATACGGATCCAACGTATATAACGGTATTAAAAGGTAATCCCGGGATGAATACCAAGGCTCCATAGACCGTAGCCACGATACGGTCACGGCGTTGAATTATGCAAGAGTTTTTAAAACTTTGAAATTATAAGGATCAAACATTACGAGGTACTAGAATAGCGTATACCTACTCTTAACGGTTTATTGTAAATTCAAAGATCACTCCGCACCTAACCATTGATCGGTTAAGTGGATTGGAGTATGATTAATATTAATTTTGTTAAACTTTTACTTATAACCGTAATTTAGTTAAGTAGTTATCAAGCTTCAACACACTGAAGTATAGAACTATAAAATAGAAGTATAGAATTATTTTGTATTGGTAAAATAATTGTGATTTTTCTTTTGAATTACTAAGACAATATAAAAGTTATTTTTTTCTATATCTTTATGATACATTTAATAAAGCAGTGTTTAAACTTTTTCGAATACTTTGCACTACCGTGTCCACTGCCTACGCATACACTACTCTGTCGAGTTATAATACCTTTTAAAAGAATCTCCATGAAGGAGAAGGCTTACAAGACTTTCAACAAGTGTAATTAATGGATTCGTACATCACTACAAACACACACACCATTGAATACACCCAAGGCTAGTTTTAGAGGACCGGAGGCCCTGGGGCAATAAAATAGTGGAGGCCTCAAATTAATTTCTGAATAAAATAAAAATTAAATCAAGTAATGCGAAACAAACTCAAATTATTAGAATTAACACGTTAATAGACAATTAATAATAATTTGTGGACATAAGTAAGTTTTTTCTTTGCAGAAGAAAAGATTTTCGAAACCAAATTTTTTAATAATCTCTGTTGTGGGGCCCGTGCATGTGGAGGCCCAGGGCTGCAGCCCCGGTTGCCCGCCCCTAAATCCCGCACTTAATACACCGACGGATATCTAAAGCGTCATTGTCGCTAAAGTACGTCTTCTTACGGTAGCGTCGGGTGACGGGTCGCTCACTTCCCTCTAATATGGTTGAGGAGCGCGATAGTGTTAACTCGTGAACGGATGCCGTTTGAGGGTGTTCGTCGTTTGAATACTTGGGATATAATGATGCATATAAAAATAATTTTGTAGAGACATAAAGAGACACTGTAAATTTATTTTGAAACAAATATACCCGTGTTCCAGTTGCCAGTTCTTCTTTACGAAGGTTTTTCCTAACCGGTGGTATAGTCATGTTTTATTTGACGTCAATAAGAACAAGTAATTGTCAATGTTGAGAAATAAATATTTGAATTTGAATTTTGAATTGTTGTAGTTATTATAATTATGCAAAAAAAATATTGTACACTCTTTTCCACTTTATCACAGTACGAAAATTGGATGCTACTGTAAAATCATCGACATTTCGTGGCCAAATACTTGCAATATTTCAAAAGGTGATTAATTTTCTTACAGCAACAGTGAATCATATTATAAGGGGTAATGATTTACTGAATCACTTCCATAGGAATTGAATTCCAGAGCAGCTTACTTAAGAAATATCTTAGTCAGGCTGTTTATTGTGTTTACTGAGAAAGTGCTATAGAATTAATAAATATTGACATCACCAACACAATTTATATTATATATTTATTGACATATTATGTAACTAAATTTTTAATGGGTTTGTACTAACATAGATATATATGATTGTATACTAATAAGTGGGCCAAGTTACTACAGTAAAGAAATTTATTATTATTATTATTATTATTAAAAAGTGGATGAGAAGAAGAAGGGTTCTACAACAAACTCATTATATGATGAATCATACCGAGTCATCGTTAAGCTCAAAAAGGAAGAAACTGTCACTAGCGTCCTTTATGTGATATTTATAGGTCTTTTTTGTAGATTAGCAGGTGTTTGCCTTCCATCTTACCTGGTGGAAAGTGATGATGAAGAATAAGTTGGTATACGCCTGTTCAAGAGGTACCTGTTCACTCTACGCTTGAAAGCTCCAGTATTAAATTTGTCTGGAAAAACAGACGCAGGCAGATCATTCCACCCTTTGGCGACACGTCCCAAAAACTAGCTGTAGGTCTAAAGTCGGTCTACTTAAGTTGCACTGTGACAAGGAATTTTTGAGACACCCTTTATATGAATGTTTAGGCTGCGTATACGCCGAACCCGGCAAGGAGACTCGCCGCTTAGGAAACATTCACCATTAGGATTGGGTCATTTTCTTAATCTCGCTTAGATCATGTCCAAGGTAAAAAGGTGTGCAAAAGTGAGCATTGCGCCAAAAAGTCCGTTAATTACAAAATAAAAAGTGGTAAACGCGCGGAAGATGCATGCGACTTAATTTATTTTATATAGATAGTGTTTAGAACCTCTTTTCGTAATAAATCTCAGAGTTTTTTTGATACAATTCATAACTATTAGGGACCCACCATGAAAATGGTAACCAACGACTCCTTACATAGGTTTACTTAGTGAACTTATACTTTATCTTCTATATTGGCCTAGCAAAATGTAGATTAACAGCGCCTTAAGTAACCGTTTAGAGACTTTAACTGCGGCTGTATGAGTTATTTTTTCAAACGAGACAGTCTCGGTCTGCGTGCGTTCTCGAGCGCACGTCGATCGCAGACGCCTTCCCGCTCTATTAGCCCCCGCGCTAATTGAGCACCCAAATTTCACTGGTTGTTGTCGTAATATATAATTTCATAGTTGTATACCGTATTAAGTTTCTAACGCCGTTTTCACGGCGGACAGTGGCTCGTTAACCGTACTTCTAATAAGTTTCTAACGCCGTTTTCACGGCGGAAAGTGGGTTTTAACCGTACATCTAATAAGTTTCTAACGCCGTTTTCACGGCGGACAGTGGGCTGTTAACCGTACTTCGTGGAACGTGAGCTTCGTCGACGGAATTTCGTCGTTCCAGGTGCCTCGAATCTTCGTGTTCGAGTAAGTTATCCGCGTCGTCCTCAACTGCGTGTAGGGTGGTTTTTAGGAAGTTAGTCATCGTTGATAGGTTCATATATATTTATATATTGTTGTCCCTCCCCAACCCCTCCGCAATGGCTTCTCTAAGCTCTGATGAGTTTATGAGGAAGTTACTTGATAGTACCGGTGCTGAAGGCATGTCTATAAATGCTGATAAGTATCGTTTCTTGGACTCTCTCATCCCGATTATCATGGCGTTAATTCCCTCAATGGCCCCTCAGGCCACCCCAGTCCCCCAGACCCCTCAGGTCTTAGGCCCTCCCGCGTCCCCTTCCTCCAGTGACATGGAGTGCGAAGTAGACGCCCCTCCGCGCCGCAAGCGCGCACCCGCGACCGAGTCATCCTCGGATGCCACCCCAACTGGCCCTGATGAGCCTCCCTCTTTCACCCTTGTTAAGAAGCGCTCTAAGAAGCGCTCGAAACAAGACCCGGCGCCCTCGGCGCCCGTCCCTACACCCCCTGCGGCGTCTTCAACGCCAGCTGCCCCGGTGTCTTCAACACCCGCTCCGGCCCCAACTTTTGTCAAGGCCAAGGTCCCACCACCCGTTTTCCTTCGGGAAAAGGGTAAATGGTCTGAGGTCTCGACATTGTGCAATGAGCACAAAATCCATTACACCCGAGCAGCCAACTCGGGTGAATCTATTAAAATCTTAGTCTCGTCGATAGACGACTTTCGTGCTTTAACAAAGCTCCTCACCGATAAGCAATATGCTTATCACACTTATGCTCTGTCAGAAGAGCGTAAGATCAGAGTGGTACTCAGGGGAGTCCCGTTCGAATTATCGAACGAGGCTATCCTGGAGGATCTGCAGTCCCAAGGCTTCCCGGCACTCGCGGTGCATAAAATGCACAGCAAGTACGGAAGACAACACCCTCTCGCTTTGGTGGTTCTCGCCAACGTCCCCAAGTCCAGGGAGATCCTCAAAGGGGTTAGCACTATATGCGGCCTCTCTGGGATCTCGATCGAGGTGCCTCATCGCCGCGGTCATCCCGGCCAGTGCCATCGGTGCCAGTTGTACGGGCACGCGGCGGCCAACTGCCGCGCACCGCCCAGGTGCATCAAGTGCCTGGTCCCGCACTTCACTAAGGAGTGCAATCGCACTCCTGAAACTCCCTCTCCTCCCGATTGCGTGCTTTGTGGCCAGTCCGGCCACACCGCAAATTACAGGGGCTGCCCTCGTGCACCCCGTTGTATGCGCTCCAATTTCAAAAGGGCGGCACCCAAACAGGCCCCGCGCCTTTCTCAAGAAAACTTTCCGCCGCTGCGTAGCCGGGTTCCTCCGGCTGCAAAGCCTACACAGTCTAGGCCTGCCCCAGAAAACTGGAGGCAGCGCCCCGCATCGAATCCCATCCCGGCTCCTCGCCCATACAAACCCACTCCTCAATCCTCCGTAGCAGACGATATGCGTATCGTCTGCGACGCTATAAAAAATGTCGATGTTAGTGAAATCGCAGTCTTAGCCCGTAAACTTAGGGCTTCACGTACTCCGACAGAGCGTTTGCTAGCTCTGGCGGAGCATAGTTCCCTTCTCAATTCATTATAGGTTCATTTAAATGAATTGATCCCTAAATCATGCTTCCCTTTGAGCACCTTCAGTGCAACTTTCACTACAGGCGGAAGACCCGCTAGCGGGTCTCCGCGAGCGCGCCCAACTTCCCGACGGGTGTCGCTTCCGATGAAGGCTAACGGTAATAACTACAGCCAACAGGTGGTTTTTAGTGGGTAGGTGCCATTCTGGTGAGTCCTACATAACCCCCCGCAGAGGAATTTACCTGCGGGTGGTATGCATGACGCATCTTCCACCTCCCTCCCGCGAGGGTGCCTCGGCAGCAAAAAAAAAAAGAGTTATTTTTAATAAAATTGACAGATTTGATTTTTCTGAGATTTTAAGGAACATTACAATCATGAATAATATGAATAATAATAATCCCCAGCAAACACACCGACTGTTTGGCCCAAAATTAAGCAGAGCTTGTGTTATGGATGACCATACAGCGAACTGAGGGGGCACTAGAATAAACATACATATATAAATATCAGCAACCATGACCCGAGCTCAAACATTTAGGTTCATCACAAAAATGAATGCCCCGGACAGGACCCTAACCTGGGCCTTCTGGCGTATGTGGCAGGGCTGCTAACCACTACGCTACTCGGTCGTCGCTTTCTCTTGCTCTTGACAACCCGTTGAAGTCTTTTATTCCAGTAAAAAAATAGCACAAAATACCAACTATTAAATGTCTATCTTTTATCGGAGTAAAATAACAGAAGGTAGGTTACATGAAATACTTGATTATTGGATTTGGTGAACGCATGTGAAACATGACATGATGAAACTAAAATCGAGGCAGAGTAAAGCAATACGACACGCAACGCGAAATCACCGTGTCCTTTTTGCGTGGTGACACTCGCAGTGCGACTAACTTAGGGGACAAGGTTTATAAAGGACGTCACCGCTTTGCCACCACTTGTCACCAGGTGAAATTTTCATTTATAGAGTTCACGTTAGATAATGTCCATTTTACCCAGTTTACTCCGTCGATTTCGAGGTCAAAAAATAATGCGCTTTCTTGCATTCTACGTTTTTTGCTTATTATTTGAATTGAATAATTATTTGAACAATGTTGAGGTCGCGGGTTATACATTAAGGCGACTTTTCCAAGAGTGAAAGACAACATCGTTAACCCACATAGCTAAAGGATAATTTCTAAGGCACGTGTAAAATCCAGAAACCCGCAGTAGGGAGGCCGTGGACTATAAATCGGCCAAAATCAACCCCATCGTTCGGTTCGAGACTGAAACCCCTACATTACTGATTACTAAGGCTACCTTGGGATGATAATTACTATTTTCAAATCTTAGCTGTTAGAATAAAAATAGGTCATCTAAAGTTAAATGAAATCTACTCACCATCAGATTCTGTGACCTTTTCATCAGGAATGCTTTCCATAGGCTTGCTTTCATCAGGCCTGCTTTCCATAGGCTTGCTTTCATCAGGCTTGCTTTCAATGGGCTTGCTTTCATCAGGCCTGCTTTCCATAGGCTTGCTTTCATCAGGCCTGCTTTCCATAGGCTTGCTTTCATCAGGCTTGCTTTCAATAGGCTTGCTTTCATCAGGCTTGCTTTCAATAGGCTTACTTTCAGTAGGCTTGCTTGCAATAGGCTTGCTTTCATCAGGCCTGCTTGCAATAGGCTTGCTTTCAATAGGCTTACTTTCAGTAGGCTTGCTTTCGCTTTCAACAGTATTAGATGACCAAGTTACAAATGGCGGATATTCTGTAGTCACCTTCTGCTGAGTTGTAGCCTCAACTTCCAAAGATACAGTTGTCTCTTTCTCACTCAACGCATCTTGTATCGTTGTTCCCTTTTCACTCGGATCTTCTGTTACGTATTTTTGCGTAGTTTCCGAGATAGTTGTTTTTTGCTCGTCGTCTACAGTTGCTTTTTCTTGAATAGTTGTTGGCAAGTTTTCTGTAACTGCTTCTGTTACTTTTTCTGTTGTGATTGTAGGGGATTCGGTCAAGACTTGAGTAGTTGTTTCTGTCTTTTGTGGTTCGGTAGTTGTTGGTAGAGGTGACGTAGTTGGAGGTAACTTTGTTGTGGGAGTTACTACAACTTCAGTTGTAGTTGTAGAAGTTGATGAAGGAGCTTTGGTTTCTGTGGAAGCTTCTAGGATGTTCGCTGTCGTGCTGTTTATGTATGTGATTGATACTGATGATGGACGTGTGAAGATTGGCCTCGAGCTGGTTAGTTGTGGTAAAATTGTGATGTTTAGTCTTGGTGGAATAGGTATAGGTCTTTTAGTGGTTGGTCGCTTAGGTGGAGGTCTGTATGGGGGTTTTCTAGTTGTGTTATATAAGTTTATAGGTTTCACTGGTCTTGGTTTTGTCGAAGTTGATGCATACGAAGGTCGTGTAAGGTTAATCGGTTTGTATGTCGGTCTAGGTTTATAAGTCGGTTTTGCTGGCTTTCTTGTAGGCTTAACGACTTTTTGCGTTGTGATCTGTTCAGTTGTCGTTGTTACCTTTTCAGGTTCGGGTTTA
Organism: Marasmarcha lunaedactyla; assembly: GCA_923062675.1. Taxonomy (NCBI): domain Eukaryota; kingdom Metazoa; phylum Arthropoda; class Insecta; order Lepidoptera; family Pterophoridae; genus Marasmarcha; species Marasmarcha lunaedactyla. Next base: position 12,278,216 of record OV281366.1, read on the forward strand.
CTAGGCGTCACTTCAACGGAAACCGATTGGAATGTAGATAACTTCGGTATATCAGTCGTTGGAGCGTCAGTTACTTTGGCGGTATCTTTACTTGAAGATTCAACATAAACAGCTGTTGTGACTTTATCTCCATCTAAAGGAATGTTGTGTTCATCGGCTTTTGTTTCCGAATTCAAGGAGTCCGTTTTATCTTCGACCTTTTCCGTGGTTTTGACAGTTGTGTACCTGGCAGGTAAGATTTTTTCTGGGATCTGAGTGACAGTATCCTGTATTTTATCTTCAGTTTGCGGGTGAACGAAGTTTGCGCTGTCAATTGCATTGTCCTCAATATTATTGCCTATGATCTGTGGGAGTAAGGTTTTGTCAGGGATTTGGCAGCAGGATCCGAAGTAGAATCTGTCTATGCAGGTCCCTAAGTGGGTTCCATTGGCTTTGAGGCAGTCTATGGCGAACATACACATGCCTTCTTGTGCTGTTCTTCTTGATATGCACGGCAAGTGTTTGATATTTCTAGCTATCGGCACTGGACCTGTAACAAGAGAAAATGTATGTTAGGGTTTGTAAAAGTCAGTTTATTTATATGTACGCATAACTTTTAGGCAAATGACATAATACAAGCGAACCTTGTAAATAGATTAGTAAATTTAATTTAGATTAAAAAGTGTTCTTGAATTACGGTAAAGGGTAAATAAATCAAACACTTAGAAATTACAAGATATGTTATTTATAAATATTAAAACGATTCGCTAAATATTGGTTAAAACAAAAATTAAATTAAATACGTAAAATAAATTAAAACGGTTATTACAAAAAATAATTTACTTTTTACGAGCATATTCTTTGAAACAATAATTTAATACTGAGTATACTCCTTGATCTCATTATCGACAACATTGCTTAGTCGTGAGGAACATCACCATTAAGTAGTTAAGTATAAACTTAACTACTGTATGTGCAACGAAGGTATGCACTTATTTTTAACCTTTAAGGTGCCTTTACCAATAAATAATACCTTTTTGAAGTAGAATTAAGCTTGATACATTCCTGAGCATCACAAGTACTATCAACATATTGAAATATTCGAAGATGATATCTATGTGTCGTTCTTTTTAGCCCCCAACGCAAAAAGAGGGAAGTGCTAAGTTTAACATGTGCATACGCATTTCTGTCTGGCATCAAATTAAATCAAAACATATTTATTTGCGAGAATTAAGTGTGAATGAGATGTTATATATAAAATTAGAATCAACAATTACACACATTAGTTCAATTCAAATTTTAAATTTTACATCTAAGAACGCCGGCGGCGCTGTAGTTAGAAATAGGGCAACACGGCATTCGAATCGCCTAACCCACCGGCCAGGCTAACGCGTCGTACGCATTCCTACTGAATTTCTTGCTGGTTCTTTGGCAGTGACCCTTTCGAACCAGTGGTTGCTATACGAATCGAGAGTGCTTGTAGCGTGGAAGATGTGGTAGTTTAGATTTAAATGCCAGCAGTTCTTATTTATTTAAAATACTAAATAAAGGGGTTGTAATGCCAACCGCTACGTTAAATAATATAACACATGATTTCTAGTCTCTTGTCGAAAAAAATATATAAATAATCTGATAAAATATTGTCTAGCAACAGCTGACCATACGCTTTGTCTGACGTTCTATGTCTCAGTTTTAAAGAGTAAATATATTGACAAGGAAGCGTGTTCACAAAGAAAGTTCCAAATTGGCCTTCTGCCAACGTAAACTGTAACATGTCGAAAATCGGCAAAAGGAGTCCAAAAGGTAAGCATGCTTTTTCCTATGAGACGTAGTATTTTAAATTTGAATTAAAAAAGAAGAAAAACAGAAAAGAAGAAAATTTTTTTGTTCCTTTTAATATTATACAAAGTAAATTTTAAAAAAAGAATCAAAAGGTAATACTCAGTTAATGCCTCGTACCAGTGCAACTGAACAACACACTGTTTTAGTACTTGCCTGGGAGTAGGTAAGAAGTCATTGCAAAAGGTAATATAAAATAAAAAATCAGTCTTAACTTACTAATTTAACATAAATTGCTTTTATTATTACTTCATTTGTAAGTAATATTTGTCACAGCCGGCAAACGGACACGCAGTCCATTAAATTGTAAGTGACATCCGCACCCATAGATATATTTCTTTAATCGTTGATGTTGTAGATAAAAAAAAAGGTTTCAAACTCGTATATTTGCTTCAAAGAGGGGTACTACTCTCCCTTACAACATAAGACCGTCAGAACTTTAACAACATTGAAATAACATTGCAAAATAAGCACACTAAATATCCTAACCTTTATTAACCCTTTTTCACCTTCATTTTATTTACAATTAAGCATCATTATCTAGACCATGTCACAGGGTTAATAACACCAATTTACCGAATTAAATTAACTATTAGAAACCACGAAATAACAGTTATTTTATGTTTATAGGTCATCGCTTCGGAAGATAACCTAAATCTTTGAAATCCGTGGTTATTTAAGAACGGGTTTAGATGTTAAGGCGCTGACGGCACTCATGGGATATTTAAAGATTATAAAGTTGAATAAATGTATAAGTAAAAGTTTATAATAGTAGGTATATTTGAAACATTAGTTTCTGAGTTCATTACAAAAGTTAAGCTGAAGATATAATGTTACATTTAAAATGTTATTGTAAATTTATAAATCTTTAATTGTTAGAAAAATACACGTACAAAAGTAACATAGAATACATTTTATTTAATATGTAACAGGAATTATGTTGGTAAAATTACGCTTCTGAGGTTAGATACTGATTTTTCTTTTCGGAAAATTCAGGAAACGAAAAATTCATTTTGATCACATGTTTAACCAGTTCTGTCTAGTTGTAGTCAAGGCAATAAAGTTATTTAGCATTATCAAGTTTTCTGGATAAGTGAAACTATAGTTTAATTATGATCTACACATCAGTGATATTAAAGTTAAGGTCTGAAATTTTTTTTATTAAAACGTTATAAAAGCAATAATATCTATGATAATCATTTATTTATTTATTTATTAGAACACAAACCAGATTACAGTGTTCTTTACAAAAATAATATTACATTAAGTTTTAACCTAACTGTAAGCCGAAACATGTGTTACAGAAATATGTTGTAGCATTAGTGGTACGTAAAGTGGTATCATGTTAATGATATTTATATTACAGCGATCTTTATTCTGACTGCAAGGTCTACGGTTGCTGCTTCGATCATAGCGATGCAAACATTAAAAATACAAAGTTGTTTGTTATTTCTACATTACTTTTTAATACCTAAAAGTAATGTTATTAACCAACCTTGAAACATTACAACTAATTTTTTAATATAATTAAATAACATATTAAAACATGGTCAGCGTCTTAACAACTAATACACGGCCTCACACGTCACACGAGTACCGTATAGAACCTGTCGGCTGTACCATTGGCATACTTTGTTTGGTTCTTTTTTATACTTTTTTTAGGAAGTGAATGAGTAGGCAAAAGTTTGAAAAGTGATATGTTTTAAGCAGGAGCACGGGTTTGACGTTTGTGTAGTTTCACTATAGTTGTTTTTTTTAACATTGGATATCGGTTATCTTCGGTCACAAATAAAAACTAGACACACAATTTCTTACAAATATGACACTTTAAACTGTTTAGTGATTTATCAAGAAATGACAATTGGTATATAACAACCTATGTTATTGCAAATACAACTCTACTTGCTTGATTTAAGATGTAATTTATCCGATGAGAAGAATATAATTTTTTTATGACTAATCTCGTCTGTTGATTTTTAGCTGCAATGAAACTTTAAAAATGTATTTTAATTCGTTTTCATTTAGGGAACTAGACTCATTTTTATACTTTTTAGACATGTTTACTGTATTAATGATGCTACTATTTCTACTGGAAGTAAACCCAAATATATTCATTTGCACACTCTTTTGATGAGGACAGTTTTGTGACCTTGACAGTGTATCAAGTTTGTATCTTTATGGGATCGAAGTTGGTGACCTCTTTTCATCTTAATAAAAGTTTTCATAACAGAAAAGTACTTCATAATAAGCAAAAAGACGTACGGTGTGAAGCCAAATTAAATACATAGAAAAAGTGTGTATCTGTGAAGGCTCAAGAAATTTACGCCCTAGCAGCCGTCAGTTTATTTATAAATGTAGCTGTCAGTATGAGATAAAGCGTAATAAATAAGAAAGTTTTTTAGTGCAAACATGTTAAACTTAAGGTATGGCTGGTATTGACGGCCAACCTCAAGTAATAGAGCGGCACCTTAAGAAGAAAAAGTTGTTAAAAAATAGTAGAGCATTTTAAAACGAAATTCAGACAACCAGGCTACTAAGGAAGTTTTGTAAAAAAAGGTTTTTATGTATGGAACGCTGGTGAGTTCTAATTTATTTTTAAAAGTAAAAAAATATTTATTCATTGTTTGCAAATTCATGTTTGATATGACACACAATGTTCCATGATCATGGTAAAAAAATATAGAGCGAATTTAAATTTGTTACAAACATATTTTTAAATTAGAACTCGCTAGCGTTCCATACTTAGAAACTTTTTTCCACAAAACTTTCTGAGTGGCCTGGTAAAATAAAACACGACGCAAAGGAATATTCTTATTACTATAATATTATTATTATTTGTTTATATTTATTAAATATAATATGGAACCAATGAGCTGATATAAAATATATTTTTTTTTCTTTATAAAGATAAATTCAGATTTTCCTATATTACCACAAATTACGATAAATTAGACATTCAAGTAAATAGCTAGCCGTTTCGTTGAAAGTTTCATAAATTATTTATACTTTTCAATTTTCGAAATGCGCTTCGCCGGGTGCGTGAATCACAGGATATATACTAGTTTGTACGACAATAACTAAAGTATAGCACATTCGTTGCTTAATTCACTATTCAAAATTAGTTCATCCAATACCATTCAACGTTGAATGTCGAGTTCAACCATCAGTCTGCCACGTAGACGCTAATCTACATGTGATGTTATTTAGACTCAATTGCGGACCGTTACAGACGAGCGAATATCCCAGTATTTGAATACTAGTACCTACTGAACATTTCAATGTGAATATTACATTCGCGAGATATTACAATTGAAAGCGTCTGGCTTCTCAAACTTAAGGTCCCGGGTTCATCCCACGTGACCGCCAAATGTTCCAAAACGTTTTTACAACTTAAGTACATAGGCCGACTGCTCTATCGGTGAAGCAAAACATTGTGAGAAAACCCACACACCTAAGTAGTTATATGGGTATGTGTAGAGTCTGCCAGCCCGCTGTAGGCAAGCGTGAAGGACTATACATCGCCTAGAGTCACAAGCGTGGTAGACTATACATCGCCTGGAGTCACGAGCGTGGTAGACTATATATCGCCTAGAGACACGAGCGTGGTAGACTATACATCGCCTGGAGTCACGAGCGTGGAGGACTATACATCGCCTGGAGTCACGAGCGTGGTAGACTATACATCGCCTGGAGTCACAAGCGTGGAGGACTATACATCGCCTGGAGTCACAAGCGTGGAGGACTATACATCGCCTGGAGTCACAAGCGTGGAGGACTATACATCGCCTGGAGTCACAAGCGTGGTGGACTATACATCGCCTGGAGTCACAAGCGTGGAGGACTATACATCGCCTGGAGTCACAAGCGTGGAGGACTATACATCGCCTGGAGTCACAAGCGTGGAGGACTATACATCGACGGAGTCACAAGCGTGGTGGACTATACATCGCCTGGAGTCACAAGCGTGGTGGACTATACATCGCCTGGAGTCACAAGCGTGGAGGACTATACATCGCCTGGAGTCACAAGCGTGGAGGACTATACATCGCCTGGAGTCACAAGCGTGGAGGACTATACATCGCCTGGAGTCACAAGCGTGGAGGACTATACATCGACGGAGTCACAAGCGTGGTGGACTATACATCGCCTGGAGTCACAAGCGTGGTGGACTATACATCGCCTGGAGTCACAAGCGTGGAGGACTATACATCGCCTGGAGTCACAAGCGTGGAGGACTATACATCGCCTGGAGTCACAAGCTTGGAGGACTATACATCGCCTGGAGTCACAAGCGTGGTGGACTATACATTGCCTGGAGTCACAAGCGTGGTGGACTATACATCGCCTGGAGTCACGAGCGTGGTAGACTATACATCGCCTGGAGTCACAAGCGTGGTGGACTATAACATCGCCTGGAGTCACAAGCGTGGTGGACTATAACATCGCCTGGAGTCACAAGCGTGGTGGACTATAACATCGCCTGGAGTCACAAGCGTGGTGGACTATAACATCGCCTGGAGTCACAAGCGTGGTGGACTATAACATCGCCTGGAGTCACAAGCGTGGTGGACTATAACATCGCCTGTATGTTATATGAACTATCGCATCGTTACTCGTAACTCGTAACAGCGTAACTCCCAATTCCAAGGGAATTTCTATCTTTCCAGTACTGAAATATATTTTTTTCCAAGCTATGCAATATAAACACACACCGCCGCAATAATTTGAAACAGTTTACGAATATGCAGCATTTTATCGTACCTTGGCAAAATATAGCCCGGCTGCTACAAACCCCAAAACATTAGCAAAAAGTTTTCAACAGTTTTTATTACAGTCTACTAGGAAACAAGACATTAGTGAACTGTGAAATATAACTTTATGCTAATTTAGCTATATACCTTGTTATTATGTTCCAAATTATGTGTTTTTGCTGTAATTACAGTATTTAGATTTTACTCATACGATGACTTGGTGCCTACATAAATTACGCCCATTAAAAGCCTACGCAAATTATTTTATAAATAAAAAAGCTTACGGCTCAGGGACTCCAAATGGTTCCTTAAGGAGCTCCTAAGTACCGATTTTGCTAAGGCAATCTATATTTTTTTTTTTAATCCCCAGACAAACACACAATTTGTATGGCCCCAAAGTAAGCAGAGCTTGTGTTATGGATGACCATACAGCGAGTAATATAAATACAATCAACCATGACCCAAGAACAAACATCTGTGTTCATCACACATACGAATGCCCCGGCCAGGACTCGAACCTGGGACCTTTGGCGTATGAGCGCAGGCCTACTTACCACTACACCACTAGGTCGTCAATTTTTAACCAAAATCTATATTTTCGAATCTATAATTAGAACCATTTGAAGCCTCTGAGTGTAGCAGTTAGTATTACATCTTGCTGGCTTCTCGATATTGGGGTCCCGGGTATGATAATTTTTTTTTTGTTCCCCTCCACGGGAAGGGCAGGAGGATAAAAAATGCTCTGACGCATACTCTGGCGCGCGCGATTCAGAGTTATGTGGGACTCGTCCCGTCGCCTACCAGAACCTCTACCCACTAAAAAACCCCCTGTCGGCTCGTGCAATTTTTTGCCACACAGCCTTCATCTGAGCGACGGCCAATTGGAGAAAGAGGCCGCGCTAGTGGGGCCCTTAAGGGGTCACCCGCTGGGATTTACATAGCACTGAAGGTGCTCAAAGCACTGAAGGTGAATACATAGCACTGAAGGTGCTCAAAATGAAAAGTAAATAACAAAAAGCATTAAAAATTGAAAAATTAAATTGCATTAATTCGGAATTACGTAAGAATTAGAATTTGCGGCCTGAAGGGCTTCGAGATCTAAAGTTAATTGCGTGGGTTCGCCAGTGTGTGCGTTTCTCGGTCTAGCGACTTTGAATTTCGACAGGAGCAGTATATGAGACTGAATCTCGAACAAGATGATTGGGATGGGTTTCGGCGCGTTTGATGAACGACTCTGAGAGTGTTTTGAGGTGCTGCTGCACTGTAGGTAGTTCAAGATCTCTGTGCAGGTCCGCGTTACGCACGTACCAAGGTGCGTTTGTGGCCCTGCGGCAGAAGAGATTTTGAACCACCTGCAGTTTATACAGGACGGAGGGTTGGGCGTGGGCAAACACTGGCGAAGCATATGACATGACGGGTCTAAAGCAGACCTTATAAAGCGTACGTTTATTTCTGAAAGACATTTTACTTTTTCTTCGTATCATACTATATAGGCGGATTAGTAAAAACGCGCGAGTTTCGAAAGTCTTTCGACGTGTGGCTTGAAAGAAAGCGTCTGATCTAAGGTGACGCCTAAGTATTTCATACTGCGCTTCCAGGGGATGGGAATACCTAACATTCGAATGTGGGGATCGTTGTAGCGATTACGGAGTTTGTGGTCAAATTGATGGGCAGATCTCTTTTCTAGGTTGACATCGATACGCCATTTTTGAAACCAAACACCGAGGGCGTTTACGGCCTTTTGCAGTCTGGTGATGTTATATGGGACCGCGTGACCTTTAGTGTAAAGGGCGGTGTCGTCTGCAAAGAGTGGAGAGGCTGCAGAGAGTTCGACGCCTTTCGGTGGGATGGATGTCGTTAGTGTACACAGTGTACAGCAGAGGGGCGAGGACTGAGCCTTGCCGGACTCCAGCCTTTATGGGACGAGGCGCGGAGAGCGTGCCTTCATGTTTGAATCGAAACGTACGGCCTTTGAGAAACGACGCGATTAATCTGACTATGCGAACCGGTAAGCCTATTTTGTAGAGTTTATAAACGAGACCGCTGTGCCAGACTTTGTCGAAAGCCTTGGCTATGTCAAAGAGAACCGCGACTGTTTTATTACGACGCGGATAGAATCCTTCGAGTATGTACTCGACGATTCGATGGACTTGGTGAGGGCAGGAGTGCTTAGCGCGAAACCCGAACTGGTGGGGAATAATGAGAGGATCGCCATCCGTTGGAAACTGATGGTTCCGCATTCGAGAGAGTATGACTCTTTCGAGAAGTTTAGACATTGCCTTGAGGAGGCTGATGGGTCTGTGATTAGCCGGAACATTCAGAGGTTTACCCGGCTTGGGAATGCCTATGACTGTCGCTTCTTTCCAGGCTTTTGGAAAGTAGCTATAATCAAAGCAGGCATTGAAGATGATAGCTAACAAGGTAAGCACCTGCTGGGGCAGGTGCTTAAGTGCGTGGTTGGAACTTCCATCCGCACCCGGAGCCTTTTTGGACTTTTGACTTCTAATGAGAAGCAAGATTTCATCATTAGAGACTGCGGCGGAGTCGTCGGTGATGGGGAGAGATTCTCTGCGGAAAACTTCCTCCTCCACCGCCTGGATGTGGGAGGGATCCGCGGGTTGCGTGCTGGGCGAACATTGTGCCGCTATGCTGTCGGTGAAGCATTCGGCTTTCTCTTCGGCTTCAAAGGCAATAGTGCCGTCGGGACGAGTGAGAAGAGGAACGTGAGAGGCGGTGTCTACGCGTAAGGCTCGGGCCATTCGATAATACGCTTGGTGGGACGGGGAGATATCCTCCATGAGATCGTTAAACTGTGCGTCTTGGAGTTCCGCGAGGCAAGACCTAACTTTACGTTGAAGCTGATTCGCAGCTGTTCTGTATGCGGGCGTGGGATATTTCTTGGCTCTCCGGAGAGCCGCGTTCTTGGCTTTAATGAGATTGCTTACGGCTAGGGGAAGCGTGGGTTTGCCTTGCTTAGCAACCTTTTCGTTGTCACTGATGGCTGAGTTGATAGCATCAGTGAAAGTGTTGACTAATGAATCTATTTTATCCGGGCTATCTAATTGGTCGGGCGAAATCGCGAGCGGAGAGTTCGGGGCCTCTAAGGCTGAAACTAACGTATTTTTAAAACCTTTCCAGTTGGTAAAGGTCTTAGGAGATGTGACGTTATCGTTAGGCGCACCTAGCACGAGGGAGACGGGGCGGTGGTCAGAGCCTAGGTCATCGAGCGGTTCGATAGACCTGAGATCGAGATTGATTCGCTTGATAATTACAAAGTCGACGATGTCAGGAGAGTAGTTCGGGTTGTTGGGATAGTGAGTGGAAGTGATGGGAGATGTGACATCTAAGTCAAGATAGTTAGTGATGTCGATAGGCACGTCCAGTCAGTATGTTTGGAGTTAAAGTCTCCGAACATAATGACTGAGGGTTTGATAAATAAACATAAACATTTAAATACATCAAGCCGATTACTCTATCAGTGCAGGAGACATCCTGAAGACACCGACAAGCCTAAGATTTCGTTTTAATTTTTTTTAATCTTTATTTATTTAGAGACTTTGATTACAACATAATATGCTAGCAGCTAGTCCCATTGTACCTTATTCTATCTTATAAACTATTTAAATATTCATACATCGAACGAAATTTGTTAATAAGCATTTTATACACATCTAATGCGGCTTTTGAAGTGGGATTAGCAAGAAACTCTAAAAACCAACCCATGTTGTATAAATTTAGATGGTACCACTGAAAGGCCTTTTACTGACTTTGATATTTGGAACAATCCACCAATAGGTGTTGGACATCATCGATTATTCCGCAAATTTCGCAATTTGGCGATTCTAACTTTTCATAAGATATCCTATTGGATAATAAAAGTTTTGGCAATTGTTTTCTGTACAAACCTTTCGTTTTAAGATATGTCTAAACTCCACCAGCCTATAGTAGGCAACAGCGGTGGACTGAAGCTACCCGCTTACTTGGACGAAGCTCATGTTTCTGAGGTCAGATTGTAAGTCAGCCGAATGGCGCAGTTGGTACGCCTGCGTAGAACGCTGGACATCCCAGGTTGGGGCCCGGTTGGTCGGGGCACTCATTTGTGTGACCCATGCAGATCTTTGTTCTGGGTTTATGGTTGTTAATATTTATATGTGTATGATTATTCTCCCCCAGTTCGCTGTGTGATAATTCAAAACACAAGCTCTGATTACTTTGGGGCATACAGTTGGTGTGTTTGTTTGAGCGTCTAATTATTATTATTTTAATTTTATATGAAGGGTCGTGAAAACTTAAGAAAGTATTATGTTTTTTTTTACTAGGTTTTTTTACAACACTTGAGGTAAGGGAGGATATTTTTTTTATTAAATCAAAGCTTGAACCCTCGAGTCGTCATACCTAGCACATATGATGTTCATTGGCACTATCTAAAGATACTTTATATTTCCAGTTTAGAGCGTTACAAGAGAAGATAGCTGAGAAGCAATAGTGCGTTTGAAAACCTTTAGGTTTAACCTAAACTTAGCTTCCAAAATGCACAAAAGAGGAAGAACATTTTTATGAAATAATGCCCTGTAACCTATACCATGCTTTGTGTGGAAAGATAATTCAATTTACTGTGTATTTTAAGACTCATTTCGTAGCAGAAGAATAACTGACTCGTCGGTTCACAGCTTTTAAAAAAAAAGCGTTCTTACAACAACGCTTTATATATTGGGTGAGAGAGGGCACGACCTTTTGTTATTTATTTTATTTATTACAACCCATTTCTTAACAATGTCCTGACACATCCTGAGGCAGATGTTAATAGAGTTATAAAATAACACGACAAATAAAACCGTTAAAATTTATTATCGCGTTAATACAAGTAACCACATTAAAGTGTTTACCTTCAAGTTGAGTCACCTGTACAACACTTTTTTCCAAGTGCAATGAACTGTTAGTAGGTAATATATATAAATATTCAAGAGGTCATCTAACTAAGTGTGTGTTTTGAAATGTCTAATGAGTCATTTAGATACATTTTAATGGATTATGATTATTCATTTGGTTCTGTAGAAGGTATGTGAGTCAGAGTGCCTGGCGAGGCACAGCCGCGATTGCACTCACCCCCTGAACTAGAGATTCATACAGGCTCGAAACAAGTCGCTTCAACAGTTCAACGTGAGCAAAAGCCGTTAGTGTACTTATAATTATTCACTTGAAATAAATTAAATCTAATTTTAGAATTTTTTTTCCTTAACCCCTCCCGCGACGACTCGGAAAACCTTAAAATGCCCTGAATGCGTCAGGTTTTATAAACAATTTTTTTGTCTTGGAGGGCCTTTAGAAAAACGAAGAATTTGTTAGCAATAAGATATATATACGGTTTAAATTATACCTTTTTGGATTCGTTATGAGTTTATCTATCTAATTATAACGTTCAATAAAGCAATAAAACTGACCTCGTTACATAAATATGCGTTATTTTACCATATTTTATGATTTTTTTTCACATAACCTTGAAACTTTAGCACATTATATCAAATTTACGCACATATTCACCAAATCAACACTTATTTATTATACTTTGTATGTCTAAGTAGACAAAACAATAATAACTTCACTTCAAATCCATCTGTTTACACAATAAAAACTTGTTTATCTAAACTAAGAAAAAACTACGCGAAATGGCTGCCGCGTGCGAATGCCGTCGGCTCAACATAATTGTCTATAAGTACCGTTAACACAACAATGCATTGATTGCAATAATTCTTTTCAATCAATTAATTAATTCTTAATCATAGTGATAAATGTTATTGTAATATTAATCTTAAATTATTATTACTTTAAATTAATTGATACTTTTTCGATTATATTGTTCTAATAATATAGGTAGCTATTGTTTTTTTTTTTCAACTCAAGATAAAAAACTGTTTCGATCATCGTTATTATCAAATTGTGGACAGCTATATAGAACGATTGTCTCAATAATATCTAAATAAAATTTGAATTTGAATTTGAATTTGAAATTTGAATTTGAATTTGAAACAAGAAATACAACATCATATTTATCAAGGGACCTTGAGCTCAGACAGATATTTTAGAAATCTTACTTTTTAAAATATTGTTTCTCTTGCACACTGAGTGATTAAAATAGAATTTTATTTTAGTAAAACGTAATTGTAGGTTAGTTGAATAATATCGTGGTATTCTCTGGAATTGTTAAGTAGATGATAAAGATAATTTTATTGATATATCCTGCATTACTGTTTTCACTTGCGGGTCAATTTGGAGGCACGAGCGGACAAGACAACTCAACTTTGCTTTTGACCCGTTGCGTGATATTCGTGGTGTGAAAAGCAATACTGTTTGTTCTAAGAGAAAACTGTGAAAGGTTTAAAATAAAAATAAAACAATATATTTTATTAAGAATTATATTTTACAGTAAATAAAGCTGTAAAAAATGTGTGTTGAGCAAATACAACATGAAAGAGTATTGACATGCAAGTCTCTTTATGCCTCTAGAAAATGATTCTTATCTCCATCTGTTAGCTCGGCAAATTTCCCTACGACGAACACCCTCAAACGGCACCCGTTATCTCTTCAACCTATTAGTATTATACTTCTAGTATGTTCAACATGTAGAGAATCGCCTGGAGTCCCCTGGACAAGGAACGCGTGGAGGCTAGAAAAAGAAATACAAATAATTGCACCGAAATTAAACAAATATAGCTGTACGCTGTACAAAAATACATACCGCGGAGGCGAAGGGACAGTTGAGGATCAGAGCCCCATAATAATGGCTAGCCTGGCAACGCACTCCCGGGTTGGCCATGTGGTCCAATTTCACTACGCGACCTCAGCTATCTCTCCATACTAAAAATATCACAAAATTAACTATTTGAGTACTTAACACCATATCTCTTATTATATATTTATAAGTATTCACAGAATAATACACTACAATAAAATAAACGGATGCAAGAGTGGGGCGCATCTTTTTGGATCGTACGAACCATACTCATTTGATTTTATTATCATAAAATTCATTATATAAATTTTAAACTTGACTAACAAGAAAATAACAACTTATATTATGCATGTACAAATCTAAAATTACATACAAATTAAAACTAAAATACATAATATAACAATAGTAATTTATTCTTGTTGAAAAAGTCTACAATTTTTAGTTCCAGTCGGAGAACAAACTTTATTTGGAACAAAATACCTAATATGACATCTCCTACGACAAGAAAATATAAAAAAATTGATTGATAGATAATACTTTTACTGCCGTTTTTGCACTTCGTACTCTTTTCATCATTTTGCATTGATTGTTCAGAAATTCATATTTGAAATATGATTGCGATGAAATTACACAATATTATCAATATCTGTTTGTTAAATTATGTTCTTACATAAATTAACTACCAACTTATATATATTTTAAACCACATTTAAGAAAATTAATACAATAAATATTGTAAAATATGGCGGACACGGCGTCGAAGTTTAGTGCATTACAAAAGTTTTGCTACTTTATCATTGTAATTATAATCACTTTCAATATAACAGTTACTAAAAACAGATTCTACAGTTATTTCTCAGTAATTCTATATATATGATATAACAAGTTACTTACCGATTTCTTCTTGAATTCATATTTCAATTACAACAAAGCACTTCCGAATAGTTCCAAACCACCATACAAAACAGTAATGGCGTCTCGGCGTCGGCATTAGTTTTTTTTTTCGTTCTATCGTTCGGTATATCAGTATTACCATTAAAATAATACTCGAAAATGTTCAATTATGAATGAATGAATCGATTACATTACTTAGTTCGTATTGCTTGATTAATCCTTAATAATAAGGGAAGTAAGTCTGAACAAATAGAAATATCAATAGACTGTATAGTTATAGACACAAATCTCAGAACAATGAGAAACTACAGTAGAGCAGACTAAATATATTCTATCTAAATTTGAAAAAAGCGTCGTTATCATTCTACGCTATTTATATTTATATACAGCTTGTTATATATATAAGATAACTTAAAAGTTAACTAGATAAACAAAACTTAAAACATAGATAAGATAAGATAAAATCTTTATTTGACAATATACTCGTATGGTTTAGTTAGGTCTTAAATATAAATTAATTCCATCATATATTGCTGATTATTCAGCGCGCAAAGTTTTAAAATTGGAAATATATATTTAAATCCTTAAATCAATCGAATTAATCATTATTACATAAATTACATTCACGAATAAAATATAATCAAATTAAATAAGTTATGTCTCAAGGTAAAACGAATAAAAATAACAAACAACAGTAAATTTATAATGTTAAAAGATATCAACGCATAGCAAAAGTATCAAAATGACAAAAGTCAAATTATTGCTTAAATAATTAAAATTTAGTCAAATTTACAATTAAATGAAACAAATAAATATTCAGCCATTAATTTACAATTCATATTTTATCATTTATATAAAGATTTTTGCATAGTACATTTCGTCTAATAGTATTGTCTAATAGGATAATGCTGTAAAAATTTTTTTTTCCAGCAAGATCTGTATACACCCGAGCGCACTAAACCGCTCAGTTTGAGAGCATTTAAATGAAGAGTATCCTGGTAGATGGATAGGGCGGGGTGGTACGATCACATAGCCAGCCCGCTCACCTGATTTAAATCCCTTGAACTTTTTTTACTGCGGAGCAGTGAAAGAAAAGGTTTATTCAAAACCCATTGAAAATTTAATTGAGCTTCAAGGGAGATTAATCGAAGCAGCGGATTTCGTCAATAACGGACGATTCGCCCACCTTATATCAAGATCTTTTTTAAGGAGATGTCGTGCGTGTGTTGTGGCTGAAGGAAGACAATTTCAACATCTTTTGTAAAAATATTTTAAATGCATGAAAATAAATTTTGTGATAAAAACGAAACTAATTTTCTTTAAAAAAAAAACCTTTTATTTAATCATTTACGATTTCTACTGATCTTACTCACACTTTATGGAATGACTCACACTATCTCATTCAAACCAGAATCTGAAAGTTAAGGTCGCTTGGAATCATTTTTAGTAAGTTAAGAGAAATAGCTCAAAACTGAGTTTTTTGAAAAGACATTTGTCGCGCCAAGTCTAAGAAATAATGCAGTAAGTGTTACAGCATTTTAGAATTGTTATTAATTGCACCACTTTTTTAAGTTACTTGCCAAAATAGCGTAGTACATTTGTTTTTCAGTACAGGCAGTTAAAGTAGGCCGAAAAATTAATTTTGAATACTTGGTTCGGCATAAAATGACATCCTCTTTCAAGCTGGAGCAGTTGGTTTAAAATTTAACATTACAGATTGCAGAAACACTATTCAGAAACTTGTTAAAAAAGAAACTTTAGTGAAAAATCAATATTTGTAGCAACAGCAGTTAAAAGACTGACACAGGGTGTACATTTAAAAAAACAGCACTATATTTTGAGTAATACATGACTGAAATTTTTTTTCATATTTTTCTGATAACTGTTATGGCCTAGCCTATCACCCGGTTTCGGCTTGACGTCGACCTTTGGGCCACCCTGTATGTCCTATGTAATTTATTATACAGTGAATAAACAAACAAACAGATTTGACCTTGAATTCATATTGGTCCCACAGTATCCACCACAACCTGTAACAATCCCCCAGTAGGGACATTAAGCCTCATCCAAGGAAAGGAATGGAATCAGGCAATTTATAGTCCAACGCTTCCCAACTGTGGGTTGGCAGGCCTTCTAAATAGCTACTGGGTTTCCTCGCGACCATTCCCATCACTGTCAAAGCAGTCATCTTAATGTCCTTGAATTCTATACCTCATTGGCCGGCACATACTAGGTAGTCACCGGAATCAAACAAGGAACCTCAAGATTACCCTTTTTCCCTTTTCTTTACTTTTAGGGATTTCTATATAACGGCACATGCCAGCCCCGTCGTACCCTGGTACAAATTTATATTAAACCTAATATACACCTTACGTAAAACGTAACAATTTAATGAAAACTTAAACGAGCAAAAGTCTTCCTAGCATGCGTTACTGAAATCACTTTTAATATCACTCAAACCAAAGAGATATTAAATAACTTGGAATACTGACTATAATTCAGCCATGTTTAATAAGAATTTTTTGAAAGCGACAACTATAATTACTTTGACCGAAGCTGCCTAATTGTCTAACAAACCTGTTTTTAACTTAATTGTTTTACGATAACTTCACAGTTTAAGTTTATTACTTAAGTGAAACTTGATGAACCCTACTTCCGGAGATGACTCACGGAGAGTTTTGTGAAAGTGAATCCTTTTAAGTAAAAAACTATGTTATCTTTGGATGACTAATGGGAATGTTTGTCAACAAACTTTTCGAAACTTTTGATGATTTCATCCTATGTCGAAGGAGAAAGTTACTGAATTACTGGACTAAATGAACTATAACTGGTAGCGTCGGGTGAGGGGTCGCTCACTTCTCTCTAATATGGTTGAGGAGGACGATGGCTGAATCCCGCGTTAACTCGTGAACGGGTGTCGTTTGAGGGTGTTCGTCGTTTGGATACTTGGGGAGGGAGACTTGCCGAGCTAACAGATGCAGATAAGAATAACTTTGTAAGACATAAAGATACTGTAAATTTATTTTAAAAAACATTTACCCGTGAAGTTTCTTGCCAGTTCTTCTTCAGGAAGGTTTTTTCCGAACTGGTGGTAGAGTCATGCTTTATTTAACGTCCATAAGAACAAGTAATTGTCAATGATGTTGAGATATAAATATTTCATTTCATTTCTTTTCATAGGTAGTAAGTAACCGAAGGTTCTCAGGAGGTAACCCTTTTTTATTACACGAAATGGCTTGTTTTGAATCCAATTACGGAATTCGCAGCCGAAGGAGTTAAAAAAAACCGAGATTTAATTAATTACTTTATTAAAATAATACTTAAAAGTTAATTACAAGTAAAGAAACTACTGCTATCGATCTAGAAAATAGAATGAAACATTTTATTAATTACAATTAAAGGAAAACTTCGGAAATAACAATTCTATGCTGATTTTACAATAAGTGCAATAACAGGATGTTTGTCCCAGAATTGAGGCCGTGATCGGTCGATCCTTAGTCGGCGATATTGGTGTAGGTAGCGTGCGTAACACCCCCCGCCACAGAACGGCAACTATTTTCCAACGTTTAGTGAAAATATTGCCGGAAGGGTGGTTCCAGGAACAGCATATCCATCCTTTTGGTCAATCTTTTCAGTTGCTTTTGCAGCAGGCTGTAAATTTCTGGAATACTTCCGAATCAAGTAGGTGATGATAAGTGCAACTGCACTAAGAATTACTATGTATAATGGTATGGTTGTATGATATATGGTTCTGTTTTCAGTGTTAAGTTCCATTGGTGATTGTAAGATTATTTTGTCTTGAATTTTGTGAAGATTTTGCAGGTTGATCGAGCTAAGTTTCAATTCTATACGGTTTGACTGTTGAGTTTCAAAGTCGTAGGAAATTTTCATGATTTTCAATGGTTCACCCTTGATGATGTCATCTGTGTTAGCTATGGTGATGTCATCAGTTTTCAGCATGCAGTTTATGGGGATGGTTAGCAGGTAGCTCCCTTGCAGGACGTCGTAGCTCTCTGTTTCACATTTAAGATAGGTTTTAGTCGGTCGTGGAAATGATATGGTGTAATGGCGACTATCCAATTCTTCTACAGCTTCTCTAGTAAGGTGAATGGTGCTAAGATTGCATGAGTTTCCGAGAGGTTTATTGTGGATATAGTTTTGGGTACAGTCAGGATCAGTGCGCAGCTGGTGGTTTAATCTTTTATCGCAGAGATACCGATTTTTTGTGTACTTCGGGCATTCAGCCTCCATGTACAGAAACGCTTCCTCATTGGTTGCTATATAGGGATAAGGGGGGATCAGGGATTGGTTATATTTGTTTGGAGAAATGGATAATTTGTATAAATGGTAGGTGTCTAACGAAGTAATGGGAAATTTAAATATAATAACTATTTTTCTATCATCGTAATAATAACCTGACTTAATCAAATCGTAATATTCCCTAAGTTCTAGATCTAAAATTTGATTCTTACTATAATAAGTTTTTAATTGGATTAACATACTTCTTAAATTATCGATTCCTAACATACTATGATGTGTACTCGACGTACGCATAAAAACTAACATATTCTCTAACCTAAAAAGTTCTAATATTAAATCTTCTACGTTTTCGCTAATTATAGTTAGCATTTGAGCAAACTTCGTGAATTTAATTAAACTATAGCTTCTAAAAGAATCTGAGTCAAGTAAAATATTTAAGGTGTTATTAATTTTGATTTGGTTTTCAACTAATTGTGAGATAATTTTAGTTTGAGATGTCATCCATTCCTTGCTGAGACTTAGATGACTGTTAAATTCATTAAGAGATTTTATTTGGTTATTTTCTAATTTTTCTATAGCATTATTAAATCGAATGGCATCGCTATAGTCTAAGTTACCCGTTACGCTCTTTATAATGGAACCTAGACCATCGATCAACCCACGCTTAACGCGGCTGGGTTCTAAGCTTTTCAATTGATATGAAGCTTTTTCTATTTTTGAAGAAAGATATTCAAATTGAAATTCATATAGTATATAAGTTTCGTTTGGTAATCTAAGTTTAATTAGTTGAAGCTGTAATTTTAAAATATTAATATTGTCTGCTAAGTTATCTAATTTTACGTATTGAATAAAAGTATGGTAATGGTCAATAAGTCGAGCGTCTCCAAGTCTAAAAGGTAAAAGTCCAAGTCCATTGTCAAGGCTTTCAAGTCTTATCTCTTGTCCGTGAGTCAGATGAATGATTATTGTCAACAGGCTTCTGAAACAAATTGTTGGTTTTAGATGTCCGTTTCAGTCTAGATTTAGCTATAGGTCCGCGTTTTTTGGATGTATATATATGTATGGGTAAATCAGCTAAAACTACGTCAGTTGTGTATCGTGGTGCTAGCTTCTGTCGTGAGGCGACAGGGTTTTTTATGAAAACGGTGTCCTGGGGCTGGTATTCTTTTTCAGACTCGCGATTTTTATTTCTATTTTCGATTAAATTAATCCGTTCCTGATGGCAAGAGTCATGAATCAATTGGTAAACGGTTTTCAGTTGGTTTCTGTGGGTCTGAATGTACTGCTGTAAAAGATGCGTAGTTAAGTCAATGTCAAGAGGGTCCCTAGGGTCAAAATGACCTGTGATAACGTCAAAAGGTCGGCATTTAGTAAGGCTATGAACAGAACTGTTATAAGCTATTAGGGCATAGGGTACTAAATTAACAACAGGTTCATCTTTTTTTTCTAATTTTAAAATACGGAGGTGTTCTAATAATGTAAGGTGAAATCTTTCTATGTTTCCATTGTCATTTGGAGAATGTGCCAAGGTCCGATGATGATTAATATTATGCAGGCGTACAAATTCAGAAAAAAGTTGGTTTGTAAATTCTGTCCCGTTATCTGTAATAATTGTTAAAGGAAAACCGTGGTGAGTGCAATATTGTAAAAGACTTTGAATTATGCTTATGGCTGTGGCATCCCTTAGTAGGTATGCCTGTGCGTATTTAGAAAAACTGTCGATAAATGTAATAAATTTTTCATTTTGAACTGTAAATAAGTCTGCGTGAACTACCTCGAATGGTTTAGTAGGGGGTGGAACTATGTTGAATTTTTGTTTAATTGGGGTTCTGTCGTATTTCGCTTGACCACATATGGTGCACTCGTTTATGAATTTAGTTATGTGGTCTTTCATTTTGGGCCAAAAGTATTTTTGTGAAAGAGCTAGGTAACACTCATTTATACCGCGGTGGTTGGTTTTACCCTCGTGGTAGTGCTTAATCATTTCTTGTTGTCTAAGGTATTCTTTGACATTTTCTAATTCCTTTTTACAGAGTACTAAATTCATTGCAGAACTACGAAACTTATCCTGTAAAATGGGGATGATATTATACATACGTAGGGGAGGATTTATAAGTAAGCCGGTTTTTACTTTTGGATTGACATATTCTTTTATGACGGAAACTAGATCATTTTCTAAATTACTCTCAGAAATTTGTATAGAGGTCCTGGTGTTCGTTTCAAACGGTTTGCTTACCACTGGTCGTTTCTTTATGTCACCTACTACGGTCAGATAAATTTGTCTATGGAATTTATTAAGGGGTTCGTCAGTAATGGGAATTTCAAGTATTGGGTCTTCTCTACTGGTATGGACTGTCATCGTAGATTCATTTTCAGAAGGTGGAGATTCTGTGGGCTCAGGTAAGATAGAACATAGTTCGTCAATTATAGTGGCAATCTCGTCGTTATGTATCTCAACTCTAGATAAAGCGTCTGCGTTGGTGTTAGTCTTGCCCTTTTTGTAGATAACGTCAAAATTGTATTCGCTTAACTTGAGTCGCCAGCGAGTCAAACGTGAGTTAGGCTCTTTTAAATTCATCATCCACTGTAGGGGCTTATGATCAGTAAAAATTTTGAATTTTCGGCCAAATAGGTAGGGTCTAAAATATTTAGTTGCCCATACAATTGCGAGTAACTCCTTTTCGATAGTGCTATAGTTGCATTCACTGTCGTTTAAAGTCCTTGAAGCGTATGAAATTGGTTTATCAGACCCTATGGGTCCTTGGGATAAAATAGCACCGATCGCTACATTGGATGCATCTGTAGTTAAAATAAATTCTTTCGTAAAGTCAGGGTATTGAAGTATGGGGTCATTAGTTAGAAGTTTTTTACATTTTTGAAAACAGTCAGTATAGTCTTGAGTCAGTTTTATAGTCTTTCCTTTTTTTAAGCAAACAGTCATGGGTTTAGTCACACGAGCAAAATCGGGAATAAATTTTCTGTAATATCCTAAAAGTCCTAAAAATTGCTTAATTTGTTTATTAGTTTTTGGAATGGGGTACTGCTCTATGGCTTTAATTTTATCTGGGTTTGGTTTAATCCCCTCATTACTAATAATATGGCCAAGGTACGCCGTTTCTAACTTTAAAAACTCGGACTTGTCCATCTGTATTTTAAAGTTAGATTCTCGGAGTCTTTGGAAAACTTTCTCTAAGTTTATTATATGTTCCTGTAGGCTAGTGCTAAATACAATAATATCATCTAGATATACCAAACAGATGGCGTTTTGAAGGTCCCGCAAGACATTATCCATAACTCTTTGAAAGGTTGATGGAGAATTCTTCAGGCCCATCGGCATTCGTAAAAATTCGAAGTGCCCGTGCTCTACATTGAATGCTGTCTTAGGGATGTCCTCTGGGCTCATTTCCACTTGATAGAACCCACTTGCGAGGTCCAGGGTGGTAAAATAATGACATTTCCCTAGCTTGTCAAGTACGTCAGTAATGTTAGGTATTGGATATTTGTCGTCAATAGTCTTGTCATTTAATTTTCTAAAGTCTACTACGAGTCTCCACTTTTGCTTGCCGGATGCGTCTGCTTTCTTTGGTACAACCCAAATAGGCGAGCTCCAGGCGGAGTCGGATGGCCTAATGATATTCTGCGCTAACATTTTCGAAATTTGGTCTCTTACTTCTTGTCTGTGTATGAAAGGATAGCGGTAACTTTTTGTGTAGATTGGTAATTCGTCAGTCGTCCTAATGTGATGTTTTATTTTATTGGTAAAGGATAAAGGCTCACCTTCGATATAAAACACGTCAGCATATCGATTACACAAGTTCACTAAATTAATTTTTTCTTCTTCGTTTAGATGTTCGGTACGTAAGCGCGATATCACTTCTTTAGCTCTACTAGGGTCTATTTCGGTGCACTTGCCCTCGATATTGAAACACTCGGCATGCGCGGGCCGGTCTAATGAAAAAATAACGTCATTACACGTCGCGTTTTGAACTTCAATTATGCCTCGGTTGTTAATTATTGTCGTGAAACATTCGCTGATCGTGCAATTACCTAATTTTTGTTGCGCAACTAACGCATCACCATCCGGTGCATTAATCGGTATTCTAACTAATTTTGAAGAATAAGCTGGAATAATATCTTCGTATAGATTAACATTACGCGAGTTATACATACGTATCGGATTTGTAGAAGTCTTAGTCAGCAGTAAGTTATTTTTCAAGTCAATCTTCGCTTCCCACTTTGTTAATAAGTCAAGTCCAATTAAACCATCGAAATACTTATGAAAGTCATAAACGAATAATTTGATATTGTCAGAGTCATTAAATTCAGAAAATGTAGGTAAAGTTATCGAATAGTCATTTCTAGTAGTAGCGTGCACATTTGTTACTTCAAAAGGGTCATAATTTAATTGTAAGTTAGAAAAGTAAGTTTCAATAATAGTCGGACTAATAAATGACTGATTTGCGCCAGTATCTATTAATAATTTAAGAGGTGGATTTTTTATTTCTACATATGGAAGTTGCCTTTGCGTTTGTAAGTTTACTTCTATTTTGGTTTGTTTGATTTCGAAACTATGCGAAAATCCTCACCAGAAGTACACGGTTCATCGTCATTATATTCGTCAGTAGGTAAGTAAGTTAAACAGTGCGTGTCAGGTTGCGGTTCGTATGATTCATAGTTGTTATAATAGGTATAGTCGACACCATAAGCGTTTTCGTCCGTAAAAGTACATTCAGGTGCAAAATTTTGATTATAATGGTATTCAGGGTCGTCGCAATAATTAAAATTCATCTCCCTTGATTTAAAATAATTAGTAGGCGGTGGATTGCCATGCCTCGACCAATCATGCCCTCTTAAGGGTGCTGGTCTAGCGGCGAAGTGGCTTACACCACTCATGGGTTTCGGCCCTAGGTTCTGAGTTTGATTCTTAGGTTGGATTCGAAACACATTACTTTGGGGGTTATAATTAGGGGGTGGCGCACGGAACATTTGCTGCGTACGCGTGGGCATGTTAGGCATGCGGGGAGGTACATTTTGTTGAAAACTAGGCCTCCAACCACCGGGTTGGGGCGGTAATGGTCGTTGCCAGTTTTTAAAAGTATTTAAATTTTGAGGTTGATTAAAATAATTACTATTGTAGGGTTGCGGTGGCGGTGGTGGTAATTTAGTTATAGGTAAATTTCTTTTCTCAAGGTGAGGTTCATTTCTTTGTTGCAAATACATAACGTTTAATTCTTCTTGCACAAATTCTAACGCCCTTTCTATCGATTCAGGTCGCATACATCTTATACGGGACCCTAAAGGTTCCTTTAAACCTCGGACGAACGCTTGCATAGTTAGCTTTTTGTATAGCGTTCGTTTAGATTCTATAGTTGTTGGTAATGTTTCGTGTAAGGTTATGTAAGTAATAATCGTGCTAAATAAAGACTGGCAGCGATCATAAAATTCTTGAGGTGTGCCGTTTCCCTGAGTTGCAATAAGGAGGTCATTATAAAGAGCGGTTTCATCTCTTTGGTCGGCAAAATTATTAATAAGGGTTGTTCTTATCCCTTCCCAACTGTCAGGGATGCCATTAGAATTAATTTTTGAGGCTGCTGGCCCAGTAATTTTATTTAAAATTCCGTTTAATAAACAAAGATTAGCTAATTCGTATCCCGGCGAATCGTTCATGTATGTCATTACAATTTGATCGCAGAGTTTTATAAACCTAATAAGAACGTTAGGGTTCCCGTCGAAATCGGGAACCGGCCGTAAAGCCTTAAAAATAACATCTGGGTCACACATTTTTCTAATATTAATGCTACTTTTACTATTCGAACTAACTAAATTTCTATTTAAATCTATTTCTAACTGTCTACGAGTCTGTCGCGATGCAGGCTCCCTAGAACTAGATCCCTTGGGATGGAAAATTTTGGATAAGGATCAGGCACACAACAGGAATAGCAACAATGATTGAAACAATTCACTGTACTTACATGAACTTCATTTCGGTCTCCAGATAAGATTATCGATTTCCAGATCCTCAAATATCCTGGGTCCTCAAATTATTTGTTCCTCGTGTATCCTTGTCCTTATATATCCTTCGGCAGCCTTCCTGTTCTTTTTGGTACTCGATAAAGTCTTGATAGACTAGTTAGTCCCCTGGGTTCCGATTTTTTGGTAACTCAAACTAACTTCGAGTATCCTACCGACTGCGCCAATTACGGAACTCGCAGCCGAAGGAGTTAAAAAAAACCGAGATTTAATTAATTACTTTATTAAAATAATACTTAAAAGTTAATTACAAGTAAAGAAACTACTTCTATCGATCTAGAAAATAGAATGAAACATTTTATTAATTACAATTAAAGGAAAACTTCGGAAATAACAATTCTATGCTGATTTTACAATAAGTGCAATAACAGGATGTTTGTCCCAGAATTGAGGCCGTGATCGGTCGATCCTTAGTCGGCGATATTGGTGTAGGTAGCGTGCGTAACAATCCTGATAGGGACAGATATTTGTGTATTTTTTACGTTGTCGTAGACAGCAGCGAGCAAGCGCTCTACCTGGTGATAAGAAGCATCCGTGCCCTTAGACATAATTAATCGTAGATGTAATAATTGATTGATTGTAATGTTATTACTTTGGGGCCATACAGTTGGTGTGTTTGTCTGGGGGTTTATTGTTGTTTGTATTATCGATTAATGATACGTTACTGACGGTACGCTTAAGTTTTTTTTTATTGAAAAAGGATGAGACGTTTGTCTCCTATTATTACGACCAACTAGCATCGGTCACCAGTTATTACAACCAGGAAAAGGCTTGTTAATTAAGACACGATTACATGTTGAGTGACAATTTATTTGTTAAAATATTGAGCTTATATATTAGATATAAACGTGTGAAATACAGAAATATTTAATCACCTCATGATCTTACTTTTATCACGCATGTTTACTTGGACATATATACTGATTCTCTGTAAGTCACGTCTGCGGACGCCACACCTATATCACCTGGTGGAAAGTGATCATATCCACGAGGTACCTATTCACTCGACGCTTGAAAGAACTGGGACTATAGTTTTCTGGAAAAACAGACGCAGGCAGTTCATTCCACACCTTGGCGACCCGCACCAACAAGGAACTATCGAAGCGTTTGGTTCGACTTCTTGGGATGTCTACTATAAAGGGATGGAAGGCCTGTCTGCGTCTAGTGGTCCGATGTAAGAAGGGTGAGGGTTCAACCAAGTTGGAATTGCCTTTGTTCCGGTGATTACAATGGCTGTTCATTTCAAAATAGGAAGGAATGTAGAACCGCCACAGACGAGATCTTAACATAAGAAACTACCTCTAAATACGGAATAGTTTTTTTGGAAAAGGTTCTATTGTTTTCTTTTTTATTGTGGTCTTTCATTTTCATTTTTCATTTTCATTCTTTGGGATTGAGTACCAATTAGTAAGCCTCCACTGTCTGCATCTCTGCATGTCTGTCTGTAAGTGAGGTTTATCTAACGAATCGTAAAAGGTAGACAGCTGAATCTTTCGCATGGAGTAAATGTTCATTGCGAGTACAACAACAAATAATAATAATTGAAATAACTAGAAAAATAAGGCCTTTATCAATGGAAATTAATTGTTCTACTTGAAATCTAAGTAGACTTAAAGATTTGACAGTTTTACAACTAAGCCACAACAAAAACGCTTCTTTGTGAATACAGAATAAGGGTACCATGCACAATTGTTACCTTTCGATTGCTACCTGTCAAAGATAAAATATATTTAAAAACTCAATAGAGATTACTTCTATTTAAACTATGGACATTAATGGCAAAAGATTTGTATCGTGTCCTACGCAATGCACCAAACAACACAGAAAACGACGACGTTATGGTGAGTACATTGCGGCATTACTTATGCCGCAATGTAACATCACTCGAAATAGTTAGGTAATATGAAAGAAACAAGCAGTTTGTACAGCTTAATCGATAAAGTTTATGTAGTAAATAACATGTTTATAGAGTTGGTATTTATTCGAAGATGTCTTGTCTTATGAACTATAGTTAGATGCTTTGCTTTAACACTACAAAGATTAAGATACTTTTGCCGTCATATTACGTATTCTCAGCAAGCAGCATTTTTCATACACATCCTTTTTAAGATGGAGCTTAAACTTTAAAATATCCAGTCATGAAACTATTCAATATAAGGTATTAGATAAAGACAAATCTGAATTCATAGCCTCATGACATATGACTTTTTGTTGTGGGGGAACAGGGGCCGACAGCGATACTATATTTATTCTGCAGAAAAAGACCGTTCGCGCAATCTCGGTCCGACGGTGTCACTGAAAAATAAATAGTCGTACTTTTCATTCGCAATATATTTTTTTTGAAAAAATTATGTAAAAAAGAACATAAATATAATCAAAAGAAAAAGATATCTGCGCAATTTTAACACAAGAGGCAGAAATATGCTGGCAGCTCATAATTGTAAGCTTCATAAAGTCACTAACTCATTCATGGGTCAATGTATACACTTTTATAATAAGGTTCCTGAGGATATCCAAGGTCCGCCTACTGTCAAAAAGAACCTACAAAGCGAAAGTTAAGGGCTAAATCTTATTATAAACTATTCGATTATTTGGACGATAAAAACTCTTGAAATGAAATGAAATTTTTATTTCTCAGCATTGACAATTACTTGTTCTTATTGATGTCAAATAAAACATAACTCTACCACCAGTTCGGAGAAACCTTCGTGAAGAAGAACTGGCAAGAAACTTCACGGGTATATTTTTTTCAAAATAAATTTACAGAGTCTCTTTATATCTATACAAAATTATTCTTATCTGCATCCGTTAGCTCGGCAAGTTTCCCTCCCCTCAAGTATCCAAACGACGAACACCCTCAAATGGCACCCGTTCACGAGTTAACGCGGGATCCAGACATCGTGAGTACAAAACTCTCACTTACAGGCTTTTACTAGTATTTGTAATGTGACATATGTAATGTGTCTGTTTGTTCGTTGAGTTCTTTGTCCTGATGAATATCTACGGCGTCATTGTCACAAAAATACGTCTTCTTATGGTAGCGTCGGGTGACGGGTCGCTCACTTCCCTCTAATATGGTTGAGGAGGGCGATGGCTGGATCCCGCGTTAACTCGTGAACGGGTGCCGTTTGAGGGTGTTCGTCGTATGCCAGTTCTTCTTCACGAAGGTTTTCTCGAACTTTTGATAGAGGCACGCTTTATTCTACGTCAATAAGAACAAGTAATTATCAATGTTGAGAAATACATATTTAAATGTGAATTTGAATTTACATTGTTAATAAACATCGAAAAAGTCGAAGGGATTCCATATGTTAAGACAACATCACTTAATAAGAACACAAGAGCTGTGATATTGATATCACGCACTGTGATAGCACATCACATGACAACAAAACAAAACACGGCCGCCACGTCACGCCACGCCACATCCTTGCAGCGACACACGTGACCTAGATGCGCCAAGGAAGTGAAAGTTGGACTAGAATACCTTACATTGCACACATTTATGTGTGCTGTTCTGGTAGGTAACATGTAGGGAAAGTATTTTCAAAGAAAAGTTTGAATAAGGTAAGTTTTTGATATTGTATAACTTGCTAAAAATATTGGTTTCATTTTATGCCAGTAAATCAAAATACAGAACTAGATACTTAGCTTACATTATTGATTTACGCAAAATACTATAAGGCCCACTTACGGAAATCTAACCAGACAGTTATCCAGTTAATTAAAATATCTTTTCATCAATGTAAATTTCAATTACTAAAAGTGATATAATATGGTGATAGTTAAACCCGAGTCAGCTGACTCCGAGTCTCAGTTCCCTCCAAGTAAACCTAAATCACTTCAATTGTAATATCCAAGATGGCGATTTAAATAAGGACACAGTCTCCGGATATTTATTTAGAGCAGGGCAGGAGTTAATGGTCCGGAGGCACCGGGCCTATAAAGGAGTGGGGGCCGCAAAGTAACTTCTGAATAAAATAAAAAATAAATCAAGTAATGCGAAACAAGCTCAAATTATTAGAATTGACACGTAATTAAACAATCAATAATAGTTTGTGGACATATTCGTGTAAGATTTTACTTTAAAAAAAACAGCAGCTTTTCGAAATCCGTTTTCTTATTAATCTCTATTGTGAGGGCCACATTCTTGTGGAGGCCTAGGGCTGAGTCCCAGTTGCCCGCCCCTAAATCCCGCCCTGATTTAGAGTGCCTTTGTAAAGATCTCGTATTGGGCAATACCACAGTCCAGGAAGGACTGTTAGTGTTTTGAAAGGAACCCGGTGTAATTTCCGGTGGAACAGAGGCAATTTCATCTGAAGCCTACGTAAGCAACGCATCAATCGATATAATAACCACAATCACTATTAATAAACAAAGCACCAACGACTTATGACGTCATTAATTACCTGAATTGGAGAGAACCCAGTTGAAGACGCGTTATTACAAAAAAATATCCATCAGAGTTCAAACGTATAAGCCACTAATTTAGAAAGCAGCGTTCCCATGTTCCCACCACTTAGCTCTAAAATGTTTCACGAAACTTATTATTTAAATTCGACCTAATCACACTATACTAAACATTCCTTTTTAAACGAAAGTGTTACAAAAGCATTGTTAGTACAAAAGTCTAAACACTCTTTTATTGCATGCGTCTGTCGGAGAAACAGTGTCACTTCAAATTTTACTGTTTAGTTAGAATGAAGTAGTCCTTCAGTTAACCGTTGCTGGACTATTGTCAAAGTTAAGCAACGTTCGGCAGGGGCTAGGCTTAGGATGGGTGACCGCCAGTGGCTTAAGTACTTGAGCGAATCCGTCTCGGTTGTCGTCGCTATATAACAGCCAGAGGCTTATGGAGTTTCCAAAGATGGCCGTATCAACTCTGATACAAGAGGTAGCTGCAATAGTAAAGTACAAGTATTCTGTTCTAGCACTACCCTCGGTTGCACCGGTAAACTCAATGGCAAATATTACATGTACGTTCTAAATTAGTTTGTCTGAAGTTTGAAAAAAAAATTAGGCATCGCATTTTATCAAAAAGAATCGCGAAAAAATTCATACATAATTTGCAGATAACAACAGAACTGAAAACGTAAAAAGATTATTAATAATAATATAACCTAAGAATATTTTTCTCCTTTACGCAGTTATCTAAGCTTTAAAATACATAATTAATTGTACCTACTTGTTGTCATGAAAAAATCGTGACATAAAGGAATGTAATAGTAATGGAGATTGTTTTGTTTAGATCTCGTCTAGGGCGGTGCTAGAGACCTTATTTTGACTGGTTGTGTTCCGGTCAAAGGGACGGAACAGCCTGTGCACTGGCAATTCCTGGAACAAGGGCAATTCTAACTGAGGCCTACGACGGGCAACCCACCATCAGTCGATATAATACCCACACAAAACACCAACGACCCACGATGTCATGGACGCAGACGGCGTGTACTATAAGGTGTCACGTGCTCATTTGCCGGCTGTGTTCTTCCTTAACGAAATCTATATTAAACTGTAAGATTTTTGTTTCCAAATAAAGCGAAAATGTTCTTTCTTATATTACTCCTTTTATGAGTCGCTTGCGTGGTCATAATTAGTATAAAATTAGCTTTATGTAATAATAGTTCTTGTAATTCTAAATTAGTTTCTGTTCTCGGCAAAGCTCACAATTAACAATAAACTGCCGACATAGGCACTATAAATTTAATACACCTTATTAAAAATTACAGCTTTTAACTGCAGTAAAGATGCTTTTATGGATGAAATTATTTTATGACGCGGTTTATGGGCCACTTGCGGGATAATACCTTCTTCTGTTGTTAGTTTAACGTGCTAAAAAGCATGCGTAATTTTTGATAAGCTAAATCGACTGGAATTACTTGTGGCCAAGAACGCTCTTTATTCCTCCAGTTTTCAAATATAATGATTTCTAATACTACGCTTTTCGCGTCGGGGGTTAAAAGCCTTTCTTATTCGCTCGGTTGCATTATCAGTGCTATTTGGCGGCGGCGCAGTGTTTCACGTATGTAGGTACATTAAAACTAATTTAACTATTTAAGAAAACATTGTTAGGAAACGTGTATTCATAAGAAGTTATTTTGAACTTTTGCGAAGGAATGTATAAAGTGTGCCAAGTCGCTGTCGGCTATCGCGATGGACAATCAAATAGGGCTCAAAATCAATATTTTATTTGACCAAGAATGTTATTCCTATAGAAGGGTTATACTTATTTATTATTATTTCCTTATAAAAGTATACATAAAAATATCGTACATAAATATATATAAAGTTACTGCAGACGATATGTATCAATTGATTTATAGCTTTGTCAAGCACTAGATTGTTTCGACAATCGGGATCTTCTACTGACATATCGTATAAAAGTGTTATAATTACTGATATAAAGAAATAGTCTTACTAATCGAACCGATTGATGAGTGAAATTCGTAACCCTAAGGCTGGCACCTACCTCGCACAACGAATTTCTATTGCGATCCAGCGTGGTAATTCGGCCAGCCAACGTGGCTACGTTGCCTTCAATAGATTCAAGTTTAGATTTAGTTTTTTATTTTTAGCATATTTTTATCTTATAATTATTAATCGAATACACTTTTATGTTTGTTCTAGAATTGTAAATATTTTTAATAATTTAAATCAATATACAATGAACGAGCAAAACAAATCTTACCTTGTAAATAATCGAGACTTAAAACGACGGGCCCCGCTCTCGCCAAATGTAGATTAAAAAACATTTGTAACACTATCAGTCCCAAGGTGAAATTTAAACACAACACTCTGAGGTTCTCCACGAAGTTCCTAGACAAACTCTTTCTGCACAAATTACTGTCATCTTTCACTTTACTGTCATTGTCATTTGTGGCACTTGGTTTCGGAGGGAAAGTCGGATGGCTGTACGGCCATACGTTTATAGGGGGACCCATGTTGGATTTTTTGAATGTTTTGTGGTTTATATTATTATGAACGCAGCATTCTTCAGTTAGAAGAGCGATCTTGATGTCTGAAACAAAAAGAAAAAGTTTATTCGTTTTTGAAAAAGGCAATAATTTTTTACAATAATAAGAAATATAATAATTAAGTAATACCAGATGTACAAACAAAATATACCACCAAACGTGGTGTTAAGGAAATAAATTGTACCACGAAACAAATGTATCACCAACCAATAAAAATATGTTATCTAATGGAACTTGTCTACTCTATGTTACCTATCTAAGCTCCATGGGGCGCTCCGAAGTAACAACTACACATAATCAGCATGTGCCAAAAGGTAATCCATTCGAGCTTTTTATAAGTCGATTATCCAAAACCCGAACGGCAGCGGCCGGGCGGCATTTTTCCCTAACTTTTATCTACCCACATCTGATTTTTTCGTCCGGCCGTGGTCTGATAAGCACTTCGCTGTGCTAGGCATAATTGGTAGTTACCAACAGAGTAAGGTACATAAATTTTCAAAAAAGAACACAATTGCTGTAGTAATTTCTGGATTTTCCCCGCGCACTCCTGGTTGCGCAGTCCTAACGGGGTGTAAGTTGCAAAGGCTTCCGTTTTCGATTCGGCACCCGTTAAGCACAAATATTTGTGGGGTAGATATAAATGTTTGTCTGTATGCCATGGATGGATTAGATTTTCTGATATGTGTGATTACTCTGAGTCTGAACATGGTCATATAGGGTCAGTTCATCAATACTACGCTTTCCATGCGGTCATACGATTTTGTTTAACTCGGGGTATTATTATTTTTTTATTATGGTTTTGTTTTCAAATACTTATTTTTAATGCAAAAGTTTTAATGTCCTATAAACTAAACATAAAAAAATAAATCATGTCGTACTTGTAAGGGCTGAAGCAGAAAAAACTTCAATACTTTTAGCAAAAAAAAATCAGATTAGTTTTTAAATGAACGAAATAAAAATTAATTTTAAAAAGAGCGTCAAAAACTTAGTTTTCACCGATTTCTTTCGTGAGTGTGTGTGTGTGTGGCAATCGGAAAAATAGTCCAAAAATATTTTTAAAGTTATTGGATTATTGTAGTCTCAGCATTTTGAACGATTTTCCACCGAATCTCTCAGACACTACAAGTTATTGTCCCTACAAAATCGCAGAAGACAATGCGACCCGGTTTTTGACCAGATTGAACTACAATTAAGACTCTTCTATACTCTTGTCCAAAGATAAATTTATCAGAAAAACTCGTTTACCTGTCCGTTCCTCGCGAAAACTTAATATATTTATTCCTCCGCAAAGCCGTAAAAACTACACCAATAATATTTTTTTTTACTCGATGCCTTTATTTATATAACAAAGAATTCTCCCACTTAGACCTACTTAATAATCCTTTCAATGTTTTCAAAGGCCAGATAATTGAAAGATTGCAAATGTAATGTTTAAATTTAATGGAAAATATATTTTGTTTTCAAACCGCGACACTGAGTTCCATAGGGCCATAAATAAACCGTCCATTTCGAAAAGAAAAAGTTCGACAGTTCTTAAGTTTATTTTGTAACTAATAAAATGTGGGCACTATCTGGTATATTTGTAAGTACATTATTTTGCACTTAATTAAATGTAATGATGCCAAAATAAATAGAAAAAAAAATTAAGATTATAAAAGCTACCATTGAACATTTATTAGAAACAAGAACTCCAACCATAACCGCTACCTCTTCTACTGCCAGTACCCGCTACCCATACAGGAAGTTCCAGGTACAGTTAGAAGAATCCTGCGCAACTGGAAGAACAGCTCTGACTGGCTTATCGCACACTGCCCATTAGACAATTTAATGCCAAGTCCTATTAAATAATACTGGTTTGCCTGAGGGTATGAAAGCTCAGCGTTTTGCTTTTAGATATTAGTCGAGGACCCTGGTAGATTCACCACGAGATTTCTAATCCCCGGATTTATGGGATTAATTAAAGTTTATGTTAGTCCAAGATAACGTAGCTTTCTGATGGTGAAAGAATTTCCAAAATCGGTATGCAATCGATTTTTGAGCAAATCGATTGCATATAAACAAAAAAGCTTTTCTCTTTATAATAACAGTGTAGATAAGGGAGTTGCGAAATTTAAGTAGAGTATAAATTACAAATGAGACGTGACCTATTAATAATAATTGTAATCTGCATATACAAAACGGTGTGGCCCCAAAGTAAGCAGACCTTGTGTTATGGAGGACAACGAACTGGGAACAACGAACCCAGAAAAAAACACACATATATAAATATCAACAACATGATCGAGAACAAACATCTGTGTTCAACACACAAATGAATGCAATGGCCAGGACTCGATCCTGGGACCTCTGACGTGCGAGGCACTATCTATTAATATATCACGAAATCAGCAATCTCATTTGTTCAAAGATTACTTACAGATAATTAAAGTAATATAGTGCGCGAGTGGAGTTGCGAACAAAGGGTTGGAGCAGCCAAAGCAATTGAAGAGAGGCAATTCTGTAGTAAGTGCCATCCATAAAGATGGATATCATTCTGAATCTGTATCAAGAATCGAATCCTAGATCTTTGAAGTAAGCACCCTTCCTATCCACTTATGCCACTGCATAAATTGCGCGCCCAAATTAAATGACTTCGATTAAACTCCTTTGACATACAATCGTGGATATGCATTTAAACATTATTCAAATTTAGAACTAATTTGTCTTCTCATAGGTATTTTAAATTTAACTTATTCTAAATTCAAATACTTGTAGCCAGTTACAAAAGTGTGACCTAGTTAGTCTTTGACCGAATATTACCTTTTCAAGTTGGCTAATCTAATTCCCGTTTGATCAATAAGATATTAAATGACAGTTAGTTTTGGCGCCATAACTCCGGATGACCCAGAAACGGTAGCCATCTTGTGCTCTCGCATAAATTGATACGGGCCGACCAACTTCTGTTCAGTAAAGGGTGGCGCTGCGTTCTTAGCGTAAATGTAGTCGATGTCAAATGATTTAGTTCCAAATTTTGCTACTGACAAATAAGTTGGTGGCGGCCTTTTATAACTACATGACTAAAAAGAGACTTAAAGAACTATACAGGGACACAATTATAATGTCTTACGATCGCAAATAGAGTCGTCCGTCACAAGGTAACTGTTCTTCAAGTGTTCTTAATTATGCTGAGCTAATATAGGCTTCAATAAAGTAAAGATAAAGTAAAAATTTGCTAAGCCCAATCTTTTCTAAGGAGATCCTGAAGTAATTATGTACCTATATAAATGAAAAACTTAATAAATGCTGTTTTTGCATAGAGGTTCAATATTTGAAAATAATATTACCGGTTGTAATTTGTCGTAACCGTACACACACACTGACGTAAGGGGTTTCCTTAGTCTTTCAGCTAATGCACCAACACGATTAATATTTTTTTTATCAAGTAAAAAAAATCTATGAATTTTCTTCAAAGACTCATTTATTGTCGATCAACTTTATAGTATGATTAACCAAACACATTGCATACTATTTATTAATATACACAATTAAATATCCTTTTTATAGGGCTGACATGTCTTATCGACAAAAGTCGCCTACAAATAAATAGAAACAAATATATATTTTAACGGAACAACTGTCGGTAACTTCTTACCGATAGCATTTGACATCTTTATACTTTGAAGGTACGCTACCAAAGAGGCCATAAATAAAACCTACTTTTTACAATTTTTTTTTAATTATTCAAAATTAATAATACAATAATAATAATAACATTAATTATTTATTCTTCAAACATGATTTTGCACTCACACTGTTGAACTAAGCTTGTTGAATTAAGCCAGCCACCGGAATTAACCGATTTACATATTGACGATTTATGATAAAAACTATGTTTGAAATGATTACATTATTAATAAAATAGGGGAAAAAAGTACAATCATGATACAATACATGTTTTGTGTGTTTTGTGTCCTCTCTGTGTGTAAAATGAAACTGTGAGTGTGTGTTTGAGAGAGGGTGTGTGGGTGAAGTGAAGTAAGTTTATTTTTATAAAAGCTTATATTCACTTAACATATACACGTCATATGTAATTTATTGCGTTAAGTGATTCTTAAATAAATATCGATACTATATATTATTTAGAATATTATATACTTATATTAGTAAGTATATTAGTAAGTAACCATTAAGAGATGATCCGTTTCATCATGGCAGGGAGTTTAACCAGTGGGTTAAACATTTCTTTGCCTCATAATGATTATAGACGTCAAGAAATGGGCGAAATCTGTACAGGAACGATGTGTTAGGATGGATTTTATTTTCACACACTGCGTAACCCCTGCGCTTGTTTATAAACTTGGGTTCATATTCCAATAAAGAGTGCTGTTTTAAAACAACTTTGAAAATAAATAGTTGACGTACAGTTAGCACCTGGCAATTAAAACAACTTTAAACATTTCAAATTAAATACGTTCCGTTTCTGCCGGTGAAGCCATGACAGTCATTTAGGATCATTACTTATAACGGCACTTTCAATGCTAGTATTAATTTATTTCATTTTTGATAAATTACTGAGTTACTACAATACAATTACGTGATATAAGTAATTGACATGCACTTTGTACTACGTACTAGCAAAATTCGATGCTGCTAAATCAAACACAACCCTATTAACTTGTAATAAAGAATGTTTTCCTAAAAATCCAAAGCAAAGGATAAATTTTATTGGTGATACGGATCGTTCGAGTGAAACTAATTTAATATAATTATTAAAGTGAATCTATGAAAATGATTAATTATAAATTACACACTCCGAGACGTCACTTAGTGCACTTTTAATTGATCGAATAGTTCGGAATGTTACATACCCACGCTCGTGCGCTCATTTGTATCAAATATATAAAATATTGTATACAATTTTGTTTCGATAATATATCGTCTGCCTATATTGCACTGATTTAATAGTTAATAATTAGTTGGCAAGTGTGTCATTTAATAAAACCTATATAATAACATAATTTTTTTAAATTTTTTTTTATTTAAAAAAATAGTAATAATAAATATTAATTATTATTACTAGCAACCTATTAAGACTGATTAATACACAATGATATTTTGACTATAGTTAAAAAATTCCTATCACGCGCCGCAATCATGCCATACATATTAATTAACTTTTACGAAAGACAGTTCATTTTTTGGACTAGTTGGAAATAAGAATGTAAAACATTTCGAATCTATATTTCATTTTTATATATTCTATAACACCGCCGATAGGCGTAGTAGGTTTGTGTGATGAACACAGACGTTTGTTCTCGGGTCATGGTTGTTTATATTTCTTATAGGTATGTATTTTTATACTGGAATCCCTGCAGTTCGCTGTATGGTCATCCATAACACAAGCTCTGCTTACTTTGGGGCCATACAGTTGGTGTGTTTGTCTGGGGATTTACTTATTTTTAACCTTAATTGTTACACTAAAGGAATGTCAGGGTTAGCATCATACAACTTTAAGCTCAAAATATGTGGAGGAGCGCTGTATGTGAAACCTTCTTTAGTTTAAATTCCATTTGGTGGAGCTTCGTCACTTAGCTTTCGTGGGCACGCAACCTAGGCAAGGTTTGTTTCAGAAAGAAACTTTTCAAATTATTCAACTTTATTTTAATTAAAAAAAAATTTATTTCACGTACACAGAGATACTGGGAAATCATTATAATTTTCGGTACTAAATACTTAAACGGTTACAGTATTTAATACCTACTTTTAGTAAAGTTAGGAGAAAATCGGATAGTTATTTAAATATGTTTTTTTATATAACAAAATGCCATTCTACGGGTTAAAAATTTGTATTTAAGTTAAATTAAATAGACTTTAGTTCTCGTTTATGGAAACTAGCCAAGTGCAAGCGCGTTTATGACAATTACATAAAAAAAACAAAACGCAAGGTCGATTTTCTCATCGATATTTCGTGTCCTTCAAGCTGTAATCCTCATATTTGAAATTTCAATGAAAACGAATTTTGACAATGCTTAAAAATAGTCATAAAATAGTGATAAATAGTCATATATGTAAAACAAGGGTCGTATTATAGTTTCAGCGTTATAGCTATAGGTTGGTGAGGATTATGGCTTGAACGTCAAGCTGTAATCCTCACCTCTCGTGCATGCAAACGGTAAGGTCTATCGACTTGGTTTAGGTTCCAAAAAATAGTCATGAAATAGTGACAATGACATGCCAAATCTCAGAAATAGTCGATGAAAGATTCCAGTGATATAAAGGTACCCTGGTTAGGATTATGGCTTGAACATTTGAAAACTTCAAATTTCTCCGGAACGCCTACGACTTTCAGTTTAAAGTTTGTGCCAAAAAATTGTGACGAAATAGTCGTACGAATAAAAAATAATTTTAAGCTGATTTAATTTGAAAATAAAACCTTTAATTTTTTTTAGATTGCATGGATGTACAGTAGCGTACAAAGTCATTATTTCTCTTTGCTTAGTAAAAAATTTGGACTCTTTTGGTTTGTTACCCATTTCCATTACTGTAAATTCTTCAGGGCTCTGAAATCGGCTTTTAATAGCTTCCTGGTAATAGTACCTATTAACCCTTATTCACCGGGTAACCGGAGAGCCTCAGGAGAGACTGCACTTATACTACACATTTCGAAAAACATATATTGAAAACAGCCTACATTAATATGACATATCACGGAGGCAAACAGAAAATGGAACCAACAGCGCATGGATGCGCTGGGGCTTCTCTCTCAGTTATCTTAACATCAAATTAATACACATAAAAAACATTGATCCGTTGCACCTTTTTACGTAAAAAAACTCATGAAACTCTCTATAGCTCAGTGAGGGCCGAGTAAAAAAATGTGAAGAAACCCTGTTCTAAAGTCTCTATCGAAACAAACATACTGTAGGTCTGAATGAATAAGACCATGGTTCTATAGAAAGTAGGCTGGTAGCTGACCTTTCCACTTTCATACACGATTGCAGATCGCAATCTCCATACGAAAATTGTATTGATACCTGTTGGCAAAGACAAGTGACACGTTCAGTCGAGGGCTTATGTCAATTACTTTTGGCATTCTATTTATGCTTAACACAGTTTACAACGTTAGCGATCACACATTGGCAACTTGGCTAGAAGTTTTCTATTCTATTATCGATGGGATCTGGATCGATAAGTACCGATAAGCAGGCAAATCGATGTTTTACATACAGGGTGTCCCAAAAGTCGACGATAAACCGGAAGCAGGAGATACAACAAGTCATAACAGCTATCAGAAAAATTAAATCACATGACCCTGTGGTTCTGAAACTATAGGTATTTAAGAAAGAAAAAAAAACAAAAAACCAACACTCTGTGCAAAAAAATCAACATCTGTCTGACTGACAATGTCTGACTGTCTTGGCGTGCTATAAAAATGAACAAATGAATGCGACTATATCCAATATATCGGCCACATTGTAAAAAAAATCCGTGTCATATGTTTTGTGTTGGTTCGCCATGCTACCACTGCAGGAGTAACTTAAGCAATATTTTATGTTGAATTTTCCATGGGATACGCAGCAACGTGCTTTCTACACTTGCACTGCCCTTCTACCTACACTTGAAAATTTTGAAAAATTTTGAAAAATGAAATATTAAGTAAGGGGCGTTACCCACATCACTCGGGCCGGCTGCACCAACTTCTATAAATATTCAGCAAGTGCCGATCGGGTAGGTTCTTGCTTGATACAGGTCGGCACAATAGGCTACTCTCGCCGAAACCCGAGCGGCATTTTTGCCGAACGTCGTGGGTCTGAATAACGCCGTAACGACGGGTCGCTCACTTCCCTCTAATATGGTTGAGGAGGGCGATGGCTGGATCCCGCGTTAACTCGTGAACGGGTGCCGTTTGAGGGTGTTCGTCGTTTGGATACTTGGGGGGAGGGAGACTTGCCGAGCTAACAGATGCAGAAAAGAATAATTTTGTATAGACATAAAGAGACTCTGTAAATTTATTTTGAAAAATAATATACCCGTGAAGTTTCTTGCCAGTTCTTCTTCACGAAGGTTTTTTTCGAACTGGTGGTAGAATCATGTTTTATTTGACGTCAATAAGAACAAGTAATTGTCAATGTTGAGAAATAAATAAATATTTCATTTCATTTCATTTCATTTCCCTAACAATTAAAGCTGCTGCGATAGGTACAACAGATCTTGTCTGTAAAAAAAATAACGATATAGCATTTGTAATTACGGGATATTACTTTATGCCAGGACTTAAAAATATTCACTGTTGCAACACTTATTGGAACGGCCAATTAACTCTACATAACTTCTATTACAACGGCTTAAGATTGCTTTCGGCTAAACACCAGTACCAGTACAGTCAAGCTTCTAAGTATGATTCTCGCCCTGAGCCTGGGACTCCGCCGAGTACACTTATATATCGATGCCCTATCGAGGGAAGGGCTAACAAAGTACACAAGAGTGAACGACCTCTCAGAACCTGCTTATCTGGGCTTATCTCGAACGAGTCATCCTTTAATTATCCTCAAAATGATCATAAAACTTTTTACGCAGCACCGTTACATTCCGACATCTTAATTAAAAAAGTGTTTTGGAACGTTTTTCGCGTGAGCAATTTTGATAAATGATAATTGTTTTTGATGAACTTGGAATGGAAACGCTCATATACCTTACTAAATTATTACATCATTAAACAAAATATATTCCAGTTTCCACCTGGTTTTTTCACATCATTATACAAGAAACTTGTAATTATAGAAACTGAATTCTATTTTACTTACATGAAAACCTTTTTTACTTACATTTAAACATACGTTTTTATGTATAAAAACGTTCCATAAATTTCGTCAAGAAATAAAGAAAGTTATATTCGTAAAGTAATTTAAATAAATAAAAAAAGAATGTCAACCGTTGGCATGGCATCGAGAAAATCGGTCAGTCGCGGACGCGCGGTCGGATTCCATACGGGACCGAGTTTCAATCATTTCACTGACCTACATTCAATACGGCAGGTCGCGTTCGAAAATTTAGACACATTTTTTGATGAACCAATTTTTTTTAATGAGCTATCGAAAATTTTACTGAATATTTTTGTTATGCATACTTTTTATTGAACTTTGTTCTGTAATAACTCTAGGAATATTTTTGTTATTTCACTGTCAATAAGGGATTTTTGTTGTTCATTGCCTTGTTATAAAAATTTTATCAAATTTAGTGTAGTTTAATTGCTTGCTTTTTATGTTAAAGTTTATCTTTAATGTGTTCCGAACTCGTTATAATCCATAATGAAGGTTATCAGTAGCTATCTATACGGTTACTTATGCTTAATAAAAAATGCATAACCTTTTTTTCAAACTAAAACAGATGAAAAACACGTTCATTAAATTACCAAAATTATTTACTAATATAATTTTAAAGACTTAGAAAATTATAACGGTGTACGTAACTTATGACCTTTAACATTAGATAAATTATCAACATAATGAACCAGATACTGCTGTTTCTTACATATACATAAATAGATATAAACTAAATAGAAGTTGTCTGTCAAGAAAGTTCATATTATTGAAGTGCTATGCGGTAGGAAGATCAACAACCTATGATTGCAGGGCCGTTATACCAGTCCGCTTCGAGTCTGCACTAATCAGTTGTAGAAAAACTGCAAATTGTTCAACCATTACCCACTAATAGTTTGTTTATAGAAGTCGAATGAGGTGACATTTAGTTTTAAAGTTGAAATATTTTTCACGTACTTTACATGCCTTCAATTTACGTACCTAACTAAGGATACCCAGATATTTCATAGAAACAGTCAATACGTGTTGTAAATCGTATAAAGTGCTTAGGTATAAAAAATGTACGACCAAAATTAAAGCAGCCCAATCAAACTACCATAAACTCATGAATTATGCACTATACGCAACGGTGAATTGAAACGAAAACAATTTTATATTCACCTGTTTAACGGACACCAAGACGTTTACTCCCACAATCACTGCGAACTCATTATCCACCGACACTATAGATTTAACAGTTATTCGTACTAAAACCCGTTGTTTTTGTTACTACAAGCAACAACCTTAATATTTGTATAAGAAAAATACAAAAAAAAGTAAATACTAAAAAGTACCTTTGTTTGACAGTTACGAGAGCGCGCGTTTTTTTTTTCTTTTTTTCGGTAAGGCAGAGAGGTAACGCGAATGGCTGCCTTGACCGCTACGCGACTGCGGTCTTACTGAGCGCTTTAAGGCGCTCGGTCGTCCTCAACCAATGTAAAATTACTTTCCAACAGTTACTTTTCGCTTCGGTGCACTTATTCCGGTCAACTTCGCTTTATCTAAAGCTGCATGCAGAAAGAAAGCTCAATAAAATTACTATCGATAAGCGGCCGGTCGGCGTCAGCGATCCGTTCGCAGATTATGAGGAAAAATGCCGATAGCAGAAACAGTCCAATGCAGACGCTTTAAAACAGGTTGTTATAGTATTCAGGCAGATAAGCATTACGGTACCTTAGTAAAAGTAGGTTTGGCGACATTTGAGGCGTACAATAATCTTGATTTTCCCAACTTACACTTACAGGTGTTAGAATAATAGAATGATCAGATGTTAAATATGGAATATTTCCTGTAAATTAATGAGTTTAAAGGCAAACAAGTAGGTAGACAAAGTACTAGGTTTTTTAATAAAGTAACTAAAATATGCGGACTTTCTCTTGAAGCGTCCAGGGCGGTTTTGGAAATATAGGCGCCGGCAGCTCATTCAAGGTTTCCACCGAACCAAAAAGGAGCCGTTAAATTGTTTGGATGATGTTAAATCGTTCTGACCACAACACTTAATTTCCATTTCACGTATCTTTTTAATGTTAATTATGAGAGGTAATTAAACTCTGACTCTGGCTGCAGTGTTTCTATCTTGTTATATTCTAGACAATAATAAAAAAGTCACCCAATAGAAACAAACCTAAAAAGTGTTTTTCCTTGTAAATATTAGCATGGCACCTCGAGCGTAGAAATAATAGGAACCTACTTACCATCATGACTTTATCATAAGCATGTTCGGGTTCCAATCCTGCTGTTTACAACGGTTAATGCGGGATCCAGCCATCGCCTTCCTCAACCATATAAGAGGCAATTGAGCGACCCGTCTCCCGATGCTACCATCTAGGAAGAAGCTAGTTTGCTTCAGGTCGTATATAACACAGGATTGTGGTCATATACTACCATGATACTCAGAGTAGTTGGTAAAGCTGTTTTAAGTTTTAATCGTTTACTTTGATTCACTTTTTAAATTGATTCATTGACTGATATAAGACGCCCCGTCACGGCTTCTCCCGCTTCCTTGCGTACTGACACAATTGCAATATAAAATTAAACTTTGGTTTACACTTATTTAAACTAATAGTATTATAAAAAATTAACACATTGTAAAATAAGTTTAAAATGTATTTTTCTTTCGT
The DNA here is from genome assembly GCA_923062675.1 of Marasmarcha lunaedactyla. Taxonomy (NCBI): domain Eukaryota; kingdom Metazoa; phylum Arthropoda; class Insecta; order Lepidoptera; family Pterophoridae; genus Marasmarcha; species Marasmarcha lunaedactyla. The sequence goes on from OV281366.1 coordinate 12,321,128, forward strand.
TTTTAGTGTTTTCTAATCTATAATAATTTCGATATCAAATTCAAAACTTTAATTTTTAAAATATTTTTTATATTTTCCTTATATTTTCTAAATAAATGATAAAAACTTGAATTTTCAAATGGTGTCACTTACCCAATTTTATAATAATAATAACAATAATAAGGAAATTATTTCAGACTACTTAAATGATATATTGGATATATCAATTAAGTAGTATTTTATTTGTATGCTTATAAGGGAGACCGGGGCAAGGCCGTATAGCTAAGGGTCTAGGCAGGTAGTTCATCCATTTCAAAACGCAAATGTATTAAAGCAATATACATATTTAGGCAGACTCATTAAAAACATATTACAATTAAAATATTTTAGAAAAAAAAAGAATTAGACAACAATTTCAATAAAAAAGCATATACTTTTTCCGATTTTGAAAAACCATGGGTAAAGCCGTATATTATGTACGATATTGCCCCGGAATTTAACGTGAGACATTGCATCTTGTGCAAAAGAAGTCTTCCAACTCTTGTGTACCATAGCCGGTGCAGCCTTCATGCGCCCAGCCAAACTTCGTCCATGCAGCTTGCACCGTCCTCTTCTAGGCAATACAAGCAAAAGTTATCTTTTTTTTTTTTTTTTTGGTTATTTTAGTTTTCTTAGTATAGGTGGCTAGTTCAGATTCAGTCTAGGTTTTTTGTTTTCTGAGTTAACCAATACATTTTTATAAGGAGAGGACATGATGACAGCTGCTTTTCCTCGACGATTTATCGGTTGCTCATTTTAGGGACGATCGATTGTTTATTTTAGAGACTGGCATCCGCTGGAGACACAATTTCAAGGTTGTGAAGTGGATGTCTATGGCATCGGGTCGAGTTGCGCAGGGGAAGTATGCAAGAAGGAGAAGCATTGTCTTGTGGGACACGTTAAAAGTTGATGGTGTTTAGCTCTTTAGAGATCGAAAAAGTTGGTTTAAATCATCCTAAGCCTTTGGACGTTTAAGAGTTGAGAGCGTGGTTTTGTCTGTATTTATTGACTCGGTCTTGTAATGTTGATTTTGTTACATATGTATACGACTTAAATAGATTTTTTCATATTCTCTGGATCCCAGTCTTGCCTCGTAGTGGTTTGATAATTACGCGGCATTTTTGAAGCCGATTTTTGAAGCCATTTTAAAAAATGACAATAACTAGACTTATATATCCGGGTCAGAATCGTATACAGCCGGTTTTACCCCATATGGTTGTGCCCCAACATTAGTGTAGAACAAAAACATAACTACAAATAGGTCTAAGGTAGAGGTGTACACAAATGGAACTTGATTTCCGAAATAAAAATTTAATAATAATTATTATTATAAGAAAACATCGCAGTCACACTCTCGTTTATGTATAGAGATTCACAGGATTTAATAAAGAGTGCGAGGGCTATGTTTAAACCATTTCGAGCCGAAGGGTACCTTCGATTCATGGTTAACACTCACTCCTGAACACCAGGTCTTGACAGCTCTTTATGGTTCGTCAATTTTAGCTGCATGTTCATATCCAAAAATTTATAAAAAACAAATTTTGCCATGTAATACACTAAAATAGCCCTGGACCCCACACCTTTTAAAATGCGTGTAATATCTTCTTCTCCATCATCATTTTCCATCAGGTGAAATGGAAGACAAACGTAAATCAAATTCCCAAGAACAATCCTGTCTTATAATAAGACAGGGTTGCCTCCATTGGTGCCGTTTGAGGGTGTTCGTCGTTTGGATACTTGGGGGGAGGGAGATTTGCCGAGCTAACAGAAGCCGATAAAAATAGTTTTATATAGACATAAAGAGATTCCCTAAATTTATTTTGAAAAAAATATACCCGTGAAGTTTCTTGCCAGTTCTTCTTCACGAAGGTTTTTCCGAACTGGTGGTAGAGTCATGTTTTATTTGATGTCAATAAGAACAAGTAATTGTCAATGTTGAGAAATAAATATTTTATTTCATTTCATTTAAAAAAATATTTCATTTCAATTCATTTCCTTAAGGTTCAGCCAGCGTTTGCAATGTAAGTGCAAAAAAATGTGTTTATTTACGACATCACATTACACTATAGTACGCATGTATTATACATATAAACCTTCCTCTTGAACCACTCTATCTATTAAAAAACCGCATTAAAATCCGTTGCGTAGTTTTAAAGATCTAAGCATACATAGGGACAGACAAACACCGGACAGCGACTTTGTTTTAGATTATGTAGTGATAGCCTTGCCATATACTAGAGAAAGGGACCCTCAAAAGACTGTCAAATAATGTCACAGCCCCACAAGTCACACTAAAAGTCTTCTTCAGTCGCTAAACGTAAGGCTGTGTTTTTCTCATGTTTAAATTTTCGTTTTTAGTCATTTTAACCGTTTGTTTATGCTAACTACAAATCAGCCGTATTGTATCTACTAATGTGACTTCTATTTCGACTACCAATTCGTAGAAAAATTTTTTTTGAATAGTTAAAAATAAAAAACCAAAAACTTTGTTATAATTTTGAGGTTATCTGAAAAAATTGTAAGTAAAAAAGTTGTAGATCTTTTTATTACCTGCAACTTTGCAATTTTACTTTTTTTCATAGGACTTGTAGTTTTGCCGGAAATCGAGATAAACCATGTATTACCCTTAAAACCTCACCGCCCCCCACTTCTTGAACTCAGATCGCCCGTAATTTATTTTTCTTTTCATTTTTATTATATTCCCCTTCTTTTCCAATGGGTTTCACCCTACTAATATTTTTTTTCACTTTTTACCATTTTTAAAGGTATTAATACTAAAAATACTAATAATAATAAATCCCCAGGCAAACACACCAACTGTATGGCCCCATAGTAAGCAAAGCTTGTGTTATGGATGACCATACAGCGAACTGGGGGGGGGGCAGAATAAACATACATATATAAATATCAACAACCATGACCCGAGAACAAAGAAAGGGCAACTAACCACGCTATAAATGAATGTTTGCCACTTTGTCATGCAAATTAGATTACCCATGTATCCAAATAAAAGACATAAACGCGTTTTCTGTTCCCGTATTTTACAATGCAGGATGCATGGATAGTAAAATTGTGGTACCTTCCAGGTTAGCTTGGTAAAAAGTGTTGTCACTCTTGAGGTTCTTGTAAAATTTTTGTGATAGTCTTTTTAAGTCAACCTCTTGTTTATTCAGCTGTATTTTAAATCTAAGATCCGTGCATAAATATCAATTTCAATAATCAAATATAAATATAAATATTTTTATATCGGAACACGTGTAGAAATACCGACCAAAGATATGATTAGAAAAATCTTCTCTATGCCTCATTAACGAAACTCACAAGAAGCTCCATGGTTGCATGTTACTAGCTTAATTACTGTCTAGTAAATTAACTAATACCTACACCTAGCCGATTAAGTAAATAAATGAGAAGTTGCAAACCGGCTATTCCAAGTTATATGTCCGGTTATAGGCCTGCGACAAAAATGGCTTTTCCTGTCCTCGTATCTAACTCTACATAACTTCACCACATAATTACTACAACCGCTGAAAATGGTTACAAAAATAAGAAGAAAATTCACACAGGTCAGCTTTCAACATTATAATTTCAATTTTTACAACGAGAGTTATATAGCCAAACGTATTTAGGTCAGGCTTAGAATTCACCTGAGCCAACAACGCGCAAGCGATTCCCTTAGGCTAGGCACTCGTGCGCCGAGTGTATCATCTTTATTAATTAAAATAGAAATGACATTGTTTTTTTTTAATTACAAATTTTTCCATTAAACAAACGTCTACAGCTACCGGGGTTCAAACCTTTTCTATTCGCTGCTATCATCGACGAACAAGTTCAGCTTAGAATCTCCTATGAATTCCTATACAAATTATTTATTTTTCAATAATTTATACAATACAATATTTACTTATATATCTAGCTAAGTGTTCATTCGCAGTTTCAGCTTATTATTCAATATTTTCGACCTTCTATTCAAACATTACAATGAAAGGATTCGATCTCAGAACCTCGTCCCACGGTCCAATGTAGAAACTGTAGTGAGAAATTTTCATACTTCAATAGATGGTTTGTAAGAGGATTAACAAAATCATTGAACAACGAATGCATTGACCTTAATAGGTAGGTGAATTAAAAGCCAACTATTAAATATTGTTTAAATGATATTTCGACTATGAAAATACATATCTTGATACAAATGATATTAGGTCTTTACCTATGAAATTGCCGTTTTTCACGAAATAAATGAAGCGTAATTTTTTTATATATTTTTTATTTCTATTATTCAAAATAATCACCCATGCAATCAATGCATCTTTGCCAACGCATTGGTAGCTTATAGATGCCTTTCTTGAAGAAATCAGCTGGACGGGAGGCAACAAATTCTTCAAAGGCATTTTGTACTGCCTCTCGGGTATTGAATTTTTTTCCCGCCAAGAAGTTATCCAAGTTCTGGAAAAAGTAGACGTCTGTAGGCGCAAGGTCTGGCGAGTATGGCGGATGACGGAGAACTTCCAACCCCAACTCTTGTAGCTTGGAGACCGTCTGCTGTGCAGTATGAGGTCGCGCGTTGTCGTGCAGGAGCAGTGGAGCCGAACGATTGACCAAAGCTGGTTGGAGACGTGCGAGCTTCTCCATCATTGTGTTCAGTTCTTCACAGTACACATCTGCAGTAATGCTTGTCCCGTTTGGCAAGAAGCTGTGATGAATTACACCGGCGTTAGACCACCAAACAGTGACCATCACTTTTCTAGGGGTAAGTTTTCGTTTAGAGCATTGTTTGGGTGCTGAACCAGGGTCCAACCAACTTGCTGAGCGCTTACGATTGTCAAACAGGATCCATTTCTCGTCACAAGTAACAATGCGGTTCAGAATTCCTTCATTTGTATGCCTGCTGAGCAGTGCAAGGCACGTCTCCACGCGTACTTCGCGCTGGCGGTCATTGAGTTCGTGGGGTACCCATTTGTCAAGCTTTTTTACCTTGCCAATTTGACGCAAATGGACCAATATTGTTTTGATGCTAACGTCGAAAGCTGCTGCTAATTCAGCCGTGGATTGAGTTTCATCAGCTTCCACAATTGCCTTTAATTCGTCATTGTCGACCAAAGTTTTCGGACGACCACGGGGTTCATTTTTCAGGTCAAAATTTCCAGAACGGAAGCGGGTAAACCAATAACGGGTGGTGCGTTCGTTTGTAGTGTTCGCTCCGTAAACGTCGTTGATGTTGCGTGCCGCTTGTGCCGCTTTGCTGCCACGACGGTACTCATACTCCATAATTACTCGAATTTTTAACTTATCCATGATGACGAAAAATGTTCGAATGCGTTGAAAACAAAACACTATCTATTAAACAAATGACGATTTTAGAAAAATAATTCCATGTTTGTCAAATAAAATTAATTTGAAATTAGAATTATCAGTAAAAAAAAAATATTTTCATTTGAAATGGCCAGTACGGCAAAACGGCAGTTTCATAGGTAAAGACCTATTATCTATATCAGATCTACAATTAAATCACAGCGTTAATCGCCTAAAAACCTTATACAGGGTGTCCCGTAAGGAATGGACCAATGGGATGTTGGTGATAAAGGGGGATGTTATCTATCCGAAACAATGAATTTTATTGCTCTTGGCCAAATAGTTTAAGAGATAAGATTTTTTAAATGTTATTTTGAACTTTTGTTACCAAGTACACAAAGGTTATTGTTATTTTATTATTATTATTGGTATATTGTATTGTTCAAAATTATAAAGTAGTTATTTGTATTCATAATAACTATTTTTTTATCAAAGAAATTATTGGTCACTTCACAATTATAAGCTAAAAGCTCAGTTATTTTTTTGGTACAAAATAAGCAATGTCATATTTGAACTGTGCTGGTGTAAAAAAAATGTATGACAAAGTTGTGGAACTTTATTTTAAAAACATTCTCAACTCACGCAGATTCCAAAAAGGTACAATAATGTTACATTTAAAACAATGGCACCTCCAAAAACATACTTTGTTGGACTAATACCTGAATTTCTTAGAAATGATTACAATGTATTAGTGCAGTTTACAGCATTGTTTCGATAATCTTTTATTACCTACCCGCATTTGTATTTGTTATCCGCCAACGTCCAACTATCCCCACCCCATTTCTCGTGGATTCGCTCACTTCCCTCAGTGCCTTGCATAATTTACGGGATTCTTACCACGATTTTCGATTTATATTTCGCGCGTCCGATACTTCGATGCTGTTGCAAGCAACATGATGCTTACGTGAAAATAACCGCGATAGTTTAAAACAGGGCTTTAAGAAGTCTCAAAAGAAATGTTATCAGACGGCGTTGGTTGTGTATTCGAGCTAGAGGAATTGAA